>CM024756.1:24458678-24708956 GCA_014218235.1 Colocasia esculenta | reverse complement strand
CTGGTGGTTAGGACTATGTGTCATGGCAAATTGTTTAAGTAATGAAAATAAGTAAAATGTGAAATATGTGAATATGGCACGTGGTAAGTGCCCAAGATGCACGTGGTAAGTGCAATCGATGTGATATGTGATAAGTGAAAGTGAAAGAGAAAATGATGTGGAAAGGAGTAAATTGTATAAGTGTGAACATGTGTATGTGTCAAATGTGTAAAAGTGAACAACGTGAATGAGTAGGTATGAAATCATGTGAAGCCGAGAATGTGAGAATGTGTTATGGAGACCATGTGAAATCGTAAACTCATGTTGTCATTATCATGCTTATGTGTGCATAAATGCCTAGAATCCATTTAGGGATAATTAGTGAAAATGAGTGCAAGATAGCTGATTACTTGTTCACATGATGTGATTATGTATTATTGTAGCTCTCATGTGTAGATTTATAGTCATTGAATCATATGAATCAGCAATCTAAAGCATGTGAAAAGGTTCGTGGTATGTGTTTAAAATTATGTGAAATCCATGCTAGTAGTGTCCCCTTCATGTGTGTAAATTGTTCATGTTGATAGCTTTCATGTTTTAGCTCTTTAAAAGACTAAAGTTCCTGAGCAAATGTAATAGAGATCATGTGATAGGTGAATTTCATTTTACAAATCTGAAAGCATGAGTTATGTATAAAATTGTAGAACTTTCATGATAGGTAGAAAAACTTGAATTGACTAGTATGCTATGTGTTGTAATTGTAAAAGTGCATGTAGAAACCACTAAGGACTTGTATGTGTATATCATGAGTAGTAGTGTCGCTTGCTGAGTCTTTGGACTCACTCTTGCTTCGGCGTACAGGTTGACAGGTATCGTGCACTAGAAGGTAGCGTGGCGAGGATCATCATTAGAAGACTATTTTGTGGAGCTGTTACCAGTTGTACTTTTCTTTTGCACAAAAAGGATTATTGTATGGACAATATTTTGGACATTGTAACTCTCTTTATTTTGTATTAATGTGGACATTGTCCTTCTATCTCGCTATTTTTAGATTATGGAAATGTGTGTTGGTGACGGATTAAGAGATGAGTTGTTTATTTTATTCCGCTGTACTCTATTGCTATCCAGGTACATATCAACCTATCGACCAGTGTTGGGTAAATGTCCCACTGTGACGACGCCCTTTATACCGATGGGGATTGGTATAATCGTACCGGTATGAAGAGGGTCGTTACACAATGGATGGCTTACCCATGAAGACCCAGCTTGCATGGCCTCGCCAACTGAAATAGGCCACCGATTTAGGGCTCTTGTCTATTCAAGGAGACCACCAATTCAAAGAATTATATCTTCAAAAATGCCCCACCAGGTCAGAAATCTCGGCAATCCAAAGAAGTCCCTGGTCGGGGCTTCCACCAAAACTAGGGGCTGCTAGTTCAGTGTTGTTGCCATTTCAAGGATGGCCGTCAATTCAGTGCGCTCATCAACAAGAAGCTACCGGCCCAACGCTTTCGCCATTGGAAAATTCCCCAGTCCAGCAGTCCTCACAAATTAGTGGTTGTTAAGCTAGTGAACTCGCAAACTTCACAAGATGTTGCCACAGTATCTTATTGACTGTCAATCTCAAGACGATGATGTCATTCTGATGAGACTACCATCATGGAATACGTCTAAGGATCGCCATCCGACTATGAAACAATAGACCACTAGATATCATAAGACAACAAGAAGATCGAGAACAATGAGACTGAACGATAACAGAGTACAAGACGAGTTTGGATGAGGCTATGAGGGGTACACCTGTGGACGCTACTCCGCTCGGTCCTCACTTGCACCGTCGCCAAGTGGGGGGCATTTGTCTGCACCATATTATGGCCTTTGGGTCACACTTGGACCGGTGGCCCAAGAACCAGTTCAGTAGCAAATGTACCAGCGGCCCAAGAACCAGGCAGTGCAGGGTATGCAAGGTAAATACATAAGAAGAGCTAGGGCAATCTTGGGCTGGGGCCTTTGCCACCTCAGCCCTCAAAAGCGCCCCCTTAAAAGCTTCCTTTTCACATGCAAGAAGGGCATCGCATTAGAAGTAGGAGCCAACATCAAAGTGGGAGCAGAGGAAGAAGCTTCCAACGGCGGACAGGAGCTTTCCTGCACAGAAGAAAAAAAAACTGCTATGTGTTGTTCTCTCTTGGGGGCTGGGGAGTCCTACTGAAGGAGGGGAAGAGGAGTTGCAGCAGTGTGTTGTGGCCTTGGAGTGGGAACGAAAGAGAGAAGAGAGAGGGGTAGGTGGAAATATGTAATGGGATAAGGTCAAGGAGAGGGAGAGTACCAGGGTTCTCAATTCTTTTCTTCCCTCTTTTCTTTCCTGAGGGCCTGTTTTCTTTTCCTTCTCTAATGCTATGTGGTTCCTCATGCCATGAGCCCCATCGTATACATTTATTGTAATGGATTCACTCCTCCCTTCCTTGCTTGCGTGAGGATATGGGTATCTGTGTTTGCATGTATTTATACAAGTCTTTTCTTGGTGCGTCATAGTGATGCAAGTCCATAAAAGATAGCAGATGGTCCTTTCGGCCTTCTTTTAATTCCTTGAAGCCTTCGTTTTATTTGTTTCCCAGTGTACCATGAGTCCTCCCCCCTTTAGTTGGGCAAAACCCTTCACATCCCAAACTGAGGTGCTAGGAGCTTGAACGGTGAGAGCATGAAGGGGTCCTCCCATCTCTAAATCATTTAGGATGGGGTTCTCAGGTGCCTTCTTCCTATTTTATACTGTTTTCTGGTTATCATTCGTTGTTTCTTCGCCATTTCCATGCTGAGCATTTATGCATGACAGTAGCCCACCATCCGTAATACTGATCTCTCACGTTTTCTGTGTGAGATGCATCAGTTGCTCTTAACCGAGCATTTTCCTGCATAAATCTTCCAAAAAAGCGTTGGTCCGTGCCTCCCAAATTTCTCTTGCAGTGCGCTAGTTTTGCACAAGAGATGCAAGCAAATTTTCCTTGTTGTTTTCCCCTTTCTCTGGATGTTGGAGTCTTGAACGGGGCCTACACAATGCCTGTGCAGTGCCACCGTTCACCCTCCTTCCCCATGACAATCCACAAGCCTCTTACCTAGAAAATGGCCTTGAACGGTGGCCTCTCCTTTCCCACCGTTGAGCCATCAGCACTACGCAAACACCAACAAAACCCTTGAACGGTGGCCTCCCCTTTCCCACTGTTGAGCCATCAGCCCCTTTGATTTGGAGGCCACCATTCAAGCTCTTCCCAGCCACCGTTTACCCTTCTTTCCCTTGTGCATTTGTTTGAAGACCACCGTTTCAGCTGCTGCGTCATTCTCTCTATACGTATGTGATCCGGTGACCTTCGAAGTCGCCAATTCATGAACATACGCTGGAGGAGATTAGGCAGAAATGGCATTTCATTTAGACACGATATTTTATCGGTTTTGTCCTGCCCTCCGGTCTCGGTATATACCGGTCTTCTCGAGTACGTCTCGAGAACCGGTGCAGCGTGCCGTGGTGTTGTTGCCCTCGTCATCAATACCGTTGTTGGCACCGTCTCTATCGTGGTGGACGGGTGTCATGTAAAACCCCTCTCCCCCCCCCCCCCCCAACATGCAAAAAAAGGGGAGGTGCTGTCGAATTTTTCCCCGATGATTTTCGAATATGTTTGTGCCGACATAGTCATCGGACAACTTGTGTTGTGACCCGGTACCATTGGCAGACATCATGTCACCACCGCACGGCGAACATCGTTTCATGTGCACCACTTTGGGTTTATAGGTGGGTGTACTAAGGTGTCATCCCAACATATGGTGGGCAGGGTGGTTACCATCGTGTCGGGTTATATCGAATGACCCGGTTTTATTCCTTCATACTGTTATTTCTTTGGCTTGTTTTATATTTTGTGTGCATGGGCGAGACAAATAAGCGTCGGCGCATCATACGTCACCCGGTCGACGAGTCAAGCATGAGAACGAACAAATGAGACAAATGGCAGAAATAATAATAATAATTGAATGAAAATCATAAGTAATGAAAATAATAAACAAAGACATCAACCAAAGGTCAAAGTGACGAAAAGTATAAACAAAAGAAATAATAACAACAAAGCAACATGCATATAAATGAAATGGTAATACATCAAAAATTGAGATTAAAAAAAGGGATGAAATGAAAAATTCATAGAATTATTCAACTTTAAATAAAGTATTGTGGTCACCGTTCAGCCCCACGCACAAGACACCGTTTAGCCCTTCTCACCATGTACACACTCCACTAGGGCCACCGTTCAGTCTCCAAATGCCCAGCCATACTCGCATGTAAGCCCACCGTTCAAATCCAGCGCTGCATCCTCTCCCCTGCACCAGCACACATATCTACAGTAATCCCCACCGTTCCAGACACCTTTGCCATGTACATGCTCCATCCCTACCGTGCCACCACACCTCCTCCATTAAATACACACATGCAAATACCCACACACCCCCCACCGTTCCAAACCCAAACACACACACATACCTACTCCCCACCAACCCTTTTCTCTTTCAACATATACATACTCACATATGCACACACGCACTGGTTTACATGTTCCCCCATTTAATAAGCCATGAGAAAAAAAAGGGAATAATAGGATAGTAATAAATGAAAGAGCAAAAGAAATAATAAATAATAATAATAACAAATAAACAAATAAATTAACCTCATCCAAAATAAATTTAAATACCATGATTTCAAATAAATGAAAGGAAAAGAAAGAGGACAGGAGATTTTAAATCGAATAATAAGAAAGCAGGAACAATCCTAAACCTGACCTAGCAATATAAAACAAATGCAACAAAAATTGACTTCAAAATAAACTTAAAGTTCAGAGATCAAATAAAAAAAATAATCTTCAACAAAAGGGTCAAATCAAATAATCCTGGGCTAAACATTTTTAACCTAAAATGAAAGTCCAAATAAATTCAAACCCAAATAAATCAAGAGAAATAAACTCAACTGAAAAGATATTTGAAATCAAATTAAAGCCCTACATCAAATCAAAAATCAAGAATTAAGTCAACCAAAAGGCCAATAAATTAAAAAGACAATTCAATAAAAAGATCAAGCATGCAAAAGATAAAAAAAAATCAAACCAAATCAAAAAATTTGGAAGCAAATTCAAACCTTGTTAATAATTCTGAAATATAGCATCAAAAATGTGTCGGGTGTTATATTTTGGTTGTCTCACGTTAGGCGCAATCAAATTTACATTTCTACGCATATCTTTTATCGGATGATTCTGTTAAAGGCCACGAGACTCTTTGTTCTGACGATTAATCAAGGGTTTTCCCTCTTAGAGGGATGTAATTAACGTCGTTGCTCTTAGGCAACGGCGGATCTTGGTCCCGACCCGATCTCCACTTTCGTTTGACGAAGTCAAACGGTGCGCAATAGACCCAAAGTCCTCCGACTCTCGGGGGTAGAACATGTTGTCACTCGGTGACTGGCATGCCTGCGCTATGCGATTGCAGGTTCATCTCTCGTCACTGTCGCTCAAGTAGCACCCCACGGGACTCGAATTCGAAATATGCATCCATACATACAATAACATGATAAAAAGAATTTAAATTTTTAATACAATTGTGATGGATCCACTAAATCCATTTCCACAACACCACAAGTCCATACTCCTGCAGTTCATAAGTACATTGAGGTGCTCCTCCACAGGACCAGATAGGGCTCTTATTTGCACAGGCATGGTTATTGGACCGAAGTCTCATTTTGTGCCGATCAAACATAATCATATTATGGCCACATATTTCCATGAACAAGCACACAATATAAGGACAAGATCTTTCATGGAGTTCAAAATATGACAATAGATCAAGAGATCAATTCGGACAGTATATAGACTGGCCTTTAAGTTCAATAGACTTTAGATATTTGATCAAGATATACACGAGGAGGGTGATCCAAGTGGAAATCAAAAAATATATTCGATATGAAAGTTCAAACGGAATGGTCATGAGATCGTTAGAACCTTGGAGAGAAACTTAACAATATAGACCCATACGGACCTAACAGGGTATGGTACCTAACCTAACAAGACGTTGTTTCCTTTTTCTTTTCTTCATAGCTTTGTGTGGACCATAAGAACGAAGAGGCATAATCAATGGAGAGTATGATCAGTAACTTCCAGATAGAACTTAGAGTTATATTCATTGACTCATTGTTTTTCATGTGATTGATGGCTTTTAAAAAACAAACGTAGACTAATCAACATGCTGGAAAGTTCAAAAGAAAACGATGTAGAACTCACTTGCTTGATCCATAACTCCAAATCTAGGGTTCCTGGGATGAAGCTGCAAATGAAAGGGCTGCGGAAGCAGAAGTACACCGATCTATGACTTTGGTTTGATCCAGCCACAAGGATTACAAGAAAAAAAAGGGTTCAGAAACAACCTGATACTCCTTACAGGAACCGTAAAATCAAGTGGATAGGGACATATTAGACTAGACTTGAAGAACTTTCAGAAGATATACACTATGTTACATTTGTGCTCGAGATTACCTACCTTTGATCTTTTCTAGCACAGGATTCTTACAGGTCGAAGCATATGCTATGGGATGAAGGATCCTCGAACCCTTGTTACTAGTTCTTCCTCCTTACTCCTAGAAATTCCTCCCACGTGCAGCAACGAAGAGAAGTCTAGGGTTGGCTTTGGAGATTTTATGATGGTTTTATAGTGTCGTGATGGTGCAAACTTCCTTGTTTGTAGTTACCTGAACTCCTGGTAAGAGTCCTATCATGTTTGGAATTTCATAGGAGTCGTTTTCATAACAGGTTTGTTTCTATTTGGTTTATTTCTAAGGAGAAGATTCGAAATCCCTTATTGGATTGGGTCACGATCAGGATCCATACTTTCTATGTTTATCTTAACTAACCCCCTTTGGTATTGGGTAGGTATATACTTAACATGTGTTTTATAGTCTGAAAAATAACATGTAATTCATCATACACGAAGTCATACACAATTTAGTCATGGTCAGTCGAAGCTTAACTTCATCATATCTAAAGTCCAACTTTGTCATATACAAAGTACACACGATTTGGTCGTAAATAGTCGAAGCTTAACTTCATCATATCCGAAGTCCAATTTCATCTTATACGAAGTCACTCTGTTTTGGTGGTGATCAGTCTAAGCTAACTTCATCATATACAAAGTCCACTTCATTTTGGTCATGATCGGTCAAAGCTAACTTCATCATATACGAAGTCCACTTTGTTTTGGTCATGATCTATTGAAGCTAACTTCATATATACAAAGTTCACTTCGTTTTGGTCATGACCGGTCAAAGCTAACTTTGTCATATACGAAGTCCACTTCATTTTGGTCGTGATCAGTCGAAGTTGACATATCAATTGCCTTGCACATCAATTGCTGTTCAACATCGATTGTCATTAACATCGATTGCTAACGGTCAATCTATTGTTCATATCAATTACTATCTAACAATCGATTGCTTCCTTAAACATCGATTACTTCTCAAACATCGATTACTATACATCGATCACCAACTAACATCGATTGCTTCTTTAAACATCGATTACCCTTTGAACATCGATTACTATCTAACATCGATTGTTCCTTTGAACATCAATTACCATCTAACATCGATGCTTTTTGAAACATCAATTACTTCCTTATACATCGATTACCAACTAACATTGATTGCTTCTTTAAACATCGATTACCCTTTTGACATCGATTACTATCTAACATCGATTGTTCCTCTGAACATCGATTACCCTCTAACATCGATTGCTTCCTTAAACATCGATTACTTCATTATACATAGATTACCAACTAACATCAATTGCTTCTCTAAACATCAATTACCCCTTTGAACATAGATTGCTATCTAACATCGATTGTTCCTTTGAACATCGATTTCTTAACATCGGTTGCTCCTTAAACATTGCTTTCTGACAGTTTTATTTATTGCCCTATCATTTTATGTGCCTTTAATCAACATCGTCACAATTATTATTATTATTATTCCTATTTATTTAGGATTTAAAAATCCAGGTTGTTACACCCTCCCCCACTTAAAAGAATTTGGTCGCCAAATTCATAATCAATCAAGTAATAGTTGAATAGTACTTGTAAATAATTCGGAGACTCTCCTTGATTCTTTCTTCAGATTCCCATGTAGCTTCTTCTACTCCTCGCTAGTTCCATTGATCCTTAACCATGGGTATGGCTCAGTTCCTCAACCGTTGTAACTTCCGATCCAGAATCTTGACTGGTTCTTAACGTAGGTCATATCTCTCATCAGTTTTAGGTCCTCAAACCATATCACATGCTCAGCATCATAAACATGGTTCCTTAACATAGATAAATGGAAGAAATTATGTATTGTTGCTAGTTGTGGAGGTAATGCTATCCTGTAGGCTACCTCCTACCCTTTCAAGGATCTCAAATGGTCGATGAACCTCGGACTTAACTTTCCTTTAATTCCAAACCTTTGGATTCCACACAAAGGTGAAACCTTCAAGAACATGTGGTCACCCACTTGAAACTCCAAGTCCCTTCGTCTCTTGTCTGCGTAACTCTTCTGCCTAGACTGAGCTGCTTTGACACGTCACGAATAATCTGGATCTTCTGAGAGGTGTCTGGTACTATTTCGAGTCCCAACCATTGCCTTTCACCTATTTCATCCCAGCACACAAGCTATTTGCAACTTCAGCCATATAATGCCTCGAATGGTGCCATCTTGATGCTCGCTTGATAACTATTATTGTATGCAAACTCGACCAAGGATAATTTCTCACTCCAGTATCCTTCAAATCAATGGTGAAATCCCGAAGCATATTTTGCCCAATTTGGTTTATCCTTTCAGTCTACCCATCAGTCTGTGGATGAAAAGTAGTGCTGAAATTTAGCCTGGTACCCAGTGCCGTCTGCAACTCCTGCCAAAAGTGTGATGTGAGTCGAGGGTCTCTGTCAAATACAATGGATGAGGGAACTCCATGTAATCTAACCACTTAATGTATAATGCGGCTAGCACATTTACGAACCACTTACTCTTTATAGGCAAGAAGTGAGCCGCCTTAGTCAATCGGTCCACAATTACCCATAATGCATCAAGTCCACCCCTAGTTTCAGGCAGTCCCATAATAAAGTCCATGCCTTTACTTTCCCACTTCCACTCGGGTATGTCCAAAGGTTGTAACACACCTACTGGCCTAAGATGTTCCGCCTTAATTTACTGACAAGTTAAGCAACGTACTACAAATTCAGCTACCTCTCTTTTCATGTTCAGCCACCAATAAGTTCTTTTTACATCTTGATAAATCTTAGTGGATCCAGAATGGATTGTATGCCGGGATCTGTGAGCTTCAATCATCAATTTCCTCTTGAGTTCTTCATTATCTGGTTCACATGTTCTCCCTTTAAACACTAATCTGCCACATTTAGTTAAGGTAAAGCCTGGTCTTCGATCAATCTTCTCCTTCATCTCTACTAGGATAGGATCATTGTCTTGTTGTTCCTTGATTTCAGTTAGAAGATCTGATTGTATATTGATGTTGCCTATCAAACACCCGATCAATTTTCTCTTCTATATTTAGGTTCAAGTTAGCAATGCTCTAGGAATCGCCACTCCCCAACGTTAAGTTGGCCAGTGATGCCATAGGCTTCCTACTCAACCATCTTTGTATGGAACAGTCGAAGTCTTTTATGTACTCTAACCATCTTTGTTGTCTCATGTTAAGTTCTCGCTGAGAAAAGAGGTATTGCAAGCTTTTGTGATTTGAGTATATGTTAAACTCTTCCGCATATAGATAGCATCCCCAAATTTTTAAGGCAAATACCACTGATGCCAATTCCATATCATGAACCAGATAATTTACTTCATGTACCTTCAATTGTCTATAGGCATATGCTATCACCTTGCCTAACTGCATCAATACACAACCCAGACCATACCTGATGCGTCTTTGTACACCTTGAATCCTCCCCCTCATGTTGTGCATTTATATTCTTACAAATGCTTGATTAGTTTTGCTTATGAAAAAATCTTTTAGTTATTTCCTAAACAAATTTATTTAATTATACCACACTTTATTTGTATGAAAATAAATTTTTAAAGTAAAGGAATACATGTATTATACTATATAACCTTTACAGTCAACTGGTGTCAACACACTAAGCCAATTGTTGACACACTGTCAACATTCTTTAAGAAAATTTTCGAAGTACACAATGTATACATATGTATATCATATGACTCTGACTCCCAAGAAGTGAAGTGTTGTACCGATTGCTGAACAAATTGGTACCACTACGACTCTTGAGAAATCGAAGTGGGCTATCGATTGTTGAACAACGGGCATTACTCCGACTCTCAAAAAGTTGAAGTCAACTGGCCCTACTGTGACTCTCAAACAGTTGATGTTAGATACTGATTTTTGAACAAACCAAAGGCTCACTCCGACTCTTGATCAGTCGAAGTGTAATATCGATTATTTCTATCGATTATTGATAGACTATAACGATTGATGTTGATTCTACTCCGACTTCTCTATAGTTGAAGTTACATACCGATTACCTTAGAACATCGATTGTCTTAAACATCGATTGTGTTTCACTAGAACATCAATTGGCTTATGTATCGATTGTCTGAAAAATCGATTGCTTATGTTTCATATCGATTGTATGTATCGATTGTATTTTTCATATCAATTGCTTATGTTTCATATCAATTGTTCATATCAATTGTCTGTATCGATTATCTCTTTCATATCGATTGTTTCTCACTCCGACTTCTAGACAGACGAAGTCTATCCATAGTCAAAGCATGATACCTACTCGACTTTGATACAATCAAAGTATGTTTACTATTGGAGAAGTACTCTGACTCTTCAAAGTCGAAGTATGATATCATCTGTTCGACTACTGTAGTAGTACTCGACTCTTTGAAAGTCGAAGTATAATATCAACTTCTGTGATCAACTATACTTAGATGTTTTAAGTATCTGTTATTATTTTTGCAGAACTGTTAATATATTATTAGAGCGATCAATGTTTTAATTCTTATGAATTATTCAATGAACTACAGATGAATATGATGTCTCTGTGACATTCTCTTTTCTATCTGTACAATAATTTATCCAATGTGCTTTGTACATCTCTATTCTTTTGTTAATGCTTCATGTCATTTCTAAATATATGTTCATAGTTATCTTTTCAGAACGCTACGTGTCCTCCAATGACATGTGTTAGCATGCTTTAGAATATCTAGTTTCCAGATTTTAAGGAAAAGTTCCTTGAAGTTGTACTACGTGCCAAGCAGGTGTCCGATCCTCTTGGATGCTCACCTAGCTCTATACTATTCAAAGGACAGACTGTCTGTCTGTCAGGAACTGATAGATATCTGTTAGAAACTATCTGCCCCTTACCTTCTATATTATTTTCTATCTCACAAAACTAACCCCAAGAAAAGGAAAGACATGGTATGGTGCTTGTAGAAATTCAAAAAAAACTATCTGAAGAAGCGCCTTGCAACTATCTGTATAGCCTGAAGTTGTTGAGACTCAAAAGACAGAAGATATGCTCTCTGATGATCTAATGATGGAATCTTAGCAGTCTCAAGCTTCAAGACCCAACATTGAAAATTCAAACGGCTATTTTCAAATGGCCACTTTCAAATGGGAAACTGAAATTTTTGAAGACTATATATGAAGTTGAAGTTTGAAATACATGGCATCCATCATTACAATACACATAGAGTGAAAATACACGACCACATTCAACACTCAGTAAGGAAAGAGAGCAGATCTCAAGATTTGAAAAGAGCCTGCTACTTCAAGCTTCGACTTCCAAGCTCGTTTACATTCAGAAGTTTTTCTCTTTGGGTGGCATTCTGCTATTCTAGATTTTATTTCAGTCCACCCTCCTAGAATTAGAAAGGGTCAGAGCTTCCATTCATACTTGTATCTCCTTCTGATCTTCTGTGTTTGCTCATCATTCTGAGCAGACACACTGTGTTTATTTCTATGTAAGAACTAGCAAGGGGTTTGTTTCCTATAGTGTCCTCTGTAAAGGGAAGACCTGCGGTTGTAGGGGGTTGCAATACCCCTCTATGAAGGGAAGACTTGCTCTGGAACAAGTGTGTTGTAATACCTCTCAGGTTGAGAGAAGGCCAAGTGTTTTTGGCAGTTTCATGAAATCCCAATGGGTTTCTTGGGGACTGGAGGTAGGACTTCTGATTGATAGGAGGTCCGAACATGATAAGTCTCTGTGCACTTATGTGATTGATTCCGCCAAGCTTTTCACTTGTTTCACACACACTACACTAATTACTAACGATACTATCTAGTGTTATCTATTTTCAGATAAATTTTTAAAATGCAAGAAGTCATATTCACCCCCCTCTAGGACATCTAAAGCTCCATCCTGATCCAACAAGTGGTATCAGAGCGAGGTCTTCTCGGAAGATTCGAAAGATTTGAAAAGAGATGACAGCTGAAGCTCACAACTATGAAGGACAGTTTGTATCAAGACCACCATTCTTTGATGGTAAAGATTTTCAATATTGGATGATGTGAATGGAATGCTTCATTCGAGGCACAGACTATAATCTATGGCAGGTAATAGAGCAGGTGACTATGTTATACTTGCTGATGGTACTTCTGCATTATCTATAGCTGATAAAGAAATATATCTCTAAATTATAAAGCAAAAAATACTTATGTTGTGCATTATCTAAAAGATAATTCAATAGATTATCCACATGTAAAACTGCTAAGGAAATGGGGATAAATTACAAGTAACTTATGAACTAATGAGGTAAAAAAAACTAGAATATATATTCTTGTTTCTCAATAAGAACAGCTCAAGATGCTGCCCAACGAAAACATAACTCAAATGTATAATAGATTTAATAATATAACAGTTGGTTAAGTTCACTAGGTAAGACCTTACTAATGAAGAAACAGTAAAAAAAATCTTAGATCACGAACTCATTCTTGGACTCCTAAAGTCACTGTTCTTGAAGAGGCGCATGATCTTACATATATTTTTATTGATAAACTAATTGGTTCTCTAATGACCCATGAAATTAATATTGAAAGATTTTATGAAAGTTATTCGAAAAATAAAATTCCAAATGCTTTAAACATTGTAGATTCCTCTTCATCATCTTCTGATGACTCAAAAGAAAAATCAGACGACAGTTATGATGAAGCTATGCTATCAAGAAAACTTCAAAAGATCCTTGCCAAGAAAAAGAAGTTTGGCTCAAAGAGATATTTCAAAAGGGAAAAGAAGAAAGAACCAACATGTTATGAATGCACCAGTCAGGACATTTCAAATCAGAATGTCTTAAACTTAAAAGGAGAGATTAGGCTGACAAGCATGAGAAAAAGAAAGGCAAAGAAAGAAAGTTCAGAAAAATACAAGAAGAAAGCAATGGCCGTAGCTTGGGACAATGAGGAAGCAACAAGTTCAGACTCATCAAGCTTAGAATCAGAAGAAGAGAAGAAGTAAATCTAGCCCTCATGACAGGAATAGATTAGGTAAATTTTGAAACCTTTTTTACCTCATGTTCAGAATCCAATTCCGATAGTCTAAAAGATACATTTAATGAGTTGTATGATAAATACAAAACTGTAGTCAAACAAATAAAAATAGTTAAGCTAAATTTAATAAATCAAGAAAAATCCAACTTCTTTCTAAAAGCTGAAGTTGAAATATTAGGACAATACTTAACTGAAACTAAAAGATTAAATGAATTGTTATGTGATGATTTAAAAAATAAAAATGGTAAAATCATGGAACTCGAATTAAATCTAAATGAATTAAAAGATGAAGAAAATTTAAGAGAAGAAAATAATTATTTGAGAGATTCCATAGACAAATCACAAATTGTAAGACATTCCTAGTTGTAAAACTAAAAGATGCTAGAATAGGTAAAAATAAATATGGAGTAGGATACACACCTCCAATAATGTAGAAGAAATTGCTTATCCTGAAATATACCTAACCCTAAGTTTGTAAAGGAAAAGATAATTAAAAATCCTAAAAAGGTTAATCAATATGTTTATAAACAGAAACTCAAAACTAATAACACTTCAAATTCAAAGCATGCATATGATTGTGTTGTAGTCATTGTATTCAATTAGGACATACAGTTAGCACCTGCACCACTAGACACTTGCATTGGATTCCAAAAACTAACCATCAAGGACCCAAGAAAATTTGGGTACCAAAAGTCTCAACTTAATTCTGTTTGTAGGGACCTCTGAGAGCATCCAAATGGTATTTGGATAGGGGTGCTGTAGGCATATGACAAGAGACAAAAAATTATTCACAAGTTTCAGAAATGAAAATGGTCAAGTCACATATGGTGATAATGGAAAAGAAAAAGTGATAGGATGTGGAACAGTAGGAACAGAGAAAAGGATTTAATAGAGGATGTTGTGTGTGTTGAAGGAATAAAGCATAATCTCATTAGTATAAGTCAATTGTGTGACAAAGGTCACTTGGTAAAATTTCAGAACGACAAGTGTGTTATTCAAAAGAATGGAAAAACAGTATTTGAAGCTCAAAGAGTAAAGAAATATGTACACCTTACAACTTGAAGAATTGAAAGAAGTCAATTTGTGTCTTGCAACCACAAAGAGTGAAGAGACTGATTTATGGCATAGAAGACTAGGACATGTAAGTACTTCAGTGATCAAGAAATTAATCAAGCATTATCTAGTTGAAGGTCTTCCAAAGCTGAAATTGAAGAAATCTAGAATTTTTCAACTTATGCAAAAGAAAAGTAAACCAAGACATCATTTCAGTTCAAGACATTATTGACAACCTCCAACCATTAGAACTCATTCACATGGATTTATTTGGACCTATAAGAACAGTAGGTCTTAGAGGAAAGGTATATGGCCCTATAATTGTGGATGATTATTCAAGATACACTTGGGTATCATTTTTAGAAGCCAAATCAGAAATTTTTTCAGTTTTTATCAAGTTCAGCAGAGTAATACAAAAGAACCAAAAATATCAAATAATCAGTATCAAATCTGATCATGGTGGTGAATTCAAGAATGAAGAGTTTGTCAGATTCTCTGAAGAAAATGGCATAGAACATAATTTCTCTGCACCTAGAACACCTTAACAAAATGGAGTGGCAGAAAGGAAGAACAGAACACTACTGAACGTGGCTAGAACAATGCTTACATAATACAATCTACCAAGATACTTCTGGGCATAAGTAGTCAACACAGTTTGCTACATCATCAACAGGTGCATTATCAGACCAATTTTGAATAAGACACCTTATGAGATGTACAAGGATAAGAACTCAAACATCAGTCACCATTGACCCTTGGTTGTAAGTGTTTCATTTTGAATAATGGTAAAAATAATTTTGAAAAATTAGATGCTAAAAGTGATGAAGGATTTCAATTAGGATATATTTCAATACTTAGAGGATATAGGGTGTTCAATAGAAAAACTTTAACCATTGAACAAATAGTTCATGTCTTATTTGATGAAACTAACCCTTCTATTATGAAAATAGAAGAAGAAGAAGATGTGTTGAAGAATTGTGCAGGGATCTAGAACAAGCTTCCCTTGTAGAAAAATGTGAAGACAAAGAAGATCCTCCACTAGAACAACTACAACAAAAGGAAGAAGCACATGAAGAACTTCCTAGAGAATTGAGGTATCACAAAGATCATGTAAGAGAAAATATCATAGGTGATCCTCAAGATAGGGTAAGAACAAGAGGTATGACTATTCCCTTTGATTACACTATATTTGTTTCTCAGATTGAGCCTAGGACAATCAATGATACACTGGCAGATGAATCTTGGATCCTAGCTATACAAGAGGAACTTAACCAGTTCCAACACAGCCAAGTCTGGACTCTTGTACCTAGACCTTCTGACTATCCAATTATTAGGACCAGATGGTATTCAAAAATAAAATGGATGAATTAGGGGTAATCACTAGGAATAAGGCTAGACTGGTAGCACAAGGATATTCCCAAGAGGAAGGCATTGATTTCGATGAAACATATTCTCAAGTTGCTAGATTATAGGCAATCAGAATTTTATTAGCATATGCATGATCTCTAAATATCAATTTGTATCAAATTAATGTTAAAAGTGCTTTTTTGAACGGTTTCATAAAAGAACAAGTTTATGTTAATCAACCACCTGGTTTTGAAGATACGAAATATCCAAATCATGTTTTCGATCAAAGAAGGCACTATATAGTTTGAAACAAGCTCCAAGAGTGTGGTATGAAAGATTGAGTGCTTAACTTCTATCACATGATTTTTCAAGAGGTAAGTAGATAGCACTTTATTTATTAAGAAATGTTCTGAAGGGATCTTGATTGTACAAATATATGTTGATGATATTATTTTTGGTTCTACAAATGAATCACTTTGCAAAATCTTTGAAAACCTTATACAAAGTGAGTTTGAAATGAGCATGATGGGTGAGTTTAATTACTTTCTTGGCTTGCAAATCAAGCAGACCAAGGAAGGCACTGACATTTGTCAAAGTAAGTATATTTCATATTTGCTTTCGATGTGTGGTTTTGACAAGTTTAAGCCTTTAAGAACACCCATGAGCTCAGGAATTAAGATAGACAGTGATCCCATTGGCGAGAAAGTAGATCAAGAGATCTATCGAGGTATGATTGGGTCATTACTCTATGTTATTGCTAGTAGACCAGACATAATGTTTAGTGTATGTTTGTGTACCAGATTTTAGGCTGATCCTAGAGAATCTCATATTAATGTTGTTAAAAGAATTTATACATATCTTATTAATACAAGTAAATTGTGTTTATGGTATCCCAGATGTTCAGAATTTAAACTGCTTGGATATAGTGATGCTGACTATGTTGGATGCAAAATAGGCAGAAGAAGCACCAGTGGTACTAGTCAATTTCTTGTAGGGTGCTTAATTTCTTGATCTTCCAAAAAATAAAATTCAGTAGCATTGTCCACAACAGAAGGAGAATACACTGTAGCTAGAAGTTGTTGTACCCAACTGTTGTGGATCAAACATCAACTGGAAGACTATGGTCACAATTGCATGAAATTTCAATGCTGTGTGATAACACAAGTGCAATCAATTTGACTAAAAATCCTATCCAGCATTTAAGAACTAAGCACATTGAGATCAGACATCATTTCATCAGTGACCATGTAAGTAATGGTGATATTTTACTTGAATTTATTACTACGGATAATCAATTAGTTGATATTTTTACTAAACCACTCCCTAAGGATAGATTTTGTGATGACTCAACTAGCAAACTGGCCCAACAACTGTGTTCCTAGAAAGGTCAACCATCCTGGGACTACAACCAACTGACCACGCTTAACTTCAGAGTTCTTTTCCTACTCAAGCTCTGAAAATGACTAGTCCGAGTTATTTGTAGTCTACTGATTTAGTCCATTTAACATATTCTTATACGAGGTATTACAGATTTACTTCAATTAGAAGAGAAATAGGAATGTAAAAGCATGATTGATTACATAAAACTCTTAAGTACTTTGTATGATCTATCTGTCGTCAAGTTTTTCTAAGTCCTGAATCTTTGACTTCTCAAAAGTCAGAGTTTAGGAAGTCGAAGTTTCCAAAGTCGGAGTTACTATTAATTTTTTTAAAAAAAGAGGTTATAATTATATATTTGTGGTGAAGAGTTAGATAATTATTTATTCTCTCAATCTCAGTCATCTATTCCCCAATCTACGGTGCTCTTTAGACTTCCCTCCTTTATATAAACGCCTTCCTTCTCTTTCTAAATCATCTCTTTCGAAATCTCTCCGACTTTCTCTGTAACGACCCCAAGGCTCGGACCCTCAGCTCCCACCAAGAATCTGAACATCGGGACCGCCGCCCACGGGTCCGGAGACCCGGAAGGGCTAACGGATCGGTCTAACAAGATATGTATAGAGATAAATAACAACAAACGTACTAAAGTGCACCACAAGTGGAAGAAAAAGGTCTAACACTAATGTAAAAGTCTAGTACAGTCCCAAAGTAAATAAAGTACGAGTGCAGAAATAAAAGGGAAAGAACACGTCCCTTAGGGGCATACCCTGAGGGTGAAGTACACAAACTGGGGGAAACACTGCTCACTAGAGATGCCGACTACTGCGGGCCCGTCTCCTCAGTCCGCCGCGGAGGGAGCTACTGTGAAGTCTCACCTACAAAACAGGGAGTGAGCTTCACGAAGAATCCTAGTAGGGACTACCAATCTCCCACTGGTTCTAACAGCAGAATAAACAAAGTGCAATAAATAAATAAAGCAGTAAAGTCTATTCTACTAAATAGAGTCAAGTGCGGAAGCGTGAAAGAAACTACATGTGACGGCCCTCTTTATACCAGTACGGTTATACCAACCCACGTCGGTATAGCGAGCGCTGCCACAGTGGGACATTTACCCAAACGATACGAACAGCTGAGATACACGCGAATATACAACAGAGTAGCGGAAGTAAAAGGCAATTGTCTTCATTCATTCATCATCCACAATAAACATACATGAAATTTGCAATTTACATTAAGAGCTAAAAGTTCACATAATTTAAATTGCTGAAAATTTAATACATAGATGTCCACAATTTTACATTCTTTCCATGATAACACTAATACAATATTCAAGTTCTTACATACTATGAAAACACAAAGGGGTACACTGCTCCAACAATCTAAACTCCGCGCTCGGAGTCCGTCTCTACCGTCTCCTCCACGAGAGTCTCGTCACCGTCTATACCTGTACGACGAAGCAAGGAGTGAGTCTTAAGGACTCAGCAAGCAACACTACCCATAACATACACGTATAAGTCATAGGGGTTACCACAGGTACATTCACATATTACAACATATGGCATGCTAGTCAATTGAAAGTTTCAACTTGTCATGACAGTTTTACAATTTAATACATGGATCATGCTTTCAGATTTCTAAGAATAAAACTTACCTATCACATGCTCTCTATTCAATTTACTCATGAAATTTTGCCTTTAATGAACCAAGACATAAGAGCTACCAACATGAACACTGTGCACATATGAAGGGAAAACGCAACTAGCATGGATTTCACATGTTCTTAGGCACATACATAGACATTTTCACATGCTTTAAGTTGTTGGTTTCACATGGTTCAATGGCTGTAAACTTACACATGAGAGCTACAATGTTGTTTAAAACATACTATGTGAACAACCAATCATGCTATTTGTACACATGCTCATCAATTATCCCTAACATGGGTTCTACACATTTTCGCACATATAAACATGATGATAACAACATGGAATTTCTGATTTCACATGGTTTCAGATTTGTCTCACATGGATTTCAATGTCATATTCTCACATTTTAGTTTCACATTTTATTACACAAGTTTCCAATTCACATGGTTGCACTTTACACATACACATTTCACGTTGTTCACTTACACATTAACACATGAACACATACACATTGCACATTACACGTTTACATTTTAGGTGCCATGACACATAGTCCAAACCACCAAATAAGGACATATACACATCACATTACACATAGACGCCATCTAGGCATTACAATGGCGACTCTTGGACTGCACAGACCCGGAGAACAAGTCTCCACCCTAACCAGTGGTACATGTCCACCTCCAGGATTTCCCCCTAATGCCCTTAGGGTCAGTTACACATTGAACTTTCTCAGGGGGACTTTTCCCTGATACAGTTCCAATGCCCTCTACGGAAGCAGTGTCACATTGGCACAGTTACACATTTACACATTTTACAGATTTTACACATATCACTTTTCATCTCATTCACTTTCTCGCTCACATGCATATCTCTGTTTTTCCTAACATGGCACTACAGATTTCAGGAGTTTAACACACAGCAAATTCACTATTCAGGTTGGGTATAAACAGTATCTAACCACCTTACGATAACGTACATAGATTTTTACATTTCACATGGAATAATACATAACTCCTTATATACTGGTCCAAATGACCTGAAATTTTAACCACATGTTATTTTCGGGTTCAAGGTCCTACCTTCAATTTTTCAGATTTTTCTGAGCTAAGAAAAATTTACAGAAAATCAAATGCCTATTTAGCATGCCATTCTAAATTTAGTTGACATGGAGTTTAACACTATCATGCATTTTTGCCACTTACTGTTTGTACAAAGACTACTGTTATATGCATAATTTGAGAATACAGAATTACCCTAAATCATACAACCATGGATCGATCACCATAGATCTTTCTTTCATGCCTTTTTATTTACCGACCCGAATTTATTAGCAATTTATGCAAGCATGGACAAATTGTCAGAAATTGAGTATACGTGTACTGACCTACTAATTTTCATAATCTGACAAAACTGAGGGCATTCAGACTAGTCCTAATCATAACGCATGGATTGACAAGATTATCAACAAATCATGCTTACAAATTCATGGGATACAATTTTCTAACATTCACCACCACACATCACACTCATCCACACACCACATTTAACAATATACATAGTGAATAGGGTTACCATATATCCTCATCACGGAAACCATACCGAAATAATTGTATAGGAAGGGCAGAACAGGTCACTGTCCTGTCGAGATGAACTTGGCGGCGGTCTATGGCCGCTAACTCAGTGTTAGCGGCATGGTCGATGGACGCCAAGGATGATCTTAGCGACCAGGGACTTTGCCGTCAATGCAGGTCTGTGCAGAACACATACCCGAGCTCTCAAGATAGGGTGAATGTGGGGGTCTAGGACTCGAGAGAAAATTCATAAAAATTGTAGAATCAACCTAGACACATACGAGGACGTTATGGTAGGGTCACTTGCCTTTTAGAAATTGCTCCAATGGATCGAAAGTACCGGTGAATCCCTCCTTGGGCAGTCCCAAGAAGGTGCAAAACGTCCTCCAAGATCTCCTTCCTCCGGGCTCCTAGATGATCTCCACAGCAAGGAAACGTCGGGGAGGTCTTCTCCTTCAGTCCAGCTAGCTTCTTGTCGAGGAACATGGCCGGATCCCGCTTCAGAGGGTCAGATCTTTGGGTGCAAAGTGGCGGTTTTTCTCACAGCTCAGAAGCTAGGGTTTTTCCTCTGGTTTCTCTCTTGCAAAAGAGTGAAGAGAGGGTTGGGGAAGGCAGATCCGGGTTCAACATATGGGAGAGGCCTCTCTCTCCCACTCACAAGTGACAAGATGGCTCTCAGAGCCGTTGGGGACAGCTCCCCAATGGGTGAGCTCCCTTGTTTCCGGAATTTCTGGCTCTGCAACGCATGCAGGTCAGAGAAATAGGCGTCCACATCGTTAGACGCCAGGATTAGTGTTGGCGTCCATAGATGGACGCTGACACCACCTCAACGGCTAGGGGTCGACGCCAATCTGGCCTTCGGCCAGAACTTTAAATCATGCAAAAAACTATGCATGCCATGCATATATACATGCAATATGTATATGGTAGTGTATCCATACTATCACCATTCAATACATGCATTATTTACATCTAGTATGAACACATGCACACGTAATTGTACTAATTAATACGTACGTAGATATGTATATACATACACAAGCACAAATATACCCACACAAATACAGATAATGCGACGGAAATTCGAGGGACTTACACCCTCTCCCCATTAAAGAAACTTCATCCTCGAAGTTAGAACGACACTACTCAAACAAAAGGGGATACTTTTTCTTCATCGCATCCTCAAGCTCCCAAGTAGCCTCCTCTCGTGAGAAGTTCCGCCATAGGACCTTCACCGACGCAATTCTCTTGTTCCGGAGATGCTGAACCTTCCGGTCAAGAATAGTTACTGGTTGCTCGACATACGAAAGATCTGGCTGGATCTCCACTGGCTCATGACTAATCACATGAGACGGATCTCGGACATACTTCCTGAGCATAGATACGTGGAATATAGGATGAACGCTAGCCAAAGCTGGGGGTAAAGCTAGCTCATACGCCACGCTGCCCAAACGTCGGAGAATCTCATATGGGCCAATGAATCTAGGGCTTAGCTTGCTATGCCTACCAAATCTGACGACACACGAGTAGGCGATATCTTCAAGAAGACATGATCGCCAACCTCGAACTCTAGATCCTTTCTCCTGTTGTCGGCATAACTCTTCTGCCTATCCTGTGCCGCAACAAGCCTCTTCCTGATAAGCTGGATCTTATCCGAAGTTTCCTGAACTAACTCCGATCCGATCAACTGCCTATCACCAGTCTCCTCCCAACATAACGGAGATCTGCAGGGTCTACCATACAAAGCCTCGAATGGAGCCATACGAATACTCGCATGAAAGCTGTTGTTGTATGCGAACTCCACAAGAGGTAAATGGCGCTCCCAATCATCCTTCCAATCCAGGACACACGCTCTCAACATATCCTCGAGCGTCTGGATAGTCCTCTCGGACTGTCCATCGGTCTGGGGATGAAACGCCGAACTGAGCTTCAGCTCCGAACCTAAAGCATCCTGAAGACCCTTCCACAATCTCGAAGTAAATCTCGGATCTCGATCCGAAATGATCGACTTCGGCACACCATGCAATCTAATGATACCGCTAACATACAATCTAGCCAAACTCTCTACTGACTGCTTCTTCTTCATAGGCAAGAAATGAGCAGTCTTCGAGAATCTATCTACAACTACCCAAATCGAGTCATTGCCCCTTCTAGAGCGAGGCAAACTCGAGACGAAATCCATAGTGACAGCTTCCCACTTCCATACTGGGATATCCATCCTCTGCATAAGGCCGGATGGTCGCTGCCGCTCGGCTTTCACTTGCTGACATACTAAACACCTAGACACATAATCCGCAACATCCTTCTTCATGCCGGACCACCAAAATGACCTCTTCAGATCTTGGTACATCTTAGTGTTACCCGGATGAATAGAGAATCGCGATCTATGAGCCTCCGCTAACACATGCTCACGGACATCCACTAAGTCAGGGACACAAACTCGATGCTGAAATCTAATCACACCGTCCTCATCACGAGCAATGCCCGCCTTGCCCACTAACTCTAAGAGTCTAGGGTCGGCTCCCTGTCGCTCGATCACCTCGTCCAAAACTGAGGATCTAAGGGATAGCTGAGCTACGAAAGCCTGACATAGCGATGGCTCTAACTCGGTCATAGAGTATGCCGCATCCTCCAACATCTTCCAATCCTGCTGGAGCGAAGACCTCTTTCTACTAAGAGCATCCTCTACGACATTCGCCTTCCCAGGGTGATACTGAAGGTCGAAGTCATAGTCCTTCAAGAACTCGATCCATCTTCTCTGCCTCAGGTTTAATTCCTTTTGGGAGAAAAGATACTTCAAGCTCTTGTGGTCGGTAAACACCTCAAATCTGACACCATAAAGATAGTGCCTGCAGATCTTTAGTGCATGAACCACTGCTGCGAGCTCTAAGTCATGAGTCGGATAGTTCTTCTCATGCTCCTTCAACTGACGAGAAGCATAAGCCACTACCCTTTCTTGCTGCATGAGCACACAGCCTAAACCAATCCAAGACGCATCCATGTAGATAGCGAAACCCTCTACACCGCTCGGCAAAACTAACACCGGGGCTGACGTGAGTTTAGTCTTCAATAATTGAAAACTACTCTCACACTTCTCGGACCATACAAACTTCACCCCCTTCCTGGTAAGCTGAGTCAAAGGGGCGGCGATGGATGAAAATCCCTCAATAAATCGCCGATAGTAACCAGCTAAACCAAGAAAACTACGAATCTCCGAAGGGGTCATGGGAATCTCCCAATCCATAACAGCCTGGACCTTCGCTGGATCAACTGCAACACCAGCGCCGGAGATAACATGCCCGAGGAAATGAACCTCGCGCAACCAAAAATTGCACTTGCTGAACTTTGCATACAGCTTGTGCTCACGAAGAACCTCTAACACTAACCTCAGATGCTGACGGTGCGTGGCCTCGTCCGGAGAGTAGACCAACACATCGTCAATAAACACTACGATAAAGCTATCTAGATAAGGCCTAAACACCCGGTTCATGAGATCCATGAATGCTGCAGGGGCATTGGTCAATCCGAAAGGAAGGACCAAGAACTCATAATGTCCGTAACGGGTTCTAAACGCCGTCTTGGACACATCCTCACTCCGAATCCTCAACTGATGGTACCCAGATCGCAAGTCAATCTTAGAAAAGACTGATGCATCTTGCAACTGGTCAAACAGATCATCAATGCGAGGTAAGGGATACCTGTTCTTTACAGTCACTTGGTTCAGCTTTCTGTAGTCAATGCATAACCTAAGTGACCCGTCTTTCTTCTTGACGAATAATACAGGTGCGCCCCAAGGGGAAACACTAGGGCGAATAAATCCCTTATCGAGCAGCTCTTGCAACTGCCTCCTCAACTCGGCTAACTCCGCAGATGCCATCCGATATGGAGCCTTCGAGATAGGAGAGGTGCCTGGAAGCAACTCTATGGTAAACTCTATCTCTCTATCTGGTGGCAATCCAGACAAATCATCAGGAAATACATCTGGAAAATCCTGCACTACCTCGATCTCTGCAAGAGTAGGTGACTGATCAGCCTCTGGCACTAACACCACGCTGGCAAGAAAAGCGTCACAACCCTTGTTCACCATGCGCATCGCCTTCATGGCAGAGATGACTATCTTTCCCGCCACGTTCTTTGGCAAGGGATGAGAGAACTCGTCCTCACCAGGAATGCGGAAAACGATCCTCTTCCGACGACAATCCACTAACGCATAGTGCTCCTCTAGCCAATCCAGACCAAGGATAGCATCAAAGTCCTTCATCTTTAGCAAGAAGAAACACCCATCTAGGATTCTATCCTCGATGCACACAGGTAACGACGGAATGCACTTCCTAGTCGATACCGTACCCGCAGGGGTGTGCACAGACATGGGGACCTCTAACTCCTCAGACTCTACCCCTGACTCTAGGGCTAACTGCCTAGCGAACCGCTCGGAAATGAATGAGTGCGTAGCACCCGTATCAAACAAAACCCGAGCGTGCACACT
Source organism: Colocasia esculenta (assembly GCA_014218235.1). Lineage (NCBI taxonomy): Eukaryota > Viridiplantae > Streptophyta > Magnoliopsida > Alismatales > Araceae > Colocasia > Colocasia esculenta. Next base: position 24,683,920 of record CM024756.1, on the reverse strand, counting down.
GAAAAGCAAAACCGTACCTTCGGTGACATGCTCCGCCTGCTCGGCGTCCTCACGAGCTAAAGCAAACACTCGAGCTGGGGCTCGAGGCCTTCCGGGTCGTCCTGTCGCTGGCGCCGCTGCCGCCGTCGCCGCTGCTCCTCGCTGGGTAACTTGCTGAAGCCTAGGGCAGTCCTTGATCTTGTGGTCACTACTACCACACTTTAAGCATTTGCCCGTGATCATCCAGCATTCGGTACCGCCATGTGTCTTCCCACAGTGGGGACACTCCTTCTTCACACCAGGGGAACGTACAGAAGGTACCTGTGAACTGCCGGTAACTGTCGATTTTTGCTGAGGCTGGTACGTCGCTTTCTTCTTATCCTGCCGCTAGACGGTCGCTGCTGGCCTCTTCTGTGAAGCTTTCTTTTCTTCCAAGTATTGCTCCATCTCGCCCTCCTGCCTACAAGCAGCGCTAAGGGCCTCGTCCAGCGTCCGGTGGTCGAACGCCACAAGCCTCGTCCTCAGTGATGGTTTGAGACCCATCACGAATTTCTTGGTCTTTCTACGCTCATCCTCAACAATGTGCGGTGCATATTTAGATAGTTCAGAGAACCTTGCCTCGTATTCCAGGACGGTCATTGATCCTTGCGTCAGGGAAAGGAATTCTTGCTCCATCTTGTCCTGGATATGCTCTGGGACGAACTTGGCTCGGAAGAGCCTCACGAACGCGTCCCACGCCACGTCTACTGCTCTGTCCTCAAAGTGTGTCCGCAACAAGGAGGACCACCATACATCCGCTCTCTCCTGCAAAACACCTTCATAAGCACCAACTAGAAAATTCTAGCTTAAGCAGAACATACAAACATACAAAATTAAAATCTACCTGTAGCATGTAGGTGGCTAATGTCACCTTATCCTCATCAGGGCACCTGATGGCTCGAAAGATTTTCTCTGTCTCCCTCATCCAGCTTTCTGCCATTAATGGATCACTCTCCCCCTTAAAAGAGGGTGGGGCCATCCTCTTGAATCGCTCCATGATGGAAGGTCCACCATGGTCCTGAGCTGGTGCCTGAGCGTGCTACATTAAACAACAGACAATACGCAATAAACACAATATCATACAATTTAAACAGCAAACTAATAGTTGTTTCATTATTCTACCTTGGCCTCCAACTGTGCCTGGAGTGTTGCCTGGGTATGAGCCTGCGTCTGCATGGCTTGCACTGCACCTAGCATGAATAGTCCGTAATCCACAGGCGGCGGTGGGGGAAGTACAGGGCCTTGCGGTGCTGGGGCCTGTTGCTCCGCCCGCTCGTCACATCGCCGCTCGTCCTCACGGGCCGGTGCTCCACCACGCCTACCTCTCGAAGCCATGGCTGTAATAATATTTCAGCCACCATTAGAGGTAGGTTACTGAGGTTTTCTAATCATTTTCTTATCTATCTTTCACTTCTAGTTAGTGTTTTCTACACATGTGGACATACTTAGCATGCAATGGAAATGATGAATTAGGTATATTCATGTGCAATCTCAACCGGTTGCTCTGATACCAATCTCTGTGACGGCCCTCTTTATACCGGTACGGTTATACCAACCCACGTCGGTATAGCGAGCGCTGCCACAGTGGGACATTTACCCAAACGATACGAACAACTGAGATACACGCGAATATACAACAGAGTAGCGGAAGTAAAAGACAATTGTCTTCATTCATTCATCATCCACATTAAACATACATGAAATTTGCAATTTACATTAAGAGCTAAAAGTTCACATAATTTAAATTGCTGAAAATTTAATACATAGATGTCCACAATTTTACATTCTTTCCATGATAACACTAATACAATATTCAAGTTCTTACATACTATGAAAACACAAAGGGGTACACTGCTCCAACAATCTAAACTCCGCGCTCGGAGTCCGTCTCTAACGTCTCCTCCACGAGAGTCTCGTCACCGTCTAAACCTGTACGCCGAAGCAAGGAGTGAGTCTTAAGGACTCAGCAAGCAACACTACCCATAACATACACGTATAAGTCATAGGGGTTACCACAGGTACATTCACATATTACAACATATGGCATGCTAGTCAATTGAAAGTTTCAACTTGTCATGACAGTTTTACAATTTAATACATGGATCATGCTTTCAGATTTCTAAGAATAAAACTTACCTATCACATGCTCTCTATTCAATTTACTCATGAAATTTTGCCTTTAATGAACCAAGACATAAGAGCTACCAACATGAACACTGTGCACATATGAAGGGAAAACGCAACTAGCATGGATTTCACATGTTCTTAGGCACATACATAGACATTTTCACATGCTTTAAGTTGTTGGTTTCACATGGTTCAATGGCTGTAAACTTACACATGAGAGCTACAATGTTGTTTAAAACATACTATGTGAACAACCAATCATGCTATTTGTACACATGCTCATCAATTATCCCTAACATGGGTTCTACACATTTTCGCACATATAAACATGATGATAACAACATGGAATTTATGATTTCACATGGTTTCAAATTTGTCTCACATGGATTTCAATGTCATATTCTCACATTTTTAGTTTCACATTTTGTTACACAAGTTTCCAATTCACATGGTTGCACTTTACACATACACATTTCACGTTGTTCACTTACACATTAACACATGAACACATACACATTGCACATTACACGTTACATTTTAGGTGCCGTGACACATTGTCCAAACCACCAAAGAAGGACATATACACATCACATTACACATAGACGCCATCTAGGCATTATAATGGCGACTCTTGGACTGCGCAGACCGGGAGAACAAGTCTCCACCCTAACCAGTGGTACTTGTCCACCTCCAGGATTTCCCCCTAATGCCCTTAGGGTCACTTACACATTGAACTTTCTCAGGGGGACTTTTCCCTGATACAGTTCCACTGCCCTCTACGGAAGCAGTGTCACATTGGCACAGTTACACATTTACACATTTTAACGATTTTACACATATCACTTTTCATCTCATTCACTTTCTCGCTCACATGCATATCTCTATTTTTCCTAACATGGCACTACAGATTTCAGGAGTTTAACACACAGCAAATTCACTATTCAGGTTGGGTTTAAACAGTATCTAACCACCTTACGATAACGTACATAGATTTTTACATTTCACATGGAATATTACATAACTCCTTATATACTGGTCCAAATGACCTGAAATTTTAACCACATGTTATTTTCGGGTTCAAGGTCCTACCTTCAATTTGTCAGATTTTTCTGAGCTAAGCAAAATTTACAGAAAATCAAATGCCTATTTAGCATGCCATTCTAAATTTTAGTTGACATGGAGTTTAACACTATCATGCATTTTTGCCACTTACTGTTTGAACAGAGACTACTGTTATATGCATGATTTAAGAATACAGAATTACCCTAAATCATACAACCATGGATCGATCACCACAGATCTTTCTTTCATGCCTTTTTATTTACCGACCCGAATTTATTAGCAATTTATGCAAGCATGGACAAATTGTCAGAAATTGAGTATACGTGTACTGACCTACTAATCTTCATGATCTGACAAAACTAAGGGCATTCAGACTAGTCCTAATCATAACGCATGGATTGGCAAGATTATCAACAAATCATGCTTACAAATTCATGGGATACAATTTTCTAACATTCACCACCACACATCACACTCATCCACACACCACATTTAACAATATACATAGTGAATAGGGTTACCATATATCCTCATCACGGAAACCATACCAAAAATAATTGTATAGGAAGGGCAGAACAGGTCACTGTCCTGTCCAGATGAACTTGGCGGCGGTCTATGGCCGCTAACTCAGTGTTAGCGGCATGGTCGATGGACGCCAAGGATGATCTTAGCGACCAGGGACTTTGCCGTCAATGCAGGTCTGTGCAGAACACAGACCCGAGCTCTCAAGATAGGGTGAATGTGGGGGTCTAGGACTCGAGAGAAAATTCATAAAAATTTTAGAATCAACCTAGACACATACGAGGACGTTATGGTAGGGTCACTTGCCTTTTAGAAATTGCTCCAATGGATCGAAAGTACCGGTGAAGCCCTCCTTGGGCAGTCCCAAGAAGGTGCAAAACGTCCTCCAAGATCTCCTTCCTCCGGGCTCCTGGATGATCTCCACAGCAAGGAAACGTCGGGGAGGTCTTCTCCTTCAGTCCAGCTAGCTTCTTGTCGAGGAAGATGGCCGGATCCCGCTTCAGAGGGTAAGATCTTTGGGTGCAAAGTGGGGGTTTTTCTCACAGCTCAGAAGCTAGGGTTTTTCCTCTGGTTTCTCTCTTGCAAAAGAGTGAAGAGAGGGTTGGGGAAGGCAGATCCGGGTTCAACATATGGGAGAGGCCTCTCTCTCCCACTCACAAGTGACAAGATGGCTCTCAGAGCCGTTGGGGACAGCTCCCCAATGGGTGAGCTCCCTTGTTTCCGGAATTTCTGGCTCTGCAACGCATGCAGGTCAGAGAAATAGGCGTCCACACCGTTAGACGCCAGGATTAGTGTTGGCGTCCATAGATGGACGCTGACACCACCTCAACGGCTAGTGGTCGACGCCAATCTGGCCTTCGGCCAGAACTGTAAATCATGCAGAAAACTATGCATGCCATGCATATATACATGCAATATGTATATGGTAGTGTATCCATACTATCACCATTCAATACATGCATTATTTACATCTAGTATGAACACATGCACACGTAATTGTACTAATTAATACGTACGTAGATATGTATATACATACACAAGCACAAATATACCCACACAAATACAGATAATGCGACGGAAATTCGAGGGCCTTACACCCTCTCCCCCTTAAAGAAACTTCGTCCTCGAAGTTAGAACGACAATACTCAAACAAAATGGGATACTTTTTCTTCATCGCATCCTCAAGCTCCCAAGTAGCCTCCTCTCGTGAGAAGTTCCGCCATAGGACCTTCACCGACGCAATTCTCTTGTTCCGGAGATGCTGAACCTTCCGATCAAGAATAGCTACTGGTTGCTCGACATACGAAAGATCTGGCTGGATCTCCACTGGCTCATGACTAATCACATGAGACGGATCTCGGACATACTTCCTGAGCATAGATACGTGGAATACAGGATGAACGCTAGCCAAAGCTGGGGGTAAAGCTAGCTCGTACGCCACGCTGCCCAAACGTCGGAGAATCTCATATGGGCCAATGAATCTAGGGCTTAGCTTGCTATGCCTGCCAAATCTGACGACACCACGAGTAGGCGATATCTTCAAGAAGACATGATCGCCAACCTCGAACTCTAGATCATTTCTCCTGTTGTCGGCATAACTCTTCTGCCTATCCTGTGCCGCAACAAGCCTCTTCCTGATAAGCTGGATCTTATCCGAAGTTTCCTGAACTAACTCCGGTCCGATCAACTGCCTATCACCAGTCTCCTCCCAACATAACGGAGATCTGCAGGGTCTACCATACAAAGCCTCGAATGGAGCCATACCAATACTCACATGAAAGCTGTTGTTGTATGCGAACTCCACAAGAGGTAAATGGCGCTCCCAATCATCCTTCCAAGCTAGGACACACGCTCTCAACATATCCTCGAGCGTCTGGATAGTCCTCTCGGACTGTCCATCGGTCTGGGGATGAAACGCCGAACTAAGCTTCAGCTCCGAACCTAAAGCATCCTAAAGACCCTTCCACAATCTCGAAGTAAATCTCGGATCTCGATCCGAAATGATCGACTTCGGCACACCATGCAATCTAATGATACCGCTAACATACAATCTAGCGAAACTCTCTACTGACTGCTTCTTCTTCATAGGCAAGAAATGAGCAGTCTTCGAGAATCTATCTACAACTAACCAAATCGAGTCATTGCCCCTTCTAGAGCGAGGCAAACCCGAGACGAAATCTATAGTGACAGCTTCCCACTTCCATACTGGGATATCCATCCTCTGCATAAAGCCGGATGGTCGCTGCCGCTCGGCTTTCACTTGCTGACATACTAAACACCTAGACACATAATCTGCAACATCCTTCTTCATGCCGGACCACAAAAATGACCTCTTCAGATCTTGGTACATCTTAGTGTTACCCGGATGAATAGAGAATCGCGATCTATGAGCCTCCGCTAACACATGCTCACGGACATCCACTAAGTCAGGGACACAAACTCGATGCTGAAATCTAATCACACCGTCCTCATCACGAGCAATGCCCGCCTTGCCCACTAACTCTAAGAGTCTAGGGTCAGCTCCCTGCCACTCGATCACCTCGTTCAAAACTGAGGATCTAAGGGATAGCTGAGCTACGAAAGCCTAACACAGCGATGGCTCTAACTCGGTCATAGAGTACGCCGCATCCTCCAAACCACTGCTGCGAGCTCTAAGTCATGAGTCGGATAGTTCTTCTCATGCTCCTTCAACTGACGAGAAGCATAAGCCACTACCCTTTCTTGCTGCATGAGCACACAGCCCAAACCAATCCGAGACGCATCCGTGTAGATAGCGAAACCCTCTACACCGCTCGGCAAAACTAACACCGGGGCTGACGTGAGTTTAGTCTTCAATAATTGAAAACTACTCTCACACTTCTCGGACCATACAAACTTCACCCCCTTCCTGGTAAGCTGAGTCAAAGGGGCGGCGATGGATGAAAATCCCTCAATAAATCGCCGATAGTAACCAGCTAAACCAAGAAAACTACGAATCTCCGAAGTGGTCTTGGGAATCTCCCAATCCATAACAGCCTGGACCTTCGCTGGATCAACTGCAACACCAGCGCCGGAGATAACATGCCCGAGGAAATGAACCTCGCGCAACCAAAAATCGCACTTGCTGAACTTTGCATACAGCTTGTGCTCACGAAGAACCTCTAACACTAACCTCAGATGCTGACGGTGCGTGGCCTCGTCCGGAGAGTAGACCAACACATCGTCAATAAACACTACAACAAAGCTATCTAGATAAGGCCTAAACACCCGGTTCATGAGATCCATGAACGCTGTAGGGGCATTGGTCAATCCGAAAGGAAGGACCAAGAACTCATAATGTCCGTAACGGGTTCTAAACGCCGTCTTGGACACATCCTCACTTCGAATCCTCAACTGATGGTACCCAGATCGCAAGTCAATCTTAGAAAGGACTGATGCATCTTGCAACTGGTCAAACAGATCATCAATGCGAGGTAAGGGATACCTGTTCTTTACAGTCACTTGGTTCAGCTTTCTGTAGTCAATGCATAACCTAAGTGACCCGTCTTTCTTCTTGACGAATAATACAGGTGCGCCCCAAGGGGAAACACTAGGGCGAATAAATCCCTTATCGAGCAGCTCTTGCAACTGCCTCCTCAACTCGGCTAACTCCGCAGGTGCCATCCGATATGGAACCTTCGAGATAGGAGAGGTGCCTGGAAGCAACTCTATGGTAAACTCTACCTCTCTATCCGGTGGCAATCCAGACAAATCATCAGGAAATACGTCTGGAAAATCCTGCACTACCTCGATCTCTGCAAGAGTAGGTGACTGATCAGCCTCTGGCACTAACACCACGCTGGCAAGAAAAGCGTCACAACCCTTGTTCACCATGCGCATCACCTTCATGGCAGAGATGACTATCTTTCCCCCCACGTTCTTTGGCAAGGGATGAGAGAACTCCTCCTCACCAGGAATGCGGAAAACGATCCTCTTCCGACGACAATCCACTAACACATAGTGCTCCTCTAGCCAATCCAGACCAAGGATAGCATCAAAGTCCTTCATCTTTAGCAAGAAGAAACACCCATCTAGGATTCTATCCTCGATGCACACAGGTAACGACGGAATGCACTTCCTAGTCGATACTGTACCCGCAGGGGTGTGCATAGACATGGGGACCTCTAACGCCTCAGACTCTACCCCTGACACTAGGGCTAACTGCCTAGCGAACCGCTCGGAAATGAACGAGTGCGTAGCACCCGTATTAAACAAAACCCGAGCATGCACACTGAAAAGCAAAACCGTACCTTCGGTGACATGCTCCGCCTGCTCGGCATCCTCACCAGCTAAAGCAAACACTCGAGCTGGGGCTCGAGGCCTTCCGGGTCGTCCTGTCGCTGGCGCCGCGGCCGCCGTCGCCGCTGCTCCTCGCTGGGTAACTTGCTGAAACCTAAGGCAGTCCTTGATCTTGTGGTCACTACTACCACACTTTAAGCATTTGCCTGTGATCATCCAGCATTCGGTACCGCCATGTGTCTTCCCACAGTGGGGACACTCCTTCTTCACACCAGGGGAACGTACAGAAGGTACCTGTGAACTGCCGGTAACTGTCGATTTCTACTGAGGCTGGTACGTCGCTTTCTTCTTATCCTGCCGCTGGAAGGTCGCTGCTGGCCTCTTCTGTGAAGCTTTCTTTTCTTCCAAGTATGCTCCATCTCGCCCTCCTGCCTACAAGCAGCGCTAAGGGCCTCGTCCAGCGTCCGGTGGTCGAACGCCACAAGCCTCGTCCTTAGTGATGGTTTGAGACCCATCACGAATTTCTTGGTCTTTCTACGCTCATCCTCAACAATGTGCGGTGCATATTTAGATAGATCAGAAAACCTTGCCTCGTATTCCAGGACGGTCATTGATCCTTGCGTCAGGGAAAGGAATTCTTGCTCCATCTTGTCCTGGATATGCTCTGGGACGAACTTGGCTTGGAAGAGCCTCACGAACGTGTCCCACGCCACGTCTACTGCTCCGTCCTCAAAGCGTGTCCGCAACAAGGAGGACCACCATACATCCGCTCTCTCCTGCAAAACACCTTCATAAGCACCAACTAGCAAATTCTAGCTTAAGCAGAACATACAAACATACAAAATTAAAATCTACCTGTAGCATGTAGGTGGCTAATGTCACCTTATCCTCATCAGGGCACCTGATGGCTCGAAAGATTTTCTCTGTGTCCCTCATCCAGCTTTCTGCCATTAATGGATCACTCTCCCCCTTAAAAGAGGGTGGGGCCATCCTCTTGAATCGCTCCATGATGGAAGGTCCACCATGGTCCTGAGCTGGTGCCTAAGCTTGCTACATTAAACAATAGACAATACGCAATAAACACAATATCATACAATTTAAACAGCAAACTAATAGTTGTTTCATTATTCTACCTGGGCCTCTAACTGTGCCTGGAGTGCTGCCTGGGTATGAGCTTGCGTCTGCATGGCTTGCACCCGACCTTGCATGAATACTCCGTAATCCACAGGCGGCGGTGGGGGAAGTACAGGGCCTTGTGGTGCTGGGGCCTGTTGCTCCGCCCGCTCGTCACGTCGCGGCTCGTCTCACGGGCCGGTGCTCCACCATGCCTACCTCTCAAAGCCATGGCTGTAATAAAATTTCAGCCACCATTAGAGCTAGGTTACTGAGGTTTTCTAATCATTTTCTTATCTATCTTTCACTTCTAGTTAGTGTTTTCTACACATGTGGTGTAACGTCGCGTGCCTTCGGATCCATATGGATCGTGTGTGTTGTGGTTGTGGCGGCCGTTGTGAGGCCATGTGAGTTGGTTGTGTGGAATGTATGGTGTAGATGTGTGGCTTGAGCAGGTGAAGAGCAGGGTGGTCCTGAAATGAAACAGGACCTGCTGCTGTTCAGTTGAAGTTGGCGGCCAGGGGTAGCCGTTGACTGGTTGGCGTCCAGCTTAGTGGACGTTTACTGCATGAACTTGGCGGCAGTAGATGTGGACGCTGAGGGTGGCGGTTGCTGTTGGCGACAATAGGGTTGACGCCAACCTGAGATTTCTACAGGTTATAGGCTCACCCGAGGGCAGCTCTCTCAGCTCACTCTCTTCCCCTCTTGCCCCAGCTTCGCGTCCTGGTGTTTCTGAAGCTTTAAACAGGTACCGAGAAGTGGTTGGACGATCGTGGAACGCGCGGCATCGCTGAATTACGCGAGGAAATGTCGCGGCGTGGTGCAATTCCCGTGGGAGCTCGCGGAGGGCTCGGCGTAAACCGGGAGATTGCGGGAAGTTCTAGCGCGTTCTGAGGTAGGGGACGAACCCTGGTAGCTCCGTAGAAACATTAAAACATGACAAACTCACCTGAAACGGCATGATAATTGTGTTTTCGGATTAAGTTGCACCAAGAGGGGTTAAAGGGTGGTTTGATGAATTTAACGTGTAAAGCATGCTGTAATGGGTGGTTAAGGGTTCATGCATGTTAGAGGAATTGTTTCCGTATGTTTTATTGTAGTTAAACGATTAGAATACCTGTGGATTCAGATTAGGGTTTCTGCAGGAATAATGGCCGGAGAACTTCGCGTCAACATCGTTTGTCGCCAAGGTCCTCAGCCAAGATGTTAACGGCCATGTCCCTTGCCGTTGACTTGCTATAAGCAGCAATCGATGTTGCCGCCAGCATGTGTGAGAACAGAAATAGCTAATTACGGCTTTTAACGATAATGCATGTGTGATGACACATGAGGTGCACTGAGTGCACTTGGTTCTTGTGTTTAGCATACAAGGTATGCGGTTAGTTGCTTACTTCAGTGACTGCGTGTTGTTTACGCGAGTCAGTTGGGTTCACGTGTAGTGGACCGTGGTTACTTGTGGTTTACGTGAGGTTTCACGTGGTTTGTGTGTGACGTGCATGTAGTTCTGTGTACGTGGTGAGTAGTACGACGCCTACCGTGGTTACCTCTCCAGTTGGGTGCCCCAGGTTCTTTGTGAGCCAGGCTGTTAGCTTGGGGCTTTGTCCCAGTACTTGTGTTGTACCGTCGAGGTCTGTGTCGTCTGACCTGGACACCCTCACTCTGTGTTTGAGTTGTACGTCCGGCTGAGGGAAAGACGACAGTGGGACAGTGACACTTGAGTTTTTTTTAGTCACTTGTAGCACGCTCGTAGTTAGGGGTACGGACACCAGTAGTCGACACTGGTCCCAGATAGTCCTTTTCCAGTGCCTCACTCTAGCGAGCCCAGGCCAGGGTCTCTGGAGGTGCCAGGCATGGGCCTGTGACCGTGTGGTCTGCAGGTGGTGGTGTTTAGTTGGCCTCCACAGTTGCTTGACCTTTTACGTGGAGCGGCAGCTGGACCTTTCGTCCGTGGCTGCGAGACTGAGAGGTAGACCTATGTTAGTTTGACCGAGTCAATTTCTGGTGTCGCGAACCAGTTCACGTGGCTCGTGTTGGCTGTCTCTACTTTAGCTTGTACACCTGTACTGGTTTGCCGTTTAATTATTAAAGTTGTTTTACATAGTCGGCAGACGGTGAGTACTTTTACAGCTTTACTTACTTGCTTAGCTGTTCTATAAATTATTGGTATTGTTTACTGCTTTCGTACCTGTGGTTTTGGTTTGCTCGGTGTTGGGGGAGTTCCCTACTGAGCCAGTGACTAGAGAGGCTCACCCCTACCCCCACAGGTGAGAGCGAGGAGGACGTTTCACGACCGTCGTCTAGCTCCGAGCCGCGCCGTAGCGGTGCAGGGTCAGTAGCTCCAGCAGTGTAGCCCAGCAGTGTAGTTCCAGCTGTGTAGTACTTCAGCAGTGTAGTTTAGATAGTTATTTACTTTCTTCAGTTGTACCTCGGGGTATGCCCCAGGCTCTTGTACTTCTTTTTAGTTTTTGTGGAAATTTGGATATGTAACTTGTGCACTATATATATATAAAATGGTGTGTTCCTTTATGTTTACACGGACTGTGGTTTGGTTTCCCTTGCGAGGCTTCGGCCCGTTCGCGGGAGGCGGACTCGGATCAAGTACGTTATCGGTTTAACGGGCTTGGCCGAGGCGTTCCGTCACAGTTGGTATCAGAGCAAGGTCCGTGGTAATATAAGGGAATTAGAAAGATACATAGCCTTATTTCGGTCTTTGTACACTGCTGGTAGGGATCCTGGTTTTTGATAATTTGTTGTTTTGATTTTTGGTTGGTGTTTTGTGTATGTAGAATTTTTGCAATGGCTGATAGAAGAGATTGGGGTGGTGGAGGAGATGATCCAGAGGAAAGTACCCAGCGTATGATAGAAAGGATCTGGGAAAGCCTCACGGATATTCAGGCAAGCATGGATCAGCAGGCGCCGGTACCACCAGTTGCAGTACCACCTGGGGATGGAGAGGCTGTACCTGTAGCTCCAGTTCTGCCAAGAGTAGAGGTACCTTTTGTAGCACCTGTGCCACCACCACCTCCAGTGTTGATAGCAGAAGAACCAGTGATGCAAGTGGAGAAGTTTCTGAGATTGCAGCCACCTACTTATTCAGGAGGGCCGAATCCAGATACAGCGAGCATTGGGTTCATGAAATTGAAAGAGTTTTTGCGACTATGAGGTGTCCGGCAACGGATAGAGTGTGTTAGCTGCTTCTCAGTTGCGGGGTTTTGCATTGGAATGGTGGCGACTGAAGATGCAGACCACCTTCGTAGGTAGGACAGAGGAGGCCATCACTTGGTCGGAATTTCTTGATGTATTTAACGATACATTCTTTCCGATCCAAGTGCAGCAAGTAAAAAGAGAGCAATTTCGAACTCTCAGCAAGGTAACTCTTCGGTTTTAGAGTATCAGATGAGATTTATGGCACTTGCCGTTATGCGCCATATGTGGTTTCAGATAATAACATGATGGTTGAGTATTTTATCAGAGGATTGAGAGTGGAATTGCAGGATGCGATAGTACCTCTCATGTGCAAGACAGTGGAAGAGGCAGCTCAGAGGGCAGCTACTTTGGAGAGGTCTATCCGGACTCGCCAGACAGGTGAATCAGGTTCAGGTAGTTTCCGGCTACCGCAGCAGACAGTAGGTGCAAGTAGGGGTAAAGCACCAGCGGGACCTTCTACATCAGGCTTTAGTAAATGGGGCCAGAAATTAAAGCAAGCACTAAAGGAAAAGGAAGAGGATGGGGAGTCGTCCGCAGTTCCAGCAGCCACAGGCAGGTCGTGGCAGAGGAGTACCGCAGCAGCGAGGAAGAGGCCGGGTTATGGCTATCACCCGAGCCCAGGCAGAGGCGTCAAATATGATAGAAGGTACTTTACCTCTTTATGAATATTCAGCAAGAGTTTTATTTGATTCGGGTGCCTCTCATTCTTTCATTTCCGAAGAATTTCTGGATTGTATAGCTCATCCTTTAGAAGAGAAGTCTTGTGAGTTAGTAGTGGAGGTTCCTTCAGGTGAGTTTCTGCTCACTTCGAGCTATGTAGATGAAGCTCCTGTTATGATTGAAGGGAACCGGATGCCGGGTCGGTTGTATGCCCTACAGTATCTGATTATGATATCATTCTGGGGATGGATTGGCTTGAAATGTATGGAGCAATGTTAGATTGCAAAAGAAAAGGATCAGATTTTGTCATCCTAATGGTGCAGTGTTTGAATATCAAGGTATGCCTTTTATACCTCTAAGTTTCTAATTTCTGCAATTAAAGCTAGAAGGTTGATAAATGATGGGTGTGTGGACTCATTTAGCCTCAGTAAGTCTGGTAGAAGCCAGTCAGCCAATGGAAGCAGTTCCCGTGGTTAGGGAATTTGCTGATGTCTTTCCTGAGGATTTGCCCAGTTTAGCTCCACATAGAGAAGTGGACTTTACCATTGAGTTGCTGCCAGGTACCATGCCGATTTCTAAAGCTCCATATCGGATGGCACCAGTAGAACTTAATGAGTTGAAAAAGCAGTTAGAAGATTGTTGCAGAAGGGTTTTATTAGACCGAGTCATTCCCGTGGGGAGCGCCGGTTTTATTTGTGAAAAAGAAAGATGGAAGCTTTCGGATGTGTATTGATTATAGAAAGTTGAATGATGTGACCATTAAGAATAAGTACCCGTTGCCAAGAATAGATGATTTATTTGATCAGTTGCAATCAGCAAAGGTGTTTTCTAAGATTGATTTGAGGTCCGGGTACCATCAGTTGAGAATTAAAGAGGAGGATATAGATAAGACAGCGTTCAGAACCAGATATGGTCACTATGAGTTTGTGGTAATGCCTTTTGGGTTGACTAATGCTCCTGCAGGTTTTATGGATCTGATGAATAGAATTTTTCATCCATATTTAGATCAATTCATTGTGGTCTTTATTGATGATATTCTAATTTATTCAGCATCTGAAGAGGAGCATGCAGTTCATTTGAGATTTACTTTGCAATTGTTAAGGGATAAGCAGTTGTTTGCCAAATTCAGTAAGTGTGAATTCTGGTTGAAGGAAATTCAGTTTTGGGTCATGTTATTTCAGCTAAAGGAGTAGCAGTGGATCCAAGTAAAGTGGAAGCAGTGATGAGATGGCAAGTGCCTAAGTCAATAACTGAGATTAGAAGTTTTTGGGGCTGGCAGGTTATTATAGACGCTTTATTCAAGATTTTTCTAAGATTGCAGCACCTATGACTAGATTGACTAGAAAGGGAGTACCTTTTATGTGGTCCGGTGAATGTCAGAGAAGTTTCATAGAATTAAAGAAAAGACTTACATCAGCACCTATATTGACATTACCGGCAGGGAGTGGTGGTTTTGTGCTGTATACTGATGCTTCAAGGAGAGGACTTGGCGCAGTGCTTATGCAGCATGGTAAAGTGATAGCGTATGCATCTAGACAATTGAAGCCAGCAGAAGAAAATTACCCCACCCATGATTTAGAGTTAGCAGCAGTTGTATTTGCTCTAAAAATGTGGAGGCATTATCTGTATGGCGAGAGATTTGAGATTTTTACAGATCATAAAAGCTTGAAGTATATCTCTCGCAGAAAGATCTAAATCTTCGCCAGCGCAGATGGGTTGAGTATTTAAGGATTATGATTTCAGTTTGGCTTACCATCTGGGTAAGGCCAATGTTGTAGCTGATGCCTTGAGCAGAAAGGCATATATGAATTTAATGATGATTAAAGAGTGGAAGTTGTATGAAGAATAGCAGAGAATTCCTTATATGTGCCCAGTAGTCAGCATCGGGCAATTCTAGCTGCTAGATTGGTAGAGCCGTCTTTGTATTGGCAAATTATTGAGGCTCAGAGAGCAGATACAGGTTTAGCTGAAATTGTGAAAATGGAAGGAGTTTCTATTGATGATAATTGTGTGGTCAGGCTTCGAGGCAGGCTGTTTGTTCCTGCAGAAAGAGAGGTGAAGCAGCGAGTATTGGAAGAAGCTCATAAATCTAGGTACACTATTCATCCGGGTAGTACAAAAATGTACCATGATTTAAGAAAGCATTTTTGGTGGCCTCATATGAAGAAAGAAATAGCAGAATTTGTGGCAAGGTGTGCTATCTGTCAGCAGATTAAAGTAGAGCATCAGAAGCCTGGAGGTCTATTGCAACCGTTACCTATTCCACAGTGGAAGTGGGATGATATTGCAATGGACTTTGTGGCAGGTTTACCAAGGTCGAGTTCCGGGCATAATGGTATATGGGTATTTGTTGACAGATTAACTAAAGTATACAGATTAGTGGCAGTAAGTATGTCTTGGACAGTGGACAGGTTGGCAAATATTTATGTTGAAAGAATTGTTCCACTGCATGGTATTCCGAAGACTATTGTATCAGATAGAGATCCAAGATTTACTTCTAGTTTGTGAGAAGTCTGCAAAGAGTAATTAGTTCTGAATTGAGATATAGCTCCGCTTATCATCCCCAAACAGATGGTCAAACAGAGAGGACTATTCAGACAATTGAAGATATGTTGCGAGCTTGTTGTTTAGTTTGGGGAGGTAGTTGGGAGCATCATTTGGGAATGGTTGAGTTTGCCTACAATAATAGTTATCATTCCAGTCTTGGGATGGCACCGTATGAAGCTTTATATGGAAGGCCATGTAGAACCGCATTGAACTGGCATGAAGTGGGAGAAAGGCAATTGGTGGTCCTGAATTAATTCAGCAAACCACTGAAGTAGTAAAGCTTATTAAAGAAAAATTGCAGGCAGCTCAAAGTAGACAAAAACGTTATGCAGATGTGCGGAGAAGACCACTTCAGTTTGAGGTGGGAGATTTTGTTTTCTTGAGAGTTTCCCCAAGTAAAGGCATTATGAGATTTGGAAAGACTGGGAAGTTGAGCCCAAGATATGTGGGACCCTTTCAAGTGTTAGAAAGAATTGGGGAAGCAGCTTATAGGCTGGATTTGCCAGCTGATTTTGTTGATGTGCATGATATTTTCCATGTCTCCATGTTGAGAAAGTGTATTGAAGATCCAGCTCAAATAATTAGATACCAAGGTGGTGACCTGAGACCGGACATGACTATGCCAGAGTATCCGGTTCAGATCACAGATCGAAAGATGAAGAAGTTGAGGAATAAAGAAATTGAGCTAGTTAAAGTGAGATGGGAAAATAGGTTGGGTGGTGAGGATACCTGGGAGTTAGCCAAGGAAATGGCTAAAGGGTATCCCTATCTGTTTGAGTAAGCTTGTGTATTTTCTTTTTAGATGATAGTACTTGTAAAAGTGTATGTGTATGAGTTGTTTAATTTTGGAATTGTGTTATGAATTTCGAGGTCGAAATTTTCTTTTTAGATGATAGTAATGTAACGTCGCGTGCCTTTCGGATCCATATGTATCGTGTGCGTTGTGGTTGTGGCGGCCATTGTGAGGCCAATGTGAGTTGGTTGTGTGGAATGTATGGTGTAGACGTGTGGCTTGAGCAGGTGAAGAGCAGGGTTGGTCTTGAAATGAAACAGGACCTGCTGCTGTTCAGTTGAAGTTGGCGGCCAGGGGTAGCCATTGACTGGTTGGCGTCCAGCTTAAGTGGACGTTTACTGCATGAACTTGGCGGCAGTAGATGTGGACGCTGAGGGTGGCGGTTGCTGTTGGAGACAAGAGGGTTGACGCCAACCTGAGATTTCTGCAGGTTATAGGCTCACCCGAGGGCAGCTCTCTCAGCTCACTCTCGTCCCCTCTTGCCCCAGCTTCGCGTCCTGGTGTTTCTAAAGCTTTAAACAGGTACCGAGGAGTGGTTGGACGATCGTGGAACGTGCGGCATCGCTGAATTACGCGAGGAAACGTCGCGGCATGGTGCAATTCCCGTGGGAGCTCGCGGAGGGCTCGGCGTAAACCGGGAGATTGCGGGAAGTTCTAGCGCGTTCTGAGGTAGGGGACGAACCGTGGTAGCTCCGTAGAAACATTAAAACATGACAAACTCACCTGAAATGACATGATAATTGTGTTTTCGGATTAAGTTGCACCAAGCGGGGTTAAAGGGTGGTTTGATGAATTTAACGTGTAAAGCATGTTGTAATGGGTGGTTAATGGTTCATGCATGTTAGAGGAATTGTTTCCGTATGTTTTATTGTAGTTTTAACGATTAGAATACATGTGGATTCGGATTAGGGTTTCTGCAGGAATAATGGCCGGAGAACTTGGCGTCAACATCGTTTGTCGCCAAGGTCCTCAGCCAAGATGTTAACGGCCATGTCCCTTGCCGTTGACTTGCTGTAAGCGGCAATCGATGTTGCCGCCAGCATGTGTGAGAATAGAAATAGCTAATTACGGCTTTTAACGATAATGCATGTGTGATGACACATGAGGTGCACTTAGTGCACTTGGTTCTTGTGTTTAGCATACAAGGTATGCGGTTAGTTGCTTACTTCAGTGACTGCGTGTTGTTTACGCGAGTCAGTTGGGTTCACGTGTAGTGGACCGTGGTTACTTGTGGTTTACGTGAGGTTTCACGTGGTTTGTGTGTGACGTGCACGTAGTTCTGTGTACGTGGCGAGTAGTACGACGCCTACCGTGGTTACCTATCCAGTTGGGTGCCCCAGGTTCTTTGTGAGCCAGGCTGTTAGCTCGGGGCTTTGTCCCGGTACTTGTGTTGTACCGTCGAGGTCTGTGTCGTCTGACCTGGACACCCTCACTCTGTGTTTGAGTTGTACGTCCGGCTGAGGGAAAGACGACAGTGGGACAGTGACACTTGAGTTTGTTTTTAGTCACTTGTAGCGCGCTCGTAGTTGGGGGTACGGACACCAGTAGTCGACACTGGTCCCCATATAGTCCTTTTCCAGTGCCTCACTCTAGCGAGCCCAGGCCAGGGTCTCTGGAGGTGCCAGGCATGGGCCTGTGACCGTGTGGTCTGCAGGTGGTGGTGTTTAGTTGGCCTCCACAGTTGCTTGAGCTTTTTACGTGGAGCGGCAGCTGGACCTTTCGTCCGTGGCTGCGAGACTGAGAGGTAGACCTGTGTTAGTTTGTCCGAGTCAGTTCTGGTGTCGCGAACCAGTTCACGTGGCCCGTGTTGGCTGTCTCTACTTTAGCTTGTACACCTGTATTGGTTTGCCGTTTAATTATTAAAGTTGTTTTACGTAGTCGGCAGACGGTGAGTACTTTTACAGCTTTACTTACTTGCTTAGATGTTCTATAAATTATTGGTATTGTTTACTGCTTTCGTACCTGTGGTTTTGGTTTGCTCGGTGTTGGGGGAGTTCCCTACTGAGCCAGTGACTAGAGAGGCTCACCCCTACCCCCACAGGTGAGAGCGAGGAGGACGTTTCACGACCGTCGTCTAGCTCCGAGCCGCGCCGTAGTGGTGCAGGGTCAGTAGCTCCAGCAGTGTAGCCCAGCGGTGTAGTTCCAGCTGTGTAGTACTTCAGTAGTGTAGTTTAGATAGTTATTTACTTTCTTCAGTTGTACCTCGGGGTATGCCCCAGGCTCTTGTACTTCTTTTTAGTTTTTGTGGAAATTTGGCTATGTAACTTGTGCACTATATATATAAAATGGTGTGTTCCTTTGTGTTTACACGGACTGTGGTTTGGTTTCCCTTGCGAGGCTTCGGCCCGTTCGCGGGAGGCGGACTCGGATCAAGTACGTTATCGGTTTAACGGGCTTGGCCGAGGCGTTCCGTCACATGTGGACATACTTAGAATGCAATGGAGATGATGACTTAGGTATATTCATGTGCAATCTCAACCGGTTGCTCTGATACCAATCTCTGTGACGGCCCTCTTATACCGGTACGGTTATACCAACCCACGTCGGTATAGCGAGCGCTGCCACAGTGGCACATTTACCCAAACGATACGAACAGCTGAGATACACGTGAATATACAACATAGTAGCGGAAGTAAAAGACAATTGTCTTCATTGATTCATCATCCACATTAAACATATATGAAATTTGCAATTTACATTCAGAGCTAAAAGTTCACATAATTTAAATTGCTGAAAAATTTAATACATAGATGTCCACAATTTTACATTCTTTCCATGATAACACTAATACAATATTCAAGTTCTTACATACTATGAAAACACAAAGGGGTACACTGCTCCAACAATCTAAACTCCGCGCTCGGAGTCCGTCTCTACCGTCTCCTCCACGAGAGTCTCGTCACCGTCTATACCTATACGCCGAAGCAAGGAGTGAGTCTTAAGGACTCAGCAAGCAACACTACCCATAATATACACGTATAAGTCATAGGGGTTACCACAGGTACATTCACATATTACAACATATGGCATGCTAGTCAATTGAAAGTTTCAACTTGTCATGACAGTTTTACAATTTAATACATGGATCATGCTTTCAGATTTCTAAGAATAAAACTTACCTATCACATGCTCTCTATTCAATTTACTCATGAAATTTTGCCTTTAATGAACCAAGACATAAGAGCTACCAACATGAACACTGTGCACATATGAAGGGAAAACGCAACTAGCATGGATTTCACATGTTCTTAGGCACATACATAGACATTTTCACATGCTTTAAGTTGTTGGTTTCACATGGTTCAATGGCTGTAAACTTACACATGAGAGCTACAATGTTGTTTAAAACATACTATGTGAACAACCAATCATGCTATTTGTACACATGCTCATCAATTATCCCTAACATGGGTTCTAGACATTTTCGCACATATAAACATGATGATAACAACATGGAATTTCTGAATTCACATGGTTTCAGATTTGTCTCACATGGATTTCAATGTCATATTCTCACATTTTTAGTTTCACATTTTGTTACACAAGTTTCCAATTCACATGGTTGCACTTTACACATACACATTTCACGTTGTTCACTTACACATTAACACATGAACACATACACATTGCACATTACACGTTTACATTTTAGGTGACGTGACACATAGTCCAAACCACCAAAGAAGGACATATACACATCACATTACACATAGACGCCATCTAGGCATTACAATGGCGACTCTTGGACTGCGCAGACCGGGAGAACAAGTCTCCACCCTAACCAGTGGTACTTGTCCACCTCCAGGATTTCCCCCTAATGCCCTTAGGGTCACTTACACATTGAACTTTCTCAGGGGGACTTTTCCCTGATACAGTTCCACTGCCCTCTACGGAAGCAGTGTCACATTGGCACAGTTACACATTTACACATTTTACCGATTTTACACATATCACTTTTCATCTCAGTCACTTTCTCGCTCACATGCATATCTTTGTTTTTCCTAACATGGCACTACAGATTTCAGCAGTTTAACACACAGCAAATTCACTATTCAGGTTGGGTTTAAACAGTATCTAACCACCTTACGATAACGTACATAGATTTTTACATTTCACATGGAATAATACATAACTCCTTATATACTGGTCCAAGTGACCTGAAATTTTAACCACATGTTATTTTCGGGTTCAAGGTCCTACCTTAAATTTTTCAGATTTTTCTGAGCTAAGCAAAATTTACAGAAAATCAAATGCCTATTTAGCATGCCATTCTAAATTTTAGTTAACATGGAGTTTAACACTATCATGCATTTTGCCACTTACTGTTTGAATAGAGACTACTGTTATATGCATGATTTGAGAATACAGAATTACCCTAAATCATACAACCATGGATCAATCACCACAGATCTTTCTTTCATGCCTTTTTATTTACCGACCCGAATTTATTAGCAATTTATGCAAGCATGGACAAATTGTCAGAAATTGAGTATACGTGTACTGACCTACTAATCTTCATGATCTGACAAAACTGAGGGCATTCAGACTAGTCCTAATCATAACGCATGGATTGGCAAGATTATCAACAAATCATGCTTACAAATTCATGGGATACAATTTTCTAACATTCACCACCACACATCACACTCATCCACACACCACATTTAACAATATACATAGTGAATAGGGTTACCATATATCCTCATCACGGAAACCATACCGAAAATAATTGTATAGGAAGGGCAGAACAGGTCACTGTCCTGTCCAGATGAACTTGGCGGCAGTCTATGGCCGCTAACTCAGTGTTAGCGGCATGGTCGATGGACGCCAAGGATGATCTTAGCGACCAGGGACTTTGCTGTCAATGCAGGTCTGTGCAGAACACAGACCCGAGCTCTCAAGATAGGGTGAATGTGGGGGTGTAGGGCTCGAGATAAAATTCATAAAAATTGTAGAATCAACCTAGACACATACGAGGACGTTATGGTAGGGTCACTTGCCTTTTAGAAATTGCTCCAATGGATCGAAAGTATCGGTGAAGCCCTCCTTGGGCAGTCCCAAGAAGGTGCAAAACGTCCTCCAAGATCTCCTTCCTCCGGGCTCCTGGATGATCTCCACAGCAAGGAAACGTCGGGGAGGTCTTCTCCTTCATTCCAGCTAGCTTCTTGTCGAGGAAGATGGCCGGATCCCGCTTCAGAGGGTCAGATCTTTGGGTGCAAAGTTGCAGTTTTTCTCACAGCTCAGAAGCTAGGGTTTTTCCTCTGGTTTCTCTCTTGCAAAAGAGTGAAGAGAGGGTTGGGGAAGGCAGATCCGGGTTCAACATATGGGAGAGGCCTCTCTCTCCCACTCACAAGTGACAAGATGGCTCTCAGAGCCGTTGGGGACAGCTCCCCAATGGGTGAGCTCCCTTGTTTTCGAAATTTCTGGCTCTGCAACGCATGCAGGTCAGAGAAATAGGCGTCCACATCGTTAGACGCCAGGATTAGTGTTGGCGTCCATAGATGGACGCTGACACCACCTCAACGGCTAGGGGTAGACGCCAATCTGGCCTTCGGCCAGAACTTTAAATCATGCAGAAAACTATGCATGCCATGCATATATACATGCAATATGTATATGGTAGTGTATCCATACTATCACCATTCAATACATGCATTATTTACATCTAGTATGAACACATGCACATGTAATTGTACTAATTAATACGTACGTAGATGTGTATATACATACACAAGCACAAATATACCCACACAAATACAGATAATGCGACGGAAATTCGAGGGCCTTACACTACACGGTCGTCAGTCTAGACGACATGTCGGGACTGGAAAACCCATGTAAATCGAGGCACCACAAGAACCCAGCCGTAACACAGACAGTAGGCACTTCCTGGACAAACACACTACATACACAATGCTACACTAGTCAGCCGGTCAGGTGCGCCACGCGCCTTACACTCAGCCAACGGTCCATGTCTAGCACCTCTCATCGGAGTGGGATGCGGAAGTAAAGTAAACACAACACCGTAGTCTGGATGGACTAAGGTCCCATGCCTGACCCCTCTAAATGGTTCCGGAACCATGTAGAGTGAGGCAGTGAGAAAGGACTAGTTGGTCCCAACTGGAAGAGCGCCACAACAACCTCGGCGAGCAAGACCCAGCTAAGAGAGCCCTACAAACGACTCTACGCCTCTGTCCCCACCGTTTTCCCCTCCGCTCCAAGTCTGTGACTCAAGCATGCCCACCGCCCGGAGAACTCCCTCAAACAAGCACGCGGGGATGGGGGTCCCAGGTAACGGTAACAATCTATCTCACGGACAAGCCCTCAAGTGCCTAGCACCGGGCGAAGAGAGACAAGAGTAGCACTGCACTAGGAATAGCACAGGTGCCAAGAAAATCGAGCCGTAGCAGAAGCAAAACATCAAAACCTATTGACAGTCGCTCTCAGTCAGAGAGGTGACGTATCGGCACGTCACGACCAGAACGCGACAGTTCTGCCTGTCGCAACAAGAATCCGGAAGGCGACCTTGAGCCTGTCGCGATAGGAACGCGACGGCTAAGGGTGCCGCAACAAGCCTGAGCCTTCTGAACGCGACACGTACCCCATCGCGATCTCATCGCGACGGAGACGATGGTCACGACCTGACGAGACCCCGAACTCCTGAATGCCGCCACGTACCCATCGCGTTTGCTAGATGCGACGGGTGTTGGGACGCGTTCAGAGAGAACGCGATGCAATGATACGTCGCGACCTGGTCGCTGATGGGAAACCCGTCGTGACCATAGCCGAGTGCCCAAACAGAGCACCTCACACATCCCAAAAGCCACAAGATTGTACAACATGGGGAGGGAAAGCCAGAAGACAATGAAAACATGTCAATTATCATGCAAACCACCAAAACAAACCCCATGCATGCATGAACAGTCAAAGAACACTCATTCTCCTTACATGCAAACATGATACCCTCCATATGCACAACCCAAAACAAGCATGGATTCGTCCAAACCAACATCAAGAATTCATCACACATGAATCATGGAACGAAAGTACATCCTAATCAAGGATTCTAGGCTTGGAAGTTGGGTTGGAACCTAGCATGTAGAACTAGATGGAGGGTTTGGAGTCCCTACCTCCAAATGAAGAACCACCCCAGAGGGGCCTTCTCGTAAGCTAGCACCCCTCCACCTCTGAGCTCTAATGCTCCAAGAGCCGCCGCCTACGATCCGAGCACGACCTCCTTCTTGAGCCGATGGGGAAAACACACCATGATGCATGCCACAGAGAAAAAGGGGGGAGGAAGAACACAATGAGAGGGAGAAGGAAAGCACAAACTGAACTCTCAAACCTCACAAACAGGTCACACCCACTTACCAACACACAATCCACACAAGGCATACACTCAAACCCTCGTCAAGACTCCTCCACGGAGCAACCAAGTACAGAATCACCGGAGCGGAAGGAACATAGCAAAAGGCCAAATGTGGGGTTCTGCTCTCGGGCTGAAACACTAAAACACAGACGTTGAGAATGCGACGGCCTTGGTCGTCGTGTTAGCAAAGCTAATGCGACACCCACCTACGTCGTGATCTGAACGTCTGCGACCCTGACGGTCAAAGCCAACATGTGGCATGCATGCAATGTTGACATCTGATCGCGACGGGCCAGTATGTTGCATTCATGCATGCAAGCCGACACATGTCTCCACCATCCAGATAGCAAAACGACAAAAGGAGAGTCTGCTGTCGAAGTCTTGTCGTGACAGGGGTGGCCGGCGCGTTCCAAACCTGAACGTGACGGTCACCTACGTCACCTTTAGAACGCGTCGGGTCTACCTATCGCGACCTCAGCCGGGAGAGCTAACCCTTAAAGGTAATGGGATGTTACACTCTCGTCGTCTTCCTAGTTCCCACGTTTGTTTGGCCAATGTGGTTGTGTCTAAGGACACTAATACACCATGCATTGAGGAGATTGAGGTTGTTCATGACTATGCAAACATCTTTCCTGAGATCTTTCTGGTTTGCCATCGGAAAGAGACATTGAGTTCGCTATTGAGTTGATGCCAGGTACAACTCCTATTTCCAAGGCACCCTATTGTATGGCACTAGCAGAATTGGCAGAGCTTAGGAAGCAATTGCAGGACTTGTTGGGCAAGGGTTTTATTCGTCCAAGTTCTTCGCCATGGGGAGCTCCAGTCCTTTTTGTTAAGAAGAAGGATGGTTCTATAAGGCTTTGCATTGACTATTGAAAGCTTAATCAAGTAACGATCAAGAACAGGTATCCTTTACCCTGTATTGATGACCTATTTGATCAATTGCAGGGAGTTTCAGTATTTTCTAAGATAGATCTTCATTCGGGTTACCACCAACTCCGAATAAAGGTCGATGACACATCTAAGACGGCTTTTCGGACACGGTATAGTCATTATGAGTTCCTGGTTTTACCTTTTGTCTTGACGAATGCCCCAGCAGCATTTATGGACTTGAAGAATCGGGTCTTCAGGCCGTATATGGATAGTTTTGTAGTGGTTTTCATAGATGATGTTTTGATTTACTCTCTGGATGAAGCGTCTCACATGGAGCATTTAAAGACTATGCTGGAAGTCTTGAGGGAGAACAAGTTATCCGCCAAGTTTAGCAAATGTGATTTCTGGATGAAGGAAGTTCATTTCCTTGGGCATATGATTTCAAGAGATGGTATCAGAGCCATTTGTAGGTTGAGGATATTCATGAGTAAACATCAACTTAAGTGATCCATGTTCCTAAGTCCAAAATAAAGTATTAGATAATTAGAATTATAGAGATTAGCTAGTATATTATTTTGCCATGCCATGGCTAGTCGTAGACGTCGTGTTAATGTCCAGGCTCGTGAGGAGGAGTAGAGGGAGAATGCTAATGCAGGGCAGCAGGTTCCAGCACCTCAGGGACCACCTGTGGCACCTCCTCCACCCTTGATAGACTATGGAACTTTCATGCAAGGGTTGGTTCAGGCTATGCAAACCCAGGCCCAAACTCAGGCAGCATTGCAGGCCCAAGTGTAAGCTCAGGTTAGATGTAGCTTAATTGTTGGCTTTAGTTCTCTTTAGTGTATCTATCCTATGATGATTAGTGTCATTTCAGGCTCAGGCACCACCTGATGTGCATTTGGAGCATAGAGGCCCTTTGGTGATGGAGAGGTTTAGCAGGATGGCTCCACCCTCTTTTAAGGGGGAGAGTCAACCATTGTTGGCTAAGAGTTGGCTCAGGGAGACTGAGAAGATCTTTAGGGCTATTTGTTGTGCTGAGGAAGATAAAGTCAGTTTGGGGACTTACATGTTACAGGTAATCATAAGGCAATGTCTATGTATAAAGCTTTATAGTGTGGTTAGTTATGCCTAATGTGGATGTACTCTTTGCAAGTGAGGGTTGATGTGTGGTGGACTTCCACGTTGCGTACTAGGTTTGAGGATGGAGTCTAGGAGGTGACTTGGGATGAATTTAATCACCTATTCAAGGCTAAGTTCATTCCTGACCATGTGCAGGACAAGATGGAGCAAGAATTTCTTTCATTGACTCAGAGAGCTATGAGTGTGCTAGAGTATGAAGCTAGATTTGCAGTGCTATCAAAGTATGCACCTCACATTGTAGCTGATGAGAGGAGGAAGGTGAAGAAGTTTGTGATGGGGCTCAGACCATCACTGCATACCAGGCTGGTGGCATTTAATCATCATACCATGGAGGAAGCATTTTTGCGGCTTGCAGGCAAGAAAGGGAGATGGAGCAGTATTTGAAGAAAAGAAAGCTACTTGTAAAAGGCTAGCATCGCCATTTCTGAGGCAGGATAATATTGAATGTATGCTCGCAGTCCATATACTGTGACATTTCTATATTAAAAGAAATGAAATGAAAAAAAAAATTATGAACAAAAGGGTTCAAAATAGAGATACCCGTCGGACCTACTCTAGTTTCACTACCGAGTAGGGGTAAAAAGTAAAAGAGAAACCCAGCCATGATGAAAACCCGAAAGGGCGTCTTGGGCAAAATTGGGAACCCTAGTACGTGAAAAACCGAAAGGGCGCATAGGCAAAAGCAAGAAGGGGCTGACTTCGGTGAAAACCGAAAGGGCACTTGGGTCAGTAATGTGGTAAAAAAAAATGAAAATGAATGAAGTCAAAAACGTCAAAATGGCAAGAAGGGGGAGTTCCATCTCTGCTCTTTCAAGAAATCCCCTTTTTCCTATACATTCTCTAAATCCAACTATGCACTCTCTGGTAAAAACAAACTCTCAAAACTTAGCCAAGCTATCTCTTGCCATCTATGCCTCACACTTATATATACTTGCTCTGCCAAGTAGGACCCTAGGTTTAGATAACTAATGCCTTTTCAAAATTCCAAATAAATTCCAGTCTTGACTTCTTGCCTTGGCTAGCCAGTAGATGTTTACCTTTAGAATCCATGTTGAAACCAGCACATAGGTTTTCCAGGTTGCCATTTTGCAATCGACCCAAATAACCTCACACCATTTACAAACATCATGGTATGATTGGTGGTCGAGTTATATTTCGCTCATGAATCTCTCTTTATAATATATATATGTATACAAAAAAAAAACAAAAAAAAGAGGCTTAAAATAGAGATGCCTCGCTGGACTTGTCTAGGTTTCCCCTGGATAAGGGTAAAAAGAGCTAGAACTCAGTCATGGCAAAAACCTGAAAGGGTGCCATGGGCAAATGGGTAGCCCACTACGTGAAAACCCGAAAGGGCGCGTAGGCAAAAGCAAGAGTGGGTCGAGTTGAGTGAAAACCCAAAAGGGTGCTCAATTCGATAAGGAGAAAATAAAATAAAAAACACATGCCAAAGACAAGCAGGCTTCAAGTTTCTAGAAAGGAAATCCTGACAGAAGTGGTACTCGACAGTTAAAGCTCGTCTTTGTGCCAGTCGAAGCTCGTCTTCATGCCAGTCAAAGCTCATCCTCATGCTAGTCGAAGCTTATCTTCTGGCCAACCAAAGTTTATCTCAATGCCCACCAAAACCTGGTCTTGGGACCAGTCAAAGTTTTATCTTCATGCCAGTTAGAGTCCTACCTCATCTGTGATGAATTCCTTCATCATGCACGGAGTGGATTCTGACAAATTTCGAGTCTCTAGAAGGAAATCCCTGACAGAGTCAATCGATAACTAGAGAAGCAGGTGTCGACACATGGTGGACTTTAATTGAATCTGTCAACACCTCATGGAGCAGGTGTCAACACCTCATGAGCCAGTTTTGTGGAAGAAATCTACCGATATACAGACACAACAAAAGTCAAAAGAGGAAGACAAGAGCACATTAATCTAGCTATGTGCAAAGTGGCATTGATGAGGGCTACAAGATCTCCAAAGCGAAAGTTTGGTTATCACAGTCGGTGACAACGACATGGAAGCGGTCTACTTCCTCCTACGAAGACCTCAGCGCTACTACATGCTCAGATTGTAGAGCATTCAAGGTGACCAGTCAGTAAGACGGTTTAGAAGAAAGGAAGAAACAAGGCCACTTACTAAGTCTAGAAGGAGCCACCAGATCATATGGCTAGCCAGCATGCCCCATTGGCTCTTACAATTCAATTGACCCAATGGATGATCGACCCATGAAGGCCACCAACTCCCATGGCCTCTCCAACGAAAGAGGCCACTGATTTAGGACTCTCGCTGGTTCAAGGAGGCTTCCGATTCAAAACTCTCATCTTCAAAACGACCCACCGGGTTAGAAATTTCAGCAATTCGAAGGAACTGCTAGTCTAGGGCTTCCACCGAATCAAGAAGGCTATCAGTGCAGCACTTCCACCAGCTCAAGATTGCCACCAGTTCAACACTTCCAACTGTTAAGAAGCCTCCAGCCTAGCAATCTTCACCCACGCAGAGGCTATTAATTCAGTGAACTCACCAACTGAGCAAGATGTGGTCATAGTAGTTCTCGTTGACGGTCAATCCCAAGATGACAATGTCAACTAAAAACCCAGAGATCGCCAGTACGTCAATGGTGCTGCTAAAAGCTACAAAAGTTCACCTGTAGACACTGCGTCGCTCGTCTCTCGCTTGCATGTTCGCAGGTGGGGGGCATTTATGGACAACCAAAAAAATATGTTGGGCCTTGCCACAGCCGGCGCAGCCCCTTGTGGAAAAAACCCATTCAAAAGACACATCTAATAGGCGCAAAAGACCCATCACCCAAGGGGCCCAAGATGCCCATGCTTGGAGGTGAGCTTAGGGGACTTATCACCTCTCCCCACCACCTTAAAAGGCTGCTGCAAAGAAGAGAGAGAGGTGGGCTATGCACAAGGATTTCTAGAAGGCTTTTTTGCGTGTGTGTGAAGGAAGAGACTTGGAGAGCAAGGAAGCCTCCCTTGGGCTGCTGCGGTTTTTGCTTCTTCCTCTCGTGAAGCTTCTGCTGCAGAAAAAGAAGAGAAGAAGAGAGCAAGAGAAAAAGAGAAGAATAAAAAGAAAGAAAAGAGTGCCACCTCCTCCTCCTTGTCTTGTCCTTGGGTCTCTAAAGAGAAGAGAGGGTGAGTGTGTGTGATGAGATGGGAGGGCTCCTCTTCCCTTTTCTTTGAGTTTTCTTGTACTTCTCATTTCCCCCTCCCAAGGAATGTACCATCCATGTACATCCCCACCTTTTCTCTCATATGAAGATCCCTTTTGCATTTAGGATACATCTTATCTAGCTTTGAGCATATTCTCTTCTTTAATGCCTTCTAGTACTTCTTTGTGCATAGATAGGGGTGCTTCATTTAATGCTTGCCTTTTTTTATGAGGATGGCATGGGAGGTCACGGGATGGGGAGTCCCTCCTTGTTGAGAGATGGCTCTCTCCTCCCAACACCTTGCATGAGACCACACAAATCCTCATGCCTCAATAAATGAGGTTTGGGAACCGTGAGGCTCCCTCATTCCCCATGTGCTCCTTGCATTGCCCTGTGCTTGAGCTTATTGTCCCTTGCGGGAATCACCCATTTAGACCATATTTCTACTATTTTGCTCTTGTAATAGATGCTTTTCTTACTATTTAAACAACAACCTTCATGCGCATTTGGGTTTTGGGGACATACCCTGTAACGACCCTCCTTATACTGGTACAGTTTTACCAACCCACATCGATATAATGAACGCCACTACAGTGGGACATTTATCCAACAGTTATATGATAAGATGAAATATACATAAATACATTCACATAACAGCGGAAAAGAAATAGCCAAATGTAACTTCTTATTCCATCATCCACATTCTATTCACAGTCCATATATATAGAAGAAAAGAAATCTAAACTTTCATAACTGAGAAATGAAATAAATACATTGCCCACAACTTTCCACTAAATAAGTACACAAATCCCAAATGTAGAGAAAGTCTACTCTTATTACATACTTATGAAAAATAAAAGTATAACGCCAAGTCCAAAATAAGATCTCCTACTCCCGCTCCGAGTCACTCCTAACGATCTCCTCGGAAGAAGTAGAAATCTCTGCACCTGTACGCCGAAGCAAGAGTGAGTTCAAATGAACTCAACAATTAACACCAAACACACTAAACTTACATGCATCACATAACATTCACATTTTCATTCTACACAATAACATATAAACATGGATTTAACAATTAATTCAAGTAAAATCCCTAAACATGATGTCTACACATGTTACACATGCAAATTATCTTATACAAAATTTTCAATAACTTAAATCCTATCACATGCTTTCTACACACTTTTCAATATATTAAACTAAGCTCATTTAACCACATTCACAAACTTACAAGCTAAACATTAGTCATTGTAAACATGGAGTTTGTACACATAAATAAGAGGCAATTCTAGCATGGATTCTGTAATCATTTTCAGAAATTATCAATTTACATGCTGTCACAAAAATTCATATTAACACATGATCACTTACACAATTTCACAATTTACACATTCACTTTCACTTAAACACAAGTTCACATTTATTAAATGCCGTGACACATAGCCCAAACCACCTCTTAATCACATCACATATCTATCACCTAGGCATTACAATGATAAATCTTAGTTACTGCGCAGAACCGGGAGAAGCACTCTCCACCCTAACCAGCGATACTTGTTCGCCTCTAGGATTTAATCCCAATGCCCGTGGGACATCACACACTATGAACCTTCCCGTGGGGACTTTACCACAGTACAGTTCCACAGCCCTCTAAGGTAGCAGTGTCACCCATTGACACATTTACACATTTTTCTTAATTTCTAACACACACTTAAGGCATAATTTTTAACACATCCATTTCATGCTCACACATTTACACATTTCAGTATTACCTAGCATGGTACTACTGTTCTCAAAATTTACACATTCAAAATAAGTCTAATCATGCAAAATTTTACCGATTTTAATACTAACACATTAACATACTTTAATTTATCAATATCACTCATGAAATTGAAATGTATAGCCACTGTCATCATTTTAATACAAAATTTTAACCAAACACCTATTACAGTTAACCATCATGCATATAAATTTTCACATTTTTCTGAATTATACACTAATTATGAAAATTCTAACAGTGGAATCACATAAGACTAAAATAACCAAACTAACATGGATTTTCATTGTTCGGATTCACAATTCATTATATACATGTATACTGACAATTCTATTCTTGTGCCAAATTCTAGAGATTTAACTGTTTCCATATAATTTAGAAAAATTTCTTCACTAATTAAGCATGCTCACTATTTTTCAGTTCAGAAAATCTAAAAATTTACATAGTCATTCGAAAATTCCTGAATTTTAACAAGGATAACATAAACAGTAAACAGTAATTTACTGTATTCAGAACTTGTTTAACATGTATTTCAGAAATTTTAATAAATAATACACTTAAGGAAATTTCACAAAAATTACACAACATGCTCCACTACACATATTACATAACATATAAAATTTATCATATATCCTCATGCGCAGAAATCCGAAAAAATAGCTTATAAAGGCAGACAGTCCACTGTTCTTGCCTGAAGAACACAACGGCAAGAGTATGGCTATTTACTAATGTTAACGGCAACATAGGGTGCGGCCAACTCAGGATCTTAACGGCAAGGGATCCCGCCGTTAAGTTCTTGTCTGTGCAAAACATAGACTGAACGCAAAACTTGGTGAAATTGGGGAATCCAGGACTCGAAATAAAATTCAGAAAATTCCTAGGACTTACTAGACACATGTAGGAATGATGTGGATGGGGTACTTGCCTCTTGGAAAATCCACAAGCAATGATTTAAGCCGGAGAAGCCCTCCTCGGCCTAAGCCAAAGAGTCCCTGATCTACTCTAAATCCTGGTTCTGTGTTTATTTTTGCTGCACACCAGTGTGGGGAAGTCGTTCCCGGTTGTTCAGAGCCCTTTCCAGTCGTTGTAGAACATCGGATGAAGCCTCCAGTCACCGGATTTCAGAACTCAAAGATGGGTTTTTCACACCAAGAACTAGGGTTTTAACTCAAGAGCCAAAAGGGTTAGATCTGGCCGGAGATGGGGTGTTTTATAGAGCTAGGGTCGGAGATGAAATTGGGTAAGGTTGGGTTACCATTGGGGAACAGTTTCCTAAACCAAGAGCAACATTTTCGGAGGTGTTTCCGGATCTGAAATCGCAACAGATCTGGGAGGTAAACGTCAACATCAATAGCCGCCAATTCTGAGTAGGCATCCATCGATGTAGCCGCTGATTTATGGTCAACGTCAACTGATGTTGACGCCAACTAGCTGCCAGAATAGAACTTAAAATTGCAGAAATTCTATGTACACACACACACACACACACACACACACACACACACACACATATATATATATATATATATATATATATATATAAAATGCACACATTAAAATAATACTTATTCACGCAATGTAAACTTGTAAGTACTATGCACAATAAAGTTTATACATCGATGGCATACATTTATACATACATAAGGAATCACCCAAAGATGAAAATCAAGGGCCTTACACCCTCTCCCGCTTAAAGAAACTTCGTCCTCGAAGTTGGACCGACGCTACTCAAACAATTGAGGATATTTCTTCTTCATTGCATCCTCAAGCTCCCAAGTAGCCTCCTCTCACGAGAAGTTGTGCCATAACACCTTCACCGATGCAATGCTTTTGTTCCGAAGATGCTAAACCTTCCGGTCATGAATAGCTACTGGTTGCTCCACATAAGAATGATCTGGCTGGATCTCCACTGGCTCGTGACTAATAACATGAGATGGATCTCTGACATACCTCTTGAGCATAGATACGTGGAAAACAGGATGAACACTAGCTAACGCTGGGGGTAAAGCTAGTTCATATGCCACGTTGCCCAATCGTTTGAGAATCTCATACGGGCCAATGAATCTAGGACTTAACTTACCATGCCTGCCAAATCTAACTATAACACGAGTAGGCGAAATCTTTAAAAAGACATGCTCACCTACCTCGAACTCCAAATCCTTCCTCCTGTTGTCGGCATAACTCTTCTGCCTATCCTGTGCCGCAACAAGCCTCTTCTTAATCAACTGGACTTTATCCTAAGTCTCCTGAACTAACTCCGGACCGATCAGCTGCCTATCGCATGTCTCCTCCCAACATAAAGGAGATCTGCAAGGCCTACCATACAATGCCTCAAATGGAGCCATACCAATACTCGCATGAAAATTGTTGTTATATGCAAACTCCACAAGAGGTAAATGGCGCTCCCAATCATCCTTCCAATCCAGAACACACGCTCTCAACATATCCTCAAGCGTCTGGATAGTCCTCTCGGACTGTCCATCTGTCTGGGGATGAAACGCCAAACTGAGCTTCAGCTCCGAACATAACGCATCCTGAAGACCCTTCCACAGCCTCGAAGTAAATCTCGGATCTCGATCCGAAATGATCGACTTTGGGACACCATGCAATCTAATAATGCTACTAATATACAATCTAGCTAAACTCTCTACTGACTGCTTCTTCTTCATGGGAAAGAAATGCACAGTCTTCGAGAATCTATCTACCACTACCCAAATCGAGTCATTACCCCATCTAGATCGAGACAAACCCATAACAAAATCCATAGTGACAGCCTCCCACTTCCATACTAGGATCTCCATATTCTGCATAAGACCATATGGTCACTGCCGCTCGGCCTTCACATGCTGGCAAACTAGACATCTAGACGCATACTCCGCTACATCCTTCTTCATGCTAGACCACCAAAAGGATCTCTTCAAATCCTGGTACATCTTAGTGTTACCCGGATGAATAGAGAATCTAGACCTATGAGCCTCCACTAAAACATGCTCACGGACGTCCACGATGTCTGGAACACAAACACGGTGATGGAATCTAATCACGCCATCCTCATCACGAGCAATGCCTACCTTGTCCACTAACTCTTGGAGTCTAGGGTCGGCTTTCTGTTGCTCGATCACTTCATCCAACACCGAAGACCTAATGGACAACTGAGCTACAAAAGCCTGGCACAATGATGGCTCCAACTCAGTCATCGCACACGCTGCATCCTCCAACATCTTCCAATCCTACTGGAGAGACGACCCTTCCGGCTAAGGGCATCTGCTACAACATTCGCCTTTCCAGGATGATACTGGAGGTCGAAGTCATTGTCCTTCAGGAACTCAATCCATCTTCTCTGCCTCAGGTTTAATTCCTTTTGGGAGAAAAGATACCTTAAGCTCTTATGGTCAGTGAACACCTCAAATCTGACACCATAGAGATAGTGTCTCCAGATCTTTAGTGCATGAACCGCTGCCGCAAGCTCCAAATCATGAGTTGGATAGTTTCGCTCATGCTCCTTCAATTGACGAGAAGCATACGCTACTACCCTTCCTTGCTGCATCAATACACAGCCAAGGCCAATCTGAGATGCATCTGTGTAGATAGAAAAACCCTCTACACCGCTCGGCAAAACTAACACAGGAGCCGAAGTGAGCTTAGTCTTCAATAACTGAAAACTACTCTCACACTCCTCCGACCAAACAAACTTCACTCCCTTCCTGGTCAGCTGAGTCAATGGAGCGGCGATGGATGAAAATCACTCAATAAATCGCCGATAATAACTAGCCAAACCAAGAAAACTCCAAATCTCCGAAGGAGTCTTGGGAATCTCCCAATCCATAACAGCCTGGACTTTTGCTGGATCCACTGCTACACCAGCACCGGAGATAACATGCCCAAGGAAATGAACCTCGCGCAACCAAAAATCGCACTTGCTGAATTTTGCATACAGCTTGTGCTCACGGAGAACTTCTAATACTACCCTCAAATGCTGACGATGTGTAGCCTCATCCGGAGAGTAGACCAACACATCATCAATAAAAACTACGACGAAACTATCTAGATATGGTCTAAGCACCATGTTCATGAGATCCATGAACGCTGCAGGGGTGTTGGTCAGACCAAAAGGAAGGACCAAAAACTCATAATGTCCATAACGGGTTCTAAATGCCGTCTTGGACACATCCTCACTCCTAATCCTCAACTGATGATAACTAGACCGTAAATCATTCTTAGAAAAGACTGATGCATCTTGCAGTTGGTCAAACAGATCATCAATCTGAGGTAAAGGATACCTGTTCTTCACCGTCACTTGGTTTAGCTTTCTATAATTAATGCATAACCTAAGTGATCTATCCTTCTTCTTCACGAATGAGACAGGTGCGCCCCAAGGGGAAACGCTAGGGCGAATAAATCCCTTATCTAACAAATCCTGCAACTGCTTCCTTAGCTCAGCTAATTCTGCAGGTGCCATCCGATAAGGTGCCTTCGAGATAGGAGAGGTGCCTGGAAGCAACTTTAGAGTGAACTCTATCTCTCTAGCCGGTGGCAAACCAAATAGGTCATCAGGAAAGACATTTGGAAACTCTCGCACTACATCTATCTGGACAAGAGTAGGTTACTCATCAGCCTTTGGTACTAATACCACGCTGGAAAGAAAAGCGTCACAACCCTTGTTCACCATTCTCATCGCCCTCATGGCAGAGATGACAAACTTCCCTGCCATGTTCCTTGGCAAAGGATGTGAAAATTCATCTTCACCAGGAATGCGGAAAATGATCTTTTTCCCACGATAATCTACTAATGCATAGTGCTCCTCTAGCCAATCCAGACCAAGAATAGCATCGTAGCCCTTCATCTTTAGCAAGAAGAAACACCCTTCTAGGACTCTATCCTCAATGCACACCGGTAAAGACGGAATACACATCCTAGTCGATCATGTACCTACAGGTGTGTGCACAGACAAAGGGACTTCTAAATCCTCAGACTCTATTCCTGACTCTAAGGCTAACTGCCTAGCAAAACGCTCAGAAAGGAACGAGTGAGTAGCACCCGTATCGAACAAAACCCGAGCATGCACACCTAAGAACAAAATCGTACCTTCGGTAACATGATCCGCCTATTCGACGTCCTCACGAGCTAACAGAAACACTCGAGCTGGGGCTCGAGGTCTCCCTACTCATCCTGTCGCTGGCGCTGCTACTGCTGCTGCTGGGGCTGGTGCCACTCCACGCTGACCTCCCTGCTGCAGTCTGGGGCAATCCTTGATCCTATACTCGCTGCTCCCGCACTTCAAGCACTACCCCGCCAACTTCCAACATTCCGTACCACCATGTGCCCTCCCGCAATGAGGACACTCCTTCTGGCCACTAGGGGAATGCTGAGAAGGTACTTGACTGCTTCCCGATGCCACGGGACACTGCAGTGACTGAAAAGCCACTTTCTTACTATCCTGCCTCTGGAAAGGAGCCGCGGGCCTCTTCTGAGAAGCCTTCTTCTCCTCCAGGTACTGCTCCATTTCTCCCTCCTGCCGACATGCAGCGCTGAGTGCCTGCTCGAGGGTACGATGGTCGAAAGCCACCAACCTCATCCTCAGCGATGGCCTCAGACCCTTCACGAATTTCTTTGCCTTCCTGTGCTCATCAGCTACAATATGAGCGGCATACTTCGATAGCTCGGCAAACCTGGCCTCGTACTCTAGTACGGTCATGGAGCCCTAAGTCAACGAGAGGAACTCCTGCTCCATCTTGTCCTGGATGTGCTCCGGAACAAAGTTGGCTCGGAAGAGCCTCACGAACTCATCCCAACCAACCTCCACAGCACCATCCTTGAACCATGTAACAAAGAGGACCACCACACGTCGGATTGCTCCTGCCAAAACCACCCATAAGGACTAGCCAACATAATCTATAATTAAAGAAATAACCACCAGATTAATTTACACATACCTGCAGCATATAGGTGGCTAAAGTGACCTTGTCATCCTCAGCGCACCTAATAGCCCGGAAGATCTTTTCGATCTCCCTCATCCAGCTCTCAGCAAGTAACGGGTCACTCTCCCCCTTAAAAGAGGGTGGCGACATTCTCTTGAACCGTTCCATGATGGAGGGTCCACCATGGTCCTGAGCCTGGGGAATTGGCACTTGAGCCTGCCACAACAAACATCATAAGCAACACATATAGCATAGCAACATAGTAAACATATCATCAAGTAAAACAGACTACCCTATCAATCATTCTATCTTGAGCCTGCTTTGCCTCCAGCTGAGCCTGGAGTGCAGCCTGGGTGTGGGCATGTGTCTGCATGACCTGCACTAAACCCTGCATGAACACTCCATAGTCTACTGGTGGCGGTGGGGGAAGCACAGGACCCTGGGGTGCTGGGGCCTACTGCTCACCCTGATCCTCACGCCGAGGCTCAGCTCTCCTCTGCTCACCTTCATGAGTAGGAACACCACGCCTACCATGTGAAGCCATATCCTACAAAATGATTTAATCACAATTAAGAACTAGACTATCCAATTTCTAACTATTTACTTATCTATGTGGACAATCTACACAGACTTAGCATACAATGAAGATGATGGTATATGCATATTATGTACAATTTCAGCCTGATTCTCTGATACCAATCTCTGTAACGACTCTCCTTATACCGGTACGGTTATACCAACCCACATCGATATAATGAACGCCGCTACAGTGGGACATTTACCCAACAATTATACGATAGGCTGAAATATACATAAATACATTCACATAACAACAGAAAAGAAATAGCCAAATGTAACTTCTTATTCCATCATCCACATTCTATTCACAATCCATATACATAGAAGAAAAGAAATCTAAACTTTTCATAACTGAGAAATGAAATAAATTCATTGTCCACAACTTTCCACTAAATAAGTACACAAATCCCAAATGTAGAGAAAGTCTACTCTTATTACATACTTATGACAAATAAAAGTACAACGCCAAGTCCAAAACAAGATCTCCTACTCCCGCTCCGAGTCACTCCTAACGATCTCCTCGGAAGAAGTAGAAATCTCTGCACCTGTACACCGAAGCAAGAGTGAGTTCAAATGAACTCATCATGTAACACCAAACACACTAAACTTACATGCATCACATAGCATTCACATTTCATTCTACACAATAACATATAAACATGGATTTAACAATTAATTCAAGTAAAATCCCTAAACATGATGTCTACACATGTTACACATGGAAATTGTCTTATACAAAATTTTCAATAACTTAAAGCCTATCACATGCTTTCTACACACTTTTCAATATATTAAACTAACCTCATTTAACCACATTCACACACTTACAAGCTAAACATTAGTCATTTTAAACATGGAGTTTTTACACATAAATAAGAGACAACTCTAGCATGGATTCTATAATCATTTTCAGAAATTATCAATTTACATGTTGTCACAAAAATTCATATTAACACATAATCACTTACACAATTTCACAATTTACACATTCACTTTCACTTAAACACAAGTTCACATTTATTAAATGCCATGACACATAGCCCAAACCACATGTTAGAAGGAAATACACTAATCACATCACAAATCTATCACTTAGGCATTACAGTGATAAATCTTAGTTACTACGCAGAACCGGGAGAAGCACTCTCCACCCTAACCAGCGATACTTGTTCGCCTCCAAAATTTAATCCCAATGCCCGTGGGACATCACACACTATGAACCTTCCCGTGGGGACTTTACCACAGTACAGTTCCACAGCCCTCTAAGGTAGCAGTGTCACCCATTGGCACATTTACACATTTTTCTTAATTTCTAACACACACATAAGGCATAATTTTTAACACATCCATTTCATGCTCACACATTTACACATTTCAGTATTACCTAGCATGGTACTACTGTTCTCAGAATTTCCACATTCAAATAAGTCTAATCATGCAAAATTTTGCTGATTTTAATACTAACACATTAACATACTTTAATTTATCAATATCACTCATGAAATTTAAATGTATAGCTACTCTCATTTTAATACAACATTTTAACCAAACACCTATTACAGGTTAACCATCGTTCAAATAAATTTTTGCATTTTTCTGAGTT
Source organism: Colocasia esculenta (assembly GCA_014218235.1). NCBI lineage: Eukaryota > Viridiplantae > Streptophyta > Magnoliopsida > Alismatales > Araceae > Colocasia > Colocasia esculenta. Next base: position 24,645,201 of record CM024756.1, on the reverse strand, counting down.
ATACAATAATTATGAAAATTCTAAAAGTGGAATCACATAAGACTAAAATAACCAAACTAACATGGATTTTCATTGTTCGGATTCACAATTCATTATATACATGTATACTGACAGTTCTAATCTGGTGCCAAGTTCTAGAGATTTAACTATTTCCATATCATTTAATAGAATTTCTTCACTAATTAAGCATGCTCACTGTTTTTCAGTTCAGAAAATCTAAAAATTCACACAGTCATCCGAAAATTCCCGAATTTTAACAACATGCCCTGACATCGATTTAAGCACCATAGAAAATTTATGTCACTTAAATTCCACAAGGATAACATAAATAGTAATTTACAATATTCAGAACCTGTTTAACATGTATTTCAAAAATTTTAATAAATAATACACTTAACGAAATTTCACAGAAATTACACAACATGCTCCACTACACATATTACATAACATATAAAATTTACCATATATCCTCACGTGCAGAAATCAGAAAAAAAAATAGCTTATAAAGGCAGACAGTCCACTGTTCTTGCCTGAAGAACTCAACGGCAAGAGTATGGCCGTTTACTCATGTGAACGGCAACATAGGGTGTCTCCAACTCAGGATCTTAATGGCAAGGGATCCCGCCGTTAAGTTCCTGTTTGTGCAAAACACAGACTGAACGCAAAACTTGGTGAAATTGGCGAATCCAGGACTCGAAATAAAATCCGAAAAATTCCTAGGACTTACTAGACACATGTAGGAATGATGTGGATGGGGTACTTGCCTCTTGGAAAATCCACAAGCAACAATTTAAGCCGGAGAAGCCCTCCTCGGCCTGAGCCAAAGAGTCCCGATCTCCTCTAAATCCTGCTTCTGTGTTGATTTCTGCTGCACACTAGTGTGGGGAAGTCGTTCCCGGTTGTTCAGAGCCCTCTCCAATCGTTGTAGAACGCCAGATGAAGCCTCCAGTCGCCAGATTTCAGAACTCAAAGATGGGTTTTTTGCACCAAGAACTACGGTTTTGACTCAAGAGCCAAAAGGGTTAGATCTGGCCGGAGATGGGGTGTTTATAGTGCTAGGGTCGGAGACGAAATTGGGTAAGGTTGGGTTACCGTTGGGGAACGGTTTCCTAAACCAAGGGCAACATTTTCGGAGGCGTTTCCAGAACTGAAATCACAACAGATCTGGGAGGTAAACGTCAACATCAATAGCCGCCAATTCTGAGTAGGCATCCATCGATGTGGCCGCTGATTTATGGTCAACGTCAACTTATGTTGACGCCAACTAGCCTCCAGAATAGAACTTAAAACTGCAGAAATTCTATGTACACCACACACACACACACACACACACACACACACACACACACACACACGCGCACATATATATATATATATATATATAATATATATATATATATATACAATCTACAACGCACACATTAAAATAATACTTATTCACGCAATGTAAACAAGTAAGTACTATGCACAATAAAGTTTATACATCGATGGCATACATTTATACATACATAAGAAATCACCCAAAGATGAAAATCAAGGGCCTTACATACCCCTTTTCTAGCAATGGGTTGAGTAATTAATACTCATGCCCAAAGCTTAGCAACCAAGCACAATAGCCCGTTGAATCCCTTTTCATCCTATTTTCGGCCCATCTCTGTGGGTCCACCCAGATTTTGAACAGTTCTGGTGTGCTGCCCACAAGACAGTGGTCCTGCTTCCAATTCGGCCGATCTGGAGACAACCTTGCTGAGTCTGGGGACCAGTCTGCCAATTCGAGCTGGCCGCAACATGACCATGGCCGAATCACATGAGTAGAACCATGCTTCATGTTGTTTCAGCCAAGAAAAGAGAAATAAATAGATAACAAATCCATTTAATTCCGGGTTAGACAACATAAAGTCTATGCTCGGATACATGGACTCAAACATCATCCATTTGCCACTCGGATTCTTGTGTGGTCACGGCATTAATCGATCTCCTCATAGGAATGCCTCGGGGATCGGAGCTGTGTGCCATCGGGGTGATGTCATTGTTTGACATATACCTTATCTTTTGGTGTCGTCTCCATTGTGGTAGATGTGTACCGCACTCTGCCCCCCATCGACCAAGATAATGGGAGATGCTGTCAGATTTTCCCCGTGCAAGTCGAATCGGCAAAAGACTTTAAAAAGAAATCCTCAAGGTTTGATCAATTTAATAGCACTTCAGTAGGGCGCCGATTCAATCTGGATTGCCGATTTAGTTACATCCTTGATTCAGTTACATCCTATCGATTCAGTTTTATCTTGCCGATTCGCTGTCTGCCTTGCTGTTTGCATGTGTCTTGCTGAATGGGTTGTACCCACGCCGCCGACTGGGCATACAATGACCAAGCAGCGCCGACTCGCCAATAGAATCATGACTTGCATGTCTCAAATAGAACAAAAGAGCACACTGGAACTATTTCATAACAAAAGAAACAAATGAATAAATAGATAAAGAGATCCAATAATTAATAAATAAAGGACTCAACAATTTCGAATAGACATCTTTCTCATTAGCACTTCGGCCTAAATTTAAGTTGCATTTCGTGCTTTCATCGGATGTCTCCGCTTTAGGCCACAAGACCTTCTATTCTGGCGATTAATCGAGGGTTTTCTGTCTTAGAGAGATGTAATTAACGTCGTTGCACTCAGGCAACGGCGGGATATTAGTCCAGACCTGATACCCACGTTCGTTTGACAAAGTCAAACGGTGCGCAAATAGGCCTGAAGTCCTTCGACTCGCGAAGGCAGAACACTTGTTGTCACTTCGGTGACTGGCATGCCCGTGTTCTGCGATTGTAGGGTCATCTTCCGTCACTATCGCTCGAGTAGCGTTCGACGAGACTTGAATTTGCAATACACAGCCATGAGAAAATGAGAACATGATAAATAGATTTTAAACAAAAGATGATTCTTGATGGATTATCTATAAATCACAAAATTCATTTCCACAAGGCCGTTGAATGTTCGCCCAAGAAATCCAACGACGACGCCACATACCCTCAGCTCCACCCTAGGAAAAAGAAGCACATGCCTGTTCCACATAATAAATAATAGACTTTGGGAGGCAAACTGTAGCAGCCATATAAATGGGGATAGAACATAGTGCCGAATTAATCAGAGTAATTCTTCTAGCTTGAGACAACATTTTTGACCTCTAGGTGGCCAGAGAAGTGGTACACACTACCATAAGTGGGGTTCTTATGGTAGTGTGTAAGCAGTGGTTACTTTGGATTGTGATTTGTATGTGTGTGGTAATGCGTTAGGTGGCTCGATGCTTTCTCAGATACCTCTCCAGTCAGGTACCCCAAGTTCTATGTGAGCCAGGCTATGCGCATACGCTTAGGGTTTGTCTCGGTACAGTGTGTACCATACACCCTCACTTCTAGTCTAGTGAGTTATAGCACATTTGGTTTAGGAAAAGATGACTTGGGACAGTGACTCACGGTGTGGGAGTGCGATCGCTCATAATGCGCTCGTGGTTGGGGGACGGACACCAGTAGATTTACAAGTCCCCAACTAGTTCAGTGTTTCCGCTCCCTCTCTCTAGGGACTTCAGAATCCCTAGTGGTGTTAGGCGTGGGTGTAGTGCCCTAGATCTTTGGCTTGTTAGAAATTTATAATTGTGTGTACATGTTTCAACTTCTAGCATTAGACTGTGAAATTGATGAAATTAACGTCACAATTCACTGTCGTTTACTGAAGTAGACGACATGATCGATTGCCATCTACCAAATGTAAACGACAGAGGTATGTGTTGTTTATGTTTTTCTAAAATATTTGGTTTTTCAGTCAGATATGTTGACGGCATGATCAATTTCCGTTTACCTCATGGTAGACGACAACCTATGTTGATGTTAAACTGACTTGCTAGTTTTTGCAACTATCATTCCGGAGCGAAAATGATCAACCATTTTCTTGGCATTTATCTGATGGATTGGGACATTTTTAGTTCAATGGTCAGGATTAGAGCTTCGCTAAATCATATGAGTTTTTATAAGACCCCGAATTGGCTTTTAGGAAGAGATTTTTCACTGGTTTAGAAGTTAGAAAAGAGGGCCGAAGGAGGAGTTGCTGTGCGGAGATTTATGTAGATCGAAGCAAGCTAGGCAGAGAGGCAACTTGAAGGATCATGTTCAAGAAGATCTCCAAGTGTAGGCGCTATTCTAAACGACGGATCGGGTGATCGAAGGCAACGAAGAGGACTGCCATGTTGCCAAGGCAGGCATCTTCAACTTTTTCATCGTTGCTCCAGAACGAGGGATAGAGGCAAGTAACATGGGGGAACGGTTTAGGATATTAGACTCCATAGATATATCATTTTTATTGATTTTTAAACCCATGATTAAGTGAGTAGAATGGGGTTAAAGTTCTAGTATTTCATGTATGTTTTCTGGTTTTCTGACCGAAAGAACTTAACGTCAACATCGACCGCCATTTATTTCATGTAAACATCAATATATTTGACATCTATATATATATTTAGGGCGCTATGTGCCGCCATCAACTGATCTTAATGACAGGGTATGTTGCCGTTAACCTATGTAAACGGCCATCTACATTGCTGTTAAGTTCATCTGTGCTGTTTTTCTACAGATCAGTTTAATTGCTTATAAATTGTGATACATGCATGTACAGGGTTCATATTAGGTTATATTATGTGTAAATAGGCACTGTTAAACAACAGAAATGTCATGAGTGTCACATGGGCTATGCAAATTTTTTTAGAGTTAATTATCTTGATAAGATATGAAGAAACAAAGATAAATTTTGTTTGATCTATGTTGTGAGATTTCGTTTGAGTTCTTATTGCTGTTAGATAGAAATACATAGACTAATCATGCTTAGTTTCGCACACTAATTGGATGTTTCATTTGAGCATTGTGCCATAGTCGTTAATTCAAGTAGTGAAAAATAATCTTAGGAAATGATGCTTGATTCTGAAAAATGTGAAATTTGGTATATGTAATGCATGACTAGAAAGAGACTTACTGTCGAAATGTTAAGATTTTCTGTGTGCTGTACTTGCTGCTACAATTTTTTGAATTATGAAAATGTATATGGAAATCAATAGATGTGAGAAAGAGTACATGAATGTTGAATTTTGATCTAAACAGTCAATGTAGTATCATGATAGGTCACTGTTGTATAGTAGAATAATGATTTCAGAAATGATAAAATGAGTTGTGGGATCTTATATTGTTGTCTTACTAAATGAATTGGCAACCATGCAAAATTTTATGAAAAAGCATGCTAGAATTATATGTAGATATTAATTGCATGAAAACATGTCATAAGATTTCTAAAATGATGTGGCCTATAAGACATTGCTATTATAGAGATGCCTACATGGAACTACGCCATAGAATACCCCTATGGTTATGGTTCACCTACATGAATCCATGGGCAACGGATGAAATCCTAGAGGTAGACATGTTTTACTGGCTAAGGTGGGGAGGACTTCCCCCGGTATTGCGCAGTGACCAAGACTTCATCACTAATTTGCCTAGGTGATAAGTGAACGTTACACTCTACATGATCTCTATTAATAGTGGGGCTATGCCTTGGCAACTCTACATGACATTGTCTACATGCTACATGATATTGTCTACATGCTACATGGTGTTGTCTAAATGCTACATGATAATGTCTAAATGCTACATGATGTTGTCTACATGCCATACTACATGATAAGGTCTGCATACCATTATCACATGTCATATGAATTGTTTTCTTTAATTGATAAGAGATCATCTTGTATGGAAAATGATTGACAAATGATCTATAATACATTGACAAGTAAGAGCTATATTGTATCAAGGATAAGTGATTGAATATGTTATCATGTTTTAAAAGTAGTTATATGATAAATCTTGAACTGCCTTTCCTTGTTGCTTTCTAGGTCTAGTAGACTCACACTCGATTAACATTTTAGGGGAGGCTGAGGATATTGGTATAGAGGAGTTAGTCCATTCTCAGTCTGAGCGTGAAGACAAGGAGGCTTAGATCTTTGACTCAGAACTGTGTTTGAGTGAATTTGTATGTGAGAATAAATTATAATTTGAACATTGTTTCATTTATAGACTTGTGAAACTGTTATTACTTTGGACTATTGTAGTTTATTCTTTTATGCTCTAGATATAGTATTTGAATACAATGTGGATGGAAAAGCAAAATTTCATTCCGTTGCAAATTTTTTGGAAATTAGTCGTCATTTGTGTATTACTCAATCTGAATCGATAATGTTGGATGTTTCCACTGTAGCTCCACCCTTGGAACCGATGTGAGTTGGTACAACTGTACCGGGTCTAAGAGGGGCATTACAGAGATTGGTATCAAAGCATTCCAAGTTGAGTTTATACATAAATGACTTATCAACAATGTGTTCATATCCTTAAGTCTGCATAAAGAATTAGTCCAAGATTATTTAGAATAATAGGTCATTATAATAAATGCTGGTTTTGCAGACTATGGCTACCCGTGGTCATAGAGGAGCAAGCTCGGCCCGAGGAGATGAGCCAGCTAGAGGTCCACAGGCTCTAGATCAGCAAGCACTAGATCAGGCCGGCGTGCCATTACCGCCCCCACCACCAATCGTGGACTATGAAGCACTGATGTAGGGACTTGTGCACGCGATGCAGACCAAGGCACAGACGGCAGCTGCCTTGCAGGCGCAAGTACAGGCCCAGGTTGGTAATTAGGAAGTAATGTTGATTTGAAGAATCCAACTAAGGACTTGACTTGGATGTAGGCACAGGCACCTACTCATGAGGTAGGTATTGGAGGTGCATCGATGATGGAGCGGTTCAGGCGGATGTCCCCACCTTTCTTTAAGGGGGAGAGCGATCCAATTATGGCGGAGAGTTGGTTGCGTGAGACGGAGAAGTTCTTTTAGGCTATACGATGTATGGAAGAGGAGCGGGTGACTCTGGCCTCCTATATGCTGTAGGTAATGAAGATTCTTGAAGTGTTGTGTGTTGCTCTAAGTACACCCTTAGAATTATCTACCTTCTTTTGCAGGAGCATGCGGACATGTGGTGGTCGTCAGTACTATGCACATAGTTCGAGGATGGAGCTATTGAGGTTGCATGGACTGAGTTTTTTTGCCTGTTCAGAGCAAAGTATATTCCATAGCATGTGCAAGACCGCATGGAACATGAGTTCTTGACGTTGACCCAAGGATCGATGAGTGTGCTAGAGTATGAGGCTACATTTGTAGAGCTATCGAAGTACGTGCCTTACATAGTAGCTAGCGAGTGGAGGAAGGTGAGGAAATTTGTGATGGGATTGAAGCCGTCCTAGAGGACTAGACTCGTGGCTCTTGGACATCGTTCGATGGATGAGGCATTGTCAGCAACATGCATGCAATAAGCGGAGATTGAGGTGAATCTGAAGAGAAGAGGGCTTCTTTAAAGAGGTCAGGATCAGCATTTCAGTGACAGGACAAATGGAAGAAGACTACAGTGTTCTAGCCCAGAGCAGTGGTACCAGCGAGAGTGGCTACACCGACTACGAGCAGTGGTGCAGTTGCAGAGAAGCCTTTATGTTCTGAGTGTGGGAAGCGTCACGGAAGAGATGTCTATTGGGTGATTTTTGGTAGATGCCTAAGGTGTAGTGACAAGAACCACAAGATCCGTGACTGTCTGAAGATGGCACAACAGACTGCAGTAGCAGCGGCACCAACAGCAGCTAGACGAGCACAGAGAGCAGCAAAGAGACCGAGGGGCCAGGCTTGGTTTTTGCTTTAGTGAGAGATGAGGTTGAGATGGTAGAGCACATCACAGAAGGTACAATTTTGATTATGGGTATGCATGCTCGTGTTTTATTTGATATTGGTGCTACGCATAGTTTTATCTCTGAGAAGTTCGCAAGGGTCTTGATGAAGGAGTTTGATGTGGCTCCTGAAGACATGGAAGTTCCGTTGTCATTTCACACCCCAGCAAGAACTACGATGCCATTTTGGGTTAGACTAGCTCGAGGAGCATTACGCCCTTATGGATTGTAGGAAGAAGATAATCTTTTTCCGCATTCCGGGTGAGGATGAATTTTCCCATCCATTACCCAAGAATATGATGGGTAACTTTGTGATCTCAGCTTTGAAGGCAACTCGGATGTTGAACAAAGGTTGTAGTGGTTTTCTTGCCAGTGTTGTGTTTTCTGTGGATTCGAAGAGGGAACTAATAGTGGAAGATATTGCGGTCGTCCGGGACTTCAGTGATGTGTTTCCCGAGGACTTGTCTAGTTTGCCACCTGAGAGGGAGATTGAGTTCGATATTGAGTTGGTAACTGGTACATCACCTATATCGTATGGCACCAGCAGAATTGGCAGAATTGCGGAAGCAACTTCAGAAATTACTAGACAGGGGTTTTATTCGGCCAAGTGTGTCTTGGGGAGCTCTTGTACTCTTTGTGAAGAAGAAAGACGGGTCGATAAGGCTATGCATTGATTACCGTAAGTTGAATCAGGTGACTATTAAGAACAAGTATCCATTGCCGAGTATTGATGATTTGTTTGACCAAATACGAGGTGCTTCTGTGTTTTCTAATATTGATCTTCGTTCTAGCTATCATCAACTCCGAATCAAGCCTGACGATTCTTCTAAAATGACTTTTAGGACAAGATATGGCCATTATGAATTTCTGGTCTTACCATTTGGTTTGACAAATGCTCCATCTATTTTCATGGACTTGATGAATAGGGTTTTTCGACATTACCTTGACTCTTTTGTTGTGGTTGAATCTACTCGCCTGATGAAGAGTCTCACCGAGAGCATTTGAGATTGTGCTTGAAGTCTTAAGAATGCATAAACTGTATGCCAAATTCAGTAAGTGCAGTTTTTGGATGAAGGAGGTTCATTTCTTGGGGCATGTTATATCTGGAGATGGTGTTTCTGTAGATCCGGCAAAGGTGGAAGCAGTCCAAGATTGGGAACCACCTAGATCATCTACCGAGATTAGGAGCTTCCTTGGTTTGGCAGATTATTATAGACGATTTATAGAGGGGTTTTCTTCTATTGCGGCTACATTGACGATGCTGATGAGGAAAGGAGTTAAGTTCAAGTGTACCAAAGCTTGTGAAAGGAGTTTCTAGGAGCTGAAGACTCGATTGACTACAGCGCAAGTGTTAGTGTTGCCCCATGGTATGGATTCTTTCTCTACCTACACTGATGCTTCAAAGATTGGGCTTGGTTGTGTTCTAATGCAGTGTGGAAGGGTTGTTGCGTATGCTTCTAGGCAACTTAAGGAGCATGAACGTAACTATCTGACTCATGACTTGGAACTTGCAGCGGTGGTCTTTGCTTTGAAAATCTGGAGGCATTATCTTTAGGTGTGTGATTTGAGCTATTCTCTGACCATCAGAGTCTTAAGTATCTGTTTTCCCAGAAAGAGCTGAATCTGAGGCAACAAAGGTGGATTGAATTCATGAAGGATTGTGATTTTGAGCTTACCTACCACCCAAGAAAATCCAATGTGGTGGCGGATGTCTTAAGCAGGAAGAGGCAGATGTTGCGCCAGGACTAGAAGATGTTGGAGGATGCGACTTGTTCATTGTCTATTCTGGAACCACAATTGTGTTGTATGTTTTTGGCCCAGTTGATCATTAGATCTTCTGTGCATGATAAGGTTCTTACATTGCAAAAGGATGATCCTCTATTGCAGGAATTGGTTGGGAAGTCTGGTGTAGTGAGGGATGAAGATGGTGTTATTCGTCTGAATCATCGGGTTTGTTGTTCCTAATGATGTGGTTCTACGGAAGGAAAATTTGGAAGAAGCTCACCGATCACAGTTCTCTATTCACCCAGGCAGTGGAAAGATGTATCAGGATCTGAAGTGTTCATTTTGGTGGTCTAGCATGAAGCGGGATGTTGCAGATTTTGTGGCAAAGTGTATGATATGCCAGCAGGTGAAGGCAGAGCGTCAGAGACCTTCTGGTTTGATGTAGAAGCTGGATATTCCTCAGTGGAAATGGGAGTAGATAACGATGGAATTTGTGACTAGTTTTCCTAGACCGGTTAGAGTGAACAACTCAATATGGGTGATCGTTGATAGATTTTCGAAGAGTGCTCATTTCCTTGCTATATAGAAGAAGCAGTCTGTGGAGAGCTTGACCAGACTATACATAGATGGTATTGTGAAGTTGCATGGCATTTAAAAGTCAATCATCTCAGATCGTGACCCGAGGTTTACATCTTGATTTTGGCAAGGTTTGCAGTAGGCTTTTGGCAGTCAGTTGAAGCTGAGTTCAGCATTTCATCCACAAACGGATGGACAGTCTGAAAGAACTATTCAGATGTTGGAGGATATGCTTAGGGCTTGTGTACTTGATTGGAGAGGTGATTGGGAACGCCACCTAGCTCTTGTGAAATTTGCCTACAATAACAGTTTCCATTCGAGTATAGGCATGGCGCCATTCGAGGCTTTATATGGGAGGCCTTGTAGATCCCCATTGTGTTGGGAGGAGTCAGGAGATCAACATCTTGTTGGACCAGAAGTGGTACAATAGACTTCAACAAAGATCCAGTTGATTGTGCAGAGACAGAAGGGAGCACAAGATCGTCGGAAGAGTTATGCAGATGTGAGGAGGAAGGACTTGGCTTTCAAGATTGGAAATCATGTATTTCTCAAGGTTTCACCAACAAGGGTGTAGTGAGATTTGGAAAAGAGGTAAGTTGAATCTCAGATTCATTGGTCCTTTGAGGTGCTGAGGAAGATGGAGAATGTGGCATACCAGTTAGCCTTGCCACCATCCTTGGCAGGAGTACACCCAGTTTTTCTTCTATCCATGTTGAGAAAATATGTTCGATATTCGGGACATGTGATCAACTTTGAACCAGTGCAGTTTCAGCCAGATTTGTCCTACAAAGAGCAACCAATGGAGATTCTAGATCGGAAGGTTCAAGAATTGAGATCTAAATCTATTCCTTTTGTGAATGTCTTGTGGAGAAATTTTTCACGTGAAGAAGCAACATGGGAACTAGAAGAGATTATGAAGAAGCAATATCCGTCATTGTTTGGTAAGTGTTTTGACTCAATCTTCGAGGATGATGATTTTCTAAGGGGGAGAGGGTGTAGTGTTCTAGATCTTTGGCTTGTTAGAATTTTATAATTGTGTGTATGTGTTTCAACTTCTAGTACTGAATTGTGAAATTGATGAAATTGACGTCACAATTGACTGTCGCTTACTGAAGTAGATGGCATGATCGATTGCCGTCTACCTAATGTAAATGACAGACGTATGTGTCATTTATGTTTTTCTAAAATATTTGGTTTTTGGTCAGATATGTTGACGGCATGATTGATTGGCGTTTACCTCATGGTAGACGACAACCTATGTTGACGTTAACCAGACTTGCTAGTTTTTGCTGCTATCATTCCGGAGCGAAATGATCGGCCATTTCTTGGCATTTATCTGATGGATTAGGACGTTTTTAGTTGAATGGCCAGGATTAGAGCTTGGGTAAACCGTAGGAGTCTTTATAAGACCCCGAATTGGCTTTTAGGAAGAGGTTTTTCTCTAGTTTAGAGGTGAGAAAAGAGGGCCAAAGAAGGAGTTGCTGTGCGGCGATTCATGCAGATCAAAACAAGCTAGGTAGAGACGCAACTTGAAGGATCGTGTTTAGGAAGATCTCCAAGCATAGGTGCTATTCTAGAGGATGGATCGGGCGATCGAACGTGGCGAAGAGGACTACCTTGTTGCCAAGGCGGGCATCTTCAACTTTTTCATCATTGCTCCAGAAGGAGGGTTAGAGGCAAGTAACATGGGGAATAGTTTAGGATATTAGACTCTATAGATATATCATTTTTATTGATTTTTAAACCCTTGATTAAGAGAGTAGGAGTGGGTTAAAGTTCCCATATTTCATGTATGTTTTCTAGTTTTCTGACCTAAAAGACTTAACGTCAACATCGACCCCCGTTTATTTCATGTAAACGTCAATATATTGGACGTCTATATATATATATTAACGGCTCTATGTGCCGCCGTCAACTGATCTTAACGATAGGGTATGTTGTTGTTAACCTGTGTAAACGGCCATTTGCATTGCCGTTAAGTCATCTGTGCTGTTTTTATACAGATTTGTTTAATTGCTTATAAATTGTGATTCATGCATGTACAGGGTTCAGATTAGGTTATATTATGTGTAAATAGGCAATATTAAACAACAGCAATGTCATGAGTGTCACATGGGCTATGCATATTGTTTTTTTTTTAGAGTTACTTATCTTGATAAGATATGAAGAAAAGAAGATAAATTGTGTATGATCTATGTTGTGAGATTTCATTTGAGTTCTTATTTCTGTTAGATAGAAATACATAGACTGATCATGCTCAATTTCGCACAGTAAATGTATGTTTCATTTGAGCATTGTGCCATAGTAGTTAATTCAAGTAGTGAAAAATAATCTTAGGAAATGATGCTTATTCTGAAAAATGTGAAATTTGGTATGTGTAATGCATGACTAGGAAGAGACTTACTGTCAAAATTTCAAGATTTTATGTACACTGTACTTGCTGCTACAATTTTTTGAATTATGAAAATATATATGGAAATCAATAGATGTGAGAAAGAGTACATGAATGTTGAATTTTGATCTGAACAGTCAATGTAGTATCATGATAGGTCACTGTTGTATAGTAGAATAATGATTTCAGAAATGATGAAATGCGTTGTGGGATCTTATATTGTTGTCTTACTAAATGAATTGGCAACCATGCAAGATTTTACGAAAAAGCATGCTAGAATTATATGTAGATATTAATTGCATGAAAACATGTAATAAGATTTCTGAAATGATGTGGCCTATAAGACATTGCTATTATAGAGATGCCTACATGGAACTACGCTATAGAATGCCCCTATGGTTATGGTTCACCTACATGAATCCGTGGTCAACGCATGAAATCTTGGAGGCATACATGTTCTACTGGCTAAGGTGGGGAGGACTTCCTCCAGTATTGCGCAATGACCAAGACTTTATCACTGATTTACCGAGGTGATAAGTGAACGTTACACTCTACATGATCTCTATTAATAGTGGGGCTATGTCTTGGCAACTCTACATGATATTGTCTACATGCTACATGATATTGTCTACATACATGATATTGTCTACATGCTACATGGTTTTGTCTAAATGCTACATGATAATGTCTAAATGCTACATGATGTTGTCTACATGCCATACTACATGATAAGGTCTACATACCATTATCACATGTTGTATGGAAAATGATTGACAAATGATCTAGAATACATTGACAGGTAAGAGCTATATTGTATCAAGGATAAGTGATTGAATATGTTATCATGTTTAAAAAGTAGTTATATGATAAATCTTGAACTGTCTTTCCTTGTTGCTTGCTGGGTCTAGTAGACTCACACTTGATTAACATTTCAGGGGAGGCTGAGGATATTGGTATAGAGAAGTTAGTCCATTCTGACTCTGAGCATGAGGACATGGAGGCTTAGATCTTTATCTCAAAGTGTGTTTGAGTGAATTTGTATGTGAGAATAAATTGTAATTTGAACATTGTCATTTATGGATTTGTGAAACTGTTATTACTTTGGACTATTGTAGTTTATTCTTTTATGGTCTAGACTTAGTATTTAAATACAAAGTTGATGGAAAAGCAAAATTTCATTCCGTTGCAAATTTGTTGGCAATTATTCGTCATTTGTGTAATCTGAACTGATAATGTTGGATGTTTCTACTGTAGCACCACCATTGGAACCGATGTGTGTTGGTACAACTGTGGGTCTAAGAGGGGCGCTACAGTGGGTCTGTAGCTGGTGTCTGTGGGTGCTGTTGGTTGGTCTCAATAGCTTCCTGCACTTGTAGAGGTAGAGCCACAGTTAGACACTTCGTCTGTGACTGCGAGACTGAGAGGTAGTCTAGTATTGCTTGTCTGGGTCAGTAGCTGGAGTCGTGAACTAGTCTTCGTGATCTGAGTGTGGCGTCGTTCCTCACTAGCTCGTACACTTGAGCGTGTGTTTCCGTTTACTTATTCACAATACCTTGCGATATTATTTATATTTGGTACATACATAATTGTTCATTTATTTCTATCAATAGCTCACATGTCAGTAGTTACTTCTACTTCTCTATTTGTTCTTGTTGATTGCAGTTTCAGTGGAGTTGCCTTACTGAGCCAGTGACTTGTGAGGCTTACACTCCTACTTTCCCCTTTCAAATGAGAATGAGCAAGAGGAATCACGTTAGTCTTCTAGTTCTTGTCCCCGTCGTAGCGGAGGCGCATCAGCTCCACCAGTAGTGTAATTCTCTTTCTGTTTCTCATCTCGGGGTATGCCCCAAGATGATGTACTTTCCATTCTATTGGCTTTTAATGGAACATAAACTATGTACATTTCATGTAAATATGCGTGAGACTATGTAAATATATGCAAGCTCGGGTATGTTTAATGTTCTCTTTTATATTCTTACGGACAAATGTAATGGTATCCTTGGCAAGGGCTACGGCCGATTCGCGGGAGGCGTAGTCGAGTCAGGCTCGTTAATGGGTCCGAGTGACGAGGATCGCTACAGTTTGTATTAGAGCTGATCCGTGAAAATATAAGAGGGCAAGAATATGTATATAGTCTTAATTCCAATACAAGAATCACTGCTGGCAGATGGTCCTTTTTTGTATTGATTTGTGTTGTGTTGTATGGTATGGGGATGCTTGTTTCCAGGCCATAGAGTTGGCAGAGAGGAGAGATTAGGGAGGAGGTGGGGATGAGCCTGATCCTAATCATGAGCTTATCGAGAGGATGTGGTAGAGCATCACACAGATAGAGACTAGACTAGATCAGTAGTTTCCGGTGTAGTCAATTATGCCAGAGTTTCAGCCAGTTAAGCAGGTACCACCACCAGGAGTTACAATGCCTCCAATTGTGCCATACCTCTTGTGACACGTGTGCCACTTGTTGTTCAGAAGAAGCCTACGTCTTTAGTAGAGAGATTTTTGAGGTTGCAGCCACCTACAAATATAGGAGGACTCAATCCAAATGTAGCGAAGCATTGGATTCATGAGATATAAAGAGTTTTTGTCACTATGCTGTGTTCGCCAATTGATAGAGTGGTTCTAGACACTTACCAGTTGCGTGGTTTGCTCAGGAATGGTGGAGGCTACAAATGTAGACAATATTTGCTGGGAGATTGGAGGATTCGATCACATGGCCAGAGTATCTTCGGGTATTCAATGATACTTTTTTTCTAGTGGAGGTTCAGCAAGCGAAAATAGAACAATTTAGAACATTGTAGCAAGGAAACTTGTTAGTGTTAGAGTATCAGATGAGATTCATGGCATTTAGCAGGTACACACCATATGTTGTTATAGATAATGCAATGATGGTAGAGTATTTTATCAAGGCATTAAGGCTGGAATTGCAAGACGCACTGATTCCACTCATGTGTGAGACAGTGGAAGCAACAACACAGAGGGCAACTATTCTCAAAAGGTCTGCTTGTGCTAGATAGTCAAAAAAGTCAAGAAGTTCCTAGCTATCGCCACATTTACTAGGCATTAGTAAGGGCAAGGATCCATCAGGAGGTTCATCATCAGGTTCTATTTTTTCTAAGAGGTGATCTAAGTTAAAGAAAGTGTTTCAAGGAAGAGGTGGTAGCAGGCAGCCACAATAGGGTAGAGGGTTTAGAACTGCACTAGAGGAATCCCCGTAGAGCACGACAAGGCAGCCAATAGTCCCTTCAACTTATGTGCGTTACAATTGTGGACAGCCTGGGCATTTGTTTCAGAATTGTCCTTACCCGAGGGACTATAGTAGAGCACCACAACAGCAGTAGCAGTAGCCACAACAACAACCTTTTGCAGCACGAGGCAAGGCACCACTATACTAGGGAGGTCATGGATGTGTTATGGCTATCACCAGGGAGAAGGTAGAGGCATCCAATCTAATTGAAGGTATATACCCCTTTATGGCTTTTCTGCTAGAATATTAATTGATTCAGGTGCATCGCATTCATTTATTTCTGAAGATTTTCTGGATGGTACGATGCATCCTTTAGAGGAACAACAGTGTGAGTTAGTTGTAGAGCTTCCATTAGGAGGTCATGTTCTCACTTCCAGTTATGTGGATAAGGTTCCTATTATGATTAAAGGGAATCAGTTGCCTGCAACATTATATGCTTTACAGATGAAAGATTATGATGTGATATTGGGAATGGATTGGTTAGAAGATTATGGGGCAATGGTTGATTATAGAAAGAAGAGAGTCAAGTTCTATCATCTCAATAGAGCAGTTTTTGAATTCCAAGGTGTGCCTTTTTATTCTCCAAAGTTCATTATTTCTGCAATTAGAGCTAGAAAGTTGATAAATGTTGGATGTGTAGCTTATTTAGATTCAGTGAGTTTGGTTAAGTTTGATAAGTCTGTAGAAAATGTTCCTGCTGTGAGAGAGTTTGCAGATGTGTTTCCAGAATATTTGCTAGGTCAACCCCTGCATTGAGTAGTGGATTTTACAGTGAAATTGCAGCCAAGAACAATGCTTGTTTCTAAAGCACCTTACATGATGGCTCTAACAGAGTTGAAAGAGTTAAAGAAGCAGTTGCAAAAGGATTCATCAGGCCTTGTCATTCCCCATGGGGAGCTTCAGTGTTGTTTGTTAGGAAGATGTAGACACCCAATTCTGGCCTATGAGTAGAACCATATTCCTTGTTCTCTTATTGTGCCCCAAGTTGGTCACTCTCTTGAGCCCATTTATTGGCCTATTCTTGAGCTCATTAAGTTCAATTCCCAGCTTACCTCGTCCAAAGATCACTTAAGAGTCCTTGTTCTAGGGTTTTGGATATTAGACATTAATGTGACGACCTGTAGCGTCGCATTAGCATCGATTGACTAACCATGGGAATCGATTGACATTAATGTGATGGCCTATGGCGACACGTTAGCATCAATTGTTGACCATGGGAATCGATTGATGTTAACATGACATTCCTCGTTGATGCGTTACGACATCGATTGATGTTAATGCGACAGCTCTCAAGGATGCGTTAGTGGCTATCGATTGATGACCAACATTAACGCGATGGATCATAGCATTACGTTAGTATTGATTGATGACCAACGTTAACGCGATGGATTGTAGTATGGCGTTAGTATCAATTGATGCCCATTTGAATCGATTGATGATCCTTGTCGCGACCAACAAGGTCATCACGACAGCTCATGCATATCCATTCATGTACCATTAGAGTCGCAACCATCATAGTTGTCGCGACAACCTTTATCACGCCTCCACGATCTGTCGCGAAATGCTCCTGCATGGGCTGGCCGCGTAACCACCTCTCTCCTATCCTAACAAGTTCTATCTCCATCCCCAACCAACTTGGAATGCCCCCAGCCACAGAGACAGGTTCTATCCGGCCTTAGAACTCTCCTAGGACTCTTCCCATACATATTTACTTGAGTTTATCTCACTTTTATGGGTCATTATCTCTCAAGGATGAGGTACCTTCTATCTTGTGTATTAAACCAACCCACCCTCTTCAGAATGTGGTAGACCCTAAATGCTACCACGAACTGCTGCCCAAATCAGTCTAGAGCCTCCCCTTAGCTCGTAGCTCTCCCATTTCCCCCTCTTTCTTTCATTTTCTTCATTAAAACACTTCATTTTCTTCCACATCTGGAGCATGGTGGCCAAGAGGTGACTCCTCCACGTCTACAAGTTACTGCACGACCTAGGAATCACATCTTCAGCCAGGGAGTCACCCCTTTGGGGCTCTTCATCCTTCTTTCTCTTTCCTTTTCTTTCCATGTATTTTGTTTATTTCTTTAGATAATTGCACATCCACATACCCACGATTTCCACACCCTAGGGGTTCCAAACACCCCATGTTCTTTCCCTCCATGTTTTCTTTTTTCTCTTTTATATTATGTAGATACTTCACTTAACAGTTGTCTAAAAGGGTTTTCTTTCCTTGTGTCTTTGTTTTGGCAGGTACACTAAGAAGAGCAGATGAGGAGCTCTCCTCGTCTGACCGACTGGAGGAATGGAAGGAGGTCCATCCACACTCCCACATCTCTGCTGAGAAGGCATCAGCACCCTTGGTCGTGACATCAAGGCTGCGATCGATCGTACAGTCACGACATGCTTCTTATTGCGACGAGACTCCCGGTCGTGACACAAATAAGTAGCCTTCTCTCTCCCCTTTCACAGTAAGTTAGTGCTTTACTTTCGTTTACATTTTTATACAACATAGAGGTGGTGATCACACCCCCTTCATCATCTTATAGTGACATTTTCTTCTGTGTTTTGAGGGTCACATCCCTATGATTACGCCTTTTGGCGATCACGGTGGGACCTCCATTGCCAAACCTTGTTCGCTATGTCATTTACCGACCTTTTTGTTTGTTTCTGAAGTGTTAAGATCATCCTAGAATCAGATTTTCTGTTTATTCCATCTATTGTTTCCTGGCCTTGTCGTGACATATCGTGTAGGCACGACACTATCACAGTGGATTTGGAGGACGCAATCTCAAGTACACTTTGATTGGTACTTCTTTCCATTTCATGGTTATATTTATGTCTATTGGTAAATCTTTACCCTTTGTTTAGTTGTTTCCATGTTGTACTGTGTTTAGGATAGTCTGCTTGCCATCTATTTGTATGCGGTTTAAGGTTTCAGTAAACGAAGATTATCGCGACCGACCCGTCGATCGCGATACGGTCGCATCGGATCCAGTCATCGCGACTTTATGAAAAACATCCTAGACTACAGCTTGTTAGTTTAGGATAGTATTTGCATACACTCCGGTGTAATTAGGGCCATGCATACACTTTTCGTGTAGATAGGACTCCTCCTTGGTAGTGGAGACCCTCTTACCCATGAGTACATGTAGGCTGACCAAGGTTGCTATCGAGGGCCTCCGTAAGTCCTCGTTGCCGTACGCATGTTGCAGCCCCCGGGCTGGTTGTACTTGGTGCCCCTTAGTTCAAGTCGTGTTGGTGCGAGTTGTGTGTGTCACCCCTCTAGCCATATCAGAGTACTTGAGTACACACCTATTAGGGTCCTATTTAGCCGAGTGCAATTCTACTAATTAATCCGTTAAAAGGCTAAGTGTAAACCCTAAAATGTTAACGATAATCATGCCAATTTGGGTGTTTATTTCACTCTCATCCCACAGTCCATCTTGTGTGTTAGAGTCCAGGGTCTTTGTTTACAGTTGTGTCATCTCTCCTAATTGTTTAGGGTCAGTGTATATGTCAGTGTTTAGGTTCATCGAGTCAATCCCCACCAACCATTGTGATATATCATAATCCACTCTTTGGTATGGATCACTTTCTCATCCTCACCGGTGACTCTCTCCTCGTCGTGCTCCCTAAGGATTGGCTCAGCTTCTTACCACTACCCTCCCAGGGCAAATTCAACCCCCTACAGTCACTGAGAATCGGTCTCGCCCCCCTGCCCCCTCTGGGGCGGACGACCACATGCTCAATTTAGTCAGCTTCTCGCACATTTGAGCCTTGCCCAAGTCCGAGAATTCTTGGCAGCTGCCAAAGGAAAGCGCCCTCTCTCTTTCCATCCTCTCACATCTCCACCCATCAAGCAACCTCATCTATACCCTTGCTTCTACACCACACGCGCCTCCGGCCGTAGTCGATTCCACTCCACTTTGTCCATGGGCCATTCATTTCTCTCAGCCCAGCTACCTTCTGGCATGGGAAGTTTGGCCTAAGTCCCCTATGCATTCTTCCTATTATCAGGCCGAACACAATTCTCTTCCCTATGAGAAGTCATATGCATTGGAGCAGTCCCACTCCCTGGTCCTTTTCCTCCACGTTTCATCTTCTTCTGAATTTCTTGTAGAATGGACATCCATAAAAAGGGAACTACATGATCTGCTAAGGTAGATGGACCCCTGGAAAGTGGCCGAGATTCATCTCCCTTCCTTCCAACACCTTTGGGTTCTGCCCCAGTCAGAGCTACATGTCAACAGGCAATACTCTGGGGTGGGCGACCCTTATGTGCACATCAAAGATTTTGTATATGAGTCTGCACTGCATAAGTATGACCCCCACCTCATGGTATACTTGTTTAGAAAGTCACTAGATGGACCAGTCCTTGAGTGGTTCTACTCTTTGCCACTGGAGGAAGCTGAAGATTTCCAATTTGTACAGGAAAGGTTTCCATAGTAGTTCAAGATCGGTTTAGATCTGAATATTCTTTTGTGGATTTGGTGGCTGAGAAGATGAAGGCAGAAGAAGAATGCACTGTATATGTTGACCGGTGGTGTGCCTTGGTTGCACGTGTCCGTTGTCCTATACCGGAGGAGGAAAAGGTCAACCTATTGATCGCCAACACCACACCCACCTACCGATCTATCTTGGCCATGAACGACATCCCCACCATGCACCAACTGTATAGCCGAGCATGCTTCATTCAAACATAACTCAAAGACTCACCCATCCACACTATGTTCGAGAACCCAAAGTCTCATTAGCCCAAGAAACGTCAGGGCCCTATCTTAGAGGGGGTGCAGAGAAATGAACAGGTGCGTGATGTAAACAATTGTCATGGCCAAGTAGGTAGGACAACCTATAACCCACCTTCTCAATAGCCATGGAATAATAGGTCACCACCTACCCAAGCTTAGAAGCCTCAATAGGAGCAGCGCAAGTACAACCAAGTCCCTCCATCACAAAATGGTTATGCTCCTAAGAAACCAAATGGCCCCAAAAGAGATCAATACCCTCCTCTCCCAGAAACTATATCTGACATTTTGCAGCCCTCATGTCGATAATGCCCTTAGACTTCCTCCAAAAAAAGACAACTAGAAGATGGCGGTTGATCAGACCAAGTACTGTGTATACAACCGCCACCTAGAGCACAATGTAGCAGTCTGCTTTCAGTTCAGGGACATGATATACGATCTTCATGAACAACAATAGATTGATTGGGCAGAAATAAGGAGATTGATTTAGACTTTGAGAGATCAGCAAGGGCAAAGACAATAGCAGCAACAGTAGAGGTGACAATAGCCACAACTATAGCAGCAATCACAACAACCACAACGACCACAACAACCAGCTCAAGACCTCGACATAGTGCGAAATCCTATGCCACAGCATCAACCCGCTCCAAACCCACAACCTACTCGACCACCTCCACCACCCGCTCAAGTCACCCCATCGTCCATCATTCACCACCATCTACCAGTTGGGCCTGCAACGACGAGCATGAGGTTGGTCAATTATTTGCTATTACCCATACCACCATCACCTCCACCACACCCACCATTGCCACAGTCACCTCACCTGTAACGTCTTGACCATTCAGATCATAGTTTATTGGGTTTGGTGGCCAGTGTGTGGCCTATTGGTAATGTTTGTGCTTGTGTAGCAGGTTGTGAGGGGTTGACGGTCGAAAATCCGAGCACAACACACCTTTTGTTCTTTTATTGAGAATGCGACCAACACAGGCATCGTGTTTTCAAAACGCGACCACCTACTATGTCACGATTTCGACACTGCTTTCTCGCGGGTGCCACTGCATGCACATCGCGTGTCGCATGTAGGGATGTTGCGTTTTAAATGCGACGAGGAGGTACGTCGTGATTTAAATGCGATGGCCCGATACGTCACGATTTGGTCTGTTAGTAGTGTTTCGACCAAACCTTGGCCAAATAGTACAAGAAACACTATTCGGCTGAGGGAGAGGTTGCTGTGGGAATTTCGGGTGATTCTGCTTCAGTGGCGTGCGGTTTGGCGTGCTATCATCACGAGGAGGTTGTTCGGAGCATGGGAAACACCAGGGCAACGCCGTTCTTCACATTCTTCGTGTTGGTAGGAGAATTCTCCTCACTTTTGAATGTGTGGACCAAGTTTGAGGTATTGGATGCATGGAAATGGTTATAGTGAATAGAAAGCATGTGTAGGTATCCATGTGAATGAATATATCTTGATTTTATAACTACACAGGATGGTTTGTGGGGTTTTTCAGAGGAGAAGGTCAGGGTGGAAACCGTGGCTTGAAAGGCGATGGACCCAGACGTCACGTTTTGAACCCGACGACCTGAGCAATCGCGATTCAACCTCTTAAATGTGTCGTCTATGTACGTCGCGATTTAAGAGGCGATTACCCGACCTGTCGCGTTCTTGTCTCAGAGGATAGTGATCATGTTTCATGTTATGCGGTGATTTTATATTATTTTTAATGTATTTTAAAGCATGGAAGCGGTGCATTGGCACGCATCGTGATTGAGAATGTTGGGTTTGCATGGTTTGTGTGTACGTGGCAAGTTGGGTAGTATGACGCCTTCCGTGGTTACCTCTCGAGTCGGGTACCCTAGGTTCTCTGTGAGCCATGCATGTTGAGCTCAGGTTTTATCCCGGTACTTGTGTACTGTCGAAGTCTGTGTCGTTTTCTTGGACACCCTCACTCCTTTGTTTGAGTTGTACGTCTGGCTAAGGGAAAGACGATAATGGGACAGCAACTTGTGTGTGTTGGTTGACTTCAGTCGCTTGTAGCACACTCTTGGTTGGGGGATGGACATCGATAGACATACTGGTCCCCAGCTAGTTCTATTTTCAGTGCCTCACTTTAGGTATCTCGGGCCGGAGTCCTTAAAGGTGCCAGGCATAAAGCTACAATAGTGTGGTCTACAGTTTTTAGTGTACTTTGGTCTACACAGTTTGTTGGCTCTATTGAGGTGGAGCGGTAGCTAGACCTTTCGTCTGTGGCTGCGAGGCTGAAAGGTAGACCTGTGTGGTTTGTCCAGGTCAGTAGCTGGTGTCATGAACCAGTCCTCGTGAGTTGTGTTTGGCGTACCCTTCTTTAGCTCACACTTCCGAGCATGGTTTATGTAAGGCCCTCAAATTTTGCCCTCTTATTTAGATGTTTGGTTATGCAATGTTTAGATGCTTGTGAGTACAATTATGTGTATATATATGTATGTATGTATTTCTATATATATTATAATTAAATAAAGTTGTACATGTACGTATGCTTGTTTAATTATGTACATATGGTGTTTATGTAATACATTGTACATTATATGTATGTATGTACATAGTGTAAGCTTGGTGTTCTGCATTTCTGTGTTCTGGCCGAAGGACCATTTAACGTCAACATGCATGGACGTTAGGGGTTGAGTCGACGTCCAGATCAATGGATGCCAACTCCAAGTTGGCGGCAACCAAGGTGGACGTCTACCTCCCAGAACATGTTCGATTTCAGATCCGGAAACGTCCGCAATTTCTTCGCCCCCTGTTTAGGAAACCATCTCTCAACGGTAGGATTCTACCCTATGTGCATGCCCCGACCCTTAGGTTGTTATAAATCACCCTCTTGCGGCTAGAATAGATCTTTTTGGCTCTTTGGTCAAAACCCTAGCTTTTTGTGCAAAACCTGAACTTTGGAATCTGGATCTGGTGATTGGGTGCATCTTCCGGCGATCTACCACTACTGGTAGGAACTCTAAGCATAGAGGAAGGATTCCCCGATGATGGTGTGCAACCAGCTTCATCACAGAACCGGTTCGGGGAAGGATTTGAGGAGCTTCTTGGCTTGGCCAAGGAGAGCTTCTCCAGCAAATAATTCCATCTAACGATTTTTTTTTTGAAGGCAAGTAACCTGTGCATATCATCCCTGCCCATGTCTAGTAGGTCCTAGGAATTTTACAATTTTTTCCTCGTGTCCTAGAACCCCCATTCACCTTTGTTTTGTGTGTTCAGTGTGTGTTTTACAGATAGGAACTCAACAGCAACATGTATTGTCGTTAAGATCCCTGGTTGGCAGCATGATCCAGTGTCGTTAACCTATATTGACAGCAGCATCTGTGCCGCCAAGTTCAACAGATTTGACAGCATGCATACTTTGATCCTTATGACCTATTTTCTAAATTTCTGGACATGATTACTTGCTGTAAAAATTTTATATGGTCAAGCATATTCAGTAGATCATGCCATGTGATTAGGTCGAATTTTTGTCAACTGTGCTATTTATTAGAATTTTTGTAACAAGATATTGAGCATGATTTAGCATTGATAAATTTTGTTTAAATAGATCCATGTTAAATTAGAATTTTAGAAAATTTCTGTGACTGTATAATGATTGTTAGTAGGTTTGAAACTGATATACATGACTGTACTGTTGTGGGCCATGTGTAGTTCAATTTAGTGGTAAATGTAATTGAAGCATGTTTCAATTATAAAAAAACAAATTTACAAATCTGAAAAATATGAGAAATTGAGCATATAATAGGGTTACTGTTGGGAACCTGTGATTAAACTTTTGTTGCATTTTGATAACAATAGGTACTATCATGAGTTAAATCAGTGAAAATGACCTGTTAAGCATGCTAATGTTAATTGTATGAAGTTTAATTGTTTGCAGTAGGTTTAGGTCTGTATTAAGAGTCATTTCATTGTAAAACAATAAAAGTATACCATGTAAACTGATCCATGTATATGTGTTAAAATGCATGTGTGTGAGTTAAGCGCATGTGAATACTATGACAACGTGATAATGTGAAAAGTGGATAAATTGTGCCGTGTGTGACACTGCTACCATAGAGGGCTGTGGAATTGTATCGTAGTAAAGTCCCTACGGAAGGGTTGAATGTGTGTGAAATCTTATGGGCAATTAGGATGAAATCCTGGAGGTGGACAAGTACCACTGGTTAGGGTGGAGAGTGCTTCTCCCGGTTCTGCGCAGCTAACCTAGGTCTATCACTGTGTTGCCTAGGTGATGGATATGTGAATGTGAATGTGTGTCCTTCTAGTGGTGGTTTGGACTATGTGTCACGACAACTAAGTGTAAAAATGTGAATATGTATAGGTGAATTGTGAAATGTGCAATGTGTAAATGAGCATGTAAAAGTGTAAAGAGAATGTGTTAACATGTGAACAAGTGTAAACCATTGTGAATATGTTTAATTTATGTTAAAACAACAAGTAAAATATGTGTATAATTGTGTTAAATTCATGAGAATTCAAATAGAATCCATGCTAGGTGTGATGCTTACTTTATGAGTAGTTCCATGCCTAAATTGTGTACATCATAATATGAATTGAATGAGATTTGAATTGTTTAAGCATGTAATTAAAAGTGTAGAAAGCATGTTATAGGTTTTATTCTTAAGTGTTGTAAGTGAGATAAAGCATGTATCATGTGTCTCTAATGCTATAAGTTCCATGCTTAGTAATTTAAATTGTATGAACCATACCACATGTTTTAATTACTTCCATTGAATGATAGCATGTGCATATGATGTGTGTAAGGATGACGTATATGGATTTCTTGCTAGGTCTATTTAGACTCATTCTTGCTTCGGTGTACAGGTGCAGGTGTCTCCACTTCTTCCAAGGAGATAGTTAGGAGCGGCTCCGAGCGTGAGGAGTAGCATTTATTGTGGAGATCTCTACGTTGTGCCTTTCATTTCATAGTATGTAATTTGGAGCTATGTAATTGAGAATGGATAATGTAATTCATTTGAAAGTTGTATTAATGTGGACTTTAGTATTTTCTTTCATTTATCGTTATATAGACTGTGGATATTAATGATGATGATGCAATGGAATAAAATTGATACTTTCTTTCCGCTATACTCTTTGCTATTCATGTACATATCAAACTACTATTAGTGTTGAGTCAATGTCCCATTGTGACGATGTTCATTATACCGACGTGGATTGGTATAATCGTACCGGTATAAAGAGGGTCGTTACAGAGATTGGTATCAGAGCGACAAGGTTGAGATTGTACATGAATATATGCCATCATCTTCATAATATGCTAAGTCTTTATAGATTTGTCCACATGTGTAGAAATGATTAATAATGAATGAAAGATAGATAAGAAAGTGGTTAGGAATTAATTAACTTAGTTCTAAATGTGATTAAATTGTCTTGCAGGCTATGGCTTCTCGAGGTAGGCATGGTGCACCTGCTCATGAGGACGAGCAGATGAGAGAGGATAGGGGTGAGCAGCAGGCCCCAGCACCTCAGGGTCCGACTGTACTTCCTCCTCCACCACTAGTAGATTATGGAGTATTCATGCAAGGTGTGGTGCAGGCCATGCAAACTCAGGCTCATACTCATGCCGCACTCCAGGCTCAATTAGAGGCTCAGGTTAGAATAATAGATAGAGTAGTTTGTTTTATTTAATTATATGATTGATATGTTGCTATGTTGCATATGTGTATTTATGTTGTTTGTTCTAGTAGGCTCAGGCTCCTGCTCCAGTTCCCCAGGGCCATGACCATGGTGGACATCCATCATGGAGTGATTCAAGAAGATGGCTTCACCCTCTTTAAGGGGGAGAGTGATCCACTGCTATCGGAGAGCTGGATGAGGGAGATCGAGAAGATCTTCCGAGCGATTAGGTGTGCTGAGGATGACAATATCAGCTTGGCCACCCATATGCTACAGGTATGTGTTAGTTGCATATGCATTTATTTTCGTTAAGCTAGATTGTTAGATTGGTCCTTATGGGTGGTTTAATGCAGGAGAGAGCCGATGTGTGGTGGGCCTTGTTACTACGTACCAGGTTTGAAGATAGTTCTGTTGAGGTAGCATGGGACGAGTTCATGAGGCTCTTCCAGGCCAAGTTCGTTCCAGAGCATATCCAGGACAAGATGGAGCAAGAGTTCCTTACTTTGACTCAGGGTTCCATGACTGTACTTGAGTACGAGGCCAAGTTTACGGAATTATGAAAATATGCACCTCACATTGTGGCTGATGAGCGCAGGAGGGCAGAGTGTTGGGTTTACATGTGTTATGTTTTTGATGATGAACAATACAAATTGATGTTATGTGAATATGAACAACATGATGAATGTGACAAACTCAAGCATTGTCTAATTGTCCATTATATCTCACTAACAATGCTATTAAATGTAGGTGTGAATGTATGCAAAATAATGTACCAAATTCCAGAGAAAAATCTCAAGAAACTCAAGTTAAACAAGTGCCTGTCGACAGATCTGCAAGGCCCTATCGATAGCCAAGCACAGGCAACTCAGAACTGACTTCAGGACAGGTGTACCTGTCAACAGACCCAAATAGCCTATCGACTGATATACGCAGGGAACTGATTCCTGGAAGACAAGTGTTCTGGACTGTTAGTGCTTGTCGACAGATGCATTGGGTGTTGTCGACAAACGAAGAGAAGACCTCAGTTCCGAGATTTGGATATGTTTCCTATATGTGTGTTTCCTTCTACCACGTCTCTCCTAACATGGACACCCTTATATGAGGAACATAAGAAGGTATTTTCGAAGAGAGAGAAGCCACCATACCAAACCCTAATCAAAAACCAAGAGAGAGCTTCTCCCTGCTGCTCTGCTTCAACCTGCTGTCCAGGGAAAGAAGATCCATCTTCCGAACGGAGTTGAAGCTGGTTCATCCGTGATTCAAGCTTCTCCATCATCTGTTACTTGTTAAGACGAAGCATGGAGTTCTTCTGGACGACCACCACGAAGAGTTCTATCTCAGGATTTGATTCTACAACTCTGAACTCTTCTCTGTTTCTACTTCATACTCTGTGTGTGTGGTTCTGGGTCAAGCATCTCTTGTGCTTGATCTGCGTGTGTGGTGTTGTTTTGATTGCTTGTTTGCATCAGACAACGGGGTGTGTGTGTTGTAGTTGTTGAACTAGCTCATAACCAGTCCTTCTGCGTGTGTGTGTGGACGGTGGACGTAGGATACACAAGTTGTGTACTCCGAAACACCTTAAATCTTCGTGTCCTGTGGTTAGCATGTCTTTACGGTAGATGATTGGTAGGCACGTTGGTTCTACACACGCTAGATAGGTTGTTCATGTTTATTTACAACAAGCACACACATAGTAATTTGAATTCAAGTTAAATCTATTTGAGATTTCAACAAGTCCGTGTTTCCATCGAAAAGAAGGCAATAGTGGTTCTAGTTTACAGTAATCTATTCAACCCCCCTTCTACATTACCATATTATATGATTCGGCACATCTTTCAATTGGTATCAGAGCGAAGTTTCTCCAGATTATTGCTTTGATTGCTTGATCTAACGATCAGGAGATTCTCGATCTCATGGAATCTAACAAGGGGTATTTGGCTGAAGGACATTCGGTGTCCAAGCCACCCTTCTTTGATGGCACTGATTATCCATATTGGAAAAATCGCATGCAGGTCTTTCCGAGAGCTCAAAACTTTGAGCTGTGGAAAATCGTCAACAAAGGAGTGTACGTGCTGCCCGAGGATGAAAATACTTGGACAAAGGATCAAATTTCTAAGGGAACTCTCAACTGGAGCGCACTGAACATGATGTAGTGTGCTGTGCACCCCAAGGAGTATTCAAGAGTCTCCACATGCACCTCACCAAAAGAGATGTGGGACAAGCTTGAACTCATCTATGAAGGTACGTCTGAGGTAAGGAAACCAAAGCAAGCATATTAGTCTCTGAATATGAGATGTTTAAAATGAAAAATGATGAAACCATATCAGACATGTTTGCAAGGTTCATGCTAATTATCAATGGATTGAAAGGTCTTAAGAAAGAATACTCGGAAAGTGACTTAGTAAGGAAGATACTTCGGTCTCTTCCATCCTCTTGGAATACTAAAGCACTGTCATTGAGGATTCTAAAGATCTTTCGAAAATGAAATTAGATGAGCTAATTGGTTCCCTCATGACGTATGAAATAAATCTAAAGAGGAAAGAAATTGAAGAAAATCCAAGAAAATCTATTGCTTTAAAAGCTTCAAACAAAAGTTCCTCTAGCTCCAAAAAGGATGTCCAACAAGAAAGTGATGAACATGATCGTCTAGTGATGGTGAGAACGATGAAATGGCCATGCTCACATAGACAGTTCAAGAAATTCCTTAAAGTCAAAAGGAGAGGTTCAGATAATTCCAAACCTTTTCAAAAGAATGATTTTTAAATAAATTTGAGTCCAATAAAAAATCTGACATTGTGTGCTATGAGTGCAAGAAGCAAGGGCATATGAGAGGAGAGTGCCCTGAGCTCAAGAAGAAACTGAAGAAGGAGAAGTTCATCATCAAGAAAGCCAAGGCAATGTTGGCAACCTGGAGTGATGAAGACGAAGACGAGGATTCACAGCATAATTCTGGAGATGATGAAGTTCACTGCTTAATGGCAAGAAGTGATGACTCCACAGAGGTAAATTCCTCTTTTGAAAATTATACTGCAGATGAATGGGAAGAAGCATACACTATTTTGTTTGAAAAATTCTGTGAATTCAAGTCTGAAAATAAAGCATTGAAAAATAAAATCAATTCAATTGTTCATAGCTCACCCAATGATGAACAGATTGCAGTCCTAAATAAAGAAATTCAAATGATGAAAATTGATGAAGAAGCTCATTATGAAGAAATGGATTGCATAAAAGTTAAATTGCAAGAGAGTGAAAAAGAAAAACAAAGCCTAATCATTCTCTTGAAACTCTTCAAAATGAACATCATGAGATTAAGAAAAAATGGAACAAGCTGAAAAGGATCTAAAAGGAAAATCTGAAGATCTTACAAGATTTGTAAAAGGAAAACAAAATCTTGATGCTATCTTAGGATCAAATACCTTTGTTGCAAAGCATGGGATTGGATTTCAACCTGTAAACACAAAGAAAATTGGTGAAACCTTGATAACCTCTTTTGTTGATGATAGTCCAAGCACAAGCAAACAGGTTCCTCCCAAGAACAACAAAACTCAAACAAAAGGAAAGGAGCACCAACCAATCCAGAAGACCTCATCTGCTAAGAAAAATAAGAAGTCTGTCGACAAGCTCAAAGAGAGCTATCGATAGGCCTGGAGACATACTGCTAAAGGACAGCCATCCAGGCAACCAAAAGGTAAATTCCAAGTGAATGTTGTTCATGAAAATAATAAAACAACTATTTTGAAAAAATCTCCATCATGCACGTTCTGTAAACTTGGGCACAATGAAAAACAATGCTGGAATAACTCAAACAAAATGAAAGTCAAACAAGTTTGGATTCCAAAGCATTTACTTTTGGCATGAATGAAAAATTGGGACCCAAAGTAATTTGGGTACCAAAACCTCTTGTCTGATCTATCTATGCAGGAATGCCTAGCAGCCCAAAATCAAAACAAATGGTACTTGGACAGTGGCTGCTCGAGGCACATGACAGGCGATAAAGACAAATTCTGTTTGTTGGTGGAAAAAGACAGAGGTCAAGTTGTCTTTAGAGATAACAACAAGGGCCATGGCACAGGTAAGGTAGGTAAGCATCCCTCTAACTCAATAGACAACGTGTTATTAGTTGATGGTCTAAATCACAATCTACTCAGCATAAGCCAATTGTGTGATAAAGACCATAAAGTTATCTTTGAAACTAATGCATGTCAAATTGTTGATAAAGAAATAGGAAGCCTTAAGTTTTCTGGAAAGAGAGTGAACAACATTTATCTAGTTGATTTAGATGAACCAGAAAACAAAAATTGTGTCTTGTTGCAAATAAACAGGATGAGTTGACTTTGTGGCATCGTAGGCTTGGCCATGCGAGCTACAATGTATTGCACAAGATCATGAAGCTGAAGTTGGTAAGTGGACTTCTTACATTTCTTTTAATAAAAATGAAAGTTTTTGTGATGCATGTGCACAGGGAAAACAAACCGGAAGTCTTTCAAATCAAAAGCACTAGCAATCACCTTAAAACCGTATGAATTGTTGCACATGGACCTATTTGGACCTACAAGAACACTTAGTCTCAATGGCAAACATTTTGGCTTTGTCATTGTGGATGATTTCACTAGGTTTACTTGGGTGAAATTTCTGGCTCACAAGAATGAAGCACTAAAAGTCTTTGAAGAGTTCTTTAATAAGATTGAGCATAGGAATGTTAATAAGATATGCTCAATCCGCACTGATCATGGGGGAGAGTTTGATAACAACTCCTTTTCTGATTTTTGCAGGCACCACGGGATAGATCACATGTTCTCCTCTCCAAGGACTCTGGAACAAAATGTGTAGTAGAGAGAAAGAACAGAACATTGGTGGAAATGGCTCGCACTCTTCTGGTCGAAAGCCAACTTGCAAGGACCTTTTGGGCAGAAGCAGTGAACACGTCATGTTACATTCTCAATAGAGCCATGGTAAGACCTGTGATGAGGAAAACTCCCTATGAATTGTTAAAGGTAAGAAACCCAGTATTGGGTATTTCAGGGTCTTTGGCTCCAAAGTGTTATCATAATAATGACAAAGTGGATTTAGATAAATTTGAAGCCAAAAGTGATCCAGGTATATTTCTGAGATATCACAACACTCTAGAGCATATAGAGTGTTTAATAACAAAAATCGAACTGTGGAAGAAACTCCACATGTTGTCTTTGACGAGTTTCATGCGAAGACTAACAATTCAGATTTGTACAGGATTGAGGATGGAGATGATGGGATAATTCTCGAAGAACAACAACAAGCAAAGGCAAAAAGGGATCTCAAGCAGCACCAAAAACTAAAAGTGGATATTCTTGAAGGTACAATGATGATGATGATGGTGTAATTTTCCACAAACAAGATGATGAATCTGAAGAAGATCCACAAGAGAAAGAGCCTCAAGATGAAACTCCTCAAGATCACCCTCCTCCAGAACATGTTACACAAGATCAACTTCCTCAAGCACAAGATCAGCCAGGTCCTTCAACAATCACAAATGTGAGGTATTTCAAAGATCACCAACTTGATAATGTGATAGGAAATGTAAATGATAAAGTTCAAACAAGGTCTCAGGTTAGACAACTAGTTGAACAAGATCATTTAGCTTTTGTCTCTCAAGTGGAACCTAAAAATGTTGAAGAGGCCTTAAAAGAAAATTCATGGATTGATGCTATGCATGAGGAACTTGGTCAGTTTCAAAGAAATAATGTCTGGAGTTTAGTTCCTAGAACCCCTGAAACTTCTTCATTGGGACAAGATGGGTGTTTAGGAATAAACTAAATGAAGAGGGTAAAGTGGTGAGAAACAAAGCTAGACTGGTAGCAAAAGGATATAGTCAAGAATTTGGCATAGATTTTGAAGAATCCTTTGCACCTGTAGCTAGACTTGAAGCAGTTAGGATTTGTTAGCATATGCATGCTCAAATAAATTCAAACTCTTTCAAATGGATGTTAAAACTGCTTTCTTGAATGGCTACATCAAAGAAGAAGTCAATGTCTTTCAACCACCTGGATTCGAAGATGATGAAAAGTCTAACCATGTTTATAAATTGCACAAAGCTCTCTATGGTTTGAAACAGGCACCTCGAGCTTGGTACAACAGACTAAGCAATTTTCTGGTGAGTAAAAACTACTCAAGAGGTAAAGTGGACCAAACCCTTTTCACTAAGAAAGTTCGCAATCACATTATTGTTGTGCAAGTTTATGTGGACGAAGAGTTTTCAAAACACATGCATAGTGAATTTGAGATGAGTTTAATGGGGGAGCTTCAATTCTTTCTTGGTTTGCAGGTCAAACAGCATGAAGATGGGTTTTCATCAGTCACGAAAAATATGTCAAGGAGCTTTTGAAATGTTTTCAGTTTGAACAAGCCAAGCCTGCTTCAACACCGATGAGCATAAGCATAAAATTGGAAAATGATGAGAAAGGTAAACCGGTAGATGCAAAGCAATTCCGAGGTATGATTGGCTCACTTCTTTACCTTACTGCAAGTACACCGGACATATAATTCAGTGTTTGCCTTTGTGCTAGATATCAATCTAGTCCAAAGAAAAGCCATTTGGTTGTAGTAAAAAGAATTTTCAGATATCTCTCAGGTACGTATAATTTGGGGCTTTGGTATCCAGTAGGTAGTAGCTTCACCTTGATATCATATTCTGATGTTGACTATGCTGGATGTAAAATTGACAGAAAAAGCACTTGGGTACTGCCAATTTCTTGGTGGTTGCATGGTTTCGTGGGCATCCAAGAAGCAACAATCGGTTGCACTCTCCACTGCAGAGGCTGAATATGTTGCTGCAGGGAGTTGTGCGGCTCAAGTGTTGTTGATCAAAAGTCAACTATGTGACTACAACATTGATATTGGATGCACACCTATCCTAAATAACAACACTAGTGCCATCAATCTCTCAAAGAACCCTGTCCAACACTCAAGGACCAAACACAGAGAAATTCGACACCACTTTTTGAGAGATGAAGTAACCAACAAATCCTTGGAGCTTAGCTTCATATCCACAGAAAAGCAATTGGCTGACATTTTCACAAAATCCTTGTCTGAAGATAGGTTCACTACATTGAGAAGAGAATTGGGGTTGTGCAAAATGTAATGAAACCCATACCGCATTTTGAGGTATATGCTCTTTGTGTGTAATGACTATGGGGTATATCAAATGGTGAAATGTGGAAGAACAAGTGATGCTTGTTTGGAAACTATCATTATGCGTGAGAAAACATTCTCCGCCACATATCCATAGTCAGTTGCATCTAAAGGTCATTTACTTCAAAAGAGGTCTATGGGTTCTTTACACCTTGCACATTTACTTTGCAAATAAATGGATCTTTGTGATGGTATGTACTTTATCATGAACTCATGTGCAAATGCTTGTTATACATGTGAAAACTTGATTTGAATTGCTTGAATGTTGGGTCTACGCATGCACACACTATGGGGGAGCAAGTTTAGGTTACATGAATGAATTCTTGAGGGAAAATCTTCATTTTTCACATTCTTAAATTTCCCTAGCATGGAGTTCCATTTTTTTCTTTCTCTCATCCTAGCCTTAAATCCAATTTGTACATGTTCCTGTCGACAGCCCTAATCCAACTTGTCGACAGCCATGCTCCACAGAACCCATATTTTAAAACCTTTGTGCCTTTGTCGACAGACTCAAACCTATCTGTCGATAGCTAGGCACAGTCTTTGATCTGCCCGAACTCAATACCTTCTATCTGTGTCAATCTGTCGACAGCCAACATCCATCTGTCGACAGCCATGTTGTGTCTGAACCCAGAAATCTCCAGCTGTGTACATCTATCGACAGGCTCCCACTAGCTGTCGACAGATACACATTTCACAAGCACTTCCTTGTCATTTCTCAACAACCTTTATGAGCATGTTCATCCCTTTCATGAAAGGTGCAACTTGGATATTTACGTATGTTTTACTCGTTCATCTTCACATAATATTAAAGATATTGTCTCAATCACAATGATTTTGACATACTATTCTTGTATGAGTCTAGGTTGTATCATTTGGAGTACATTGGATAAATCTAATGGGTCTAACCCAACTCACTTGAATAACTCCCTTGAGGACAAACATTATTCTCAAGTGCCTTGATAGGTCCTATGGTCATTAAATTTTATGTCTTGCAATGTATGTTAACCATAAATACTCCTTGACCTTGATTTTCAATTTTAGCAAAAAAAAAAATGAGGAGAAAAGCTACCTATTTCTAACCATAAAAATGTATACCAAAAATAATCACGGGAAAAAGTCAGAGCAATGATGTGTTGTGCTGAGTAACCAGGGACATAGGCATCACAAATGTCTATCTTCGCCTCAAAAAGCTTACTCATTATCTCTGTAAAATGGTCTGATGGTCACTTCCACTTAGTAACTGGGGGTATGGGCATTCCTTATGTCTATCCTCACGTCAAAAGGTGTCAGTGATCCTAATTACCACTTTTCACATTCATTTCCACGGAACAATTCAAAGTTGAAATAGTGTGAAGCCTCCAAATGTTGATTAATCATGGGTTCTTTGATGTTTATAGTTACCTGCGATTATAGACATCATTTTCATAAACCATATGATCATCCCACACTAAGAACTATGTTTCTTTACAATGGTTTTTATTCAAAGGGGTTATCTTATTTTCATAAGTTTTGGTACAGTGTCTTCTTAATGTTCCAACTTGAGACTCCTAGAGTATTATGTTTGAACCATTGCAGATTTTAACTTGTCTTAATATTAGTGGATATGACAGTTTTAAAATGTGTCTACCTATTTTACACCTTATCTACACTTTGGATGCTCATTGCACAAAATTTTTTGACAAAATACCAATCTGGCACAGTTCCTGAGTGCCCCTATCGACAAATCCATCTTCATCTGTCGACAGCCGGCAGCCTGGGCTTTCTGGAAACCCAACGGGCGCGCCGTTTCGGCCGGATTTTGTGGGCCCCTTTTCGTTTCAAAACACTTCCATAACTTCTTTAAAAGTAACCCATGCCCTTTCCATCCTTTCCCACTACCAAAACACCCTCCTTTTTCCTTCTCCACGAAACCCTTCTTCTCCAGGGCGCAGCCAAGCTTTTGGCCCTCCTGTTCTTCCTTCCTCCTCGTCTCATCTTCTTTCAGAGCCCTTCTCTTCTCCACCCTTGTCCTTCTCATGGATTCTAAGGGCAAACGTCTTGCCTCTCGTCGTCGTCCCGCTTCCCACGAAGCTGGCGGAGGCTCCCGGGCTTCTTCTGAGCGCCGGACCAAGCATCGTGATGATCGGCTGCCCGAGCTTGTCGTTCACCAAGGTTTGCAACTCACCATGGTTCCGGGAACCTTCAGAAAATTCGTTCAGCCCCGCTATGTTGATTTTCCTTCTTTGGGAGACATGTTCCCCAATCTCCTACCCCTCTTTGACACCCAAGGCTGGACAGTATTTCTCTATTCTCACATGAACTACTCTCCTACTACCGTCACAGAGTTTTTCAACAATCTTGGCCTGTCTGGGGATGGGGATCTCTACACCTCTGTCAAAGGTACTTCTTTCAAGATTACCTCCAACCTCATCAGCACTGCACTTCAAATTCCTAACTCTGGGGCTGATGTGATTCTCAGCCACCCTTCTGCATCTGAATACTATCATCCCATCACCCTCCAACCTTATGATGCAACTAAGAAATTGCCAAACTGAATGCCAACTCCTTTCCCCCACTGAATAGAATGATCCATCATATCTTCACCACCCTGATTGCTCCAAAGCATGGTAGTCGGGAACTCGTCACTGAGGTTCATAAATCTCTCTTTTTCTTCTTCCTCAAGTGCGAACAAATCAACTTGCCCGAACTCATGCTTCACCTGATCCGTCAATGCTTCTACAACCCCAGGAGATCAATGCCATATGCTTGCCCTATCACTTCCTTCTTCTATTCATTGGGATCCATATTCCTGATAGTGAGCTTGTCACCCTCAAATCTCGCAGTGCCTTTGATCTCACTGCTGCCCATCGGATGGGCTATAAGCTGCTTCATGGGGTTGTCATAAGGGAACTCAAGGGTAAGGAGCAGGAAGCTGATGAAGATGAATCTAATGAATATGATGCTGAAGAAGACTCCCAGTCCGAGCCCATGGATGCTCAGGGAGATGAAGCTGATGTTGCTGCTGATGACCAAGCGCCTGATGAGCCCTCTCTTCGAGATTTCATCTCTGCTCAAATGGCACAAATGCAGCTCCAGATGACCACTGGTTTCGAACATCTAAATGCTCGATTGGATCATGTTTATACCAGCTTGGAAGCACTGGCTGACACCCAAGTCCAGCTTCAGATAAGGCTTACCAGGCTCTCCACAGAGCTTCACAAGCTTTGTCAGGCCTCTGCACCACCCGGGCATGACGATGTTTAGAGAGTCAAGGTGTTCACTATCTATTGAATTGTTCACTTGGTCAGGGTCTTGTCACTGATGTCGTAGTTTGCTTAACAGTCATGTTATCCTCTTCTTTTGCATTTCCTTTTGTCACGTCATGCACAACTTATGTAACTGTGTGTACTGAATGCTCAATCAATGCAATT
Organism: Colocasia esculenta; assembly: GCA_014218235.1. Classification (NCBI taxonomy): domain Eukaryota; kingdom Viridiplantae; phylum Streptophyta; class Magnoliopsida; order Alismatales; family Araceae; genus Colocasia; species Colocasia esculenta. The sequence continues at coordinate 24,608,484 of CM024756.1, read as the reverse complement.
CACAGTTCTTTGCCACTTTATATTCATGTGTGCATAACGTGTCTTTTTGGATGTTGCCAAAAGGGGGAGAAACATCAATAAGCATAAATTGAACATTTTGTCATCATCAAAAAGGGGGAGAATGTTGGGTTTACATGTGTTATGTTTTTGATGATGAAGAATACATATTGATGTTATGTGAATATGAACAACATGATGAAAGTGACAAACTCAAGCATTGTCTAATTGTCCATTATATCTCACTAACAATGCTCTTAAATGTAGGTGTGAATGTATGCAAAACAATGTACCAAATTCCAGAGCAAAATCTCAAGAAACTCAAGTTAAACAAGTGTCTGTCGACAGATCTGCAAGGCCCTATCGACAGCCAAGCACATGCAACTCAGAACTGACTTCAGGACATGTGTACTTATCAACAGTCCCAGATAGCCTATCGACAGATATACACAGCGAACTAATTCTTGGAATACAAGTGTTCCGGACTGTTAGCGCCTTTCGACAGATGCATAGGGTGCTGTGGACAGATGAAGAGAAGACCTCAGTTCCGAGATTTGGATATGTTTCCTATATGGGTGTTTCCTTCTACCACGTCTCTCCTAACATGGACACCCTTATATAAAGAACATAAGAAGGTATTTTCAAAGAGAGAGAAGCCACCATACCAAACCCTAATAAAAAACCAAGAGAGAGCTTCTCCCTGCTGCTCTGCTTCAACCTACCGTCCAGGGAAAGAAGATCCATCTTCTGAACGGAGTTGAATCTAGTTTGTCCATGATTCAAGCTTCTCCATCATCTGTTACTTGTCAAGATGAAGCTTGGAGTTCTTCTAGACGACCACCACGAAGAGTTCTATCTCAGGATTTGATTCTACAACTCTGAACTCTTCTCTGTTTCTACTTTTCATACTCTGTGTGTGTGGTTGTGGGTCAAGCATCTCTTGTGCTTGATCTGCGTGTGTGGTGTTGTTCTGATTGCTTGTTAGCATTAGACAACGGGGTGTGTGTGTGTTGTAGTTGTTGAACTAGCTCATAAGCAGTCCTTTGTGTGTGTGTGTGGACGGTGGACGTAGGATACACAAGTTGTGTACTCCGAACCACCTTAAATCTTCGTGTTCTGTGGTTTGCACGTCTTTACGGTAGATGATTGGTAGGTACGTTGGTTCTACACACGCTAGATAGGTTGTTAATGTTTTATTTACAACAAGCACACACATAGTAATTTGAATTCAAGTTAAATCTATTTGAGATTTCAACAAGTCTGTGTTTCCATCGAAAAGAAGGCAATAATGGTTCTAGTTTACAGTAATCTGTTCAACCCCCTTCTAGATTACCATATTATATAATTCCACACATCTTTCACAAAGAAGTTTGTGATCGGCCTTAAGCCATCACTGAGGTCGAGGCTGGTGGCGTTTGACCATCGTACCCTGGATGAGGCTCTCAGCACGGCTTGTCGGCAGTAGAATGAGGTGGAGCAATATTTGGAGGAGAAGAAGGCGTCGTAGAAGAGAACTGCACCTCTTTTATAGCGGCAAGATAGGAAGAAGGTTGCATACCAGTCACCCCAGCATTCTGTGGCAGCGAGCAGTCAGCAGGTTGCTTCTCAGCGGTTCCCCGGTAGTAGGCCTAGCAAAAAAAAGGAGTTCCCTAATTGTGGAAGGGCACATGCAGTAGCGAGTGCTGGAAGATGGCGGGAAAGTGTTTGAAGTGTGGGAGTAGTGAGCATCAGATCCGAGACTGCCCTATACTTCAGCAGGGAGTCCAGCGTGGAGCGCCAGCCTCAGCAGCGGCAGCAATAGCAGCGCCAGCTATAGGAAGACTAGGAAGGCCTCGAGCCCAAGCTCGAGTGTTTGCCCTAGCACGAGAGGATGTCGAGCATGCGGATATTGTCACCGAAAGTACGGTTCTTCTCATGGGTGTGCACGCTCAGGTTTTGTTTGATACAGGTGCCACTCACTCATTCATTTCCGGCGGCTTGCTAGACAGTTAGCTTGAGAGTCAAGATTAGAGGCTGAGGAGTTAGAAGCTCCGTTGTCTGTGCACACACCTGCAGGAATGGTATCGACCAGGAAGTGTATTTCGTCGTTACCTGTGTGCATTGAGGATCGAGTCTTAGATGGGTGTTTCTTCTTGCTAAAGATGAAGGACTATGATGCCATTCTTGGTCTAGATTGGCTAGAGGAGCTCTATGCTTTAGTTGATTGTCATGGGAAGAAGATCACTTTTTGTATTCCTGGTGAGGATGAGTTTTCACATCCCTTGCTAAGAAACCTAGCGGGAAGGTTTGTTATCTCCACAATGAAGGTGATAAGGATGGTTAACAAGGGTTGTGACGCTTTTCTTGCCAGCGTGGTATTAGTACCGAAGGCTGATCAGTCACTTACTCTTCCAGAGATTGATGTAGTGCAGGAGTTTCCAGACATTTTTCCCGATGATTTGTCTGGAATGCCACCAGTTAGAGAGATAGAGTTTACCATAGAGGTTCTTCCAGGCTCCTGTTTCAAAGGCTCCATATCGGATGGCACCTGCGGAGTTAGCTGAGTTAAGGAAGCAGTTGCAGGATTTGCTAGATAAGGGATTTATTCGCCCTAGTGCATCTCCTTGGGACGCACCTATTTATTCGTAAAGAAGAAGGAGGGTCACTTAGGTTATGCATTGATTGTAGGAAGCTCAACCAAGTGACGGTAAAGAACAGGTATGCCTTACCGCTGATTGATGATCTATTTGACCAGTTGCAGAATGCATCGATATTTTCTAAGATTGATCTACGGTCTGGCTATCATCAGTTGAGGATTAGGAGTGAGGATGTGTCCAGACGGCCTTTAGGACTCATTATGGACAATATGAGTTTCTAGTTCTTCCTTTTGGTCTAACCAACGCCCCTACAGCGTTCATGGATCTCATGAACAGGGTGTTTAGACCTTATCTATATAGTTTTGTCGTAGTGTTGATCGATGATGTGTTGGTCTATTCTCCGGATGAGGCCACACACCGTCAGCATTTGAGGTTAGTGCTTGAAGTTCTCCGAGAGCACAAGCTATATGCAAAATTCAGCGAGGGCGATTTCTGGATGCGTGAGGTTCATTTCCTTGGGCATGTTATCTCCGGTGCTGGTGTTGCAGTTGATCCAGTGAAGGTCCAGGCTGTGTTAGATTGGGAGATCCCCAGGACCCCATCGGAGATTCGTAGTTTCCTTGGTTTAGCAGGTTATTATCGGTGATTTATTGAGGGTTTTGCATCTATCGCCGCACCTTTAACTATGCTAACCAGGAAGGGTGTGAAGTTTGTTTGGTCCGAGGAGTGTGAGAGTAGCTTCAATTATTGAAGGCTAAACTTACTTCTACACCGTGTTGATTTTACCGAGTGGTGTCGGGTTTTGCCATTTACTCGGATGCATCTCGGATTGGTTTAGGCTGTGTTGATGCAGCAGGGAATGGTAGTGGCGTATGCTTCTGGTCATTGAAGGAGCATGAGCGTAACTATCCGACTCATGATTTTGAGCTTGCGGCAGTGGTTCATGCACTAAAGATCTGGAGGCACTATCTTTATGGTGTTAGATTTGAGGTGTTCATTGACCATAAGAGTTTGAGGTATCCTTCTTGCAAAAGGACTTAAACATCCGGCAGAGAAGATGGATTGAGTTCCTCATGGACTACGACTTCGATCTTCAGTATCATCCCGGAAAAGTGAATGTCGTAGCAGATGCTCTTAGCAGGAAGAGATCTATACTCCAACAGGATTGGAAGATGTTTGAGGATGCTGCTTGTGCCATGATTGAGTTAGAGCCATTATTATGTCAGGCTTTCATGACTCAGTTGTCCATTCGGTCCACTGTTTTCGATGAGGTGATCGAGCAGCAGAAGGCCGACCCTAGACTCCAGGAGTTAGTGGGCAAGGAAGGCATTGCTCATAATGAGGATGGTGTGATTAGATTTCATCACCGAGTCTGTGTTCCCGATATAGTGGATGTCCGTGAGCATGTATTAGCAGAAGCTCATAGGTCGAGATTCTCTATTCATCCAGGTAACACTAAGATGTACCAGGATTTAGAGAGATCATTTTGGTGGTCTGGCATGAAGAAGGATGCAGCGGATTTTGTATCCAGGTGTTTAGTATGCCAGCAAGTGAAGGCTGAGTGGCAGCGACCATCTGGTCTTATGCAAAAGATGGAAATCCCAGTATGGAAGTGGGAGGCTATCACTATGGATTTTGTAACTGGTTTGCCTAGATCAGTTAGAGGCAATGACTCAATTTGGGTAGTTGTAGATAGATTCTCTAAGACTACGCATTTCTTGCCTATGAAGAAGAAGTAGTCCGTGGAGAGTTTAGCTAGGTTGTATGTTAGTAGCATTATTAGTTTGCATGGTGTGCTGAAGTCGATCATTTAGGATCGAGATCTGAGATTTACTTCTAGACTGTGGACGGGTCTTCAGGATGCATTAGGCTCTAAATTGAAGCTTAGTTCGGCGTTCCATCCCCAGAAAGATGGACAGTCGAAAAGGACTATCCAGACGCTCGAGGATATGTTGAGTGCATGTGTGCTGGATTGGAAGGGTGATTGAGAGCGTCATTTACCTCTTGTGGAGTTTGCATATAACAACAGTTTTCATGCGAGTATTGGTATGGCTCCATTTGAGGCGTTGTATGGAAGGCCTTGTAGATCTCCTTTATGTTGGGAGGAGACTAGCGATAGGCAGTTGATTGGTCCGGAGTTAGTGCAAGAGACTTCGGATAAGATCTAGCTTATCAGGAAGAGGCTTGTTGCAGCGCAGGATATGCAGAAGAGTTATGCCGACAACAGAAGAAAGGATTTGGAGTTCGAGGTTGCGAGCATGTCTTTCTAAAGATTTTGCCTACTCGAGAATGTTGTCAAATTTGGCTGGCATAGTAAGCTAAGTCTAGATTCATTGGCCCGTATGAGATTCTCAGGTGTTTGGGCAGCGTGGCATATGAGCTAGCTTTACCCCCGGCATTAGCTAGTGTTCATCCTGTATTCCACACATCTATGCTCAAAAGATATGTCCGAGATCCCTCTCATTGTTGGGTTGAATGCAAATTCATATCATTTTCCTCCTATTTTGATGATGACAAGAGGTGTTCTTAAAGCAATGTAATTGAAACATGTCAAAAACATCATACCTGAAATTCATGTTCAAAAGTATTTTTCAAACCACATTTATCATTTATGGTCATGATAAATCATTTAACTAATGATATATGTGTTTATTTTTCAGGTACAAACATTTTTATGCAAAAGATGAGTCGACACACCCATCAATGGTGTCGACACATCAACACAATTCAAAGCAAAATGTGTAAAAATGTTGAGACTGTGTCGACACATGTCAAGAGTGTGTCGACACGAGTGGCAGTTTTTCAGAAATCAAGCCTACCCAGGTCGACACACTCTCAGAGCAGGTCGACACTAGATTCCGTTCCCAGAACAGCTAGTTTGAGGAATTGGGACAGGAGGTCGACACACTCAAGAGCAGGTCGACACGGGACCCTCTTCCCAGAACAGCCTTCTACACAGTCTGGACAGTGTGTCGACACTACCACCAGGGCAGGTCGACACACTACGGAAACTTTTCATCCTAAAAGTTGATGGCTGCCACGTGTCCTTCTAGGGCGATCAGAATCTTCCTAGGAATGCGTGCCCTTGTACCCCAAAGGGTATCTTTGGAATCCTAAGGATATAAAGTGTCTTTTCGGCCAGCCTTCACAAGAGAGAAGGACCCAACTCTCTCAAGCCTCCAAGAAGCTCCTGGCGGCCAAGAAGAGCTCGTGTCTCCTTCCCCTGCTCTCCAAGTGCTTCCAGAAGACCAATTCCCACCAATTCAAGGTGTGGAAATTGGAATTTGATTCCTGAAGACTTCTCTGAAGCATTCCAAGGAGGCAGATTCTGTAGAAGACTTCTTTGGTGAAGAATTCGAGGAAGATCCAACTTCTCAGATTGCAGAGCATCGACGTGGACTTCAAGCTTCACAAGTTCCTTCCCAATTCAAGCTTCTACAAGGGAGTACACTGAAGAACGAAGCCTTTCAATACAATTTACCTTTTCTTCTGTTCTTCTGAGATATCTTTTGAGATTATGCAAGTGCTTCTGCATAACTCTCTTTAGAGTTCTCAAATTTTGACTAGATCTATTGCTAGAGGATCTAAGTCTTAAGTTGGTGTCTAGCAAGTTTTAGTGTGAGCATTGTGCTCAGTTTGGTGTGAGCCGTCGAGCTCAGTTTGAGTTGTCAAGCTCAAGGTTGGTTTGAGCAGTCTTGCTCAGTGTTTCTAGAGTAGTCTTGCTCTAGAGGTTGTGTGAGTTGTATGCTCTGAAGTGTTGGAGTTGTCAGGCTCCTTTGGGTGTGTAGCCCTGTTGTGTTAGTGAAGCCTCACGGGTTGTGAGGGGTGGATGTAGGAATCACATGGGTGATTTCCGAACCACCTAAAAAATCCTTGTGCATTTGTCTTCTGTGGTTTGATTGATTCATCCGCTAGATGTTTGCATAGGATTCGTTTTTAATTCACTTAATCAACTTGCTTCACATCCAAGTTTTTCAACTCACTCAAATCTAATCAGATCTGTAGTTTTTCACTAATAACATTGCCTCTGATTCTAAATAGTTTTCAAATTGCTTAAGCTTCCGCAAAAGTGGCTAAGATCTATTCATCCCCCCCTTCTAGATCTTTTCCACACTCTTTTCGATCCTTCAATTGGTATCAGAGCGGGTTTACATCGATCTGATTTGAACTGAGCAGTTTTTTTTTTTGAGCATTGAGTGTTTGATTGTTTGCTTGTTTGTTTGCTTGCTTGTTTAACTCCTTCTCTGTGCATTTACTTAAGTGTCATGGACTCAAAGGGTTTCATAGCTGAGGGCCATTCCATAAATAGGCCACCGTTCTTTAATGGTTTGGACTATTCTTATTGGAAGAATAGAATGCAAGTGTTTCTAAGGACCCAAAACTATGAGATCTGGAAAGTTGTAGAGGTGGGTCCCTATGAGAACCAGGGAGAAGAAGATACCTGGACAAGGGAACAGATGAGGAAAGCTACACTGAATTATAGTGCCATGAACATGATTCAGTGTGCTGTCCATCCCAAGGAGTATTCGAGAATCTCTATGTGCAAATCTGCCAAAGAGATGTGGGATAAACTCGAATTACTCTATGAGGGAACATCTCAGGTCAAGGAGACCAAGGCAAATATTTTAGTTTCAGAATATGAACTTTTCATGATGAAATCTAATGAATCTATTTCTGAAATGTTTGCCAGATTCATGGTGATAGTCAATGGACTCAAGGCTTTGGGTAAGGAGTATACTGATGCAGACTTGGTAAGAAAGATTTTGCGTTCACTTTCTTCAATTTGGCATACCAAGGCCACTGTTGTTGAAGATTCAAAAGATTTGTCCAAAATTTCTTTGGATGAATTGATTGGATCTTTAATGACATATGAAATAAACTTAAAAGAAATGAAGAACACATCATTAAGACCAAGCCTATGGCACTCAAAGCATCTTCAAGCAACAAAGATAAAAATCAGGATAAAACAAGTTCTGAAAATCTTGAGTCGAATGAGGATGAGATTGCCCTCATGACCAGACAATTCAGGAAATTTTGAAATATAGGAAAGGGAAAATGACTGGGAAAAAGAAATTTCCCTCAGGTAAGAAGAATATTTCCTCTTCCAATTTCAGTAAGAATCATAAACCTGATGAGAATGTTATCTGTTACAGGTGCAACAAACCAGGACACATGAAGGGAGAGTGTCCTGAGAACAAAAAGGAAAAGCACAAAGATTCCAGAAATATAAGAAGCCAAAGGCCATGGTGGCTACTTGGTCTGATGAAAACTCAAGTGAGGAAGAAGAAGAAGAGAAGAAGTCCTCAAGCTCAGAGAGTGAGGAAGTCTGCTTCATGGCCAACAGCTCAGATGGCAAGGTAAATACTTCCTTTGAAGACTATACTGTTGAAGATTGGCAGGATGTGTATGCAGAACTGGTTGAAAATATTCTGAAATGAGAAAAGAAAACAAACACATCAAAAAGAAAATTGAAAATCTTTACCATAACCAATCCTCAAACAAAAGAATAACTGAACTGGAATCTGAAGTAACGGAAATGCTTGAAGAAAAGGAAAATCTCCTAAACCTAATTGATGAACTGAAACTTGCCTCTCAAAAGGCCTCCCAAGAATTCAGAAACTTAAATGAAAAGCTGGAAATTGAAAAACAAGAAAAACAACAGAAAATTGAAGAAATTGAAGTTCTTAAAAACCAGCTAAAGGAAAGGGAGGAGGTCATCCAAACCTTCACAAAAGGCCAAGATAACCTAGAGGCATTGCTAGGATCCAACATGACAACCACATCTCATGGATTAGGATTCAACAAGAAGAAACCCAAAAAGACAAATCTGGTGAGAAAAAGGGAAAAGCACCACTAATTAATTTTGTCAAGGGTCCTAATCTGGAAAACACTGAAATCCAACAAACAACAAACAAAACTTCAAACAAAACCCCAAACAAAACTCAAAACAAATCAAAAACCCAAAAACAAAAGAAGACTATCAGGTCGACACAGTCCCCTGACAGGTCGACCTGCTCAACACCAAAAACAAAAAACAACTCAACTAAAAATTCAAAAAAAAATCTGAAAAATAAGAAAAAGGGAAAAGAAATAATCCATGAAAAACCTTGGACCTCCAAGACAATACTTCAAGAAGATTGGACTAATCCTTGGAACCAATGTTATGAAAATCCCTGTTGGTATTATCCTCAATACTCTTATCCAAATTTCTGGATGTACCAACATAATCCATGGATTCCACCTCCTCCTCTGAACTCAAACTTTCAAATGAAAAACTCCCCTCCAACCAAAAACAAAGATCTTGGTGCTTTCATTCCTAAAAGAAAGAACAAACAGAAAAGGCTGAAAACACCAAAGTAACAAAACAAAAATCTAAAACAAATCAAATTTGGGTGAGAAAGGATTTGATATCTGTGCTAAATCATACTGATGGTCCCAACTCTGTTTGGGTACCAAAATCTTTCCCCATTGATCTTTGTGCAGGAAGGTCGTGCACCCAACACCAATGTTTGGTTTCTTGATAGTGGGTGTTCACGACACATGACTGGAGATAGAGCCAAATTTTCCTGTCTAATTGAAAAGGAGGGAGGGTCAGTCACCTTTGGAGGTAAAAATAAAGGAAAGATCATTGGATCTGGTAAGGTTGGTCAAACTTCTTCAAACTCAGTAGATAATGTTTTGTTAGTTGATGGACTTGATTATAATTTGCTCAGTATCAGCCAACTATGTGACAAAGGTCACAAAGTTGTGTTTGAATCTGATTTTTGCAAGATAATTGATTCATCAACTGATAAAATCAAATTCTTTGGAAAAAGAGAAAACAATGTCTACATGATCAACCTTAATAAAAACTTTTCTGAAAATCTTTGTTTTGTTGCAAATAAAGATGAAATTGCATGGACTTGGCACAAAAGACTTGGCCATGCAAGTTTCAGAACTTTGAATAAGTTGTTAAGATTGAATCTGGTTAAAGGTCTTCCTGAATCTTTTCTAGTGTTGAAGGTCAAATTTGTGGGATCTGTGCTAAAGGAAAACAAACTAGGAAATCCTTTAAAGCCTTCAATGAAGTACTCACATCTAAGCCACTAGAACTTCTTCACATGGACCTCTTTGGGCCAACAAGAGTTCTAAGCCTAAGTGGCAAGAGATATGGGTTTGTAATCATTGATGACTTTACTAGATTTACCTGGGTTATTTTTCTATCCCACAAAAGTGATGCATGCCTTGAATTCAGGAATTTCTGTACCACTATCTTAACAACTTATCCATTTAAAATTAAAAACATTTTAACTGATCATGGGGGTGAATTTGATAACACATCCTTTTCTGATCTATGTGCTGAATTGCAAATATTTCACAAGTTTTCTTCACCTAGAACTCCAGAACAAAATGGAGTTGTGGAAAGAAAGAATAGAACTCTTGTGGAAATGGCTAGATCCATGCTCTTAGGGAGTAATCTGCCCAAATCCTTCTGGGCTGAAGCTGTTAACACAGCCAATCACATCCTAAATAGAGCTTTGATCAGACCAAAGATCAGAAAAACCCCCTATGAATTGTTGAAAAACAAAAAGCCAACTGTCTCTTATTTCAAAACTTTTGGGTGCAAGTGTTTTGTACACAATAACAACAAAGAAAACCTTGACAAGTTTGATGCTAAGAGTCAGGAAGCTATCTTCCTTGGCTATTCAGAAGTGTCAAGGGCTTTCAAAGTGTACATATTGAAAACCAAAACTGTTGAAGAATCACCACATGTTATTTTTGATGAAAATTCCTTTTCCACTAATGATTCTAAATCTTGTAGGGAAAGACAAGACAATGAAGAGGATGACCTAATTGTGGACTCTTCACCAACTGTTGAGGAGATAGACAACATTGAAGAGAACCTGAACAACAACTCACCATCTTCAAGTGGTTCAGGTAACATTGCTCCTGAAGTGGGCACTCTCAACAGGTAATTTCTGAACCTCGATTTCTGAGAAACCACCCATTAGACAGTGTTGTTGGCAATTTAAATGATAGAGTAAGGACCAGATCTTCCTTCTTGCAAAACATTGAAGAAGACCCACTGGCTCTAATTTCCCAAATTGAACCCAAATCAATTGATGAAGCCTTATCCAGTTCTGATTGGATTGATGCCATGCATGATGAACTTCATCAATTTGAAAGAAATCAAGTATGGGAATTAGTACCTAGACCTAGTGACCAAGCAGTGATTGGTACTAGATGGGTTTTCAGAAATAAGTTAAATGAAACTGGTCAAGTAATAAGAAACAAAGCTAGGCTAGTTGCAAAGGGGTACAACCAAGATTTGGAATTGATTTTGAAGAGTCATATGCCCCTGTAGCTAGACTAGAAGCTGTAAGAATTTTCCTTGCTTTTGCATCCTCCATGAAATTCAAAGTCTTTCAAATGGATGTCAAAAGTGCATTTCTAAATGGATATATAAAGGAAAATATTTTTGTTGAACAACCTCCTGGATTTGAAAATGAAAATATCCTAACCATGTTTTCAAGCTTAATAAGGCACTCTATGGTCTTAAACAAGCTCCAAGAGCTTGGTATGATCGTTTGAGTTCCTTTTTACTTGAAAAAGGATATTCTAGAGGTAATGTTGATCAAACATTGTTCACAAAAACAGTAAAAAATCAAATAATTGTTGTCCAAATTTATGTTGATGACATAATATTTGGATCAACCAATAAAAGTCTTTGCACTGAATTCTCAAATCAAATGAAGAATGAATTTGAAATGAGCTTAATGGGAGATTTAACATTCTTTTTGGGATTGCAGGTGAACCAAACAACTGAAGGAATCTTCATTAGTCAAACCAAATATGTCAAGGAGCTACTGAAAAGGTTTGACTTTAAAACCTTAAACACTCAAGCACACCCATTGCAATAAATGCTAAGCTAGAAGAAGACCCATCTGGTAAGTCAGTAGATCCAAAGACCTACAGAGGTATGATTGGCTCTCTGCTCTACCTTACTACTTCTAGACCTGATATTCAGTTTTGTGTGTGCTTATGTGCTAGATTCCAATCTAATCCTAAAGAAAGTCATATGCTTGCTGTGAAAAGAATTTTTAAATATCTTGTTGGAACATGTGACTTAGGAATTTGGTATCCTGCTGGTTGCAAGTTAGAATTGTTTGCCTATTGTGATGCTGATTATGCTGGGCTGTAAGTTAGATAGAAAAAGCACAAGTGGCTTGTGTGTATTTCTAGGTGGGTGCCTTATTTCTTGGGCTTCTAAGAAGCAACATTCAGTTGCTCTGTCAACAGCAGAGGCTGAGTATGTTGCTGCAGGTAGATGTGGAACTCAGATTCTCTGGGTGAAACATCAACTTCTTGATTACAACCAAGATTTAGGGTGTGTACCCATCCTATGTGATAACACTAGTGCCATAAATTTGTCTAAAAACCCCATTCAGCACTCCAGAACAAAACACATTGAAATTAGGCATCATTTCTTGAGAGATGAGGTTGCAAAGAAATCTTTTGAACTCCATTTTATTGAAACAGAAAAACAAATTGCAGACATATTCACTAAACCCCTTCCTGAAAACAGATTTTCATCATTAAGGAGAGAACTTGGTCTTTGTAAATGTCCACCTTCTTGATCTCTCTTAAGGTTTGGGTTGAGTGCTATGTATTGTCTAAGGGGGAGTTCTTTGCATTTCATAACTCCTTGCTTCCTCAAGCTACATTGTTCATATCTCTCTCACTTTCAATTCCATTTCCCTTTTTACAATAAATTCTCCACTTCTGATTGTGTTGAAACTTCTTGGTATATCAAATAGTGACTTGGAGAAGGACAGGTTATGCTTGTCTGGACACTTTCACTATGCGTGAGAACATATCTCCGCCAAGTACTAAGAAGTTAATATGCAATAGTTGAGGGGGAGCTTTTATTGTTCAAAGAGAATTTCTTTTCTGATTTCAAAACTTGCACAGTTTTCACTTCCATTTCCTTTTGGCAATGAATTCTTCAACTCTTATTGTATTGAAATCTCTTGGTATATCAAATGGTGACTTGGAGAAGGACAGGTTATGCTTGTCTGGACACTTTCACTATGCGAGAGTATGTGTCTCCGCCAAGTACCAAGAAATGAATAGGCAATTGTTGAGGAGAAGTTCTTGTTGTCCAAGAAGAAAATTTCTTTATGATTTCAAAATTGCATATCTTTATTTTGATGAAAAATGGTTGAAATCATCATCTCAGGGGGAGCTAGAAAATTCACAAGTCATCTTTTTGCAAAATTCAAAATCTTTCTTGCATTTCATAATTTCCCTGCATGATGTCCTCATTCTAAAAGTCTAGAGTCACAAAATGAACCTTGAGTGATTTATTATATTTTTACTAATCAACCTGCAACTATGTCTCTCAATCCACAGAAATTCAGATCTCTTCTAGTCTAAATGACAATTTGTGTCTTGAACTTAAAACATTTCCTTGTTTGCAACTGATGACTGGATGTATTTGAATTCTATTTCACAAACTCTCCAAAATCTTGTAAAATCCAACAGAGCAATGGCATCTGTGCTGAGAAACTGCACACCTTCACAATGAATGAAGTGCTATGTATGTCATGAGGCATTATTGCTAACTCTGTTCAAAGGGGATCCAAATTGAAAATAACTTCAAATTTTAAGCAATTATGTGCTATGCTTTTTGATGATGACTGAGTAACTGGAAATATTGACGTCTACAAAACGTATATTTTCATGTCAAAAGGTCATCATTTACCCCTTTGAGACTTGACAATTATTAAATCTTAAGTATCCAGGGACTATGGTGTGTAAAAAGCACTAGTACTTGAGTGAAAGAGATTTATATCATTTGATAGTTTGTTAAAAGAACAAAAATATGAAAGTTATTGGAGATTTGTTTAGAAAGAATCATCTTCCTCCTTCATCAAGTTGTTCTTTAAGTTTGTGTTTTACTTTCAACACAACTGTATTTAGTCTAGATGACATCTTTAATTCTTGAAAATTGAGAAACATGGTAGTTTTTGGTTGATTGTTAGATACACTATATCCCTCAATTTATCATTTTGTTGATTCCAGTCTTGGAATGCTAATATCCCGTTGGAAATTGTTTGAAACACTTGAATTGTGATGAATTTTTGCAAAATACAACAAATGAATTTTTAAGCCTCTTAAAAATCCTTGAAATGATAATTCCTCTCATTATTTATCATTATAAAGATGTTCCCCAATTTCTCAAAAATTTCCTCTCAAAGATTCAAATTTCTCTCAAAGGCTGTGTTGACACATTCCTCATGTGTCGACACACACCCCAGTCAGGTCGACACACCCTTCCTCATGTGTCGACACTGCCTTCTTGCCAGACCCTTTTCAACCCTTCTTGTCAGACCATTGAAGTCAAGCATGAAGTCAATGGACAAAAGACTGTCAGACATTGAAGTTCTTCTTGCTCCAATTCCTCCTCCTCCTCCATCTTCTATCTAATGTACATTTGTTTTGATAATGGTAAAGGGGGAGAAGAATGAATGACTTGAATGTAATATTTTGATGTAATGATCTTTTGAATGAAATGAAATGGTTGTTTTGGCTTCAATGCAAAGTATTATGATTCTGAATGCAAATCTTTGTCTTTGTGTTTGAATACTTGTCCAATTGTTTGACTTGTGTGCACAAAATTTCTAATTTCAAGTAACACTGTATCTCACAAACACATCATCAATTGTTACTGAACAATATCAAAAGGTCCTTGACAAGTATGAACAAAAAGGAAAACAAAAAATTTAAACAATCAAAAATTGCTTAAAATCACACTTCATCAAAACCACATTGAAATATGGATTTAATGTTGCCATCATCAAAAAGGGGGAGATTGTTGGGTTGAATGCAAATTCATATCATTTCCCTCCTATTTTGATGATGACAAGAGGTGTTCTTAAAGCAATGTAATTGAAACATGTCAAAAACATCATACCTGAAATTCATGTTCCAAAAGTATTTTTCAAACCACATTTATCATTTATGGTCATGATAAATCATTTAACTAATGATATATGTGTTTATTTTTCAGGTACAAACATTTTATGCAAAAGATGAGTCGACACACCCATCAATGGTGTCGACACATCAACACAAATTCAAAAGCAAAATGTGTAAAAATGTTGAGACTGTGTCGACACATGTCAAGAGTGTGTCGACACGAGTGGCAGTTTTTCAGAAATCAAGCCTACCCAGGTCGACACACTCTCAGAGCAGGTCGACACCAGATTCCGTTCCCAGAACAGCTAGTTTGAGGAATTGGGACAGGAGGTCGACACACTCAAGAGCAGGTCGACACGGGACCCTCTTCCCAGAACAGCCTTCTACACAGTCTGGACAGTGTGTCGACACTACCACCAGGGCAGGTCGACACACTACGGAAACTTTTCATCCTAAAAGTTGATGGCTGCCACGTGTCCTTCTAGGGCGATCAGAATCCTCCTAGGAATGCGTGCCCTTGTACCCCAAAGGGGTATCTTTGGAATCCTAAGGATATAAAGTGTCTTTTCGGCCAGCCTTCACAAGAGAGAAGGACCCAACTCTCTCAGAGCCTCCAAGAAGCTCCTGGCGGCCAAGAAGAGCTCGTGTCTCCTTCCCCTGCTCTCCAAGTGCTTCCAGAAGACCAATTCCCACCAATTCAAGGTGTGGAAATTGGAATTTGATTCCTGAAGACTTCTCTGAAGCATTCCAAGGAGGTAGATTCTGTAGAAGACTTCTTTGGTGAAGAATTCGAGGAAGATCCAACTTCTCAGATTGCAGAGCATCGACGTGGACTTCAAGCTTCACAAGTTCCTTCCCAATTCAAGCTTCTACAAGGGAGTACACTGAAGAACGAAGCCTTTCAATACAATTTACCTTTTCTTCTGTTCTTCTGAGATATCTTTTGAGATTATGCAAGTGCTTCTGCATAACTCTCTTTAGAGTTCTCAAATTTTGACTTGATCTGTTGCTAGAGGATCTAAGTCTTAAGTTGGTGTCTAGCAAGTTTTAGTGTGAGCATTGTGCTCAGTTTGGTGTGAGCCGTCGAGCTCAGTTTGAGTTGTCAAGCTCAAGGTTGGTTTGAGCAGTCTTGCTCAGTGTTTCTAGAGTAGTCTTGCTCTAGAGGTTGTGTGAGTTGTATGCTCTGAAGTGTTGGAGTTGTCAGGCTCCTTTGGGTGTGTAGCCCTGTTGTGTTAGTGAAGCCTCACGGGTTGTGAGGGGTGGATGTAGGAATCACATGGGTGATTTCCGAACCACCTAAAAAATCCTTGTGCATTTGTCTTCTGTGGTTTGATTGATTCATCCGCTAGATGTTTGCATAGGATTCATTTTAATTCACTTAATCAAATTGCTTCACATCCAAGTTTTTCAACTCACTCAAATCTAATCAGATCTGTAGTTTTTCACTAATAACATTGCCTCTGATTCTAAATAGTTTTCAAATTGCTTAAGCTTCCGCAAAAGTGGCTAAGATCTATTCATCCCCCCCCTTCTAGATCTTTTCCACACTCTTTTCGATCCTTCACTCATGTTATTAGTCATGAGCTAGTGGAGATCCAACCAGATCTATCTTATGTTTACCAACCAGTAGCTATTCTTGATCGGAAGGTTCAGCATCTCCGGAACAAGAGGATTGCGTTCGTGAAGGTGTTATGGCGAAACTTCTCGCGAGAGGAGGCTACTTGGGAGCTTGAGGATGCTATGATGAAGAAGTATCCCCAATTGTTTGAGTAGCGTCGGTCTAACTTTGAGGACGAAGTTTCTTTAAGGGGGAGAGGGTGTAAGGCCGTCGAATTTTTGCCCTCTTATTGAGATGTTTGGTTGTGTAATGTTTAGATGCTTGTGAGTACAATTATGTGTATATATATGTATGTATGTATATCTATACATATTATAATTAAATAAAGTTGTACATATGCGTATGCTTGTTTAATTATGTATATATGGTGTTTATGTAATACATTGTACATTATATGTATGTATGTACATAGTGTAAGCTTGGTGTTCTGCATTTCTGTGTTCTTGCCGAAGGACCATTTAACGTCAACATGCATGGACGTTAGGGGTTGAGTCGACGTCCAGATCGATGGACGCCAACTCCAAGTTGGCGGCAACCAAGGTGGACGTCTACTTCCTAGAACATGTGCGATTTCAGATCCGGAAACGTCCGTGATTTCTTCATCCCCTGTTTAGGAAACAGTCTCTCAACGGTAGGATTCTACCCTAAGTGCATGCCCCGACCCTTAGGTTGTATAAATCACCCTCTTGCCGCCAGAATAGATCTTTTTGGCTCTTTGGTCAAACCCTAGCTTTTTGTGCGAAACCTGAACTTTGGAGATCTGGATCTGGCGATTGGGTGCATCTTCCGGTGATCTACCATGACTGGAAGGAACTCTAAGCATAGAGGAAGGCTTCCCTGACGATGGTGTGCAACCAGCTTCATCACAGAATCGGGTCGGGGAAGGATTTGAGGAGCTTCATGGCTTGGCCGATGAGAGCTTCTCTGACAAATAATTCCATCTGAAGTTTTTTTTTCGAAGGCAAGTAACCTATGTATATCATCCCTGCCCATGTCTAGTAGGTCCTAGGAATTCTATAGATTTTTCCTCATGTCCTGGAACCCCCATTCACCTTTGTTTTGTGCGTTCAGTCTGTGTTTACAGACAGGAACTTAATGGCAACATCTAGTGCTGTTAAGATCCCTGTTTGGCGGCATGATCTTGTGCCGTTAACCTATATTGGCGACAACATCTGTGCCGCCAAGTTCAACAGATTTTGACAGCATGTATACTTTGATCCTTATGACCTATTTTCTGAGTTTCTGGACATGATTACTTGCTGTAAAAGTTTTATATGGTCAAGTATAATCAGTAGATCATGCCATGTGATTAGGTCGAATTTTTATCAACTGTGCTATTTATTAAAATTTTTGTAACAAGATATTAAGCATGATTTAGCATTGACAAATGTTGTTTAAATAGATCCATGTTCAATTAGAATTTTAGAAAATTTCTGCTACTGTATAATGACTGTTAGTAGGTGTTGAAACTGATATACATGACTACTGCTGTGGGCCATGTGTAGTTGAATTTAGTGGTAAATGTAATTGAAGCATGTTTTAATTATAAAAAAAAATTGTTTTACAGATCTGAAAAATATGAGAAATTGAGCATGTAATAGGGTTACTGTTGGGAACCTGTGATTAAATTTTGTTGCATTTTCATAACAGTAGGTACTGTCATTAGTTAAATGAGTGAAAATGGCGTGTTAAGCATGCTAATGTTAATTGTATGAAGTTCAATTATTGCAACAGGTTTAGGTCTGTATTAAGAGTCAATTTCATTGTGAACCAATAAAAGTATACCATATAAACTGATCCATGTATATGTGTTAAAATGCATGTGTGTGAGTTAAGCGCATGTGAATACTATGACAACATGATAATGTGAAAGTGGATAAATTGTGCCGTGTGTGACACTGCTACCATAGAGGGCTATGGAACTGTATCGTAGTAAAGTTCCTACGGAAAGGTTGAATGTGTGTGAAATCCTATAGGCAATTAGGATGAAATCCTGGAGGTGGACAAGTACCACTGGTTAGGGTGGAGAGTGCTTCTCCCGGTTTGCGCAGTTAACCAAGGTCTATCACTGTGTTGCCTAGGTGATGGATACGTGAATGTGAATGTGTGTCCTTCTAGTGGTGGTTTTGACTATGTGTCACGACAACTAAGTGTAAAAATGTGAATATGTGTAAGTGAATTGTGAAATGTGCAATGTGTAAATGATCATGTAAAAGTGTAAAGTGAATGTGTTAACATGTGAACAAGTGTAAACCATTGTTAATATGTTTAAGTTATGATAAAACAACAAGTAAACTGTGTGCATAATTGTGTTAAATTCATGAGAATTCAAATAGAATCCATGCTAGATGTTATGCTTACTTTATGAGTAGTTCCATGCCTAAATTGTGTACATTATCATATGAATTGAATGAGATTTGAATTGTTTAAGCGTGTTAATTAAAAAATATAGAAAGCATGTTATAGGTTTTATTCTTAAGTGTTGTAAGTGAGATAAAGCATGTATCATGTGTCTCTAATGTTATAAGTTCCATACTTAGTAATTTAAATTGTATGAACCATGCCTATGTATTAATTACTTCCATTGAATGATAGCATGTGCATATGATGTGTGTATGGATGACGTATATGGATTGCTTGCTGGGTCTATTTAGACTCATTCTTGCTTCAGCGTACAGGTGCAGGTGTCTCCACTTCTTCTGAGGAGATAGTTAGGAGCGACTCCGAGCGAGAGGAGTAGCATTTATTGTGGAGATCTCTACATTGTGCCTTTCATTTCATAGTATGTAATTGAGAATGGATAATGTAATTCATTTGAAAGTTGTATTAATGTGGACTTTAGTATTTTCTTTCATTTATCTTTTTTTTTTAAAGTTAAAACGTCCTCAGGGCTCAAACTAGGAGAGTGCACCCTTCCCCAAAGGGGGAGAATGTTCTCACTCCACTAGTGAGGGCGACCTGGGCCAAGGCTATTAGATAAAGTGAAAGTAATTACAACATCCATGGGGCATACCCCATTAAACCATCCTAACGTGCATGAGGCCAGATTTATCAATGAGCATCGGGCCTTTACAAGGATGTGGTAAATTGTGCGCCCCCCAAAACACCCTATTACATCTAACCTTGAGCGCAAAATTTGTAAGGGCATCGACCAATTGATTAGTTTCCCTGTACACATGGGACAAAAGGATGGGCTCCCGGCTGATGAGAGATCTAACCTCTCTCCACCATCTGTATGACCGCCATGATAACATCTTCTCCTCACAGATGGAGTTAACAAGGACCAAGGAATCAGAGTATATAATAGAGAGCCTATAGCCTGAATAACTTGCCAGCCGAAGTCCATCACACAGCGCTCTTACTTCAGCGATCATGCTGGTTCCCACGCCATAGAAATGAGAGAAAGCCATGTGAACATTACCTTGGGGGTCACGAATACAACCTCCCCCTCCACACTCCTCGGGGTTTCCTTTGCAAGCTCCATCCACATTGAGACTGAAATCACATATAGGTAGGATCCATCAATAAGCTTCAACATCTTGGCGGAACACGAGGAGCATAACTGAACCACAGGAGGATTTGCAAATCCTAGGAATTAGGATCCAACTTAAAATGGAGAGTAGACAGGGAATGAGCGACACTGGATTTTATGTTATTTATGATAGCCCCGGCAGAAGAATGGGTGGATTCAAACCTTCTTGAGCATCATTCTTTCTAGATATAGCACATCATAAGAATAATGGAATACAGAGAAACAAAGCCATAGGGAGAACGGATATTAGAATTCTACAAGAAGCTCTATAGGCGAGCAGTGATGTGGCTGTGCAAGGTGACCTTAGGAGATAGTAGGGGATGAATCCAACGCCACAACGTGACTGCAAGATCACTGTTAATGAAGAGGTGGTCAAGGTCTTCAGTGTTAGGTAGATGGCAGCAAGAGTAGCAAGACACCAAAGGTATACCAATTTTAGAAATGCGAGCATCAACTGGAACAGCCTGGTACAATATTTTCCAAGAAAACAAGGATGCCCTTCTATAGAAAGAATTATGCCAAAGCTTAACAACAGCCGATCTGTGAACACCTCTGGGTCTAATCAGATTATAGGCAGACTTTTTTTTTTTTGATAAAAAGCCTAGGAAGGCCAAATTTTATTAATAAAAAGAGATTGTACAACCAAAGGAAATCGAGTACAGAAAATCAACAGAATAAAACCAATCTAAAACTCCAAGGAAGAACTATCCCATGAATGAGTCCGTCGAAGAACTGCTCGAGGACGTAAGCCTGGACGTTGCGAACACCACTCCATATTATCTTCATCTGATTCCATCTCAGACATCTCTTGATCAAATCGATAGCCATGCATGAATTTATTCTCTGCCTTAGCAAGGTCAGCAACGGCCAAAGCTTTCATACGCATATCTAAAGTTGGAGAGTGAACTGGCATATTAATAACATCCATCGGGCGTAATGGGCTCGGAGAACGTTCTCGGGTACTGGGGAGACAAATTCTAACACACCCTTTGCGAGATGGATGTGAAATTCGTCGACCAGAAGATGACCCATCGGAAGTGGAAAATGAAGAAGCTTTTCCTTGAATGACTGGGACTGACGCACCACTTGACCCATCCGATTATAGGCAGACTTAGTTGTGAAGTAACCATTGTTAGAGGCCGCCCACATGCATTTGTCTTCTTCAGCAGAAAGCTCCAGCCCTTCCATAAGTGACTGAGGGATACTCGACCTGAGGGGATGAAAGATGTCAGAAGCCACATCACTTAAGGAGGCATTCACAGCCTCATTGTTCGCCTGGATGATATCACCGAGTGGGGTGTCCCCAATCCAGATATCTTGGAGGATTCTAATGTTTCTGCCATTACCATGAACCCATCTGGTATTGTCCCTGAGAATTTTCATAGCATTCATGTAGACCGCCTTGGGGATGCCAGGTATACTAGTTATGCTGGCAAGGGAGTACCTCCTTCTAGCATAGGTGGCCCACATAGAAGAGCTTTGATTTAAGTTCCAAAGCTGCTTAACCGCCAGGGAAGTCTGAACATGCCACAAGCTGCGAACACCCAGACCTCCTTCATGTAAAGGCTTTTGAATAGATGGCCAAGCCACCCAATGCCTGCGGTGAAGACCATTTGCACCATCCTAGAAAAACGCAGCAGAAGTTCAGTCAATGTAGGAGATGATGGATTTTGGGATATAAGAGGTAGCTGCAATATAAATAGGTAAGGAGGAGATAATAGAATTGATCAAGGTTATTCTACCAGCCTGAGAAAATAATTTTGAATTCTAGGCATGAAACTTCCCATTCACTTTATCAACAAGAGATCTAAAATCCACACAAGACAATCTTCGAGGCTTGAGGGAACGCCCAGGTAGGTAAGAGTATCAGGTTGCCTAGAATAAACAATTACCTCTCTAATCTTGGTGGCAGTGTAACCAGGAGCCTTAGGAGATAACGTGAAGCAGCTCTTGTGAGGAATAATGTGCTGACCAGATGAGTTGGCATATTTGTTTAGAAAACTCTTTAGACGTCTAACATTCCTTATGTTTCTGTTCAGGAAAACCAAAGTATCATCCGCATATAACAGGTGAGTGGGTGGAGAACAGCCTCCAGGACCAGAGTAAGGTAGGAGGTACCCATAATCAACCATATTCTTGATACCTCTACTGAGAGCTTCTTCCATGATAATAAACAAAGCCGGGGCAATTGGATCACCTTGTCGTAATCCCCTATAAGATTGAAAAAACCAGACAATGAACCATTAAAAAAGACAAAGAACCAGAAGTTAGAAACCATCATACCAATGTAGGAAATGAATCTGGAGGAAAAACCAAATTTCTTGAGGACAGCAAAAAGAAAATCCCATTCCATGCTATCATAAGCCTTTTTAATATCCAGTTTAAAGACCACATTATTGCCTCTAATTTTCTTGACAATATCTCTAACCATCTGTCTAGCCATGGACACATTGTCCAGAATGGATCTTCCCTTCACAAAAGCTTCTTGCTCTTCAGATATAATAACAGGAAGGATAGCAGTCAGTCTATCACAAAGAATCCTGTATACAATTTTATAGTAGAAATTGCATAAACTGACAGGCCTGTAGTCATTAAGGAGGCCAGATGATTTTCTTAGGAATTAGAACAATATGAGTCGATGTAACACCTCTTGGAAAGAGAATCCATTAAAAAAACCTTTGACCGCATTAACCACATCATTCTCCACAATGTCCCAGCAAGAAGTGAAGAAAGAACCAATAAACCCATCCGGCCCAGGAGCACTGTTACCATTCAGATTCAAAACAACCATTTTAATTTCATTTGTGTCTGGAGACTTGCATAAGGCATTGTTCTGATCAACAGTAATAAGATCTGGAATAGTATTGAGGAGGGAATCATCAACGGTGTGGTCCGTTGAGTGGAGTAGCGATTCGAAGTAGTTGACTGCCTCCTTAGATAGGACTTCCTGATCCTCACACCAGTTGCCATTGACCTGAAGCCTATGAATTTTGCACCTTCTTCTATGGCCTTGAACCACTGCATGGTAGAAAGCAGTGTTCTTGTCGCCATCATCCAACCATTGTAATCTAGCTTTTTGGGCCCAAAAGATCTCTGCGCAGCGAATGGCGTTCTTAAGGTTGGCATTTGCAGCTCCCAGGGATGAGCGGTTGGCGACAGATGGGTTGTTATCAAAGACATCCTTCTTTTCCTTCACCTCACCCTCCCATCTGTTACATTAGCATTTATATCACCAAATTCAGATTTGTTCCATGAGCGGAGAGCACTCCTTACCGCCTTAAGCTTTAAATGCAAAGTACGGAATTATTTGGATTGTCACTACTCACATCTTTCCAGTCATGATGACCGTGTTCATAAAAGAGTCATGTGTAGTCCACATAGATTGAAAAGTGAATATGGCTGGGCCGCTAGGAGATATAGAGCAGGAAGCAACAAGGGGAGCATGATCGGATGGGTCTCTCACAAGGTGCCTAATTTGAAACCCAAGAAAAGAAGACTCCCAGAATTATTAATAGAGCTCTATCTAATCTTGCTTTAACAGCAGCTAGGCCTGCTCTATTATTAGACCAAGTGAGAGCCAATGTAACCTGCATCTGAAGAGAAGAGGTCGAGATGCAAGCATTGAACTCCCTCATAGCAGTGAGACTAGGAGTATGACCACCAATTTTCTCAACCGAAGAAGTGACAGTTAAAATCTCCACCCACTAACCAAGGCACAAACATATTAGAGGACATGTTGAGGATTTCATCACAAAGGATCCGTCTTTTGCTGAAGCTACAAGAGCCATACACCACAGTCAACATATATGGGATATTATTGTCGTTGTGGATAGATAAGGTAATTGCTGCTCGGTGTGGCTAATAGTTTGAACAGTGTGATTGCGCCAGAAGATCCATTTTAGAGTCCTCCCCATTGTTGCCAGTAAAATTTTCCATCTTTAAGAATCTACATATGTCAACAACACGATGCAAAGGGACATAGACTCAGTTATAGCAATAATATCAATATTGTGGTGCAAGATGATTCTGCGCAGGGATCGTTTAGAGGCATTGTTGGATATGCCTCGGATATTCCAAAATACAATCGGGTTTATCATGAGGAAGAATATCTAGTTTGAGACCCCACTGCCTTGGCTTTGGAGCAAGTGCGTACCCCTCCTTCCTTCTGAAGTATTACCCCAATGGTTATTGCAACATTTGGCATGTAGATGTTCTCCTTCATAGCAAGTTCCAATATGCTCATACAGAAAAATTTGGAGGCCTAGATTTTGTTGATTTAGTGAGAGAAGTCTGAAGTTGGGACGTACCTCCTTCTCTGGCAGGAACCATCACCGAAGCTTCCATGGGCATGGCGGTAGCCACCGTCACAGCCGAATCAATACTAACAGATGCAGAACCATGCAGGGCATGCGTTGTGCTAGAGCCATGCAGCCCATGCAACGTAGCTGGGAGAGTTTGATGGTTGAACGATGGTTCTTGTTGAGAAGAATCGCGGACCCCTGTATTAATACCAGAAGAACCTAGAATAGCCTGGCTATTCGTAACCAATGTTCTATCATGATCCTGTGTTATCTGGGGCGCCAAAGAACCCTGGAGCGAAGTAACCTGTTGAACTGTAGACGGACTGAATACGTGAGCCTGATCAGAGAAGCCTGGGGCCATATGATCTTCCTTAGTAGGGAATTTTCCAGCAACCTCTAAATCCGTAGCTTCAACCTCCTGTAGTGGGGAGAACCTGTTTTCCACAGTAGCATGAACATGGGCATGAGCCTGAGTGGCATTAGCAGCCTTCTGACGCCAAGTTTTTTTTAGCACTACACCATTATCATGGATCTCTTGCTCCTTAGGAGTAGGTTCCTGCACATCAACTTTTTTGTTTTTCCTAGCACAATCAGAATCAGCATGACCAAGTTTGTGGCAAAAGCTACAAATAGCCGGAACTCTATAATATCTAATTTTCTGCCAGAAACCATCAGCTCCACAACCAATCCACATTCTCTCTGGTCTTGTCTTGCTAATATCCAACTCAACACAAACAAATGCTTCACTAGTCTGCGTAAGAGCCAAGGTAGGTTCATAAATCCTTAGAACATGGCCAAGATTACCCGATATAGATCTCAAAAAAACCTCATAGTAATAGTTGACGGGGAGCATGGGGAATCCAATCCAAATGGGTATGGTGTTGGATCAGCATCAAAATCGATCTGATATATAGACTGTGGATATTAATGATGATGATGGAATGGAATAAATTGATACTTTCCTTCCACTATACTCTTTGCTATTCATGTACATATCAACCTACTATTTAGTGTTGGGTCAATGTCCCACTATGACGACGTTCATTATACCAACGTGGATTGGTATAATCGTACCAGTATAAAGAGGTCGTTACAGTTTATCGTTTAATTATTAATGTTTAAGCCATGTTAACAGTGTAGAATTGTTTATTGAATTACAGTTTTGGCACCATGCTTAGATAACTTATTTCATTGTGTAAATAGATGTTTTACTCTTGCTTCTCTTGTACTTGTGTTGTTTCGACTTTTGAGGGACTTTCCCTACTGAGCTAGTGACTTGTGTGGCTCACCCCTACTCCTTTCAGGTGAGGGAGAGTAGGAGGGTTCCTGTCCTTCTTCTAGTTCGGAGCCTCACCGTAGAGGAGTTGGGTCTGCTCCTCCAGCAGTGTAATTGTCTTTCTGTTGTACCTCGAAGTATGCCCCAGGCTATAGTACATTGTACTTTGACTTTTGTTGAGACTGGCTATGTAATATTCCTATAGATATATATGAGATGTGCAATCTTATATGTGTTCAATGTGTTATTTTATATTTCCACGGACGTGTGTTGATATCCCTTGCGAGGCATTGGCCTGTTCGTGGAGGCGGAGTTGGGTCAAGCTCGTTATTAGGTTAACGGGTTTGAATGATGAGGACCGTCACAGTTGGTATCAGAGCAAGGTCTGTGTAAATATGAAGGAATAGGGAGATTTACATAGCCTGATCTCTACTTTAGTCCACTGCTGGTAGTTGGCCTTGGTTTTGTATTGATTTGTTAGTATGTTGTGTGGTTTGGAATGTTGTATGTGCAAGATTTGAAATGGCTGACAGGAGAGATTGGGGAGGTGGTGGAGATGAGCCAAAAGAGTCCACACACCAGCTGATTGAGAGATTATGGGAGAGTATCACAGAGATTCGGACGAAGCTAGATTAGCAAGGTCCAGTTCAGCCAGCAGTAGTAGCACCTCAGGTTGTTGAGGAGGCGATACCAGTACTAGTAGCACCACCCCCACCACCACTAGGAGTGGAGGTACCACTTGTTGCACCAATACCCCCAGAAGTACCAGTACGACCAGCTGGCATGGACGAGCCTACAGTGTTAGTGGAGAAGTTCTTGAGATTGCTGCCCCCACATCTACCGAAGGTCCAAATCCAGATACAACAGAGCACTGGGTGCACGAGATAGAGTGAGTCTTTGTTACCATGAGGTGTCCTTAGGTGGACATTGTGATTCTAGCTACCTACCAGTTCGAGGTTTTGCTCAGGAATGGTGGAAGTTAAAGATGCAGACAGTGTTTGCAAGCAGGACAGAAGACTCCATCAAGTGGCTAGAATTCTTAGGAGTATTCAATGATACCTTCTTTCTGGTCCAGATTCAACAGGCAATGAGGGAACAGTTCAGAACAATACAGCAGGTAATTTGTCAATGCTAGAATACCAGATGAGGTTCATGGCGTTGAGTAGATATGCACTATATGTGGTTATAGACAATGCTATGATGGTGGAATACTTCATCCGAGGATTGTGACTAGAGTGCAGACTTCAATAATTACCCTTATGTGCATGATGGTGGAGGGCAGCGCAACGAGCAGTTGCATTAGAGAGGTCTGTGCAAACTCATCAGTCAGAGGAGTCGGGTAGCTTTCAGCTACCACAACGATCCTCAGGAGTTAGCAAGGGAAAGGCACTAGCAAGAACATCATCCTCAGGGTTTAGTAAGTGGGGATCAAAGCTGAAGAAAATATTTCGAGGTCAAGGAGGCGACAAGTAGCAGACTTTTCAGCAAGGTCGAGGCTTCAGGCAAGAGGTTGAGGAGTTTCAGTAGAGCACGACGAGGCAGCCTGTGGTTCCTCCATGCTATAGGTGTTACAATTGTGATGCGCCAGAGCATTTGATCTAGAATTACCCTTATCTCAGGAGTATGGCTGTGGTAGAGCAGTGCAGCAGCAGCAGCAACCCCAGTAGCAACCGACAGAGCGAGGCAGAGGGTCACCTTTCCAGCGAGGTCGAGGACGGGTCATGGCTATTACTCGGGTGCAACCGAAGGCTTCTAATTGATTTAAGGTATATTGCTCATTTTTGAAAATTTTCAAGAATTTTGATAGATCTTGGTGCATCACACTCTTTTATTTCTGAAGATTTTATGGATAGTATGGTACACCCATTAGAAGAAAGGTAGTGTGAGTTGGTTGTAGAGGTTCCCTCCAGTGGATATATGCTTACTTCCTGTTATTTAGATGAGGTCCCAATAGTGATTCAGGGGAACTAGTTGCCAGTCAGGTTATATGCTTTAAAGTTGAAAGAATATGATGTGATTCTGGGTATGGACTGGTTAGAAGCTTATGGGGCAGTAGTAGATTGCAGAAAGAAAAGAATCAAATTTAGTCATCCCAGTGGAGCTGAGTTTGAATTTCAAGGTATGCCATTCTACACTCCGAAGTTTATTATTTCAGCACTTAGAGCTAGAAAGTTAATAAATGCATGTTTTGTGGCATATTTAGCTTCAGTGAGTTTAGTTGGGTCTGATAAATCTGTGGAGGCTGTTCCAGTAGTTAGAGAATTTGCAGATGTGTTCCATGATGATTTCCAGTATTAGCCCCACATAGAGAGGTGGAATTTACAATAGAATTACAGCCAGGTGTATGCCGATCTCCAAGGCACTATACAGGATGGCACTGGTAGAGTTAAAAGAGTAAAGAAGCAATTGCAGGAATTGTTGGAGAAAGGTTTTATCAGCCAAGTCATTCACCATGGGGAGCTCTAGTATTATTTGTAAGAAGAAAGATGGTAGTTTTAGAATGTGTATTGATTACCGCTAATTGAATAAGGTCACTATCAAGAACAAGTACCCATTACCAAGAATAGATGACTTATTTGATCAGTTACAGTCAACAAGGGTGTTTTCCAAGATTGACTTGAGGTCAGGATATCATTAGTCGAGGATTAGGGAGGAAGATATTGATAAGACAATATTGGAACAAGGTATGGGCACTATGAGTTTGTGGTTATGCCATTCGGGTTGACTAATGCACTGGCAGTCTTCATGAATCTGATGAACAGAATATTCCATCCATATTTAAACAAGTTTATTGTGGTTTTCATAGATGATATAATGGTGTATTCGACAACAGAAGAAGAACATGCAGCACACCTAAAGATTACCTTGCAGACTTTGAGGGAACATCAATTGTATGCTAAATTCAAAAAATGTGAGTTCTAGTTGTGAGAGATTCAGTTTTTGGGCATGAGATTTCTGGATTGAGGCAGTTATGAAGTGGGAAGAGCCGAAGATAGTTACAGAAATCAAAGTTTTCTTAGGTTGACAGGATACTACAGGTGTTTTATTCAAGATTTCTCGAAGATTGCAGCGCCCATGACAAGATTAACCAGAAAGGGAGCATTGTTTGTTTGGTCAGCCGATTGCCGTAGGAGCTTTATGTAATTAAAGAGAAGACTTACTACAACCCCTATATTGATATTACCATCAGACAGTGGAGGGTTTGTATTGTATACATATGCTTCTAGGAGAGGACATGGGGCGGTATTAATGCAACATGGTTAAGTTGTGGCTTATGTATCCAGGCAATTGAAGCGGCATGAAGAGAACTACCCCACTCATGATTTGGAATTGGCAGCAGTAGTTTTTGCTCTAAAGTTGTGGAGGCACTATCTGTATGGATCAAGGTTTGAAATCTTTACTGATCATAAGAGTTTGAAATACATTTTTTTCAGAGGGACTTGATCTCAGACATCATAGATAGATGGAGTACTTGATAGATTATGATTTCAGTTTGTCCTATCATCCAGGTAAAGCAAATGTGGTTGCAGATGCACTAAGGAGGAAAGCAGTGTCCAGCCAGATGATGATAAGAGAGTGGAAATTGTATGAAGATATGGTTTAGAATTCATTGTATATTCCCAACAACCAGCGGCGAGCAGTATTGGCCAGCAGTGCAGTAGAACCATCCATATATTGGCAAATAATAGAAGCCCAGAGAACAGATGAAAGCTTAGCAGAGATTGTAAAGATGGAAGGTTTCACTATTGATAATGATTGTGTGGTATGATTCAGAGGCAGATATATGTCCCAGGAGAAGCAGAGGTAAATCAGAAAGTATTGGAGGAGACACATAGATCTAGATATTCCATCCATCCAGGTAGCACGAAGATTATCAAGACTTGAAAAAACATTTCTGGTGGCCGCATATGAGGACATAAATAGTAGAGTTTATCATTTAATGTCTGATTTGTCAGCAGGTAAAAGTAGAACATCAAAGACTAAGAGGAATACTACAGCCATTGCCGATTCCACAATGGAAATGGGACGACATTGCTATGGATTTTGTGGTAGGATTGCTCAAGATAACATCAAGACATAATGGCATTTGGGTATTTGTTGATAGATTGACTAAAGTGTGCAGATTATTAGCAGTCAGTATGTAGCAACTTGAAATTTTTTTCAAAAATAAAAATTTATTAATATAAAAAGAAAACTAATTAAATTTATTAGAAAATCAAATAAAAGAAAATAAATTAAATACAAAATTAATGGAAAGAGAATTTACTAAAACCTATTAAAAGAAAAGAAGTGATGGGCTTTATTAAATTGACCCAATAGAATTTAGTAGGCCTTAAAAGTGGTATTTAATGCATTAAATTAGCAATTTAAGTTATATTTGGATTCCTAAACCTACCCAAATAGGTTGCCCATGAAATTAGCTCCCATCCTAACCCAATTAGGAGATCTCATAGGAAATTCAGAATAAATAGGAATTAGAGTCATAATAGGAAATAGAATGGGGTGATGCTTAAATACTCCTCTAAAACCCTCATGGTCGGCCCTAGCTCATGCCAAGGGTTTGCTGGACGAGGGAAGGAGCCAATGGGAAGGAGAATTCGTGGAGAAGAAGGATCCCTCAAGTTCTTCCCCGAGTTCTTCAAGTTCAAACCCTAGAAGAGAAAAACCATTAAAGGTAGGCATTCTCACGAGCAAAACTAATGAGAGTTTGACTGTAGATTGTTCCATGTACCAGGAACAATACCCTCAAGTTTCATTATTTATCATCAAGTCAATAATTACTTCTTACTTTTCAAAGTTCTGCACTCATCCTGACCTCGAACCCCTTGTTAAATCTTGTTCTCCTTGGGCACTTGATCTCATGTCACGAAATTTTTATTGGAGATTTTGATGGTTGTTAGGCTTCTTTTTCCCTTGAAAGCCCTAATTTCCATCCATCCTATCATGCAAATTAATTCGTTGATTTCATTTTTGTACTATTCTAAGTTCTTCATGTTTACAATGACCAAAGCATGTCGAAACCCGGTTTGTTTTCAAATTCCTATTTACTGTAAGTACCCATGCATGTCTAGAACAATTCACAATTAGTTTCATGATTTTCATCACCTGTACAACTCGATATGTTTTTCTGAATCACCCTGTGTCAAATAGGCTAAGTCTGGCCCGCAACCCAATGAACTATTCTTTCCCTGTCAGACTTGGGCTCAGACCCTGTGAACGCGATGACCCGATAGGTTGCGTTCACAGAGCATTCTATCGTGATCTGATCGCGACAAGGCCTGTCATCCCGATCTGCTGCCCAGTCTGCCTGAGCCCATCACCCCCCTCACATGACCCCATCGCGACCTGCCTTCCCGAATCGACAAGCCCGT
This sequence comes from Colocasia esculenta, assembly GCA_014218235.1. Taxonomy (NCBI): domain Eukaryota; kingdom Viridiplantae; phylum Streptophyta; class Magnoliopsida; order Alismatales; family Araceae; genus Colocasia; species Colocasia esculenta. The sequence continues at coordinate 24,577,851 of CM024756.1, read as the reverse complement.
CGCGACCTATACAAGACCCCGTCACGATCATAGTTGACTCTGTCGCGACCCTCATTAGGGTGCGTCGCGATCTGACTTTTTGCAGGAAAACCCATCTTTTTGCAAGTCTTGTTGTTCTTCAGCTATTCCCATATCTTGTTAACTATTTTAAACACTGGAAAATGAAGTTGTAAATATGGATTATATTTTAATTGAAGTCAAGAACATGATCTTCTTATTCACATGCACACACACTTTGAACCATCCAAATATGGCTTAATTGGCATGAACATGTTACGTAATTTATCTGGTAATTTATGTCATTAAATTGCCTCATTCTTAAATATACTTGTGTACTTTTCTCACGATGTTTTGGAACACCGATACCGACGCTCCACTGTTCTAGAATTCCTCTAGAACGTCGAGCACTTGTTTCTATATACACACTCTCTCTTGACTTGGACGAACTCTCCGTCGGATACTCCTTCTGTCGGACTAGTAAGTCTTTGTTCAAGGCCTCCGTAAGTCTCCTCTGTCCATGGATTCCCACATGGTCGACAAGTCGGTTGTACCCTATCACCTATTACACCCTTTAGGGATCAGCATGATCCAACGGCTATTAGAAGTTTGCTCTTATCTTGAATCATGATGGTCCTCTGGACCTGTGCTTAACATGGCCAGTGGAAAGGTAGTGAGTTCCACCTGAATGCCAACACCACGTGCGCGTGTTGTGCAACTGTTACTATCGCCTGTTTACTCGACATGTTACGTGCAATGTCCACTAGCTCTCATCTATACTCTATTCGCTCATCTATTCACGTTCTCTCTACTATCTCGTCTATTCATCTAGTGCTCTCATCCATTTTTTGGTACTCTATATTGGCCATTGACTGATTGTCTAAAGATAAACAATTTAACCAATGCCTGGCAATAAATAAAGGGCTCGATCTAGTCCTGGGATGTGCGCCCGAAAGTGCTAGTGCCCATGGGAGTTAAATGATCAGAGTGTTTGGCATTACACTCGAGTGCTATCTATCTAGACTATCAAAATGACAATCAAAAAGTGCTATGTTCTCTTGTTGTCTATTGACAAAAAAGTGCTATACTATACCCGTTGTGCTATTGCCATACTTTGTGCTATTTGTGATATGGCCATCTTGCTATTTTGTGCTATACTCGACACTCTTGCTATATTTGGAAAGTTGTGCTATTTCATTCACGTGCTATCCTGCTATCTTTTACTTGACTCTCTCGCTCTATCATTAGTTACTCTGCCTTTTAATTCATTAATCATTTAAAGCTTGCTTGACTATTGAGTTTAAGTCCTACTGGGCATTATCGCTCACCCTGCGTTATTTTTCGTTGTGTTCTCAGGTGAGACCGAGGATGAACTATACACTCAAGAGGATGGGAACGACCAGGAGTGACGTCACGAGTACCCTAGCGTCCTAGCAATATGTTAGAGTCATAGTTAGTCTTTTGCTTTATTTCAAAGTAATTGGGCCCTATAGAATGCCTCTGATATTAGTGGTTGTAACTAGACATTTGAAAGATTATTAATGAAATGAATTTTCTTTAGTATTTATTCTTGTCCAATGTTTTAATGTCTAGTACTCGCTCTATAGCGTTCACTTGCAACTGCCTCACGTTCCCATATTCCGTGTTCTACAGTGAGTGGTTGGCACCGAGTTGAGATATAGCTCAGCATATCATCCTCAGATAGATGGGTAGACTGAAGGTACCATCCAGAAAATTGAAGACATGTTGCGAGCCTTTTGCTTGGTATGGGGAGGCAGTTTGGAGCATCAACTAGGAATGGTGGAGTTCACCTATAATAACAGCTATCATGCAGGTATCGGAATGACACCATATGAGGCTTTATATGGTAGACCATGTAGAACACCCCTGAATTGGCACGAAGTTGGAGAGAGATAGGTTATAGGGCAAGAAATATTTAGCAATGTGCAAAAATTGTCAGATTTATAAAGGAATAGCTTCAAACACTCAGAGTTGTCAAAAGAGTTATGCAGATACAAGACAAAGGCCATTACAGTTTGACGTTGGAGAATATGTGTTCTTGAGACTTTCTCCGACAAAAGGCGTTCTGAGGTTCAGTAAGAAAGGTAAGTCCAAGGTACCTAGGTCCATTCCGTATTTTTGAGAGGATTGGGAAACAACATATAGAATAGAGCTTCCAGAAAACTTCATAGATGCACATGATGTGTTTCATGTCTCCATGTTGAGAAGGTATATTCGAGATCCATCATAGATAGTCAGCTAAGCTAGAGATGACTTAAAGCCGAACATGTCTATGCCGGAGTATCCAGTGCAGCAGTGCAGATTACAGGGTAGAGAACACAGAAGGTGAGAAACAAGGAAATAGAATTGGTAAAGATCAGATGGGAGAATAGGCAGGGAGGAGAGGATACATGGGAACTGGTAGAAGAGAAGCAGAAAGCATATCCATACTTGTTTGAGTAAACTTTTAATTCTTTTTAGGTGTTAGTATCATACATAATTAGTTGTGAGTTGTGTGTTGAGGTTTTCTTTATGGATTTCGAGGTCAAAATTTCTTTTTAGGGGAAAGTAATGTAACGTCTTGACCGTTCAGATAATAGTTTATTGGGTTTGGTGGCCACTGTGTGGCCTATTGGTAATGTTTGTGCTTATGTAGTAGGTTGTGAGCGGTTGAGGGTCAGAAATCCCAGCACACACCTCTGGTTCTCTTATTGAGAAAGCGACCAACACAGGCGTCGTGTTTTCAAAACGCAACCATCCTCTATGTCACTTTTTCGACGTCGCTTTCCCGCAGGCGCCACTGCATGCGCACCACGTGTCTCATGCAGGGATTTCACGTTTTAAATGCGACGGGAAGGTGCGTCACGATTTAAACGTGAAGGCCCGATACATCGCGATTTGGTCTATTAGTAGTGTTTCGACCAAACCCCTGCTAAACAGTGCAGAAAACACTGTTCAATAGAGAGACAGGCTGCTATGGGATTTTCGGGCAATTCAGCGTCTGTGGAGTGCGGTTTGGCATTCTATCATCGCAAGGAGGTTGTTCGGAACATGGCAAACACCAAGGCAATGCCGTTCTTTGCATTCTTCGTGTTGGTAGGGGAATTCTCCTCGCTTTTGATTGTGTGGACTGTGTTTGAGGTATTGGATGCATGGAAATGGTTATAGTGAATAGAAAGCATGTATAGGTATCCATGTGAATGCATATATCTTGATTTTATAATTGCACAGGATGGTTTATGGGGATTTTTGGAGGAGAAGGTCGGGGTGCAAACTATGGCTTGAAAGGCAATGAACCCAGACGTCGCATTTTGGACGCGACGACCTGAGCCGTCGCAATTCAACCTCTTAAATGTGTCATCTATGTACGTCGCGATTTAAGAGGCGACCACCCGACCCACCGCGTTCTTGTCTCAGAGGACAATAAACATGTTTCATGTTATGCAGTGATTTTATATTAGTGTTTAATGTATTTTAAAGCATGGAAGCGGTGCATTGGCACACGTCGTGATTGAGAATGTCGGGTTTGCATGGTTTATGTGTACATGGCAAGTTGGGTAGTACGACGCTTTCTGTGGTTACCTCTCGAGTCGAGTATGTGAGCCAGGCACGTTGTGCTGGGGGTTTGTCTTGGTATTTGTGTACCGTCAAGGTTTGTGTCATCTTCCTGGACACCCACACTCCTTGTTTGAGTTGTACATCCGACTGAAGGAAAGACGAAAGTGGAGCTCGGGTTGGAGTCCTTAATGGTACCAGGCATGGAGCTGCAGCAGTGTGGTCTGTAGTTGTGGTGTAGTTTGGTCTCCATTGTTTGTTGGCTTTGTTGCGGTGGAGCAGTAGCTGGACCTTTCGTCTGTGGCTGCGAGGCTGAGAGGTAGATCTGTGTGGTTTGTCCGAGTCAGTAGCTGGTGTCGCGAACCAGTTCTCGTAACTCATGTTTGACGTTATCCTTCTTTACCTAATACTTCTGAGCATGGTTTGCCATTTAATTATTAATGTATTAGCCATGTTAATGGTGTAGAATTGTTTATTTAATTACAATTGTGGCACCATGCTTAGATAGCTATTTAATTGTGTAAATAGATGTTTTACTCCTGCTTCTCTTGTACTTGTGTTGTTTTGGCTTTTGAGGGAGTTTCCCTACTGAGCCAGTGACTTGTGAGGCTCACCCTACTCCTTTTAGGTGAGAGAGAGCAGGAGGGTTCCTATCCTTTTTTTAGTTCGGAGCCGCACTGCAGCGAAGTTGGGTCCGCTCCTCCAGCAGTGTAATTCTCCTTCTGTTGTACCTCGGGGTATGCTCCAGGCTGTAGTACATTGTACTTTGACTTTTGTTGAGAACTGGCTATGAAATATTACTGTAATATATATGAGATGTGCAATCTTATATGTGTTCAATGCGTTCTTTTATATTTCCACGAACATGTATGTTGATATCCCTTGTGAGGCATTGGCTTGTTCGCAGGATGCAAAGTTAGGTCACGCTCGTTATTATGTTAACAGGTTTGAACGACGAGGACCGTCACATCACCACTTCGCAACACCCTCGCAATATCTGTCATTAATCCCTTACCCATCAACTCTCCACTTAACCCCTCGCCAACACCAATAATAGCCAATCCATTTGTCATCAGCACCACCCCACCTCCACTTTAACACAACCTCCCCCTCCGGAGCAGGCAGATGTTTCACCGGATGTACCCCAATGCATCCATGTCAATGCAAGGTCAATTGACACACAACTCCAACCCTATTAACCAACAACAACAAGACACAGCCCAATATGATATCTTGAAGCATTTGGACTAGACACATGCTAAAATTTATATTCTAGAATTAATCAAAAGATCCCACACTAACCAAGATGCTCTATGTGATTTCTTACAGAGGGTCATGGTCAATGAAGATTTGACCCCAGAAACATTACCTATGGTCTTATCCATTGTCACAAGAGGACCGACGATCACATTCTCAGATAGTGAGTTAGCTCCTCCCGAGGCAAGGAGAATGCCTGTATATGTGACATTGACAATAAATAAAGTGGCCATTGATGCCGCTTTATTGGACACAGGTGCATCAATTAATGTGTGTCCCCTTAGTACTCTTCGCACATGCAAAATATCAGAACGCCGGTTACAACCGACTCCCACCACCATTGCTGTCTATGATAATTCCAGGCGACCATGCCATGGCGTAGTCTCTTTGTAGATAGAATTGGGGCCGCTCATAATGAATGTGGAGTTTTATGTGCTGGATATTGATCATGCTTTTAAAGCTATTCTCGTCGCCCGTGGATTGAGGCACTAGGGGCAGTCCCTTCTACAACTCATCATTGTCTAAAGTTCCCCTTCCAAGGACGAATTGTCAAAGTGAAGAGTGCAACTACTACACACATTGTTGAAGCCATCGAGGAGATAATCAAGACAATCTGGCACTCCAATAACCCCATCATTTCTATACTTGATGTGAACTATCCATGGCCATACACTTTCTCCTCCAGCCTCCATGTAATGTCTCCATCTGTAGTGGGTGCCAAAAGGGTGATGTTGTGTTGAGTGTGTATTGGAATTTCTTAATGATGATTTGTTTAATGATGACCAATTAACATCACTCACATTTTGATTTTGATGATGACACAGTGAACATATTGTACATATTGAATATATTAGAATAATGCTCAAACAACATGTTCTTGATATTTAATATCTCATATCTTACTGTTTATGACATGTTTTGATGGTGTACTCTTCATTTGTACTGGTTTACAGAGTTTTTGTAAAAGTAGGTCGACTCTAGTTGACAGACAGGTCGACTCTCAAGGTCTGTCCAACAAACTCGTGAAGAAATGGTCACAGACAGGTCCACTCTAGTTAATAGACAGGTCGACTCTGAAAGACTGCCCAACAAGTTTCTGAAAAGTAAATATCAGTAGTGTCGACTCTATTTGGAGATGAGGTCGACACTAGCATCCATCCAGTGAACCAATTTTGGAGGAATACACAGGAGGTTGACTCTGCCTATTGATCAGGTTGACTCTACCTGTTGATCAGGTCGACACTAAGTGTTTGTCAGTTCGACACTAGTGTTATGATAGTAAGCCCGAAATTGATGATTGGTCAGTAGGTTGACTCCCTTGAAGAATGAAGTCGACTCTTTCTTTCTGGGCAAACCTAGAATTGTGCAGAGGATGAATCTGATGGCTGTGATTTCATTTTGACGTCCTTATGGGAGATGCTATAATTACTAAGTTGCCCTTTCATCCAAGTGGCAATGTGATGAAGACCTTTTGGACACGTGGTAGCCCAGGATGCTTTCTAGGTTTTTGTGCAAATTCCCTTCACGTAAAAAGGGACTGCACGGAGGCTATAAAAGCTTTTATCTCTGTTCTAAAGCTAAGGAGCGCCCAACGAGCAATCTAGAGCCTGCAAGCCTCCAGCCTTCCAGCAATTACATCCAAAGGGACGTGGCGATCAAGGCGAAGCTGTGATGTGCTGAGAAAGGGAGCAGATCGAGCAGAAGAATAGAAGAAGAAGAAGAAGAAGAAGAAGAAGAAGAAGATTTACTGGAAATTCAGATGCCACTGGCGCAGAGCATCCGGAATTGAAGAGGATCTCCATCAAATTCCTTCAAGGCTCTTCAATACAAGCTTCTGCAAGACTTTTTCACTGAGGAACATCCAACCCAAATCTATTTTAATTATTTCTTAGAGTGTTCATCTCATTTTCGTCTGTGAGATCCATACATGAAGTTCTGTGCAGATTTCTGTGTATGATTGAGTCAGTGAATCAGATCATTGCTAGAGTATCTGATCTCTTATATTTTGATCTAGCTTGTGTTAAGCCATCGTGCTCAGTTTGGAGTCGTCGTGCTCCGGTTGTGTTTGAGCTATCATGCTCAGTGTGTGAGTCGTTGTACTCACTGTGTGTTGTGAGCCGTCGTGCTCTGCTTAGTGAGTTGTCGCACTCATTGTGTGTTTGAGTCGTGGTGCTCAGATTGTGAGTCATTGTACACATAGTTGTGTGTTGAGCCGTCGAGCGCAAGGGTGTTTGGAGTCGTCGTGCTCTAGTGTGTGTTGTACTCTTTTTGAGTAGTGTGGCCTCTCTATGTGAGGGGTGGATGTAGGAATCACTGGTGTGATTTCTGAACCACCTAAAAATCCTTTGTGCAATGGTTTGATCTGTATCTTGTGCTAGATGTTTGCATAGGATTTCACTTTCACACACTCTCTCTAATTGCTTCACACATCTTATACACACAATCACACATTCACACATCAGATATGTAAGATTTTCTACTTGAATGGATCTATATTTCGAAGTAATGTTTAAATTGCTTAAGCTTCCACATTAATTGGTGATAGATCTATTCAACCCCCCCTTCTAGATCTGTTCATACTCTGAATTCGATCCTACAATTGGTATCAGAGTGGGTTAATATCTATTTCTGATCTGATTTGATTGCCTCTGTTTGATCGGTGTGTTCTATGTGCTGAATTGACTGCTTGCTAGTTTAAGGTTTCTTATCTTGTTCCATGGACTCTCGAGGTCTTGTAGCTGAGGGTCATTCCATTAATATACCACCATTTTTTGATGGGTCTGATTACTGCTACTGGAAAAATCACATGCAAGTTTTTCTAAGGGCACAAAACTATGAAATCTAGAAAATAGTTAACAAGGGTCCTTATGAAAACCTTGGAGATGAGGAGAATTGGACTAGAGAGCAAATTAGAAAAGCCACTCTTAATTACAGTGCCATGAATATGCTTCAATGTGCAGTTCACCCTAAAGAATATTCAAGAATATCCATGTGCAAATCTGCTAAGGAAATGTGGGATAAACTTGAATTAATGTATGAATGAACAACTCAAGTTAAGGAAACTAAAGCAAACATGCTAGCTTGTTTCTGAATATGAATTGCTTATGATGAAATCTGACGAATTAATTTCTGAAATATTTTCTAGGTTTATGACAATTGTCAATGGACTAAAGGCATTAGGTAAGGAATACACTGATGCAGAGCTGGTAAAAAAAATCATGCGCTCTCTATCATCAATTTGGCATACGAATGCTACAGTCATTGAAGATTCTAACGATTTATCCAACATTTCTTTGGATGAAGTCATAGGCTCTTTAATGACATATGAAATAAATCTGAAAAGGACTGAAGAACATATGCTCAAGGCCAAACCAGTAGCACTTAAGGCCTCATCAAGCAACAAACAAAAAATTCAAGAAAAATCTAGTTCTAAAGAGTTCGAGTCTAGTGAGGATGAATTACCCTCATGACTAGGCAATTTAAAAAAAATTTAAAATCAAGAGAGAGAAATTCAATGGAATGAAAAAATACTCTTTTGGCAAAAAGAATGCTTCTTCTTCAAACTTTAATCCTAGTATAAATCTAAAACCTGATGAAGGTGTTATTTATTACAGGTGTAACAAGGCAGGACACATGAAGGGTGAATATCCGGAGGTCAAGAAGGACAAATACAAGAAGAACAACAAAATGAGAAAGCCAAAAGCAATGTTAGCAACTTGGTCAGATGAAGACCAAAGTGAGGATGTAGAAGAGAACTCCTTAAGCTCAGAAATTGAGGAGTTATGCTTTATGGCTAACAGCAGTGATGGTAAGGTAAGCTCTTCTTTTGAACAATATACTGTTGAAGATTGGGAAGATGCATATGCTGCTTTGGTTGAAAATATTCTGAAATAAGAAAAGAAAACAAATGTTTGAAAAGAAAATTGAAAATGTCATGCATGATACTTCCTTAAATTGAAGAATATCTGAACTGAAAATGAAATATCTGAACTTAATGATGAAAAGGAAGAACTTCTAAATGAAATGGATGAATTTAAGAATGTATCTCAAAAGGCCGACACTGATTTTGAAAAGCTTTCTGAAAGAATAGAATTACAACAAAAAGAAAAGTAACAAGCTATTGATGAAATTCAGAAACTTAAGAAGTTGCTGGCTGAAAAGGATCAAGTGATAAAAATTTCACAAATGAAAATAAAAACCTTGATGCCTTGTTAGGACTAAGAATGAATGCTGAAAAATATGGACTAGGATTCACCACAGAAAAATAAGTGAAAAATAAACCTGTTGAAAAGAAAGAAAAACCTTCAAAAATTCATTTCATAAAATTTGTCAAAAGCACTAGTCCAGAAAACAAAATAAAGAAGGGTTAATGAAAACATCTGAAACAATAAAAATCAAATAGAAAGAAATGTATAATCAGAAGAAACAAAATAGGTTGACACATGCTGTAGACAGTTTGACACCAGTTGACCATAAGTTGAAATCTATGGCCACTGAGTCGACACTACCTCATCATAGGTTGACCAATCCATTTCTGAACAACAAAATAATGTTTTACAAAAATTCAAATAAAAATCTAAAAATTTATAAAAACACAAAAACACACTTTCGTGATGATTATTGGAGATCCAGGACTTCATATCAATCCAATTGGATCAATTCTTGAAATCATTGATATCATAATCCTCATTGGTACCATTCACAATTTTTCTATCCAAAGTTTCCAAGATATCAATAGAATTCTTTGTCTGGATTTCCATACATGAACATCATTTCAAAATGCATAACTTCCCTGCTTATGAAAGGAAAAACACTTGTATTTTCATTCAAAATCAAAATGTTAAAATACCAAAAAGGGAAATCATTTCTAAAACAAAAGGAAAGCCAAAAACAACTCAAATATGTATCAGAAAAGACTTATTATTTTTGCTCAAACAAACTGATGGTCCCAACAATGTTTGGGTACCAAAATCTTTTCTTCTTTAATCTAATTTGTACAAGAAGGTCGTATACCCAGCTCCAATGTGTGTTTTTCTGACAGTAGGTGTTCACGACACATGACTGGAGACAAAACAATGTTCTCATTGCTGATTGTAAAAGGAGGAGGATCTGTTACTTTTGGAGGTAAAAACAAAGGGAAAATAATTGGATCTAGAAAGGTTGGTAAATCCTCCTAAAACTCAATTGAAAATGTTGTGTTAGTTGATGGTTTGGATTATAATCTTTTGAGTGTAAGCCAATTGTGTGATAAGGGTCACAAAGTTGTTTTTGAATCAGACTTTTGCAAATACTTTATTCTTCATCTGTAAAAATAAAATTCTTTGGAAAAAGAGAAAACCATGTCTACATGATCAATCTGGATAAAAACTTTGCTGAAAACATGTGTTTGGTTGCTAATAAAAGTGAAATTGCATGGACATGGCATAAGAGACTTGGTCATGCATGTTTCAACACATTAAATAAACTCTTAAGGCTAAATCTAGTTTAAGGACTTCCTGAATCTTTTCCAAATATTGAAAAACAACTTTGTGGGATATGTGCACAAGGAAAACAAACCAGAAAATCTTTTACAATTTTCAATGATGTGCTCACTTCTAAGCCACTAGAATTATTTCATATAGACCTTTTTAGGTCAACAAGAATTCTTAGTCTTAGTGGCAAAAGATATGGATTTGTCATCATTGATGATTTTACTAGATACACCTGGGTCTTCTTTCTATCCCACAAAAGTGACACTTGTCTAGAATTCAGGAAATTCTATACCACTGTCTTAATGGGTTTTTCACATAAAATAAATCTATTTGGACTGATCATGGGAGTGAATTTGAAAACAAAGCTTTTCTTATTTGTGTGCTGAACTGAACATTTTCCACATATTCTCTTCTCCAAGAACTCCAGAGCAAAATGAAGTTGTGGAAAGGAGATCATGGGAGTGAATTTGAAAACAAAGCTTTTTCTTATTTGTGTGCTGAACTGAACATTTTCCACATATTCTCTTCTCCAAGAACTCCAGAGCAAAATGAAGTTGTGGAAAGGAAGAATAGAACTTTGGCGGAAATGGCTAGATCCATGCTCTTGGAAAGTAAATTGCCCAAATCCTTTTGGGCTGAAGCTGTGAACATAGCAAATCACATTTTGAACAGAGCATTGGTCAGACTAAAAATCAGAAAAATCCCCTATGAACTTTTGAAAATAAAAGGCCAACTTTGTCTTACTTTAATGTTTTGGTTGCAAGTACTTTGTACATAATAACAATAAATAAAATCGTGATAAATTTGATGCCAAAAGTCTTGAAGCCATTTTCCTTGGTTATTCAGAAATTTCTAAAGTTTATAGAGTTTACATTCTCAAGAATAAAACTGTGGAAGAATCTCCACATGTAGTTTTTGATGAAAATTCATATCAAACTGATGATTCTACATCTTGCAGGGTTCCTCAAAGTAATGAAGAAGATGACTTCATTATCGAATCTTCACCAACTGTTGAAGGGAATGGAGATTCATTTGAAAATTTAGACAATCAATCACCTACCACAAGTGGATCAGGTAATATTGTTCCAGAACTGAATGAACCCCAAGAGGTAATTCCTGAAAATAGACTTTTAAGAGATCATCCAATTGAGAATGTAGTTAGTAATATGCATGATAGAGTTAGAACTAGATCATCTTTTCTGAATGCAATAAATGAAGACCCACTGACACTAATTTCCCAAATTGAATCGAAGTCCATTGATGAAGCTCTAACTAGTGAGGATTGGATCAATGCAATGCATGATGAACTTCATCAATTTGACAGAAATCAAGTGTGGGAATTAGTACCCAGACCTAGTAATCAATCTGTGATTGGCACTAGATGGGTATTCAGAAATAAATTGAATGAAAATGGACAGGTTGTTAGGAATAAAGTTAGACTAGTTGCCAATGGGTACAATCAAGAGTTTGACATTGACTTTGAAGAATCATATGCCCCTATAGCTAAACTAGAAGCTGTGAGAATATTTCTTACTTTTGCATCGTCCTTTAAATTTAAAGTTTATCAAATGGATGTAAAAAGTGCTCTCTTAAATGGCTACATGAAAGAAAATGTTTTTGTAGAACAACCTCCTGGCTTTGAAAATGAAAAATATCCTGATCATGTTTTTAAACTTAATAAGGCTCTTTATGGTCTTATGCAAGCTCCAAGAGCTTGGTATGACCACTTGAGCTCATTTTTACTGAATAAAGGATGCACAAGAGGTAGTGTAGACCAAACTTTGGTTACCAAAATTGTCTATAATCAAATCATTACTATCCAAATTTATGTTGATGACATAATTTTTGGGTCTACAAATAAAGCCCTGTGCTCTGAATTTGCTGATCACATGAAAACTGAATTTGAAATGAGTTGGATGGTAACTTACAATTCTTTTTGGGATTGCAGATACATCAAACAAGTGAAGGAACTTTTATAAGTCAAACAAAATATGTGAAAGAACTTTTGAAAAGATTTGACTTTCAGCACCTCAAGCACTCAAGCACAACAATGGCGATAAATGTAAGATTAGAGGAAGATTCTTTTGTTAAGTCAATAGATCCAAAGACCTCTAGAGGTATGATTGGCTCTCTACTTTATCTCACAACCTCTAGACTTGACATTCAATTTAGTGTGTGCATGTGTGCTAGGTTTCAAGCCAATCCTAAGGAAAGTCACATGTTAGCTATCAAAAGAATTTTTGAGTATCTTGTTGGAACATGTGAACTTGGAATATGGTATCATATTGGCTGTAAAATAGACTTAATTGCTTATTGTGATGCTGATTATGCTGGTTGTAAGCTTGATAGAAAAAGTACTATGGTTTGTGTTTATATCTAGGTGGATGCCTAATTTCTTGGGCTTCTAAAAAGTATCATTTAGTAGCTCTAACTATTGGGCGGCATGCTGCGAGGCAGGTGTGCGTGCCAGTGTCTCACCCTCGGGCGACCTGAGAATGAGGGTGTGGCGGAGGCTGGGTTGGCCAAGTCATGCCTAGGTCCAGGTGTGGACCTGCCTACGGGTGTTGCTGAGTTGTCCAACAGGGGGACTGTACCCTGTGGTGGGTTATAAGGAAGGATGGTATCCTTACACAACAACTCGAGTTTTGGCGTAACGGCAATGTCCGAGATCCTATATACCTGGTATCAGAGCAAGTCGCGGGTTAGATTCCCAGGGGTGCTGTTGGGGGGGAGATTGTTGGGCGGCAAGCTGCGAGGCAGGTGCGCGTGCCAGCGTCTCACCCTAGGGAGACCTGAGAATGAGGGTGTGGCGGAGGCCGGGTTGGCCAAGTCATGCCTAGGTCCGGGTGTGGACCTACCTGCGGGTGTTGCTGAGTTGTCCAGTAGGGGGACTGTACCCTGTGGTGGGTTATAAGGAAGGATGGTATCCTTACACAACAACTCGAGTTTTGGCGTAACGGCAATGCCTGAGATCCTATATAGTATGTATGTCATGTGAATTTTCTATAGTATTTTTAAGTCAGAAAATTCTCATAAATTTTGTCATCACCAAAAAGGGGGAGATTGTTGAACCACTCTTTATTACCTTGATATTTTGGTGCTAACAAAATTTATGATGTAACTTAAATTGAATATTTTGTTTCATCTGTGTCGCATCAATCTCATAGCAAAATGTTGAGTCTCACATTGATGCAATATGGCGCACTAAAATGCTAAATCGATGTTCATTCAATATACATCGATTTCTATTCAAAAGTGCCACATCGATTTCACTAACAACGATTTCATAAGTTAGACAATGATTTTATCGTGTAACGATTCGTTAAGTGAAACATCGATTTTATCGTGCAACGATTTCATAAGTGAGAATAACGATTTGCTCTCATATCGATTTGGTTCTCATAACGATTTGATAAGTGAGTGCAACGATTTGCTCTCACATCGATTTGCCTTCTATAACGACTCGCTAAGGCTCATAACGATTTGATAAGTGAGCGCAACGATTTGCTCTCACATCGATTTGCCTTCTATAACGATTCGCTAAGGCTTCACAACGATTTGATAAGTTTCACATCGATTTGCTTGCCACAACGATTTGATCATCATAAAAATTTCATAAGTAATAAACAACGATTTGCTTCTCACATCGATTTGATAAGTTAAACATCGATTTGCTTATGATTGAACATCGATTTGGCCATCGATTTGCCTATACTTATAACATAGATTTGCTTTCACATAAACATCAATTTTGTCCAAACAACGTCTTCATGTAAACATCGATTTCCTTTAAATTCAGATGTTTCAAATATGTTTGGCGCCTAAAGAGAAGTCAAATATCTTCTGACAAAAAAAGCTGCATGCGTATTTAGAATCTTGTCTGAAAAGATATGAACTACTATTTTCAGTATGTTAGCAGAAACATAGTAGCATGCACTATTATCTGGTAAACACTCTTTTATGCTAACACTCTCTTCTATGCTTACAGACCTCGAAGACCACCAGAGTCTGATTAAGACAAATGAAGAGAAGATCAGCAACGTCTAGAAGAGCTCCAACGTATCTCTTCAACGGATCTATTCAAAGCTGCTCATATAAAACATGAAGCAAGGTTGAACAAAAGAGAAGAGAGCTTTCCTGAAAATCTTTGAAGGAGTGTACAACCAGTGAGGAACCTCAACGCCACATACACTCAAAGAAAGAGAGAAAGAGCCTGAGCCAAGAAGAAGTAAGCAAAAGCATCTCAAGCATTCAAGCCTTCTTTTCTATCTTCATTCTCCCCGTGCTTATAGTAATTCTTGGGGAGAGTTTTTGCTGAGAGTTTTTGGGTAGAGGCCATTCTTGTAGAACTTTCAGCTCTGTTCTTTCTGTTATGAGAAAGACATCCTGTCCAGCTGTAGGACTGTATACAGTGTAGAACCTAGCTAGGGGTTTGTGTCTAGCAGAACCACACTGGGGTTTGTACCAGGAGGTTGGCTTCTTGACCTATAAAAGAAGTGGGCTGCCTTCTTGCCACGGAAGGAGAAGAAGACCAGCTGGGGTGCTGGGTGTTGTATTGTCCTTGAGGGGGACTGTACCCTTGGTTAGTAAAATCCCAAGAGGTTGCTTGGGGACTGGATGTAGGACTTCCATGTGGGAAGGGCCGAACCAGGAAAAATTCCCTGTGTCCTTTGTGTGATTGTTTTATTTGCTTCCGCACTGCTACTGTTTATCACACTAAACTAACCAAATCTTCAAGTGGTATTTTTTTCTGTGTTAAGTTTCTATTTTTGTGCAGAAAATCTATTCATCCCCCCCTCTAGATAGTTTGCTGCCATACCAAAAGGGCGAACACTATCCACTGCAGAGGCTGAATATGTTGCGGCTGGTTGTTGTAGCACTCAAGTTATTTGGGTGAAACATTAGCTCCTAGACTATAATCACAAATTGGGTTGTATTCCTATTTTGTGTGATAACACTAGTGCTATCAATTTGTCTAAAAACCCAATTCAGCATTCACGAACAAAGCAAATTGAAATAAGGCTCCATTTTCTAAGGGATGAGGTTGCTAAGAAATCGTTTATGCTTCACTTCATTGAAACATTAAAACAAATTGTAGATATCTCACTAAGCCTCTTCCAGAAAATAGATTTTCATACTTAAGGAGAGAACTTGGTTTGTGCAAACTTCCACATCTTTGATATCTTCCATTTCTGTCTGCAAATAAAATTTTTGTGTTCTAGCAAATAAAAGCTTTCTTACTCTTGCAAATAAATTCCCACTTCTCACATTGCATTCGCATTCTTGGTATATCGAATAGTGATTTGAAGAAGGGCAAGTCAGGCTTGTTGTCTAGTTAGGTAGCCCAGAGGGGGAGGATGGGTCTTTAAAATTTATCAATCAATACCTGTTCACTAAAAACATTCACAAAGAAATACACTTTGAAGATTGTTAGTGTTAGTAAAGAGAAACAACAAACACAAGAGGATAATCACACAACACCAGATGTATCCTGGTTCGGACCTCCTTTCCACAGGAGTCCTACGTCCAGTCCCTGAGCAACAACTCAGGATTTCACTAATTAGGGTACAGTCCCCCTATGGACACTACAACACCCAGCTCAGTTAGTCTTCTCTTCTTAGCCCGAAGAGGAACAACACCCTGGATACCCCACCAGGTTTTCCTTCACACCAGAAGGGCACACACACACCCTGGATACCACCAGGTCTTCCTTCACACCAGAAGGGCACACACACACCCTGGATACCACCAGGTCTTCCTTCACACACGAAGGGTACAAGCACAGAAACAAGTAAGCAGGAGATTAAGCCCCTAGATCAATCTTCGACAAGCCAAGATCTAAAGCTAGGAACTGAGAGCAATGAGTTCTACAAACAAAAGCTCACTCTCAGAACCAAACAAGCTCTCTCGAAAATCTACAAACAATGCAGAGAGCAAAGAGCTGATCTAATGGAATGAGGCTTGGCTCTTTCTTGACAACTCGCAGAAGACTTGATGATCGGAATGTTTTTTTTTTATGACTATCGTTCTCTATCTTGTGTGTATTTCTTCTGGAGCTCCTCTCTTCAATATATAGCTTCAATTTGAAATATAGACGTTGAAGTATCCGTTGCCTCTAGCTTTTGGTAGACATTAGACTGAGTGGCACTTGGAAGCTTCCAGTCATCAGTCCTTTATCCTTTGTTCACTCAAAGAGATAGGATCTTCTAAGTGTCCTTTGGCTTCTACAAAGTCCAACGTTGTATGACGAATGTTTGTCAGAGACCTGCATACATTAAATGCTAGAACAGTAGACAGCTAGGCTGTCTCTTGTTGTCAGTCAATGTTGGTGTGAATATTCACCAAAATAGTAATGTCATTTTGCTGTTCAAAAAGGATGCATATAGAATAGACACAATAATGGATGATATCGTCTGTATGCATACAGAGATACGTTCAGTCTTCATTAAATGCATAGTTGACAGAAGAAAAAGTACGAAGACTTTGACTATTCAATTTGTTGAAAGGATAAGTCATATGTCTGGTTGATTGATATGAAATCGATGCATTTATGACTTATGTAATCGTTATGTAACCAAACAACAAATCGTTGTGAGATATGAAAGAATCGTTGTGATTATTGAGGAAATTATTACGATTACTTAAAAGTCGATGCGCAAAGCAAATCGTTATGAGAACCAATGAAATCGTTACGAACGCAAGTCGTTACGATGACTAAAGGAATCGTTAAGAAAGCAAGTCGTTATGATGACTAAAGGAATCGTTACGAGAGCAAGTCATTACGATGACTAAAGGAATCATTACGAGATCAAGTCGTTATGATGACTAAAGAAATCGTTACGAAAGCAAGTCGTTACGATGACTACAAGAATCATTACGAGAGCAAGTCGTTACGATGACTAAAGGAATCGTTATGAAAGCAAGTCGTTACGATGACTAAAGGAATCGTTACGAAAGCAAGTCGTTACGATGACTAAAGGAATCGTTGCAAGCAAATCGTTACGCTTTCTTTAAGAAGTTGTTATAGGAACGATTTCTTTTGAGATCAGAAGAAGTTTCAACCTATGAAGAAATCGTTAAGGTACTTATTTTTTGTAGGAGTCATATAGCCAGCAGATGACAGACAAGTAGGCCAGGGAGAAGGAGCAGCTACAGTTACATCTTGAGGTATGGGTTGCAGCATCTGGTGCCCCAAAAAATAGCCATGTGTACGGTTTTGGGCACAGTATGGACACAAGCATGGTGTTATCTGGCGCCTTGAGTTCAAGCTCATAGGTGACTAGTGCATTCACCACACCTGGTGCTTCAAGTATTGCTCCCAGTTAGGTGATGGGCTTTATTCAAGATGAGATCTCTGGTTTGGAGTCTCGTCTGGTCCACACGATGCATACGCAGGTGTCTGACGCTGTCCAGCCCACCTCTCCCAGGCCCTCTCCCAGGCCCTCTTCCAAGGCAACATTCCTCCTCAAGCAACGCCATCGACATCAGCGTGGCCCCTCATATGAGTAAATTGATTTTATTTTAATTTCTCCATTCTAACAGTAATTTTTTTAATCACTAACTTGAAAACATTGAAACTTGGGTTTGGGGGTCTAAAAATAGAAATACCTATCCGATGGGCATCCGATTTGTTCCAACATGGCCAGGCTGATGAGTATGACTTGTGAAAATTGACGGAGTCTAAATCGGACTTCCAGTTTGCACTTGGCGCTCAAATACACAATCGTCAAATTAATTAGTTAGAAACTATTTGAACTAGGGTTTAGGGGTCCAAAATTAGAAATACTTATCCTATCGGCATCCAGTTTGTTCAAACACGCAGGGCAATGAGAATGACTTGTGAAAACTGACAAAATTCAAATCAGACTTCCAATTTGCGCTCGATGTTCAAATACACAATCTTCAAATTAATTAGTTACAAACTATTTGATCTTAGGTTTAGGGGTCCAAAATTAGAAATAGTTATCCAATGGCATCCGATTTGTTCCAACACGGTCAGGGTGATGAGAAAGACTTGTAAAAACTAACAGAGTTCAAATCGAACTTCGGGTTTGTGCTCAGCACTAAATACACAATCGCCAAATGAATGTAGCTAGAAATTATTTGAACTCGGGTTTGGGGGCCCAAAATTAAGAAAACCTATCAGATCAATTTCTAGTTTGTTCTAACATGGTTAGGGCAATGAGAATGACTTGTGGAAACTGACGGAGTCCAAATCGGACTTCTGGTTTATGCTCGACACTCAATATGCAATTGACAAATTAATTAGTTAGAAACTATTTGAATTCGGGTTTAGGGGTCCAAAATTATAAATACTTATCTAATCAGCGTCCAATTTCTTCCAACATGGACGGGGCAATGAGAATGACTTGTGGAAATTGACAGAGTTCGAATCGGACTTCCGATTTGTGCTCGACGTTCAAATACACAATCTTCAAATTAATTAGTTAGAAACTATTTGAATTTGGATTTAGGGGTCCAAAATTACAAATACTTATCCAATCGGTGTCTGGTTTGTTCCAACACGCCGGGGCAATGAGAATAACTTGTGGAAACTAACAGAGTTCAAATCGGACTTCCGATTTGCGCTCGACGTTCAAATACACAATCCTCAAATATTTAGTTAGAAACTATTTGAACTCGAGCTTAAGGGTCCAAAATTAGAAATACTTATCCGATCGGCGTCCGGTTTGTTCCAACACGGCCGTGGCAATGATAATTGTTGGATCGAGATGGCACTATAGATGTCTGAGAGGGGGGCGAATAGGACTTCTTGCATTTTAAAAAAAAAAATATCTAAAAATAGATGACACTAAATAAAGTCGTTAGTATTTAGTGTGGTGTGTGTGAAACAAGTGAAAGCTTAGTGGAAACGATCACACAATTTGCACAAGAGATTTTATCCTAGTTCGGCCCTTCCCACTTGAAAGTCCTATATCCAATCCCCAAGCAACCTCCTAGGATTTCACTAAACTGCCCAGAACACTTGGCCTTTTCTCAACCTGAGAGGTATTACAAACCCACTTGCTCCCAAGCAAGTCTTCCCTTTACCAAGGGGTTCAAAGACCACCTACACAAGTAGGTCTTCCCTTCACAAGAGGGGTACATCAGGAAACAACCTCCTGCGAGTTATCTAATACAGAAATGAAAACATTTGTGTGTCTGCTCAGAAGGATGAGCAAACACAGATAATCAGAAAGAGATACAATAAGAATTGGAGCTCTAATTCTTTCTGAATCTAAGTGAGTGGACTGAGAAAGATCTATAGTTACATAAGGCCACCCAACAAGAAAGACTTCTAAAAACTAGAGAGCTTGGAAGTCGAAGACTGACGAAGCAGCTCTCTCTTTCTCTTTTCAATAGAAGGATTGTGGTGACTCTTATTGCTCGTAAAATGCTGAATGGAGTTGAGTGTCATTGGTTGGTTTGTTTTTCAGTGGGGGTGTGTCTAGTCTTGTTCAAACTTTACCTTCTATATATGAGCTTCAAGTATCCTCCCATTTGATACTGACCATTGGAAGCTAGCCGTTGAAAGATATCCGTTTGAAATGAGACTATGAGCTTTCTAGGTTATCCATCAGATCTTTAACTCTTTAGAGTCCCAACGTCTTCAGGCTACGTAGGCAGTTTCATGGCTTGATAGACAGCTTCATTAATGTTCTGTAAACTCCATGCTCAAGACTGAAAGTTAAGCATGCTTCATAAATGCTCTGCAAGCCTGGAAGGACAAGACAGACAAAATTTACCTCCATATCTTCGGAGGTAGGTGAGATAAAAATGTATAAAGCATGAAGGAGTTCAGACAGACAGTTGTTTAGAATATTTAAAGATAGACAGACAGTTGTATGGGGAATACAAGGATTTTTCCTGAAAGTCAGGGAGTTCTGACGGTGGTAGGTGAGCTCTGATAGATAGCCCATGCTGCTTATACCTACCATCGCATTTACTCCATAGCAACTGTCAAATGAAAAGAACTGAACTAATGACAGCAAGCAAGAGATCACATTGTATAATTATTTCAGATCTTAACAAAGATTTTTTATATGGTCATTTTGAATATAATTTTTCCTATCTAACAGAACATTTAAATGGTGACAGTAAGAAGAACATTATTCTGTAATACTTATAAGTGTCATTCATTGTGTAAAGGATCCCATAGAAATAATGAAAGCCAATGACATAAACACGATTAAGATTTTATGGATTCTGTGGAATGAAAGATTAACACAAGTATTATTAAGTGCAAGTACACAGGAGTTGATATAGGATACTTTGACTTTTAAAGGAGTCGGAGTCATGGATGAGATACATATAGAACTTCGACTATATAGAAGTCACAGTGAGACATGGTCACAAACTTTGACTTTTTGAGAGTCGAAGTGATAAGAGTTCAACAATCGATGTCATACTTTGACATTAAGAAGTCGGAGTGCAAAGCAAACAAGCAATAGAGTCAATCGATAGTAGATATCAGACTTCAATTGTATGGAAGTCGCAATGACAGTGTTGATACTTACAGTATTGTACATGTCATATCTTTTTATACAAAATAACTTGTGGTATAAACAAAATAACTTGTGGTATATTCTAATAGTTTTGATTGTAGAAAGTCTTAAAAGATTTTGTCATAGCAAAAACACAATGCTTAAAATGATTAACAATATTTTAAGGGATAGTTGCTTAACAATTCTCCCCCTTTTTGTTAATGACAAAAACTTTTAAATAGACAGTGAAAAAACAACTTTGATTTTGCAAAACAAAGAAAACATTTATTTATTCTTACTTTCTTTCTCCCCATTTGTGGCATTAACAGAAAGGATGAAGGATACATATAGAGAGAGATAGAAAAAGAGAGATAGAGACACATAAATGGTTAGAAACAGATGTATATTGATAAGATTTGAGGAACCTTTTACATTCATGAGGCAGACAAGGAACTAGTAAGATATAGGGAAGGAGGGATTTGAGCAAAGAAAGGCTGAAGAAGAGCCCATAGCTTCTTCTCATTTTCAGGGAAGAAATTGAAAATTTTAGAATTATCAATGTTATAGGAGGAACCTATAGAGAGGATTTTCCTATAAGACTTAATGTGGCGGCAATGATACCAGCTGAGTCTCCTAGGGTAGTTATCACTGTGCAGTGTACTCTTAAGGGGAACAAACTTCTTACAGGCTGCCTGGTACAAAAATTCATGAACAGTGATATTCCAGTGTAGACCTTGGGAGTGAGTGTTGCCCAGTTAGGTAGCCCAGAGGGGGGGTGAATGGGTCTTTAAAATTTATCAGCTAATACCTGTTCACTAAAAATGTTCACAGAGAAATATACTTCGATGGATGTTAGTTATAGTTAGAATAATCAACAATCACACAGAGAGCAATCACACAACACAAGAATTATCCTGGTTCAGATCTTCTCTCATTAGGAGTCCTACGTCCAGTCCCTGAGCAATATCTCAGGATTTCACTACCAAGGGTACTGTCCCCCTTAAGGACCCTTACACCCAGCCGCAGCTGGTCTTCCTTCACACGAAGGGAAATACAAACACCCTGGATGCCCCCACTAGGTCTTCCTTCACACGAAGGGAAATACAAACACCCTAGATGCCCCCTCCGGGTCTTCCGTCACAACAGAAGGGAACACGCACAGAAACAGGTAAGCAGGAGATTAAGCCCCTAGATCAAGCTTTTGGCAAGCCAAGATCTGAAGCTAGGGACTGAGAGCAATGAGATCTACAAATAAGGCTCACTCTCAGAACCAAACAAGCTCTCCCGAAAATCTACAAACAATGCAAAGAGCAAAGAGCTAATCTAATGGAATGAGGCTTGGCTCTTTCTTGAGAACTCGCAGAAGACTTGATGATCAGAGAGTTTTTCTTTTTGTAGTGACTATCGTTCTCTATCTATCTATCTATATATGCACTTCTGGAGCCACTTTCTTCAATATATATATCTTCAATTTGAAATCTAAACGTTGAAGTATCTGTTGCCTCTAGCTTTTGGTGGACATTAGACTGAGTGGCACGTGGAAGCTTCCAGTCAACAGTCCTTTATCCATTTGTACACGCAAAGAGATAGGATCTTCTGAAGTGTCCTTTGGCTTCTATAAGGTCCAACGTTGTGAGATGAATAGCTGATAGGGACCTGCACACAAAGCAAGATAGAATAATAGATAGCTGGACTGTCTCTTGTTGTCAGTCAATGTTAGCGTGAATATTCATCAAAATAGTAATGCTATTTTTCTATTCTAAAAGATGCATACAGGATAGACACAATAATGGATGATATCGTCTGCATGCATACAGTGATACGTTCAGTCTTCATTAAATGCACAGCTGACAGATGGATATGTGTGAAGACTTTGACTATTCAACCCTTTGAAAGGATAAGTCATATGTCAAGTTGATTAATATGAAATCGATGCATTTATGACTTATGAAATCGTTATGCACCAAATCGTTGTCACTTAACAGCAAATCGTTATGAGATATGAAAGATCGTTGTGATCAAGGTGATATAATCAAATCGTTATGAGATATGAAAGAATCGTTGTGATCACTAAAGAAATCGTTATGATGACTAAAGGAATTGTTATGACAATAAAGAAATCGTTACGATGACTAAAGGAATTGTTACGACAATAAAGAAATCGTTACGATAACTAAAGGATTGTTACAACAATACAGAAATCGTTATGATGGAAAGATCGTTGCGATCACTGAAAGGAGTCGTTACGATTACTTAAGAAGTTGATGTGCAAAGCAAATTGTTATGAGATATGAATTAATCATTGTGATCACTAAAGAAATCGTTATGATGACTAAAGGAATCGTAACGACAATAAAGAAATTGTTACGATGGCAAGATCGTTGCGATCACTTAAAGGAGTCGTTACGATTACTTAAGAAGTCGATGCGCAAAGCAATCATTATGATAACTAAGGAAATCCTTATGATTACTTAAGAAGTTGATGCGCAAAGCAAATCGTTACGATAGCGAGATCGTTGTGATCACTAAAGGAATTGTTACGATCACTAAAGGAATCGTTACAGTTCTACTGTAATCGTTATGATTTTAAAAGAAACCGATGTGTACTTAGACAAATATGCTTCTACAGTATGAAGATTCTTACCTGTTTTGGCTTGTTTTCCTTTGATCTTATTTCCTGTGCTTAAGACTTGTAGAAAATAGGTTAGTGACCTTAATCAAGGGTTTGATAATTATCAAAATAACATGGTTTTGTTAATCACCAAAATAGAAATGTAATTAATTTAAATTACATGGGGATAGACTGTTCATCAGTGAGCAGCTTCCTTTGCCTGGTAGTAGACAAGATACCTCTGTTTCCATTTGTGTGAGATAGACTTTCAAAGTGTCTCATAATCATTACAGAGATAGACAGAGGGAGATAGCTTGAGCTTCTGGTAGTCTGTATGCTCTTCTGGATAAGGTGCTACCCACTGATCTTCAATCAACCGCTCAGATTCGGCAAAGCTGTGCTGGAAATCTATCATGTACTGAGAGTTTTTGGGGGCATGCATTAGAGCAAACCAATGGAATGAATGTTTGATATTGTACTTGATTCTGAATCTGGTTGCAATCCAAATGTGCCTATTGAACACAACCTGGGCAAAATGTTTCCTGGATGAAATGGCACCTATCAGACAGGGATGCAGTCCAGAGGGCAATCCAATAGTCATTGATGGAGTAATTTCTCTTTGCCCTCTGATAATCATTTCCCACAGCCCCTTATTCACATCTGGCCAACCCATCCTGAATCTGTCTTCATTAAACTGTTTCATTCTGTTGTAGTTGGTCTGGAGCTCTTTTAGGAGGTTGCCAAAGAGATCAAAAAATCTAAGATTAAGGTGAAGGGGAACATCAAACTGGTTCCTAGCCTGAGAAACTTGAAATTTTGCGGCTTCACCAAGGTATAGATTTAAGAAGTCTATGGGGGATAGACTATGGCTTTTTCTGTGTGATGTGGTTCACATCAGCCAATTGAACTTAAGAAGTTTTAAGGAGAATAGGGAGCCAATCTTCAAACTTGTAGGCTGGTATCCCATGGACTTCAAGAAAGGCTTTAGTAGAAAGGAATTCTTTGAAGAGAGCCATATGGTGCTCAAAATGGTAAATGAAAGCATACCAGAATGGGGGATGAAGGGAGCTAGGGTTGTCTTTCAACTGGCGCCCTACTCTTGATGATAGTACTACACTAGGTACAATTTCTGTCACGCCCCGCCAATTTAGCAGCGAATAAATCGGGGAGACGTGAGCAAAGTACATAGTAGGGTAGAATGTACAACAGTTGAATGATTCAGAGCATCTAATGAAACATATTTTTGAGATAAACTCTTCATTTCATTATGAAATCACTAAGTCTATTACAACCACTAATTCAGAGCCAATATATAGGGCTCAATGACATCATTAATTGGAAAGAAATCTAAAGTAATAACTACTAGACTCCATTGTACTAGGGTAACTTCATCAACTGACTCCAGGTTACTCATCACTCTGGTCCCGTCCCATTGGTGTGTGTGATGTCATCTAGCTTACCTGAGACACAATAACAAATAACGAAGGGTGAGCGATAACACCCAGTAGGACTTAAATCTTAATAGTCAAGCAGGCTTTAAATAGTTAGTGCTTTAAAAGGCAGAGTAACTAATGATAGAGCAAGTCATGTAAAGTCGAGAAAGTAATAGCACAAGTAACATGGTTCAAACAGCAGATGAATCAAGTATAGCACGATGATTAAAGTCAAGTCACGATAGAAACGATAATAACACGATGGCAAATAACGTCAACGTCAAGCAATATCAAGCAACATGTATAGCAAGGAGAGAGAAAGTAGTTGGCCATATAGAGAGTAAATTGCACTTTGATTGATTTTCTTATCAATCAAAATAGTATAGCACTTTTGATTAACTTCCGTCAATCGAAATAGTAATGGCACTTTGGTTATCCGTAGATAGTCGAGAGAGAGAATATAGCACTTTTGTCGTCAATAGACAGCGAGAGAATATAGAACTTTTGTTTTGTCAAAGACATCGAGAGAATATAGCACTTTGTGTTGATTGTCATAGATTAATCTTGATAGTATGGCACTTGAATGTAATGCCGACATCCTGACCATTTAACTCCCACGGGCAAATGGCACTTTCGGGCGCTCCCCCCAGGACCAGATCGGGCCCTATTGCGCTGGCATTGGTTATATTATTTATCTTCAGACAATCAATTAATGCCCAATTAAGAGTACTAAGAAATAGATAAGAGCACTAGATGAGTAGACGAGATAGTAGAGTGAACGTGAATAGACGAGCGAGTAAAGTATAGATGAGAACATATGGTCATTGTATATGAAACGTCGAGTAACGAGCGATAGTAACAGTTGCCCAACATGCACACTTGGTGTTGGCAGTCAGGTGGAACTCACGACCCTACCACTGGCCATGTTAAGCATAGGTCTAGAGGTCGGGCGTGATTCAAGATAAGAGCGAACTTCTAATAGCCGTTTGGATCATGTCGATCCCTAAAGGGTATCATAGGTGTTAAAGTACAAGGCTCATCGACCATGTGGGAATCCATGGACAGAGGAGACTTACGGAGGCCTTGAACAAAGACTCACTAGTCCGGCAGAAGGAGTATCCGACGGAGAGTTCGTCCAAGTCAAGAGAGAGTGTGTATATAGAAATAAGTGCTCGACGTTCTAGAGGAATTCTAGGACAGTGGAGCATCGATAACGGTATTCCAAAAACATCGCGAGCAAACGAAGACAAGTCCTATTCAATATATGATAATTTAATTACATAAATTACCAGATACATTATGAAATATTTTCATGCCAAATTAAGCCATATTTGGATGGTTCAAAGTGTGTGCATGTGACATAGAGCATCATGGAGTATGAAAGGGTCATGTGCATGGCTTTTATTAAAATAAGTTCAAAAATTACAGTTCCATTACTGTGTTCAAAAGGGTTAGCAGAGTATGATATCACTGCAGAAAAACAAGATATGATATCACTGCAGAAAAACAAGACTTGCAAAAATAGGGGGGTTTCATGAAAAAGTGCAGAACGCAACAGGTCCCTGTAAGGGTCGCGACAGGGTCGTTAACAGGTCGCGACGGGTCAGTCAGTGCAAAAGAAGAGAATGCGACGGGTTCATATGAAGAAGGCGACAGGTCTGTCAGACCAGAAGGTCAGGTCGCGACGGTGGTCCTGTCGCGATCAGATCGCGATGGTGATTCTTGTCGCGATCTGCCTGAGAACGCAGCCTATCGGGCCATCGCATTCTCAGGTGCTTGGCCTGAGTCCAACAGAGATCTGACATGTTCTTGGTTCTTGGTCCAAACTTACCATGTTTTTACACAGGGACGTTCAAAAATTCATAACTAATTGTACAAGCGATGGAAAATCATGAAACTAGTTGGAAATTGATCTAGACTAACATGGGTACTTGCAGTAATTAGGAATTGGAAAATAAGCATGGTTTCAATAGGCTTTAATCAAATCAAACATGGAGAACAGAATACTAAGAACAGTTGAGATGCAAGAATTAATTCGCAAGATAGAATGCATGAAAATTAGGGCTTTTAGGGGCAAAAGATCCCTAATAGCCGTCAGCTTCTCCAGTAAAATTTCCGTGGCATGGGATAAAGGGTACATGGAGATCTAGATTTTTGAAAAAGGTTCGGGGTCATGTAAGTTGCAGAACATGAAAAATCAAGAACAAAAGATATACTCGATGGAAAATTATGAAACCAAAGGGCTTTTGTTCCTGATGGACGAAACATCCTACAGATGAATTTCATGGTTTATGCTCGTAAGAATGCCTACCTTTGGTTGTTTTCCTCTTCTAGGGCTAGAACTTGAAGAACGAGAGGGAGAGCTTGAGAGGTTCTTCTCCCCATGAGATCTCCTCCTCCTTGGCCTCTCCTCCAGGTCCAGCAAGCCTTAGCAATGTGTTAGGGCCGGCCATGGAGAGATTGGAGAGTATTTATCCTTGTTGGGTTGTTATTTCCTAATAGGACTCTAATTCCTATTTAATTCCAAGATTTCTTTATTTAATTCACCTTCTATGCTTTCCACATCCTATTTGGGTTAGGATGGAAGTTAAATCCATGGCCAACCCATTAGGGTAGGTTTAGGAATCCAATTACAACTCAAATTAGCTACTTAATGCATTAAATACCCTTTTTCCATTTAATTAATAATTTAGTTACGAATTTAGGGTATTTTCCTATTATTTCTCTTTTAAAAATCCCTATTTTAGCCCAATAAATTTTATATGGTCCATTTAGCAAAGTCCATTATTTATTGAAATTTATCTTATGGGATTTCCCTTTTTAATTAGGGTATAATAGAGTTACGAATTTTATTATATTTTTCTTACTTGATTTTATTCATGGACTATGAGAGGTCCATTGGTCCAATTTCTCATGATGGATTATCATTACATATTGGTTGGAGTCTACCCATCATTTTATTTTAAATTGTTAATCTACTTGGCTCATATGATAATGGGTTTTCTGAATTATTCCTTAATTACAATAATAAGTCACCTCAATTTCTAAAACTTGGTCTGAATATTTTTTCTAAGCCCAATTTTCTTAATGAGTCATCATTACATGACGTTCGAAGTCTCTCTGACAGGTTCGTTTAATTTATGGGCGCGTTATCTTTCCGTGTTAATGGTTTTCCAACTTAGTTTCCTAATTTAGATAATTAGTCACATTGTGACGTATGCTTCGCCAATCGGATTTTTCATTGCACGAATTTCTTCGTGGAACACTTAGGGATAATATTGGGGGGTTGATTTATAATTTTTATAAATTTTTAGATGTGTTCTTGCACATACGATAATAGTATGTTTGTTTCTATTATTCCATTTTTATATAAATTTATTATTTCAAAATTTTAAATACTGAATTTTTCGGATTGCTACAATTTCAGCAAGTGAAAGAGTAGATCTGACCAAAGAAGAAATTGAGGAAGTAGGGAGAGATGAGTAAAAATGAGGAGCTAGGGTGTGAAGAGTGGGTGTTTTCACAATTTGAGGCTTGAAAGTATACTTCATAGGATACAAAGAAAGTGAAGTATTTGTGGGAGTGGGAAGTTGTGCCTCTGGTTGAGAGGTAGAGGTAGGAGGATTAGATGATACAGAAGGAATAGTTTGAGAAGGAGGTGTAGGTGGTTGTTCAAAAATAGGAGGAGGTGTAGGGTCAGTAGCAGGAGGAGGGGTTGGATCAGTAGGAGGAGTAGAAATGCTTAGGGGCTGAGAAGGAAAGATTAGGTTACCAGATTTCGAGAGTTTCCTTCAAACCCTTCTCTTAAAGATTTTGACCTTGGGATCGGCTTCTACCTTCATAGGCTGATCACGCTGCACCAAATGCTGCTCAGAAACTTGTTCCTCTTAAGTTGACTGTTGTTGCTGCTCAATAATTGGATCTGGCACTGCTTCTTGAACCTCCGCTGGTTGTTCTCCAGACTTCTCTGGATGTGGAAGACCTTGCTTTGGCTGCTGCTGTGGCTGCTCTTCAGTGTGAATAGATGGGTGAGAGCCACTTTTGCCCTGTTGGCACACCAACTGTAATAGCAGGTCCTTCATGTGATGGACCTCCTCTGACATGAAATCGAACTTAACATCTATTTGTTGTATCTGCATTTGAAGTACAGATAACATTTCTTCTTGTTTCATGATTAAGTCCATCACATTATCCATTGTTCTGCTGGTCTCCCCCCAAGACCTTGGTCGGGTCTCAACATGAGGTGGAGAGCCATGATGGTATTCCTCATCAAAGGAAGGCTCTACTAGAGTGAAACTTGGTGTATCTTCTTCTTCAGTCACTCCCTTGCCCCTTAAATCCTTGGAACTTGATTGATTGTATCATCTGGAATTTCTTGCTCTTGGGAGGGGACAGCAGTATGAACATCTCCTTGTTCTCCCACTGGTGCTTCTTCTCTAACTTCCTCCCTTCTAATCTCAGAAGGCTGAATACGAGAAAAGGAAGAGGAACTGTGTGCCTCATCAAGAAATATTTCATGAGAGCACTTAGGGACAGAGTCCTTAGTCCAAACATTTTGTGTCTTATCTTCCAAAATATAGTGGCTTCTCCTCAAAGTGGATAGCCCAATCTTCTCCTTCACAGCAACAGAGATCTCATCATTCAAATTAACTAAAAATCTCTTAAAAATAAGGGTCAACAGGGGTCCATAAGGGAGAGACTCCTGCAAGCTCTTAGATCCTGCCATTCTTTCCAAGATAATAGAAGGCAGGTTGACCCTATGTCGCTGAACTGCCTAAAATAGTAAATTGTCATCTTTAGCAGAGATGGAAGAGTGGGTGCCTGCCCTAGGGGTAATGATAGTGGTGATGATAGAGTGCAGAATCCTCTTCTCTGCTGACAGCTTGTTGACAAGGAGCCCTTTCTTAGAGATAGACCCAGGTTGCCAACTACCCCTAATTTTTGCTTCTCCATGGACACTATCTCACTGATTTTGTGTCCAGAGTTAGGGCAATCCAAAATCTCCACTAACAGATCCTC
Organism: Colocasia esculenta; assembly: GCA_014218235.1. NCBI lineage: Eukaryota > Viridiplantae > Streptophyta > Magnoliopsida > Alismatales > Araceae > Colocasia > Colocasia esculenta. The sequence goes on along the minus strand of CM024756.1, from coordinate 24,548,024 downwards.
AGAAACTGTAACAATAGTACCCTTAACTGATCCTATGACTGAACCATCTGCACAGACTTGGAGGGAGAGGTAAAAGGCTTTCAGAGCACCCTCAAATGATGGTTCACTGATCTGGAAAATCTTTGACCAGCCCATAGCCTCTAGGGTTTCTGCTACCCAACTAAGCCTACCGGTCAACTGACTAAAATCTACAACCTTTCCTAGGCAAATGGAAGCCTTGGCTAAAGACAACCGCAGGAACTGCTCAGGGGTGAAGAAGGTTCCCTCCGGAGCCCTAGATGAGGCCATCTAGACAAAAAAAAAATGAAGAAAGAGACTAAGAAGGATGATAGAGGAGATGCAAAAAAGGTCTATAGAGGTTAAAGAACCTACCTTTCTTCAGAGAGGAAGTGAAAGTCTGCAGAAGCTTCGAAGGGGGTTCTGTCAGGGTGAAGAACAGACACGGGAATCGGAGGAAGACGATAGAAGAGTCGGAGACGTTTCAAAATGGTGATTTGGAATGAAAGAGAGAAAGGTCCTAATATAGAAAGAGAATATGTAACAGACCGTAGATGAGGAGATGAACGGCTGGGATTAAATGAATAAATTGTTATAATTAATTCCTCTTTAAATGAAAATTTGAAAGCCCCCCCCCCTTTTTTAAAAAATAACATTGACTCCGACTTCATGAACTCTGACTCTACAAGAGTCGCAGTGCCGAAACTTTGACTTCATAAGAGTCGCAGAACACAACTCCAACTTTAGAAAAGTCGAAGTTCCAGGATTTAGAATTTTACAATGAATGGAACATGCAGTGCAATAAAGAGTAATTTTTAATCACGATTATCTCTTCTAATTGAAGTAAATCTTTATTCAGGTAGAGGTTTAGTAAATATATCAACTAATTGATTAACTATAGATATAAATTCAAGTAAAATATCTCCATTACTTACATGGTCCCTGATGAAATGATGTCTAACCCCAATATGCTTGGTTCTTGAATGTTGAATTGAATTTTTGGTCAAGTTGATTGTGCTTGTGTTGTCACACAACATTGGTATTTCATGAAGTGTACGACCATAATCTTCCAGTTGATGCTTGATCCACAGTAGTTGAGTGCAACAACTTCCAACTTCAATGTACTCTACTTCTATTGTGGACAAAGCTACTGAATTCTACTTTCTGGAAGACCAAGAAATTAAGCATCCTACAATAATTTGACAAGTACCACTGGTGCTTTTTCTATCTATTTTGCATCCAGCATAGTCAGCATCACTATATCCAATCAATTTGAATTCAGAACATCTGGGATACCATAAACCCAATTTACTTGTATTTATAAGATATCTAAAAATTCTTTTAACAGCATTAACATGAGATTCTTTAGGATCTCTAGCACACAAACATACACTGAACATTATATCTGGTCTACTGGCAATAAGGTAGAGTAATGACCCAATCATACCTCTATAGATCTTCTGATCTACTTTCTTGCCAAGTGGATCACTATCTAACTTAATTCCTGAGCTCATGGGTGTTCCTAAGGGCTTACACTTGTCAAAACCATATTTAGAAAGCAAATCTGAAATGTACTTGGTTTGACAAATGTGAGTACCTTCCTTGGTCTGCTTGATTTGCAACCCAAGAAAATAGTTAAGCTCACCCATCATGCTCATCTCAAACTCACTTTGCATAAGGTTTTCAAAGAATTTGCAGAGTGATTCATTAGTAGAACCAAAAATAATATCATCAACATATATTTGTACAATCAAGATTCCTTCTGAAAATTTCTTAATAAATAGGGTGCTATCTACGTTATCTCTTATAAAATCATGTGATATAAGATAAACACTTAGTCTTTCATACCAAGCTCTTGGAGCTTGTTTCAAACCATATAAGGCTTTCTTTAAACAGAAAACATGATTTGGATACTTAGTATCTTCAAATCAGGTGGTTCCTCAACATAATCTTCTTCTTTTATGAAACCATTCAGAAAAGCACTTTTAACTTCCATTTGAAATAAATTGATATTAAGAGAACAAGCATATGCTAATAAGATTCTAATAGCCTCTAATCTAGAAACTGGAATATATGTTTTATCAAAATCAATGCCTTCCTCTTGGGAGTTTTCTTAAGCTACCAGTCTGACCTTCTTCCTGCTGAATACTCCTGATTCATCCATTTTGTTTCTGAAGACCCATCTGTAGACACCCGATTCTGGCCTACAAGTTGAACCACATTTCTTGTTATCTTAGTAAGCCCCAAGTTGGTCATTCACCTTGAGCCCACCATTAGCCTTGCTTTTAGCCCATTAACAGCCCAATTTTTATGATATCCTTTCCATTATCTCTTAAAAGAGTCATTGAGCCTCAAATGTCCATTATTCTCCCATTTGATTGGCCAATAATTTAAGAATAATCGATTTTTCTTGACGCGACGGGTCGTGGCGCCGCTTTAATCCTTGTCGCGCCCCCCTTGGCCGTCATGACAGTCCATGCATATCCATGCACGTGGCCTTGCTGTCGCGCCCTTTCTGGCCGTCGCGTTAGTCCCTGTCGCGCCCTTATGACCCGTCGCGACAACAGCCGCGTGCACTGGCCTCCGCAACCACCTCCTACTTATCCTCTTATGGCATTTGCATTTATCCCCAAGCAACCCCCCAACCTCCTGACCGCATCTTGAGATTGTGGGACTCCTTGGGCATCCTTTGGACTCTCACCCACGAGATTTAATGGTATTAATCTCTTATTTGGGCCATTATCATAAAAAATGGGTTTATTCTCTCTCATTTCCTTATAAAAGCAAGGCCCTTCCTTCAGAGCGAGGGGAGTCCCATTTTTCACCCCGAAGGGTTGCCGAAATTTTCGGTGACCAATACTTAGCTCGCAGATCTTCCATTTCTCTCATTTTCCTTCTATTCCCTTCACCAAGCCATGCCTATTTCTTCATCTACGGAGCTTGGAGCTTGAGAAGGGTGGCCCCCACTTCTTCTGAGGCTTCAGCACGAGCCAAGGGCGCATATAAACGCCAGGGAGTCACCCCATATGGGGCTCTTTCTTCCCTCTTCCCTCATTTCCTTTTCCCATGCATGTTATTTTATTTTCTAGATAGGCTGCATTTCTTTTCCACCCACATTTTCCATCACCCAAGGGGTTAAAAATCACCCCCCAAGTCAGTTCCCACCATGCTCTTTTCTTCCACTTCATTTGTGAATAGCTTCTACACTTAATTTGTTCTAACAGGGTTTGTTTGTTTGTTTTCTCTTGTTTTGGCAGGTATTCAGGCAACATTCTATGAGCAGCTCTTGTTCTCTGGCCAGCCGAAGAGCAGGAAGATGGTCCTCTCACATTTCTCCCGCACTGCAGAGGACGCAATGGATGAGGGCGACGCGATAAAGAAACGCACCCTACACTGGTGTCGCAACATCAAGCCCATCGCGACGGGGTCTCCCGACGCGATCTCAGTAAGTCCTTTTGTCCTCTTTCCATTTCCTAGCTTAGTTAGCCATCTCATTCTCATTATTAGGCAACTATCTAGGTGGCAATCACATCCATTTTTTTTCATGCTTCTATAGCTAATACATGTTTGCGTGTCTTTGGGGTGCACATTCCCTGTGATTACACCTTTTGGCGATCACAGTGGGACCTTCAGTGCTAGCCTCGTGAGTTTAGCATGTTTGCCTACCATGTTTTGTTGTTTAAATGCTTTCCTAGAACCCTGTTAGGTATGTTTTTTTTGTATTGTTTTGACGTTCCTATCTTCTATTGGGAACGCGGCGTATCGCGTTGTCGCGATCTGGTCGCGTCGGCGGTGACCGACGCGAAAAGAGGTACGCCCTTCTCCTCTTCTGTCCACCCTATTTCTTTTCTGAAGATCCATCCATGTCTCTTCCATGCTATTCTGCCATGTATGTTCGTGTTTCTGATTGTTAGAATCCTGCCAGGGTTCAGATTTTCCTTTTCTTTTACTGTTTGTTTTTTTGGATCCTGTCGCAGCGGGTCGCAGGGCCGCGATCTTGTTGTGCCATGCTTGGAGGGCGTGTCTTCAAGTACACAATGCATGTTAGTGCTCTAATCCATGTTCCGGTTTCTGTGTGATCCATGAGCCTTGCTGTGTTATTTTGGTTATTCGATGCTTGTACTGTGCTCTAGGTTAGTCTATGTGTTCTTGGTTTGCATGTGACTAAAGGTTTCAGCATTCTGTTGATATCGTGGCTGGGTTCCCGGTCACGATAGGGTCGCAGCGTATATGGCCACCATGACTGCGCCCGAGGCCTGTTAGTCACCCTGTCTTGCTATTAGTTAGATATTCCATGCATTTTTGGGTACTTAGGCCCATGCATACACTACTGATTCATACTATTTAGGTTATCCTCCTTGGTTGAGTGGGTCCTCTCACCTGTGAGCACTCGCGGGCTGACTAGGGCTGCCTTCCGAGGGCCTCCGTAAGTCCCCGTGACCGTACGCACGTTGCGGTTCACCGGGCTGGTTGTACCTGTTGTACCCTTAGTTTGAGCCATCTCCACATGTGAGCCGTGTGTCTCCCCTAGTCACACCGGAGGACTTGAGTTCATACCTATTAGGGTCCTACTTGACCGAGTGATATTCAATTAATCAATCCATTTAAAGGTTAAGTGCAAACTCTAAAATTTAAGCGCTGATCATAATAACTTGAGTGCTTATTCGATGCATCCCTTCTTATCTCACAGTCCCTTCTTGTTTGTAATAGAGTTTAGGATTTTCTTGGTTAGTGTCATCTCCCCTAATTGCTTAGGGGCGGTGCATGCGTCATTGTTTAGGTAGATCGAGTCAATCCCCTCCCTCTATCGTTCTATATCATAATCCCCTGTTCGACATGGACCATTTCTGCGTCCTTGCCGATGATTCTCTGCCCATTGGGCTTCTGGAGGATGTAGCCCAACCCTCCACGGCTGTCCTCTCCGGGCACATCGAGCCCTCTCTTGCCACCAAGTCCGTGAATTTCTGGCCACTGCCAAAGACAAGCGACCCTTATCTCCTCCCACTCACAGTTCTGCCCAACATGTAGCTTCCTCCGCTCCTATTGTTTCAGCGCCACATGTACCCTCCACTGTGGCAGATCCTACACCTCTCTGTCTGTGGGCTATTCACTTTTCTGAGCCTAGCTACCTTCCGGCACGGGAGGTTCGGCCCAAGTCCCCTCCGATGTCCTCTTTCTATCAGGCCGAACCGGCTCCCCTTTCCCTTGAAAGGTCCTACTCTGTGGAGCAATCTCGCTCTCTCACTCCCGCTCACCACACCACGTCCCCCTCCGACTTCCTTGCGGAGTGGACATCAATGAAGCGGGAGCTCTATGACCTAAGAAGACAATTGGACCCGCGGAAGGCTGTGGACATTCCTCTTCCATCTTTTCAACACCTCCGGGTCCCACCTCAGTCAGAACTTCCTGTGTTCCAGCGTTATTCTGGGGTAGGAGACCCTTATGTACATTTGAAAGATTTTATGTATGAGGTTGCACTGCACAAGTACGACCACCATCTCATGGCATACTTGTTTCAAAAGTCATTGGATGGAGTGGCCCTCGAGTGGTTCTACTCTTTGCCCCCGAGGAGACTGAAGATTTTCGCATTGTTCAAGAAAGGTTCTTACAGTAGTTTCAGGATCGGGTTGGACCCGAATATTCTTTTGTTGATCTAGTGGCCGAGAAAATGAAGCCTGATGAGGAGTTTGTTGTTTACGTCGACAGATGGCGTGCCCTGGCTGCTAAGGTCCGATGCCCCATACCGGAGGAAGAGAAAGTTAAATTGCTGATTTCCAATGCCACACCCACCTACCGTGCCATCCTAGCTATGAACGACATCACCTCCATGCACCAGTTGTACAGCCGAGCCCGTTTCATCCATACCCAGCTCAAGGATTCACCCATCCACTCTATGTTTGAGGCCCCTAAATCCCGCTATCCCAAGAAACCCCAGGGACCTGTTACTGAGGGAATCCAAACCAATGAGCAGGTAAGTGCAGTAAACAACCCCCAAGGCCCAGTAGGTAGGGCACCCCTTAATCAGCAACCCCAGCAACCATGGAACAATAGGCAGCCACCTCCTCAGGGCCAAAACCCTCAGCAAGATCAACGTCAATACAACCAGGTTCCTCCACCCCAAAATGGCTATGCTCCTCGAAAGCCCAATGGGCCCAAGAGGGCGCAATATCCTCCTCTTCTTGAAAGTTTAGCTGATATCTTTGCGGCCCTCATGTCTTTAAATGCTCTAAGGCTCCCTCCCGAGAAACCAAATTGGAACATGGCAGCAGACCAAACAAAGTATTATGTGTACCATCACCACCCAGGGCACAATGTGTCAGATTGCTTCCAATTTTAGGACATTATATATGATCTCCATGAGTAGAATCAAATTGATTGGGCAAAGATGAAAAGGTTGATCCAGACACTGAGGGACCAACAGGGTCAGAGGCAGCAGCAGCAGCAGCAACAAAGGTGACAGCAGCCACAGCAACAACAGCAGCAATTCCAGCAGTAATAGCAACCGTTTCAGCAACAGCAACTGTTTCAGCAACAGTAATTCCAGCAACAGTATCAGCAACAGCAGCAACCACAGCAGCCAGCAATGATCTCGGCATAATTCGTAACCCTATGCCACAGCATTAGCCCACTCCGAACCCTCAGCCTGCTCCACCACCTCCTCCACCGACTCAAGTTAACCCCGTTGTCCACCATCCACCACCAGCAGCCGCATGGGCCTACGACGACGAGCATGAAGTAGGCCATCTTTTGGTTATTTCCCACGCCACACCTACTTCCACCACACCTACTACCACCACATCCATACCTACCATGCCCCCCATTGCCATCCTTACCTCACCACTCTACAACAACCCTGTCATACTGCCCGTTATTCCGTCACCTCTCAACATCCCATTCTCCCCTGCGCCAGCACCCTTATTAGCCACCCCCTCCATCATTGACACCACTTCACCTCCCCTTCACCACAACCTCACCCTATGGAGCGGGCAGATGTTCCACCGAATGTACCCAAATGCATCAGTGTCCATGCTGGGTCAGCTGACCCAACCTTCCAACAACCAGCAGCAGCAACAAGACATTGAGGAGATAGATCCGGTCCCGGGGACCCAATATGACATACTGAAGCATTTGGATCAAACTCCAACCAAGATATCCATCCTTGAGCGAATTAAAAGGTCACAGACACATCAAGATGCCTTAAGGGCGTTTCTGCAACGGGTCATGGTAAATGAAGATATGAACCCTGATAATCTGCCATCTGTTCTTTCCATTGTCAACAAAGGGCCAACAATTACTTTTTCAGACAGTGAGTTAGCTTCCTTAAAGGCCAAGAGAATGCCTTTATGTGTCACCCTGACCATAAACACAGTGGTTGTTGATGTAGCATTGGTCGATACCGGAGCTTCTATAAATGTGTGCCCGTCGAGTACTTTAAGGTCCTGCAACATCTCCGAGCGCCACTTGCAGCCCACTCCTACAACCATAGCGGCCTATGACAATTCCCGGCGAGCCTGCCATGGCATCATTTGTTTACAGGCTGAATTGGGCCCACTTGTCATGACTGTGGATTTTTATGTGCTTGATATTGATCCTACTTTCAAAGCCATCCTGGGTCACCCATGGATTAAGGCGTTAGGGGTAGCCCTCTCTACGGCTCATCAATGCTTGAAATTTCCATTCCAAAGGCGGATAGTTAAAGTCAAAAGTGCGGCGACCACCCACACTGTAGAGGCCATCAAGAAGATAATGCCATCGGTTTGGCTATCTAACAAGCCCATCATCTCAGTGCTTGATGTGAATTTTCCTTGGGCTTACATATTTTCCAGCAGTCGACAAATTGTACCCCCATCAGTGGCCGCTGTTAAGAAGGGCACATTGACGAACACAAAGGGCTGGAACATTATGGTTAGAATTGAGTATCAACCAAGAAAGGGTCTTGGTGCTCACCTTCAAGGAAGGACTCATATTATCAATGATCCCAAGAAATTCACAAAGCGAGGGCTTGGATACCAAGAGGGATTTAAGCAGTGGGCAGCACATTCATCTACAACGAACTCAGACCAAGAGCCCCTTACTTGGACTCTATATGATCATTTTGTCAGAGGGCCCGTGTAGCCAGGATACAATACTGTCATGATAGAAGCACTATTGTCCCCATATCAAGCTTTGGAGGCCCAGCGGCCCAGCAAAAAGAGGAAGCCAGAATAAACAGGGGCACAAGAACTAGATCTGGAAGACTTAGTCTCAGACATCAGTTTTTTGTTCAAGGAGGACAACACCATGCAGTGTCCAGTAGCAGAGGCAAAGGACCAAGACCTTGAAACCTTGTCTGGGCAGTCAGTTGTTTGTTCAACAAGGATAGCATTTCACACTCTCCGGCAATGGAACAGTCAGTATCAGCAGCCATCACCAAAGCGACAGTTGCTTGGACCTGATGAGGATTTTGAAATCATAAACCACATCAACCTAACAAAGGAGTTCTGGCCAGGGTATTCCCAGCCTTCTAGTCATTTTGTATCTTCCATCCTTGTTTATAATTTTGCCTTCAACCCTTCTTCTCCTCCTCTTATCCTCCAATTCTCCCCTGATGCTCTCAAAGCATTAACCGTTTCTTCGTCCCTTTTCACTATTTTCTTTAATGGCTCGGTTTTGTCCTTCTCCCGATGCCTCTGCATGTAGAATAGTTTATTCCTTTCCTTAGTTTAATGTGTCAAAAAAATAAAAAAATAAAAAATAAAAATAAAAAATAAAAAATTGGGTGTGCTCAATCGGACGGCGATCCCCGTCTTCTCTCCCTTTTCTTTGGACGGCGATCCCCGTCTTTCCCTCCTTCCTCCTTCATCGGACGGCGATCCCCGTCCTTCCTCTCCTTCCAAGCACCAATTCCCCACTTCGATCCCAACTCCTGGCGGCGATCCCTGTCACTTCCTGCTATAATCCCCTTTGCTTGACGGTGATCCCCGTCACCCCCGTTCTCAGCACTCGGACGGCGATCCCTGTCCCGGTGCTCCCTTGCTTTCGACGGCGATCCCCTTCACCCCCGCACTCCTTCACTTCCTTGACGGCGATCCCCGTCACTCTCTCCTCCTCCTTGGCGGCGATCCCCGCCTTTCCCTTCCTTCTGCTTGAGCCGCGATCTTCGCCCACTGACCACCATGGTCATTTTGGGCGATCTGGGTGAGGGCTTTCTGTTCCCCTGCACCCCAACTCTGCTGTGAGCACCTTGAGCTTGGGTGGCCGGCCTCCACCTCCAGACCCATCGGAGGATTCCCGTGGCCCAGCCGTGCATGTTTCTTTCCCTTCAAATAATCCTCTGGACACTTCTCCAGAGCCTCCTGTAAATATCAACCCTAGTTTAGATTCAGGGGTAGGATCTAGCAAGTCCCCGTCTAGGAAAAGAAAGGGTAGTGGCATACCTAATAGATATTTGATGGATCTGGTGCAAAGATGTGGCGCTCTTCTAGCTGTTGAAGAGTTCGTCTAGGAAGACGTAATTCTAAACATAGAAGCTCAGCACGAAGAGGAAGGGCTAGACGATTGGTTTGGAGTTTATGAAATCTTAACTGAGGAAGACCCAGCGGATGAAGAAGATGGTGAAATAAAGGACACTACCGAGATGTATGCAAGTGGCATGAAAAGATTCGATGAACCCACATCAGCAGTGGACGAACCCACCAAAGAGGTAAACATTGGAACTGAAGAAGATCCCAGGCTTCTAACTGTAGCTTCCAGTCTCCCTCCTGAGGAAGAAGAGGCGCTCATAGAAATGCTAAGGGAGTTCAAGGATTCTTTTGCCTGGTCATATGACGACATGCCTGGCATCGACCCCGAATTGGTGGAGCATAGGTTAATCTTGAAGCCAGGGGCGGTTGCCGTTAAACAAAAATTGAGACGATTCCTCCCGCACATTACTTTGAAGATGAAAGAGGAGATTGACGAACTACACAAAGCTAAGTTCATCCGTGTAGTCCTCTATCCATTGTGGATGGCAAACATAGTTCCGGTAATGAAGAAGGATGGATGAGTGTGAATTTGTATAGACTTCCGGGACTTGAATAAGGCATGTCTAAAGGACGATTTCCCTTTACCACATTTGGATGTGTTGATTGATAACACCGCTGGGTATGAAACTTTGTCATTCATGGATGGGCACTTAGGATATAATCAAATCCGTCTAGCCCCGGAGGACCAAGAGAAAACCTCCTTCACCACACCCTGGGGAACTTATTGCTATGTGGTCATGCCATTTGGATTGAAGAATGCCGGCTCCACTTATCAAATGGCAATGTTAGCTATCTTCCATGATATGATTCATATCGATGTTGAGGTTTACATGGATGATATTGTGGTGAAGTCTCGGACTCGAAGAGAACACTCCTCCGTGCTTGCCAAAGTATTCCGCCGCGCACAAGAATATAAATTGAAGATGAATCCAAAGAAGTGCATGTTGTTGGGTTTTTCATATATCATGTTTTTGATGATCACATTAACATCCTTGAACATTGATTTAATGCAAAATTGATGTGCTAACTAACATGAAAAATACATGAAAGTGATTGAGTTAAACATTGCCAAATCATACAATGTATATCACTAACAATGTGTTTGCATGTAGGTGCACAAGCATGAAAGATGAAGCATTGAAGAGGCATTGAAGAGTTGAGCAAAAGGCACAAAAATATGTCAAAGAGGTGCATCTGTCGACAGATGAAGTGTACCTGTCGACAGATTCAGACAGTGATCCCCAGACAGAACTCAGGTTTGCATGTCTGAGTGTATCTGTCGACAGATGCATTGTACCTGTCGACAGATTCATACAGTCAACCCAGGACAGAACTCTGTGTTCTATCCCTGAGTCTGTCTGTCGACAGATGCAAGTGCACCTGTCGACAGCCGACGGAAACTTCAGAATTTGGGTTTCCAAATCCGGCCCCACTTGGGTGTTTCCTTCCTCCACGACCCCCACCTTTACCTAACACTATATAAGCATCCTTTTGGTGCCAATTTCGCAGAGAGCAGCCTCCCATCCAAGAGCCTCCAAGGGACCAAGAAGAAAAGTCCCAAATTGCTGCTCTGCTTCAACTTTCCGCCCAGATCATCGTGGAATCACCATCTATGCGGAGCTGAAGCCGGATCGTCATCAATTCAACCTTCTACATCGATCAATCTACATCCAATCGAAGTTTGAAGAGCGTTTGGACGATCCACGAGAAGAATTCCAACCGGATTTGTTCCCTAATCCCAATTCTTCTCCATTTCATAATTTCCATTCCATCATGTGTGTGTGTGGTTGTGTTTCGAGCATCCCTTGTGCTTGATTCACGTATTTGTGGTTGTTCTGATCGTGCTTCATCAGACAACGTGTGTGTGGTTGAGTTGTAGTGTTGAATTCGCTCATAAGCAGTCGTTTCTGCGTGTGTGTGTGGACGGTGGATGTAGGATACACGAGTTGTGTACTCCGAACCACCTTAAATCATCGTGTCTGTGGTTTGTTCGCGTTTTGCGATAGATGATTGGTAGGCACGGTGTTCATACGCACGTTTGATTCCCTGTTCTCTTTTAAATCAACTCAAGCGGTCTCATATTTAATCGAATCCTAATCAAGTATCTTTGAGATTGCTGTAGCATCGAAAAGAACCCATCAATAGTTTAAATTTGCCGTAATCTATTCAACCCCCCCCCCCTTCTAGATTACCGTATTGTGTATTTCCGCATAACCCTTCAATTGGTATCAGAGCGGGTTTCTCCGATTTACAGTTTTCGTAATTTGATCTAACGATCAGGAGATTCTCGATCTTATGGATTCTAGCAAAGGGTATATGGCCGAGGGACATTCAGTGACCAGGCCACCCTATTTTGATGGCACTGACTATTCTTATTGGAAAAATCGCATGCAGGTATTCTTGAGAGCTCAAAATTACGAGCTATGGAAGATAGTCAGCAAGGGACCATACGTGTTGCCCGAGGATGAAGACACCTGGACGAAAGACCAAATAGCGAAAGGAACTCTCAACTGGAGCGCACTAAACATGATGCAATGTGCGGTGCATCCAAAGGAATTTGCAAGAGTCTCCACATGCTCAACAGCAAAAGAGATGTGGGACAAACTTGAACTCATTTACGAAGGTACGTCCGAGGTAAGGGAAACTAAAGTTAGCATGTTAGTGTCTGAATATGAAATGTTCAAAATGAAAACCGATGAAAACATATCAGACATGTTTGCAAGATTCATGATAATAGTTAACGGGCTAAAAGGTCTTAAGAAGGAATACTCTGAAAGTGACTTAGTAAGAAAGATCCTTCGATCTCTTACTTCATCTTGGAATACTAAGGCCACTGTCATTGAGGATTCCAAAGACCTTTCCAAAATGAAATTGGATGAACTAATTGGCTCCTTAATGACATATGAAATCAACATCAAAAGAAAAGAATTAGAAGAAAATCCTAGGAAGTCAATTGCTCTAAAAGCATCCAATAAAACATCAACAAGTTCCAAGAAATCCATTCAACAAGATAGTGATGAGCAAGAAACGTCTAGTGAGAGTGATGATGATGAAATGGCAATGCTCACTAGACAATTCAAGAAATTTCTCAAGTTCAAGAGGAGAGACACAGGTAACTCCAAACCCTTTCCTAAGAAAAATTTTTCACAGAAATATGAGTCCAACAAAAAATCTGACATTGTTTGTTATGAATGCAAGAAACAGGGGCATATGAGAGGAGAATGCCCAGAACTCAAGAAGAAGCTGAAGAAAGAAAAATTCACCTCCAAAAAGGCCAAAGCAATGTTGGCCACCTGGAGTGATGAAGATGAAGATGAAGATGCACAAGAAACATCTAATGATGAAGAAGTGAAATGCTTGATGGCCAGGAGTGATGACTCCAGCGAGGTAAACTTCTCATTTGATAATTTCACTGCAAGTGAATGGGAGGAAGCATACACTACTTTATTTGAAAAATTTTGTGAATATAGATCTGAAAATAGAGCATTAAAAAAGAAATGCAACTCCCTTGTGCATGATAAGAACAATGATGAACGAATTGCATTCCTGACAAAAGAATTAGAAATGATGAAAGTTGATGGAAAGACTCATGATGAAGAAATGGATTGCTTGAAAATGAAATTGCAAGAAACACAAAAAGAAAAAGACTGTTTAAGCCATTCTATTGAATTCCTTCAAGAAGAACAATTAGAAACAAAGAAAAAGTTGGAACAAACTGAAAAGGAATTGAAAGAAAAATCTGAGGACTTAATGAAATTTGTAAAAGGGAAGCAAAATCTAGATGCAGTTTTGGGCACCAAAATACATGTAACCAAGCATGGGTTAGGATATCAACCTGTCAAACAAAAGAAAATAGGAGAATCATTGATCACCTCCTTTGTTGATCCTAGCCCAAACACAAGCAAGCATGTTCCCACAAAGCATAATTCAAGACAGTCTCAGACCAAGCCAATGCAACTCAAACAAAATGTTCCCAACAAACAAAAGAAAAAGCCACCTGTCGACAGATGCAATGGTGCCTGTCGACAGACAAGAACAGTTTCAACTAATAAACAGTCTATCAAGCAACAAAAAATTGAAAAGAAAATTCCTTCATGCAATGTATGCAAAAAGATTGGTCATGATGAAAAACAATGCTGGAATAATCCAAAGAAACAAAAATTCAAACAAGTTTGGATTCCTAAACATCTACTTTGTTGCATGAATGAAATTTTGGGACCCAAAGTAATTTGGGTACCAAAACCTCTTGTCTGATTCACATTTGCAGGAATGCCTAGCAGCCCAACATCAAAACAAATGGTACTTGGATAGCGGCTGCTCGAGGCACATGACGGGCGACAAAGGTAAATTCTGTTTCCTAGTGGAGAAAGACGGAGGACAAGTCATTTTTGGAGGCAACAACAAAGGTCAAATCATTGGCACAGGTAATGTTGGTAAGTGTACCTCCAATTCAATTGAAAATGTACTGTTGGTTGATGGCCTTAATCACAATTTGCTTAGCATAAGTCAATTATGTGATAGAGGTCACAACGTCATTTTTGAATCAAATTCATGTCAAATTGTTGATAAAGAAACAGGAAGTGTGAAATTTTCTGGAAAAAGAGTGAATAACATTTACTTAGTTGACTTAGATGATCCAGAGAATGACAACTTGTGTCTTGTTGCAAATAGACAGGATGAATTGACCTTGTGGCATCGTAGGCTTGGCCATGCGAGCTACAACGTGTTGCACAAGATCATGAAGCTCAAATTGGTAAGTGGACTTCCTGATATTTCTTTTAGCAACAATGAAAGTTTTTGTGATGCATGTGCACAGGGAAAACAGACCCGGAAGTCTTTCAAATCTAAAGCACCGGTAAGCACATCTAAACCATATGAATTGTTGCACATGGACCTTTTTGGACCAACTAGAACTCTAAGTCTCAATGGCAAACGTTTTGGTTTTGTCATTGTAGATGATTTTTCTAGGTTCACATGGGTCAAATTCTGGCACACAAAAGTGAAACACTTACAATCTTCCAAGAATTCTTTAACAAGATTGAGCATGGCAATGTGAATAAAATATGCTCAATCCGCACCGATCACGGGGGAGAATTTGATAACAATGCATTTTCTGATTTTTGCAGGCACCAAGGGATTGAACATCTGTTCTCTTCCCCAAGGACTCCAGAACAAAATGGAGTAGTGGAGAGGAAAAACAGAACATTGGTGGAAATGGCTCGCACTCTTTAGTTGAAGGCCAACTCTCCAAAAGGTTTTGGGCAGAAGCAGTGAACACTTCGTGCTACATTCTAAATAGAGCCATGGTAAGACCTGTGATAAAGAAAACCCCCTACCAGTTGTTGAAAGGTAAGAAACCCAACCTTGGGTACTTCCGAGTTTTTGGCTCAAAGGTATTTATTCATAACAATGATAAATCTGATTTAGATAAATTTGAAGCCAAAAGTGATCAAGGTGTTTTTCTAGGCTACTCCGAACACTCTAGGGCATATAGGGTGTTTAACAATAAAACACGCACTGTGGAAGAAACTCCACATGTTATTTTTGATGAGACTTATGCCAAATCTAACAGCTTGGATGTTAACAGGACTGGAAAAGAGGATGAAGGGACATCGCTCAAGGATCTACAAGTCAAAGCAAAAGACAAATCTGAAGAAGATTCCAAGACCAAAGGTGGATATCTTCACAGGGACTACAGTGATGATGATGAAATTGCATTCAGAAAACAAGATGAAACACTTGAAGAGAATCCACCAGAAAGTGAAACTCCTGAAGAACTACACTCACAAGATCAAATTCCTCAAGGACAAGATACTCCCGGTCCTTCAACAATCACAAATGTGAGGTACTCCAAAGATCACCCACTTGATGATGTGATAGGTAGTTTAACTGATTCTGTTCAAACGAGGTCTCAAGTAAGAAAAATAATTGAACATGATCTTTTTGCTTTTGTTTCTCAAGTGGAACCCAAAAATGTTGAAGAAGCCTTAAAAGACAACTCATGGATTGATGCTATGCATGAGGAACTTGGTCAATTTCAAAGGAATAATGTATGGAGTTTAGTTCCTAAAACCCCTGAAATCTCTATCATAGGAACTAGATGGGTGTTTAGGAATAAACTTAATGAAGAAGGAAAAGTGGTCAGAAATAAAGCAAGACTCGTTGCAAAAGGTTATAGTCAAGAGTTTGGTGTAGACTTTGAAGAGTCATTTGCTCCTGTAGCCAGGTTAGAAGCAGTTAGAATTTTATTGGCATTTGCATGCTCCCATAAGTTCAAACTTTATCAAATGGATGTTAAAACTGCTTTCTTAAATGGCTATATCAAAGAAGAAGTCTATGTCTCTCAACCACCAGGTTTTGAAAATTCTGAAATGCCTAACCATGTGTATAAATTGCACAAAGCTCTTTATGGTTTGAAACAGGCACCTCGAGCTTGGTATGATAGACTAAGCAATTTTCTGGTAAGCAAGAACTACTCAAGAGGTAAAGTAGACCAAACACTCTTCACTAAGAAGGTTCGCAATCACATAATTGTTGTTCAAGTTTATGTGGACGATATCATATTTGGTTCTACTAACCCTTCACTGTGTGAAGAATTTTCTAAACACATGCACAGTGAATTTGAGATGAGTCTAATGGGGGAGCTTCAATTCTTTCTTGGTTTGCAGGTGAAACAACATAAAGATGGATTCTTCATAAATCAAGAAAAGTATGTTAAAGAGCTTCTCAAACGATTTCAGTTTGAGCAAGCTAAACCGGCCTCCACCCCAATGAGCACAAGCATCAAATTAGAAAATGATGAGAAAGGTAAACCGGTAGATGCAAAGCACTTCCGAGGTATGATTGGCTCACTCCTTTATCTTACTGCAAGTAGACCGGATATTCAATTTAGTGTTTGCCTTTGTGCTAGATATCAATCTAGTCCAAAGGAAAGCCATTTAATTGCAGTCAAGAGAATTTTCCGATATCTCTCCGGAACATGCAATTTGGGTTTTTGGTATCCAGCCGGCAGTAGTTTTGATTTGATCTCATACTCTGATGCTGATTATGCTGGATGTAAAATTGATAGAAAAAGCACTAGTGGATATTGCCAATTACTTGGCGGTTGCATGGTTTCGTGGGCATCCAAGAAACAACACTCGGTTGCACTCTCCACTGCAGAGGCAGAATATGTCGCTGCAGGAAGTTGTGCAGCTCAAGTGTTGTGGATCAAAAGTCAGTTAGCTGACTATAATGTTCAAATTGGATGCACACCTATCCTATGTGACAACACAAGTGCTATCAACCTTTCAAAAAACCCTGTCCAACACTCAAGGACTAAACACATAGAAATCCGTCATCATTTCTTGAGAGATGAAGTTGCCAATAAAACCTTGGAACTTATTTTCATTCCCACAGAAAAACAATTGGCTGATATTTTCACCAAACCCTTGTCTGAAGATAGATTCACTTCCTTAAGAAGAGAATTGGGTCTGTGTAAAATGCAATGAAACTAACTATCCATATTGGAGTACATGCTCTTTATGTGTGAATGACTATGTGGTATATCAAATGGTGAACTGTGGAAGAACAAGTTCGGCTTGTTTGGAAACTATCATCATGCGTGAGAAATATTCTCCGCCAAGTATCAATAGTCCCATTTCATATAAAGGCCCTGTACTTCACATAGGATTTTTAGTTTCCTTACATTTTATCATGTTAACTCCATGAAACAATGTTTTTCTGTGACTATGTGCTTGTGTATGACATTCTTGAAATGAACATGTTTGCCTTATATCAAATGCTTATGTGAATCCTTACTTGGATGATGTGTCAACACGTGCACACACTATGGGGGAGTGAGTTAAGGATAGATGAGCTTTTTCTTGAGAAAACTCTTCATACATCTTCTTGTTGAACTCTCACTTCCTTGAACTTAATGAGCAATCAATCTGAAACCAGAAAAATCCACTCTGTTCATATCTGTCGACAGACACATTCCATCTGTCGACAGATACAATCAGTCTTGTTCTGGCAGAAACTTCAATTCTGTGTGCATCTGTCGACAGACAGACTTCTTCTGTCGACAGATACACCCATTCTTCTTTATTCTTCAACTCCTTCTTCATATGTTTCAAGAAAGTGTTCCTTACTTGATTTAAAGGTAAACCTTGGTCTGTTTGTGTGCAATATAACCCTTCATATCCACTTCATATCAAAGTCATGAACCAAGTCTAAATGTTGTTTGATGCATGACCTGATTAAGGTCTTATTAGATCATTTTGAACACAATGAGCAAACCAAATGATTTTTAAACATCTCCTTTGAATAACTCCCTTGTCGTTGAGCATGAATCTAAAATTGATTTGAAAAATCAGAAAGCTCTTGAATTTAATGTTCTACATTACAACTTGCCTAAAGAAATCTCATGTACTTGACAAAAATAATAATAAAAAAAAAAAAGGAGAAAAGCTACCTATTTCTTCGGTTCAATCAAATTTATATCTCTTTATGGGATGGAGGTAGAGCAATGATGAAAATGACTGAGTAACCGGGGACATGGGCATCACAAATGTCAGTCTTCGCGTCAAAAGGTTGTTTCATTATCTCTATACAATGGCCTGATGGACACTCACATTGAGTAACTGGGGGTATTGGCATCACAAATGTCTACCTTCACATGAAAAGGTGAAAGTGTTCCTCATTGCCACTCTTTTCCATCTTCGTTGCCTAAACCTTCTAAAATCACACCTGAAATAGAGTGAAGCCTCCGAAATTTTTTCTGTCAAGTCCAATGTGTTTCTTCGGTAAGACGTTCTTGTGGCCATTTAATTCAATTGTCATCTGACTATCATCTCTATTTAAATGCATGTTTTTCTTCAACGGCCTTAATCAAAAGAGTTGTTTAATTTTCACTGGCTTTTGTGAAATGTGTTCCTCATGATCTAATCAAAGAACTTATCGTTTCTAATTCAAAATCATTTTAGATTTGTGTCATGTCTTCATCTTAATGGATATGAATTTTTGTCTTGCACATACACCCATTTTGCCTTAAACCAACAAATGAACACTTGTCCCTTTGAAAAATTTTGATAAAAATCCAGTTTTCACCAAAAAGGAGCTATCTGTCGACAGATAGACTTGCATCTGTCGACAGACGACGGCCCAGATCCGTTTTTTTCAGAAAACCCTCGCGCCGGTTCACCTCCTTTTTGTGGGGCCTTCCTTTTAAAACCTTCCCAATCCATTCTAAGGCCGCCCACGACCCTTTCACACCCCTTCTCTCTTGTTCCCTCCTCCTTCTCTCCAAACCCCCTATCTTTCCCCCTCCAGGGCTCCGTCTCCGACGATCTTGTTCCTCGTCTAGGATCCCTCCTCTCGATCCTTCCTCCTGTGATGGCACCCAAGTCGAAGCTTCCCGCTCGCCGTCGTCGCGCTCCGACGGACGCCGGAGAAAGCTCCAGGGCTCCTTCCGAACGCCGAAGCAAGCATCGTGAGGATCGGTTGCCGGAACTCATCGTTCCCCAAGGTCTCCATCTTATCCGACCCACCGGCACCTTCAAGAAGATTGTCCAATCCCGGTATGTGGACTTCGAGTCCCTAGCACCGATGTTCCCCTCTCTTCTACCCTACTTTGACACTCAAGGGTGGACATCCTTCTTGTACTCCCACCTCCAGTACTCTCCCACTGCCGTCTCTGAGTTCTACAACAATCTAGGGCTTTCCGATCAGGGAGATCTCTACTCTTCGGTGAAAGGCATTCGTTTTCGCCTCACCGCCAATCTTCTCTCCACAGCCCTTGAAATTCCGAACTCAGGAGTTGAAATCTTCAACTACAATCCCTCTGCTTCTGAGTATTATGAGCTTTTGACATTGGAACCCTATGATGCTACCAAGGAGATTGCTCGTCTCAACGCCAACTCCTTTCCTCCCTTGATCCGGATGATCCATCACATCTTCACTACCTTGATCGTCCCGAAGGATGGAAGTCGAGAGTTAGTCACCGAGGTCCACAAATCCTTGTTCATCTTTTTCCTCAAGTGTGACGAAATCAACCTACCAGAACTCATGATAAGCCTCATCCGTCGGTGTTTCTCTAACACCAAAAGATCAATGCCATATGCTTGCCCCATTACTTCTCTTCTTATTTTCCTTGGAATTCCTATCCCTCCAAGTGAGCTCATCTCACTAAAATCCCGAAGTGCCTTTGACCTCACTGCCGCCAACCGCATGGGCTACAAGATAGTAGACGGCGTCGTCACAAGGACTCTCAAGGGAAAGGAACCACAAGAAGCTGACATGTCAACCGGTGAAGAAGACAATGAAGATGATGAAGCAAATGACGGCACTGATGAAGACTCTCAGGATGAGCAAATGCCTGACCAAGCTCCAGAGGTTGATGGTGTACCTGTGCCTCCACAACAATCCATTCGTGATTACTTGGCACAAATCCATCAAGAAATGACCTCAGGATTTGCTCACATGACGTCAAGATTTGATCAAGTGGACGCTCGCCTCAACACTCTAGATGACCGGCTTGACCACCTCTACTCCGAGAGAGATGGATCCCGTCACCCTCCTTCTGCTGGACATGACAATGAATAGAGGGTCTCAGGGTCATTAGAGGTCTTAAGAGTCCTAGCTGGGAATTAGTCTCACTTGTCTTGTCTTGTCTTCTTTTGCTTGTTCATGCTATTTCCCCTTCTTTTGATCTTTATCGAGTCATGTAATGTTTGTCAATGTACTGTGTAACTTCAATGATCAATCAATGCAAACACAGTTCTTGTTTATATTTGACTCCAAATGTGCTTAACTTGACTTCTTGTATGAATGTGCATAACTTCACTTTTTGTATGTTGTCAAAAAGGGGGAGAACATCAATATATGCATCAATTGAATGTTTTTGTCATCATCAAAAAGGGGGAGATTGTTGGGTTTTTCATATATCATGTTTTTGATGATCACATTAACATCCTTGAACATTGATTTAATGCAAAATTGATGTGCTAACTAACATGAAAAATACATGAAAGTGATTGAGTTAAACATTGCCAAATCATACAATGTATATCACTAACAATGTGTTTGCATGTAGGTGCACAAGCATGAAAGATGAAGCATTGAAGAGGCATTGAAGAGTTGAGCAAAAGGCACAAAAATATGTCAAAGAGGTGCATCTGTCGACAGATGAAGTGTACCTGTCGACAGATTCAGACAGTGATCCCCAGACAGAACTCAGGTTTGCATGTCTGAGTGTATCTGTCGACAGATGCATTGTACCTGTCGACAGATTCATACAGTCAACCCAGGACAGAACTCTGTGTTCTATCCCTGAGTCTGTCTGTCGACAGATGCAAGTGCACCTGTCGACAGCCGACGGAAACTTCAGAATTTGGGTTTCCAAATCCGGCCCCACTTGGGTGTTTCCTTCCTCCACGACCCCCACCTTTACCTAACACTATATAAGCATCCTTTTGGTGCCAATTTCGCAGAGAGCAGCCTCCCATCCAAGAGCCTCCAAGGGACCAAGAAGAAAAGTCCCAAATTGCTGCTCTGCTTCAACTTTCCGCCCAGATCATCCCGGAATCACCATCTATGCGGAGCTGAAGCCGGATCGTCATCAATTCAACCTTCTACATCGATCAATCTGCATCCAATCGAAGTTTGAAGAGCGTTTGGACGATCCACGAGAAGAATTCCAACCGGATTTGTTCCCTAATTCCCAATTCTTCTCCATCTCATAATTTCCACTCCATCATGTGTGTGTGTGGTTGTGTTTCGAGCATCTCTTGTGCTTGATTCACGTATTTGTGGTTGTTCTGATCGTGCTTCATCAGACAACGTGTGTGTGGTTGAGTTGTAGTGTTGAATTCGCTTATAAGCAGTCGTTTCTGCGTGTGTGTGTGGACGGTGGACGTAGGATACACGAGTTGTGTACTCCGAACCACCTTAAATCATCGTGTCTTGTGGTTTGTTCTCGTTTTGCGATAGATGATTGGTAGGCACGGTGTTCATACGCACGTTTGATTCCCTGTTCTCTTTTAAATCAACTCAAGCGGTCTCATATTTAATCGAATCCTAATCAAGTATCTTTGAGATTGCTGTAGCATCGAAAAGGACCCATCAATAGTTTAAATTTGCCGTAATCTATTCAACCCCCCCCCTTCTAGATTACCGTATTGTGTATTTCCGCATAACCCTTCACATGTTTGGGGTTTCTTCAGGAAAATTGCTAGGTTTCATAGTCAGCAAACGGGGGATTCAGATAGACCCTCACAAGGCCAAGGCAATAAATGAAAATGCCTCCTCCTAAGAACATATCTGAGCTTCGAGGTTTAATTGGTCGGCTTCAGTTCATAAGGAGATTCATATCTCAGTACTCTCAAAGATGTCATCCTTTCTATGAACTGTTAAAAGGAGGAGCCAAATTTGAATGAAACGCTAAGTGCCAGGAGGCCTTTGATGAGCTCAAGAGTTATCTCATGAATCCGCCCGTGCTGCAGGCACCTGTCCCTGGGAAACCCTTAATCCTATATTTGTCGACTATTGAGGACTCCCTAGGAGCTGTCCTTGCTCAACATGATGATTCTGGCAAAGAAAGGGCAATCTATTACCTGTCTAGGCTCTTCAATCCTTCCGAGCTCAAGCTCACCACAATGGAGAAAACATGTGCAGCGCTAGTGTGGGTAGTGCAGAAATTGAAGCACTACTTTCTAGCCCATAGGGTGAGTTTGATTTCTAGAATGGATCCTATTAGGTATCTCCTAGAGAAGCCAATCCTTGTCGACAGATTGGCACGTTGGCAAAGCTTCTTGTCTCAATTCGATATCACCTTTGCAGTCCAGAAAGCTATAAAAGGGTATGCCACTACTGAGCACCTCGCTCACCTTCCTCTTCCTCACAGTGACACGGTTCAAGAGGATTTCCCCAATGAAAACCTGTCACTCATCTCTCGCAATCCCTTCTGGTCGCTCCACTTTGATGGGGCTCTCAATTCTAGGGGACGCTGCATAGGTGTTGTCTTACTCACCCCAGAAGGGATCACCGTTCCACTTGCATATCAACTCCAATTCCCTGCCACCAATAATGTCTCCGAGTATGAGGCTCTCCTAGCTGGTCTAAAGCTCGCCTATCTCTTAGGCGCGTGCCATCTCAAGATCATAGGAGACTCTCAACTCGTTCTCCAGCAGGTCCTTTCTACCTATCGCACTCGTGACCCTAAGCCCAAGCCTTATCAAGATCTGGTCACGCTCCTAGCTAAGCAATTCCGCAAACTCATCTACATTCACACTCCTCGCTCTCAGAATATCTTGGCTGATGCCCTGGCATCCCTGGCCTCATCTCTCTCTTTCCCTCTCAGCCACAGTGCTGAGACAATTACTGTTCAAAGATTAGAAGCTCCCTCCACCCAGGACCCTTGGTTCAATAACCTCAGGAGCTCCTTAGTCTTGAAAGTAGAGAGAAAAGAAGCGAAGGAACTATCATTGATAGAGCTAGGAGAAATGATGGAAGAAGAAAGGCCATGGTACCAAGAGATTGAGTTGTATTGCAGAAACGGTACCTTCCCAGAAGAAGCAAAAGTAGAAGATAGGAGAGCCATCCGTAGAGCGGCGTTGAGATATACAATTGTTGGAGAAGTGTTGTACAGGCGCGCTCTAAATGGAATGCTCTTTAGATGTTTGTCGGACGAAGAAGCCTGGAAGGTAGTGGAAGGAGCCCACTCTAGTGAATGTGGAGGGCATGTGAATAGCCAAATGTTGGCTAAGAAGATCCTTAGGCAGGGCTATTACTGGCCAACCTTAGAAGAAGACTGTGCCATCTACGTACGTAGGTGTGTCAAGTGCCATCTCCATGCCGATAAGATCCATGCTCTGTCCTCTTCTTTGCATCCACTATCTTCTCCTTGGCCTTTCTCCATGTGGGCCTTTGATATCATCGGGCCTCTTGGTGATCCTAATGCTCAAGTAAAACAGAAATCTTTCATCCTTACTACTACTGAGTACTTCACCAAGTGGGCCGAAGCAGAGGCATTTGCAGAAATCAAAGGCTCGACCGTGTGCAGGTTTATTATGAGGAACATCATCTCGCAGTTCGGAGTGCCAAGTGGCTTCGTCACCAACAATGGACCCTAGTTCATATCACAGGAGCTTCAAGACCTATGTAAGAAATTCAACATTTCTTTGCATCATTCGTCTCCATACTACCCGCAGGGCAACGGCCAAGCCGAAGCCACAAACAGAACGCTTTTGAAAATTTTAAAGAAAACTTGTGAGTCTCATAAGTTCGCCGTTTGGCCTGAAAAATTGATTGAGGCTCTGTGGGCCTATCATACCTCCATCCGCACGCCCACTGGGAAAACTCCCTTTTCACTTACATACGGGATGGAGGCCATATGCCCACATGAGATCCTCATTCCTTCGCTAAGAGTTCAGCTAGACAAAGAACTTAATCCTGATGAACGTCGAGAGGCATTACTTACACAGCTGGAACTCCTAGACGAACGGCGTCTAGCCGCGGCCGATCATGTACTTTCATATCAAAATAGACTCTTAAGATCTTTTCAAAAGAAAGTGATTGAACGCAAATTCCAAGAAGGAGACATGGTTTGAAGCGAATTTTCATAAAACATGGAGGTCCTAGGTCAAAATTGCAAGCAAACTGGGAAGGGCCGTACGTCATTAAGGAAGTGTACCTTGGGAACGCGTATAGGCTTATCAATGCCGATGGTGAGGAGCTCTCTCACCCGTGGAATGGGTTGTATCTTAAAGATTCTACCCTTAATAAAAGGTTTTCAATAGCGACATCATCTTGCAAAAGAATGTTAGTAGCTATGTGTCTCACTCCCTTTCATTTATTGTCAAATGACCCTTATACTCAGTCACACACACCACATGGCAACCCAGGGCTAATTTTCCTTAGTCAGTGGTGTTCCTGCCTAGCCCTAGTATGGGGTGCGAAGGTCAATTCTCTTCTTGCTCAGACAAGGTCTAGGGGCAAAAGGACACTGACTTATGGACTAGGGGAGGTGTTGCTCATATGTATGAAGTCTCAAAGAGAGACGGTCTATTCAAAAGAAAGAAAAGAAAAAAGGAAAAGAGAAAATTCATAAAAATGAGAAGTAAACAGAAAATTGAAAATAGGGGCATGTCAAAGAGTGGCAGTACAGTTCCCCACGGGATGCCCTTGAGCCCGGTCGTACGCATGCCCGGGACAAAATAATGACCATAAAGTCTCTGGACAACAGATGGATTCCATATGAGATACACCCTTGCAAGTCATACAAGTCAGTCTCCCAAGCACCAAGTCCAAGTCTTGTCTCCTTTAAGTCTTCCTATCCCCGCTAATGACTGGAGAACCCCACACCTGGTCTACGTTCGAACGTTAGTGACTAGGGGCAAGTAGCCTTTGGGAGCCAAAAGTAAATGCACACTGTGTTTAGGGGATATTTTGGCAAATATAAGATAGGAATGAGATCCATAGTCAATCACTCAAATCTAGAGGATGTCGTTATCAGAAAACCCCAAAACTCCAAAAAAAAATTAGAAAACCCCAAAAATCCAAAATCCAAAAAAAACCCAAAAATCCAAAAGAAATCAGAAAATTCCAAAAAAACAAAAAATCAGAAAATTTTAAAATCTAAAAAAAATTAGAAAATCTCAAAATCCAAAAAAATTAAAAATCCCAAAAATCCAAAACAAAATGTGTGTACATATCGCTTTCTTTTAGCATGCATTATTTCAATTTACTTTCAGCCTATTTAAATAAGGCTCAGCCGTTTGACAATTACGAAGTTGAAGTCATTTTTACTTAGTGCAAGGGGCTGAGCCAAAGACCAGATCTAACCTATTCTCATAAGTGTGCAGGGACAAGAAATTTTCGAATGTGCGCAACGATGTACTCAGGGTACTCTCTTCCTCTCTCACTTATTCGGATCTCATCTCACACTCATGTTAATTGCAATTCATTCATTTTTTTCATAAATATTGACATAAAGTAAAGATCCACTAAGAGATAAGCAGTGCGTACAAAGATAAGGGGGAGGTGGCTCACAAACTCCTCACTGTCCTCCACCACTCTCCCCAGACCCCTCATGTCTATCTGGTGGTGGTGGCATCTCACCACCACCCCTGCCACTCCTGGCGCTCATCTCACCACTGAGGCGCCTCTCCTCATCCTCGTTCCTCCGGCGGCTGGAGGAACCTGCTAAGTACTGCCTAACGAAGGCACCAGTCGCTCCGCTAGCTCTGCTCACGTCACTCTTACTCCTGCTCCGGGACTGGCCTATGGCCGTCATCACCTCCTGTAGGCCCCGAGCTAGGGTCTGCTGCGCGTGCAGATCAGCGCGTAGCTGGGCCAGCTCTGCCTGATCCACGGCCGGTCCCTATGTGCATAGCTTCGCCAAGTCGGCTGTCATCGCGTCCGTCTGAGTGCATAGCTGGTCTCTCTATGCCGCTACTTTGTCCACCTCGCTCTGCAGCTCGGTCGCTCAGTCGATGGCAGTCCTCAGCTCCGTCTCTTGCAGAAAAAAGCCAAGTCAGTACCAAATTTAAATGATTTCCAATCTAAATTACTGTTTCACTTACCCGCTCGGCTAGCTCCGCCTGCGACTCCTCGGCCCTTCTGACCGCATCTGCTAGTCGGTCCTCCAGATTCGACTGGGAGCTCTCTACTACTCTGGAGGATGAAGCACCAGCCTGTGCTCTCCTCACCCGGTCTAACTCCCTCCGTTGCACATGCAACACACGTCAGTTTCCCAAATCAGCTTAAGAAATTGGTAGAGTACTGAAGTCTGAGTAAGTGCTTACCAGCTGCTCCGCCTCCCGCTGGGCTACCTCTCGGTCCTGCACTGCAGAGTGAAGCAGGGGCCGAAGCGAGGCTATCTCTCCAGCCATGTCCACCTGCAATTCATTTCTAAACCTTTAGCTCAATTCCATTAAAAAAAAGCAATTCACAAGGTCTGGATTTAGGAGATCTACCTGTCGTCGCGCGCCCTTATAAACTCTCGTCCCGTACTTTAGGGCATATGCCTGAAGGTATGCGTCGTCAGATGTGGCAGTGGACTTGACTTTCTTACCTCGGTGCTCCCAGTTTTGGATTTGCTCCTTAGCTCGCTCGCGCCAGTCCATGGTGTCGTGAAGACCCCGGAACCTCCGACCTGACCTGGGAGTCCAGTCGTGGCTGGGGAATTTCACCGCGCTCTGCCGCAGGCCAAGCGACCTCTGGGTCAGGTAGTGGTGGAGAGGTAGCACGAGGTTAAGAGCATGGATCCACACCGTCCTACCGAAGTAGGGGCGGGCCAGCTCCAACCAAGGTTGTCCCTCATCCGCCTCCCCTAGATAGGGCCGCCACACCACCTGCACATCAAGCACATCTTGTCAGTAGTTGAGCAATTAATCAAAATCAAGTTGAATTCATGAGAGGGGTTAGAGCACTTACATCTAGCTGAGGGTAGATGTCAATGGCATCCTGGAGAGATGTCAGCTGGTCCCCCAGGGGGTGCGTGTCACAGCATGGCACCCTCCGTCGAGCAATGGGCACGAGGCCCGGTCACTCCAGAGTCCCCCTCCTCAGGCCAGGGAGGTGTAGGTTGGCCCAGACCTGCAAGAAAACAAGAATGCATGGTTAGTTCGCATTAAATGTCAAAAGGGCAATTTTAAGTAAAGGGGCAAGAGAAAAAGAGGGTGTACCTGTAGGAAGGGGTAGAAGCCACTGATCGCTATCTGCCGATCCGAGGAACCTAGGCTCTCGAACTGATGCGCCAGGAAAGCTGCCCCTCACGCATAGCTCCCTACCTCACCTAGATCCTCTAACAATGGCAGGAACCAGCAGTGGACCGGGTCGCCCCTCGCGGCAAACAAGAATCTACTAAAGAGCAGAATGAGGAAGCGACGCAGGTCTAGGTCTGCCTGAACCCCTGGCTCATCGGCTAGCACCTCCTGACATCCCCTCACCAATCTCTGCAACTACTCCTCCACCGACTCGATCACACCCCTGGCAGTGTGGAACAATCCTAAACTCTCCTGTAGATCAACTCTGGAGATGAGAGAAGACCTAGGGCCTATGCTCAGGTCTAGGAGTCTGCGTGCTAACACCTAATAGCACGGATAGGTATAGCCAGTCACCGGACGACCATAGACTCTCAATCTAGTGATCCTGCTCACATCCTCTAAGTTGGGGATCATGTGTCCCCATGGGAGTACGAAAGCAGTGGCCTCTGCGTCCCACCTACTGCGCAGGGCATGGGTCAGAGGGGCATCCGCCCTCATCCACTCCATCCTAAGGGTCTTACCAAACCCCATCTCGTCAACCCTCTCTATCTGGAACTCCGGGAAAGCTAAGTATACCGCTAAAACTAAGATCCATGAAACCCAGGCCCTCATTTCTCCCTGCAAGCACAAAATTATAGTCATCGGTCAGTTTCATCCTGTTCAGGTTATGGTCTCGATTGAGATCGCGACGGCCCAGAGGGCCGCGACCTTGTCGCGACGCCCCGATGCGTCATGACCTGGTCGCGCCCCCCTAGTGGACTGCGACCTTGTCGCGATGGCCTTGGCTGACGCTACATGGTCGTGGCCCGTTGACCCATCACGAAAACTGGTGTCACGACGGGCCGACCCGTCGCGGTCTCAATCGCGAACCAACTAATCTTTCCTTGTCTGGTAGTCGCTTCTTTGGGCATCACACCCTACATTAGGCCCTCTAGGGGCTTCCCCACACATCCACAACAAAAATAAAAAAGGATTAGGGTTTGAGGCTTACCTTCATCATGGCATCCTCGCGAGCCCTCGCCACCGCTTCAAAATCCATCATCGGGGCCTCCTCCTCCTCCATGTCGATCTCCGGAACCACCTCCTCCGCCGGAGGCGACGCCTCCCGCTGCCGGGAGCTCCTCCTCGACGCTTGTCGCTTCCCCTTCCTGCTAGAGGATCCTACACTGCCATCACCACCTCCCTCCATCACCGGGTGAGTGAGTGAGAAATTGAGGGATTTTGGGAGAAAGAGCGTGAGAAAGCAAGAGAGAGGGAACCAGAGAAGTGGGGGTGATCGCCAGAGAGAGAAAGGAGAGTTTGCACACTTGAACGCACAAAGGGGGAAAGAAAGGGGGGCTTCTGCATATTTGAATCGTCGGTTGATAACGCGACGCCTTTGGACGTCACGTTCCTGTCACGATAGCTAGGTAGACCGCGACAATGCCGCGACCCGCCGCCCTGTCGCGACGTTGAGGCATCATCCATAGGGGTCGCGTTATCAACAGTACACAGTGTGCACAACTTAAAAATCTGATTTTATTGATTCAACTCATCAAGTACAATGCGTAATTTTTCCTACGTTCAATCAAATGCACTCTTTTGCCCTAATTATCATCTGATACAATGCTTACATCAATCTAATCCATCTCAAGCTCCCGTTTCAGTTGGACGAACCCTTTTCAATGCCTCGAGGTACTCTCGGGTCACGTCCTTGTCCTCCACTACCTCCGCTTGGAGGAGACCCGTGGCGCATCCCTCCCAGTGGACGATGGCGCTTCTCACATCTCGCTCATCTTGGTCATCACCCCTCTTCCATTCCTGAATGGGCGGGTAGTGCTGTAGACACGAGATTTGGCCCATCTCCGCGTGGTTTAGTGGTCCAATAAGGCTCATTTGACCGTTTGTTGACTTGCCTCGGATCCCATGTAGACGGTAGCATCGACTGCCGCTGACTCCTAGTTGGCAGCAAGGTCTCTGGATGCCGACTATAGTTGGAGTCCACTTATGTTGACGCCTGCATGGAGTTGGTGGCAGGATCGTTGGACGTCAACCTAGGTTTACCTGGTCTGCGCAACTGCCCAAGATTTCAGCCCACTAGCGCCATTCTCTCGGCCATGCAACGCATATAGCCATTCCCAATGGGTATATGGGCCACATTGGCACACCATTGACCCAGTAAAAATCCTATGTGGCCCCCTCCCATTGGTTGGAGCTTAAACTCATGTATTGCCAAGTGTGCAAGTGTGTTTCTTCACACTTAGCATCCTAAGCACCCTAGATCCGACCCCCACTGTCTATATAACTCCCCCCCTTGGCCTTCTAAGGAAAGGAGGAGATGCTGGACGCCCAAGCCTTGATGCTTTGAGAGAGGAGAGAGAAAATTGACTCAAGCTTCCACACTTGTTTCCTCTCTTCCCCTCAATCTGTGGAGAGCCCAGGAGGTTTCACCACGAGCTGGAGGAGCCCACAAAGGAGCCAAACAAGCTGCAACACGAGGATCATCTCCCTCCTCCCTTTCTCTTCCCCTTCTCTCTCTCTTAGTTCTTGCATGTTACACACACCCACATACACACCCTAGGCACGTAGGGCACCTTCCTACACACCTAGAAAGGGGTTTCCCAACCAAAAACGGAGGGAAGAAGGGTGGTCATAGCACTTGGCCACCCCTCTTCTCAAGTCCGCAACCGGTACGGGACTCTCCTTTTGGGCCTTTCTCTTTTCGTTTTGAACATTCACTGCACTTCTTAGAGTCTAATAGAGTCTTTCTTTTGTGGCAGGAACACTTGAACGAGACCGCGGAGCTCTCTTTCTTTGGCCGGCCAAAGAAGGAGTAGTTGGAGTCCCACGATCTACCGCTACGCGAGGCTACGACACCGACGTGATCACAACACCTCCTTGGGCACAGGTAAGGCCCTGGCGATCGCACCTCTCCCTTTCCTTTACGGTTTCTCTTGGTTTTCTCCTCAGTCAACCAGGGAGTCAACAGGGTCAACCAGTAACCCTTCATCGCCAACGAGGGAACGACGACATTCATGAATGTCCGGAGGATCCCACAGTCTGTCGGGAGCCCGGTAAATGGATCGTCCACAGCTCTTTTCTGGCGATCACGGTGGGACAAGCACTGCTGCCATGGTTTCAGTCTTCACCCAAGTAAACGGCAATCGACACTGCCGTCTACCCAGGTAAGCATCCATCTTTCCTGTCGTTCAGTTCTTCATAATGTCAATCTCTGTTGCCGTCTACTTCTCTTCAACGTCCGACGATCATGCCGTTTACATGCTTTTGAGGAACTTGACGTCGCAGGCCTTGCCGTTTACCTTTCCAGAAGCTTGTTTTTAGCTGTTTTGATCTATTTTTCTTTCTGTTTGCTTCCTGATTGCCTTCTAACGGTTCTGTGTCACGAGGTGGGTCCTTTCCTCATCTGTTCTAGCCTCCCCACACATTCTAGGATAGCCCCTCCTTGGTTTACAACCTTTTACTGGGGGATTCCCTCTCGGGTAAATCGGGTTGATTCCAAGGGGAACTCTATAAGTCCCTAAATTCCGTGGATTCCCTCACGGTACGGGGCAGGAGAACCTTTACCCTTCCCATTTAGTCTGCCCATTCACCCGACTTTGAGTAAGGAGTGAGAGAAATTGGCCTTTTACAAAGTTATTTAACACACAACTTCAATCTTCTAAAAATTTTGGGACGTTGTTTGATAACATTGTCTGGTAGAAATCCACTCTTCTCCTTATAACAGTGTAATTAATCAACTAAACCATCTTAAAATCAGTAGGTTGTGTTGTTAAATGGACTCTTGGTTGAACTCTTGCAACATGTCTAATAATCCGGCTTTCGAATATGACGATAACATTAATGATGAATTTGTCAGAATGGTCAACACTGATATGCAACCTGAAGAGTCTGTTTAGTCCTCTTCTCAGGCCGACAATGAGGAGAGTGTGAGTTTGAGGGTCAACCCAACTTATGCCCAAGATGTTCAAGAAGACCCCGAATTCTCTAAACTCCTCTCTCACAATTCGCCCGAGGACATCATTTCTATGCTTTCTAAGCATACCATCCGGGCAGCGACCTCTCCTTCCCCTCCATCCCCTTCTCCATTCCATGCTTCCTCATCTAGGCTTGCTCCATCCTGGGTTCCTACCTCCACTCCTATTCCTCCTCCCACTCCTGCATCAATTCCAACTCCACCTCCCGTCAATCCTATCTACATCCAAACTTCACCTCCCACTCAATCCAAATCCATCTCCCGATCGGAGGTGGAGGGCTTTGTTAGGAAACTCTTGGCCGAATCATTGTCACTTTCCAAGCCTCATTCCCTTCAGAACTACTGCAAGCTTCCCAACGCCTACTTTCCCCCAGGTTTCAAGGCCCCGAAATACCGCAAGTATGATGGGACCTCCAACCCTCAATTCCACCTTGCTGGCTTTACCATGGATTCCCACCGGTGGCTATACAATCGGGTCCTCTTAGTTCACCTCTTCCAACAATCGTTAGAGGGGGAAGCTTTGAGGTGGTTCACCTCCTTACCCGCATCGGATCTTATTAATTTCTACATAGTCTCTGAACGCTTCATCTCCCATTTCTCCTACATGGCCACCCAAGTCCCTACACTCTCCGACTTGGTGGTGGAGAAGATGAGGCCAGATGAAGACTTTGTTGCTTTTGCCAACCGTTGGAGATCCATGGCTTCGAGAGCCGATGTCACCATCCCGGAGTCTCAAGCCATCATTATGATTGTCAACAACACCACTTCTCAGCTCAAATCCATTTTGATGCTAAGTGAGTTCCCCTCTTTTGCACATCTTTATAATCGAGCTAGGGTGGTTTAGAATCAAATCAAGGACTCCTCTCTCCCACCATTCTTTGAAGGGAAGCCCGAGGGACGTAAGGCTCCCGCGGTACCTACCACCGAGGGGGTGACCATCAACGAGTCTGTCAGTGCTTGCAGTCAGCCGCTGAGGCCTCCTAACAAACCCTCCAACCCTCCTTCTAATCCTCACCAATTCTTGTCACACCCCTCCAAGCCTTATTCCGCTGCTCCTGCCCCTTCTGGCTACACCCGGCCCGGTCCCAAAAGGTCTCATTACCCTCCTCTCCCTGAGACCCTCGAGGACGTATTCTTCGCCCTCATGTCTTGTGACGCTATCCGACTCCCCCCACAAAGGGAAAGCATCAATCCAAGGGCGGATACATCAAAATACTGTCCTTATCATAGGGCCCATGGTCACAACCTCAACAACTGCTTCACTTTCTGTGACTGGGTATACGACATGAACGATCAAGGTAGGATAAACTGGGAGGACGTCAAGGTGGCCATAGCCAAGTCTAGGTACACCAAAAGGGACCTTGGCATTGTCCAAAACCCTCTCCCCAACCATCAAAGCAACAATCCCTCCTCCTTTAAGTCCCAAGAAAATGTCCATACCATGACACATTCTAAACCATGGGTCGTAAGGAGAGAACAAAAGTGGGGGGTAGAAGGTTTTGACGAATGCTACATGTGTCCCCCTGTAGAGTCTGAAGAGCCCTCCACGACCGTAGATGCCATTTTAGAAGAGCGGCCTTTAGTTCTTATCTGACCCGCACGTCAGGAAGCCTACCCCTCCATTCATGTTTCCCCTGCCTATGAGCCGCCCACCCACGGAACCAGACCTCTCCAGCTTATCCTCCCTAAGCCTCAGGAGGACGTTCATGTCACACTCCAGAATCGGATTATTCCTCCCCCTCCGCGGCCATCTCAAGATGAGGAGGATAATGGACCTCCACCACCTACCGACACCGAATATGACATTCTGCAACACTTGGATAAGACTCTCGCAAGGGTGTCTATTTTGGAATTGATTCGGAGATCGCCGTCACATCAGTCCACCCTCTTCGAATTCCTCCAAACGATCATGGTCAATGATGACCTTCCTCCCAGTGGGGTCACTAATGCTATCCTCTCCCTCACCCAAGGACCATCAATCTCCTTCTCGGACAAAGATCTTGCCCCCCCCCCCCCCCCGAGTGTCGATCTCTTCCTCTCTGTCTTACCATTAACCTCAACGGGGTTTCGGTGGACTCCACCCTCATTGACACCGGGGCATCCATCAACGTGTGTCCGATGAAGACCCTCAAGCAATTAGGTTTGGGGGAGGACAATCTGGAGAAAATCTGCTCCACTATTGCCGCCTACGACAATTCCAAAAGGGTTGCCAAAGGTAAAATTGCTCTTCAGCTCGAGATTGGACCCACCACTATGTCCACCGAGTTCCTAGTCTTGGACGTTGATCCGACCTACAAAGCCATCCTTGGTCATCCCTAGCTGGAGCAAACTTTAGGGGTCCCTTCCACGGCCCACCATAGTTTCAAATTTCCATTTAATGGGCGGGTTATCAAAATCAAGAGCATTCCTACCTTGGAAACTCTCAATGCTATCACCTCGGAGCAGATGCCACATTTGTTCATTCCAGACAAGGGGAAGAAACCAGTCATGTCCATCTTTGACTTCCCCTTACCCTTTGATCTAAACCAACCTCCCCAGTCAAATGAAGAGTTTGAGCACATCCCATGTCCTCAAGGGAAGGGTTGGGAAGTGATGGCCAAGATCGGTATATCCATGGCTGAGGATTAGGTAGGAATGAGCAGGGTCCTATCCGTAGTGTCCAGACGAGAAGGTTGCTAGATAGGGCTGGTCTAGGATTCCATCCGGACCCCATTCATCCATATCCATTCATTCCCTATCAACCTCTCACTTGGACCCTGAAGGAGCACTTCATTCAGGGACCCCTCCAGCCGGGAACACGGGAACCCGTGATAGAAGAACTGTCCAACTTTGGCGACTCTGGAAGCGAAGGAGAAGGAGAGGAAATTTCCAAGGTTGAGAAAGTCTGCGATGACTTCGGCCTTCTCTCACTCTTTGGTTCAGATCTCCCCTCCTCATCACCTTCATCCCCTCCATCTCCTTCACAATCTCCTACCACTGAGATGTGCCCGACACCTCACTATCCTCCTCCATCCACTTCTTCCTCTCTTCTTTCTCCCCCTATCCTTCCTCTATCCCTCACCTGGCCAATCGGTGCATCATTGAGTCAACAACTCATGGTTTTGAGCCTTGACTCCAAAAAAAAATTTTTTTGCCGATTTTGAAAGGTGGGAATGCGAGGTCTCCATCGAGTACCCTTCCTCTTTGGAGTCTCTTCCACTCGGCCAGGGGCCGACGCTTTCCAGCCTAAATTCCCGCTCCTGCCCCTCTGAGGCACTTCCCCTGTACATAGTTTTGTACATAGTAGTCATGTACATAGTGGTCTAGATTTTAGTTTAGAGTCTAGTCTAGAGTCGGGTTTAAGTTTAGAAGAGTCTAGTTCCCCTCAGCCATGTGTTCGTAAGGAGAAGGGTAGGCAAGTTCCTGCCCATTATGTCATGGCCTTGGCTGAGAAATGTGTTAAGTTAAGTCAAGTCCCAGAATTTCTTGAGGAGCCTGCCCTTGTAGAGTCTGATTTTGAAGAAGGTGACTCTGTAGTCGGTGGTTTAGGAGTCTATCTGCTAGATTTCGATGAGAAGGGTGAGCTGGGAGATCTTGGGTCAGAAGAAGAGGACCCAGTGAGCTCCTATGTGGATGGCACCAAGAGGTTCGACGAGCCAACCATGGCTGCGGACGAGCCCACCAAAGAGGTCAATCTTGGCACTGAAGAGCCCCCGAAGGTAGTCTTGGTTAGTGCCAACTTGAGTGTAGAAGAAGAAGGAGCCCTTGTAGCTATCCTTAAAGAATTCTCCGATGGTTTTGCTTGGTCCCCGGGACTTGACACCTCTTTGGTCGAACACCGGTTGGTCCTAAAAGCCGATGCAAAGGCCGTCAAACAAAAGCTAAGGAGGTTACATCCCAAGCTTGAACTCAAGATCAAAGAGGAGATTGACAAATTACATAAAGCCAAATTCATTAGGGTTGTGCTTTATCTACAATGGGTAGCTAATATCGTCCCTGTGATGAAGAAGGACGGTAAGGTTAGGATCTGCATAGATTTCCATGACCTTAATCGTGCTTGCCCAAAGGACGATTTCCCTCTTCCACACATAGATGTCCTAGTCGACAATACTGCTGGCTTTGAGATGTTGTCGTTCATGGATGGTTTCTCTGGGTATAACCAAATCCGGCTGGTGGAGGAAGACCAGGAGAAAACTTCTTTCACAACGCCTTGGGGGACCTATTGTTATGTTGTGATGCCCTTCGGATTGAAGAATGCGGGAGCAACTTATCAAAGGGCAATGATGGCGATTTTTCACGACATGATGCATGTACACATGGAAGTCTATGTAGACGATGTCTTAGTTAAATCAAAGACTCAACATGACCATGCTGAGGTCCTCCGGGCAGTTCTCCAACGGTCTAGAGAACATAAGCTCAAAATGAATCCCAAGAAGTGTGTCTTCGGGGTCTCTTCAGGAAAGTTGCTTGGGTTCATAGTTAGCAAGCGGGGAATTGAGATTGATCCCAATAAGGCCAAAGCAATAATTGACATGCCTCCTCCTAGGAATATCAAAGAAGTTAGAGGGCTAATTGGCAAACTGCAGTTCATTAGGAGGTTCATCTCTCAGCATTCAATTCGCTGCAAGCCCTTCTATGAGATGCTTAGAGGAGAGGCTAAATTTGATTGGAACGATAAATGTCAAAAGGCCTTTGAAGAGTTGAAGAGCTATCTGCTCAATCCCCCTGTTCTCGCTCCTCCGGTCCCGGGTCGGCCTTTATTGCTCTATGTGTCAACCACTGAAGATTCAACTGGAGCAGTCTTGGCCCAATATGAAGATGAGAAGAAGGAGAGGGCAGTGTACTATCTGTCCAAGTTGTTCAATGAAGCCGAGAAAAAGTACACTGCCATGGAAAGAACATGTGCGGCCATCGTCTGGGTTGCCCAGAAGCTGAAGCACTATTTCCTAGCTCATGAGGTGAAACTTCTGGCGCGCATGGAACCAATTCGGTATTTGCTTGAAAAGCACGTCCTGACTGAGCGGTTGATAAGGTGGCAAAGCTTCCTTAATCAATTTTATATCACCTATGTCAACCAAAAGTCAATCAAGGGGCATGCTATTGCCGAGCATTTGGCCCACCACCCCTTACCTTCATATTCTCTATCGATGAAAGTTTTCGGATGAAGAGTTAGGAGCCATTATCGATGGTGAACCTTCATGGATACTTTACTCTGACGGAGCCCTCAATTCCAAAGGGTGTGGGATAGGGGCAGTCCTCCTCTCACCAGAAGGGGTAGTCATTCCGCACGCCTATCAATTAACCTTCCGTGCCACGAACAATGTGGCCGAGTATGAGGCACTCCTAGTTGGGCTGAAAATGGCACTGTTGCTCGGAGTCAAGGAGTTAAGGATTATCGGAGATTCGCAATTGATACTCCGGCAATCTCTTAGAAAGTATCAGACCCGGGATCCCAAGTTGAAACCATACCAAGAATTGGTAGGAAAGGTAGTCTGACAGTTTAGGAAGCTCACCCTAGTCCACACTCCTAGGGCTCAAAACATTCT
Source organism: Colocasia esculenta (assembly GCA_014218235.1). Lineage (NCBI taxonomy): Eukaryota > Viridiplantae > Streptophyta > Magnoliopsida > Alismatales > Araceae > Colocasia > Colocasia esculenta. The sequence continues at coordinate 24,511,279 of CM024756.1, read as the reverse complement.
AGCTGATTCTCTCACCTCCCTGGCTTCTTCCATCCCTATTCCGTTAGGAAGGTCTTCTGAAACTGACTCAGTTCAAGGTTAAAAGTCCCTTCTCATGTTGATCCTTGGTTTTCTCAACTCGAGTCTCCCTCCCTTCGGGTCCATGCCCTTTCAAAAGAGCCTGAAATCGATCTCGATGATGGCCATCCCTAGTACTTTGATATCGAGAACTTTCTCAAAGATGGATCCTTCCCTGATTATGCCACCTCTGCTGATAGACGGGCCATTCGCCGCATCTCGGAGCGTTATAAGATCATAGGTGGCGTCCTCTACAAGAAATCTCTCAGTGGGGTCTATCTTCATTGCCTTGATGAAATCGAATCTCAAAGTGTTGGTGAAGCCGCTCACTCTAGTGAATGTGGTGGCCATGTCAATGGTAGAGCAATTGCTCAAAAGTTATGAAGACACTATTACTCGCCCAATGGAAGAAGATTGTCATCACTTTGTCCGTCACTATGCTAAATGCCAATTACACGGTGAAAAATCCATGTTCCTTCCTCTTCTCTTCACCCTCTCATTGCTATATGGCCTTTCGCCATGTGGGCATTCGATGTGGTCGGTGCTCTCGCGACAGAACTGGAGAAATCCGTAAGAAGTCCTTCATTCTGACCGCCACCGAATACTTCACAAAGTGGGCGGAAGCGGAAGCATTCATAGAAGTCAAAGCTTCAACAGTGGTCAGATTCATCAAGCGCAATATTCTTGCAAGGTTCGGCGTGCCTCGGGACATCGTCACCGACAATGGACCACAATTCACTTCACAGGAGCTTTGCGACATGTGTGGTAAATATGGCATTAATTTGCATCATTCATCACCATATTATCCACAAGGTAATGGACAAGCGGAAGCTACTAATAAAACTCTCATTAAAATCATAAAGAAAACTTGCAAATCTCGTAACAATGTTGACTGGCCAGACCACTTGGTTGAGGCTCTTTGGGCTTATCGCACCTCGGTCCGAACTCCTATGGGGAAGACTCCCTATGCCTTGACATACAGATCAGATGCGATACTCCCATATGAGATCTTCGTTCCTTCATTGAGAGTTCAATTGGATTCCGATCTTGACCCCGGTCAACGATGGGAGGCTTTATTAGCACAACTTGAACTCTTAGATGAAAGGCGGATGATAGCGGCTGACCATGCTCAAGTCTATGGCCAAAGAATTGCACGTTTTTTATGCCAAAGAGTGCTTGAGAGAAAATTTGAAGTGGGAGAGATGGTCCTAAAATGTAAAATCATAAAGGCACCAGGTCCCAAGAGCAAATTGCAAGAAAACTGGGAAGGTTCGTTCGTTGTCAAAGAAGCATACTCGGGAAATGCTTATAGGTTAGTGGACTCCAAGGGAGTTGAGTTGTCACATCCTTGGAATGCAGTCTACCTCAAGAAGTTCTACTCTTAATCCGTTAGTCAGTCAGGTCTGTCATTCATCACTTGTCAATGATATAGGTTTCAGACTCTACTTCTCCACTTGGTCATTAGTAAGATAGGGTCTCTTCGCACACTACACAATGTTGAGAAGTTGTCCTTTAGCTGGAAGATCACAAGTACACTTGGATGGTCTAATTTGGTCAATATACCCTATTCTCTTCTTATTCGGTCAAGTTTGGAAAAGGGGCAAACCATGAGTAGGGGACCACCCACTCTCACTTAAGAGACAAGGTCACCACAAAAAAAAGGGTAGTCAATAAAATGCCAAAAGGCAAAATAATCAAATCAAGCCAAAAGGGGGCAAAGAAAAGCCAAGAAGGTAAAAAAAGGGTAGAAAAAAGTACGTACCCAGAAAAAGGCTGACCAATCAAGGAGGTAGCAATAGTACATACCTCCACCCCAGAAATGAATGAAATGAAAGGTACCCCTGAAAATAATCGTTGACCAAGTCTTTTAGTGTGAGATGTTAGTTTGAAAACAAAAAGTGGTTTGAACCAAATCCTCGCATGACCTTCTATTTATTTCTTCCAATTTCTCCCTCTAAGGGAAATTTGACCTCATAAGACATTCCATAGTAGAAAATATCAAGAAGGCTAGGGGCAACCTCCAATGTTAAGGACTTCATGCACGATCCTCCTTATTCATGACCTCCGTGGTTAAGTAGATCATACGGACCCTATGCTTTGACATGTGATGAATATGTGTCTTAGAGTCCAAAAATCCAAAAAAATGGAAAATGAGAAAAAGAACAAAAGAGAGTCTCTCGATGTATATAGTTTTACCATGTACATATCTTTTCCTTTTATTTTAATTCAAAAAAAAATCCAAAAAAATAGTGGTATCATGTATATATACTAACGTTTCCCTTATTTTCTTACTCAAAAAAATCAAAAAAAATGCATGTGCATATTTCCCTTCATTTATTTCATTTTATGTTCCTATCTATAATTAGACAATAGCCCTTTGACCAGATCTCAAGAAAGGTACATCATTTAGGCAAGGGGCTAAAGACAGATCTACACTAACTTTTTTTCCTTTAAGTGTTGTGGATGCAGGAATCAAGGCACATTAGCAAACCATTCAAGCACACAAAATGATGAAATCCACAAAATCCACTAAAGGAATCAAGTCTGTACATATCATGACGGGGGTATACCCCTGGTGGTACATCTAGAGCCTCGCTCCTCACTCCTCTCTCCTCTCTCCCTCGCCCTGCCTCTGCCGGCGAGAGCTGCTCACCTCCTCCTCCTCCCTCTCCCGACATCGGTCTGGGAGAGGAGGTCTCGACGCCACCGAGGCCTCCGGTCGCTATCCCCCTCCTCGTCTCGCGGATGGGTCTCCCAATGACACAATGTCATCAAGAGACCCGAAGACCGACCCGCTCCGACCTGCTGCCTCCTGCTGGGCCTGTCGCTGCTGCTCCCGGTGCTTCTTCAGCACCAGGTCCTTTAAGAACTCTAAATCTGTGATAGCCCGTGCCCGCTCCTCAATCGCCCGCGCCCGATCAGCCTCGGCCTATCGCTGTCTCTCCCTCACCTCGAGTAGGCGACCCTCCATCCTCGTCAAGTCAAGCCACAGACTCTCCATCTGCGCCTGGAGGGTCGCCCCTGCTCCCTGCCGCTGCACGTGATTAAGCCAATCATGTCAGAACAAACGTATCATGTGCAAAAAAGGGAAAGGCTCAGCATTTTACCTCCAACTCTGTGACTCTGGCCCCCAGCTCCTGGTTGCTCGCCTCAAGCTCCCGGACTCTCCCCTGTGCCCTGTCTAGGGCCTCCTGCAGCCGGACCACTAGGTCCCCGCCGGATGGCTGTGCGAACGAGCTCGCCCCTGCATCTCGACCCGCCTGGGCCCATAGTAGCTCACCTTTCTGCATTCACACTCCTTGGTCAGAAATCAAATCAAATCAAACCAAGAGTGAATAGTGGTATACCAGTGTCTGTATGTCAGCACGGAGCCTCTCCATCTCGACGGCTTGCTCCGCCAGCTGCCCCTCCATGAGATGCATCGCCTCTATCTCCGGCATCTGTCATCCACACTTCAAAGTTAGGATCAATAATTGAAATCACAAGACTTAAGGTTAGAAATTCACTCACCACTCGCCGGTCAAGCCGGTGTCGCCCAGCATAGCATACCCAGTAGTCAGCCAGGTACGCTACGCTGTCCGGCAGGCCCGTGTGCTGCAGGACCTGCTCCCCTCCCTCTCGCCAGTAGGCGACTGTGCTCCCGTGCTCCTCGCCCCAGTCCTAGTCCTTGGCAAAGAAGCGTCGACGGGATTGTCCCTCTCTACCTTGGTAAGGCACCTCCAGGGTCGGCTGGTGCCAACCCAAGGTCCGCACCACCAGCTCCAGGTACAGTGGCTTGCACGTCCCCAAGCATAGTAGGAGCAGGTGGCAGTCAAACAGTGGGCGGCCTGCCGCCACCGCTGGGTGAGACGCGTCCGCTTCTCCCCGGTAAGGGGTCCACACCACCTGCAAAAGAAGAAAAACACTGGTCAGTCACATCAAATGAAATGGAAATTCAAGGCAAGAAAGGAAGGGTGCTAGTTGAGAGTTTTGTACCTACTCGTGGGGGTAGTGGTCTAGGGCAGCCCGCACGTCCTCCACACGTCGGTGCGTCACTCTCGGATCTGGAGCCACCTCCCACCGGGCCATGAGGGGTACCATGGCCTGGCTCCCCTCCGCCTGCACCCCGCATCCCATGGGGAAGCGGGTATACACCCAGATCTGTAAGAAAAATAATGTCAGTCAGGCAGTTCAATAATAATATTCAATGATGAGCATTTTAAGAAAATTTGTGTACCTGAAGGAAGGAGGTGAAGCCCCCGGTGCTCTGAGAACACCGTGAGCTGCTAGGAAGAAGTGAGAAGAGATGTCCCAGCATCGCGGCGCCCCATGCATATCGTCCCGCCTGCTCCAAGTCCCGCAGCAGTAGCACGAACTTACATCCGGGATGACTGCATCGCAAAAAGGAGCCGTCCGAAAAAGTACGTCACAAAGATCCGCACTGACCTCTCCTCGCTCCGGTCCCCAGGCTCGAACGACCGTTGTACGCCGGTGTAGAACTTATCCAGCGTCTCCAGGGGTCCCCTCCTCCCTCCCCTCAGTCCCACAGCCTCTGACAGTGATCCGAGCAAAATGCTCCGGATCGGTCTCCTCCTCCCAGCCACAAACTCTGGCCCCAACAACTCTACTACGTCGTCATAGTAGTCCCTCCTCTCCTGCCCCACTACCGGCTCTCCCTGAACCGGCAGTCCAGTCAGATACACCACGTCCTCTATCATGGGTATCATGTGTCCCCAAGGCATGATGAATGCCTTGCAATCCTCGTCCCACCTCTCCCTCAGTGCCTCGAGGTACGGGACGTCCACGTGGAAGGGCCGCACTTCCAGGAGGTTCCCAAACCCCATCCGTGCAACCCTCGTCTGCTGGGCCTCTGGCAGTGCCCGGTACTAGGCCCAACACAAGTCCCAGGTCACCCTACTCCTCATTCTGCCTTTGCCCTGCAAAAACATAGAAAAGTCAACGTCAGCATCGCTTGCCATTTAAACAGAATTAGTGTCAAGGATATGGCCGTTTAACTAGAGTTAACGGCAGGGGTTTGGCCGTTAAGTTCAAAGGTTAACGTCCAGAGCCTTGCCGTTAGTTCATCTTGACGGCAAGGCCTGGATGTCAATAGGAACCCGACGTCAACCGATGTTGACGTTAAGTTCCTGTTGAACCGAACAGCCTTTCCCCTGTTTCCCCTTCTATCCCACTTGCTACAAACACTCCACACCACATACAGGGTTTTACAAGGTTTGAGGGCCTACCTTTGGCTGGCGTTGATGCCTCCCGGGTGCCTCCGCTGTTGGGTTTTCCATATATCATGTTTTTGATGATCACATTAACATCCTTGAACATTGATTTAATGCAAAATTGATGTGCTAACTAACATGAAAAACACATGAAAGTGATTGAGTTAAACATTGCCAAATCATACAATGTATATCACTAACAATGTGTTTTCATGTAGGTGCACAAGCATGAAAGATGGAGCATTGAAGAGGCATTGAAGACATGAGCAAAAAGCACAAAAATCTGTCCAAGAGGTGTAGCTGTCGACAGATGCAAAGTGCCTGTCGACAGATTCAGACAGTGATTTCAAGACAGAACTCAGGTTTGCATGTCTGAGTGTATCTGTCGACAGATGCACTGTACCTGTCGACAGATCCATACAGTCTTTCCCAGGACAGAACTCTGTGTTCTATCCCTGAGTCTGTCTGTCGACAGATGCAAGTGCACCTGTCGACAGCCGACGGAAACTTCAGATTCTGGGTTTCCAAATCCGGCCCCTCTTGGGTGTTTCCTTCCTCCACGACCCCCACCTTTACCTAACACTATATAAGCATCCTTTTGGTGCCAATTTCGCAGAGAGCAGCCTCCCATCCAAGAGCCTCCAAGGGACCAAGAAGAAAAGCCCCAAATTGCTGCTCTGCTTCAACCTTCCGCCCAGATCGTCGTGGAATCACCATCTATGCGGAGCTGAAGCCGGATCGTCATCAATTCAACCTTCTACATCGACCAATCTACATCCAATCGAAGTTTGAAGAGCGTTTGGACGATCCACGAGAAGAATTCCAACCGGATTTGTTCCCTAATTCCTAATTCTTCTCCATTTCATAATTTCCATTCCATCGTGTGTGTGTGTGGTTGTGTTTCGAGCATCCCTTGTGCTTGATTCACGTATTTGTGGTTGTTCTGATCGTGCTTCATCAGACAACGTGTGTGTGGTTGAGTTGTAGTGTTGAATTTGCTCATAAGCAGTCGTTTCTGCGTGTGTGTGTGGACGGTGGATGTAGGATACACGAGTTGTGTACTCCGAACCACCTTAAATCATCGTGTTCTGTGGTTTGTTCGCGTTTTGCGATAGATGATTGGTAGGCACGGTGTTCATACGCACGTTTGATTCCCTGTTCTCTTTTAGATCAACTCAAGCGGTCTCATACTTAATCGAATTTGAATCAAATTTCATTAAGATCGCTGTAGCATTGAAAAGAAGCCATCAATAGTTTAAAATTGCCGTAATCTATTCAACCCCCCCCCCCTTCTAGATTACCGTATTGTGTATTTCCGCATAACTCTTCAATTGGTATCAGAGCGGGTTTCTCCGATTTACTGTTTTTCGTCATTTGATCTAGCGATCAGGAGATTTTCGATCTTATGGATTCTAGCAAAGGGTATATGGCCGAGGGACATTCAGTGACCAGGCCACCCTATTTTGATGGCACTGACTATCCTTATTGGAAAAACCGTATGCAGGTATTTTTGAGAGCTCAAAATTACGAGCTGTGGAAGATAGTCAGCAAGGGACCATACGTGTTGCCCGAGGACGAAGACACCTGGACGAAAGACCAAATAGCCAAAGGAACTCTCAACTGGAGCGCACTAAACATGATGCAATGTGCGGTGCATCCAAAGGAATTCTCAAGAGTCTCCACATGCTCAACAGCAAAGGAGATGTGGGACAAGCTTGAACTTATTTACGAAGGTACGTCCGAGGTAAGGGAAACTAAAGTTAGCATGTTAGTGTCTGAATATGAAATGTTCAAGATGAAAACTGATGAAACCGTATCAGACATGTTTGCAAGATTCATGATAATTGTTAACGGGCTAAAAGGTCTTAAGAAGGAATACTCTGAAAGTGACTTAGTAAGAAAGATCCTTCGTTCTCTTACTTCATCTTGGAATACTAAGGCCACTGTCATTGAGGATTCCAAAGACCTTTCCAAAATGAAATTGGATGAACTAATTGGCTCTCTAATGACATATGAAATCAACATCAAAAGAAAAGAATTAGAAGAAAATCCTAGGAAGTCAATTGCTCTAAAAGCATCCAATAAAACATCAACAAGTTCCAAGAAATCCATTCAACAAGATAGTGATGAGCAAGAAACGTCTAGTGAGAGTGATGATGATGAAATGGCAATGCTCACTAGACAATTCAAGAAATTTCTCAAGTTCAAGAGGAGAGACACAGGTAACTCCAAACCCTTTCCTAAGAAAAATTTTTCACAGAAATATGAGTCCAACAAAAAATCTGACATTGTTTGTTATGAATGCAAGAAACAGGGGCATATGAGAGGAGAATGCCCAGAACTCAAGAAGAAGCTGAAGAAAGAAAAATTCACCTCCAAAAAGACCAAAGCAATGTTGGCCACCTGGAGTGATGAAGATGAAGATGAAGATGCACAAGAAACATCTAATGATGAAGAAGTGAGATGCTTGATGGCCAGGAGTGATGACTCCAGCGAGGTAAACTTCTCATTTGATAATTTCACTGCAAGTGAATGGGAGGAAGCATACACTACCTTATTTGAAAATTTTCGTGAATATAGATCTGAGAATAGAGCATTAAAGAAGAAATGCAACTCCCTTGTGCATGATAAGAACAATGATGAACGAATTGCATTCTTAACAAAAGAATTAGAAATGATGAAAAATGATGAAAAGACTCATAATGAAGAAATGGATTGCTTGAAAATGAAATTGCAAGAAACACAAAAAGAAAAAGACTGTTTAAGTCATTCTATTGAATTCCTTCAAGAAGAACAATTAGAAACAAAGAAAAAGTTGGAACAAACTGAAAAGGAATTGAAAGAAAAATCTGAGGACTTAATGAAATTTGTAAAAGGGAAGCAAAATCTAGATGCAGTTTTGGGCACCAAAATACATGTAACCAAGCATGGGTTAGGATATCAACCAGTCAAACAAAAGAAAATAGGAGAATCATTGATCACCTCCTTTATTGATCCTAGCCCAAGCACAAGCAAGCATGCTCCCACAAAGCATAATTCAAGAAAGTCTCAGACCAAGCCAATACTACACAAACAAAGTGTTCCCAACAAACAAAAGAAAAAGCCACCTGTCGACAGATACAATGGTGCCTGTCGACAGACAAGAACAGTTTCAATGAATAAACAGTCTATCAAGCAACAGAAAATTGAAAAGAAAATTCCTTCATGCAATGTGTGTAAAAAGATTGGTCATGATGAAAAACAATGTTGGAATAATCCAAAGAAACAAAAAGTCAAACAAGTTTGGATTCCTAAACATCTACTTTGTTGCATGAATGAAATTTTGGGACCCAAAGTAATTTGGGTACCAAAACCTCTTGTCTGATTCACATTTGCAGGAATGCCTAGCAGCCCAACATCAAAACAAATGGTACTTGGATAGCGGCTGTTCGAGGCACATGACGGGCGACAAATCTAAATTCTGTTTCCTAGTGGAGAAAGACGGAGGACAAGTCATTTTTGGAGGTAATAACAAAGGCCAAATCATTGGCACAGGTAATGTTGGTAAGTGTACCTCCAATTCAATTGAAAATGTACTGTTGGTTGATGGCCTTAATCACAATTTGCTTAGCATAAGTCAATTATGTGATAGAGGTCACAACGTCATTTTTGAATCAAATTCATGTCAAATTGTTGATAAAGAAACAGGAAGTGTGAAATTTTCTGGAAAAAGAGTGAATAACATTTACTTAGTTGACTTAGATGATCCAGAGAATGACAACTTGTGTCTTGTTGCAAATAGACAGGATGAATTGACCTTGTGGCATCGTAGGCTTGGCCATGCGAGCTACAACGTGTTGCACAAGATCATGAAGCTCAAATTGGTAAGTGGACTTCCTGACATTTCGTTTAGCAACAATGAAAGTTTTTGTGATGCATGTGCACAGGGAAAACAGACCCGGAAGTCTTTCAAATCTAAAGCACCGGTAAGCACATCTAAACCATATGAATTGTTGCACATGGACCTTTTTGGACCAACTAGAACTCTAAGTCTCAATGGCAAACGTTTTGGTTTTGTCATTGTAGATGATTTTTCTAGGTTCACATGGGTCAAATTCTTGGCACACAAAAGTGAAACACTTTCAATCTTCCAAGAATTCTTTAACAAGATTGAGCATGGCAATGTGAATAAAATATGCTCAATCCGCACCGATCACGGGGGAGAATTTGATAACAATGCATTTTCTGATTTTTGCAGGCACCAAGGGATTGAACATCTGTTCTCTTCCCCAAGGACTCCAGAACAAAACGGAGTAGTGGAGAGGAAAAACAGAACATTGGTGGAAATGGCTCGCACTCTTCTGGTTGAAGGCCAACTCTCCAAAAGGTTTGGGCAGAAGCAGTGAACACTTCGTGCTACATTCTAAACAGAGCCATGGTAAGACCTGTGATAAAGAAAACCCCCTACCAGTTGTTGAAAGGTAAGAAACCCAACCTTGGGTACTTCCGAGTTTTTGGCTCAAAGGTATTTATTCATAACAATGATAAATCTGATTTAGATAAATTTGAAGCCAAAAGTGATCAAGGTGTTTTTCTAGGCTACTCAGAACACTCTAGGGCATATAGGGTGTTTAACAATAAAACACGCACTGTGGAAGAAACTCCACATGTCATCTTTGATGAGACTTATGCCAAATCTAACTGTTTGAATATTAACAGGACTGAAAAAGAGGATGAAGGAACATCACTTAAGGATCTTCAAGTCAAAGCAAAAGACAAATCTGAAGAAGATTCCAAGACCAAAGGTGGATATCTTCACAGGGACTACGATGAAGATGATGAAATTGCATTCAGAAAACCAGATGAAACACTTGAAGAGAATCCACCAGAAAGTGAACCTCCTGAAGATCGACACTCAGAAGATCAAATTCCTCAAGGACAAGATACTCCCGGCCCTTCAACAATCACAAATGTGAGGTATTCCAAAGATCACCCACTTGATGATGTGATAGGTAGTTTAATGATTCTGTTCAAACGAGGTCTCAAGTAAGAAAAATAATTGAACATGATCTTTTTGCCTTTGTTTCTCAAGTGGAACCCAAAATGTTGAAGAAGCCTTAAAAGACAACTCATGGATTGATGCTATGCATGAGGAACTTGGTCAATTTCAAAGGAATAATGTATGGAGTTTAGTTCCTAAAACCCCTGAAATCTCTATCATAGGAACTAGATGGGTGTTTAGGAATAAACTTAATGAAGAAGGAAAAGTGGTCAGAAATAAAGCAAGACTCGTAGCAAAAGGTTATAGTCAAGAGTTTGGTATAGACTTTGAAGAGTCATTTGCTCCTGTAGCCAGGTTAGAAGCAGTTAGAATTTTATTGGCATTGCATGCTCCCATAAGTTCAAGCTTTATCAAATGGATGTTAAAACTGCTTTCTTAAATGGCTATATCAAAGAAGAAGTCTATGTCTCTCAACCACCAGGTTTTGAAAATTCTGAAATGCCTAACCATGTGTATAAATTGCACAAAGCTCTTTATGGTTTGAAACAGGCACCTCGAGCTTGGTATGATAGACTAAGCAATTTTCTGGTAAGCAAGAACTACTCAAGAGGTAAAGTAGACCAAACACTCTTCACTAAGAAGGTTCGCAATCACATAATTGTTGTTCAAGTTTATGTGGACGATATCATATTTGGTTCTACTAACCCTTCACTGTGTGAAGAATTTTCTAAACACATGCACAGTGAATTTGAGATGAGTCTAATGGGGGAGCTTCAATTCTTTCTTGGTTTGCAGGTGAAACAACATAAGGACGGATTCTTCATAAATCAAGAAAAGTATGTTAAAGAGCTTCTCAAACGATTTCAGTTTGAGCAAGCTAAACCGGCCTCCACCCCAATGAGCACAAGCATCAAATTAGAAAATGATGAGAAAGGTAAACCGGTAGATGCAAAGCACTTCCGAGGTATGATTGGCTCACTCCTTTATCTTACTGCAAGTAGACCGGATATTCAATTTAGTGTTTGCCTTTGTGCTAGATATCAATCTAGTCCAAAGGAAAGCCATTTAATTGCAGTCAAGAGAATTTTCCGATATCTCTCCGGAACATGCAATTTGGGTTTTTGGTATCCAGCCGGCAGTAGTTTTGATTTGATCTCATATTCTGATGCTGATTATGCTGGATGTAAAATTGATAGAAAAAGCACTAGTGGATATTGCCAATTACTTGGCGGTTGCATGGTTTCGTGGGCATCCAAGAAACAACACTCGGTTGCACTCTCCACTGCAGAGGCAGAATATGTCGCTGCAGGAAGTTGTGCAGCTCAAGTGTTGTGGATCAAAAGTCAGTTAGCTGACTATAATGTTCAAATTGGATGCACACCTATCCTATGTGACAACACAAGTGCTATCAACCTTTCAAAAAACCCTGTCCAACACTCAAGGACTAAACACATAGAAATCCGTCATCATTTCTTGAGAGATGAAGTTGCCAATAAAACCTTGGAACTTATTTTCATTCCCACAGAAAAACAATTGGCTGATATTTTCACCAAACCCTTGTCTGAAGATAGATTCACATCCTTAAGAAGAGAATTGGGTTTGTGTAAAATGCAATGAAACTGACTATCCATTTTGGAGTACATGCTCTTTATGTGTGAATGACTATGTGGTATATCAAATGGTGAACTGTGGAAGAACAAGTTCGGCTTGTTTGGAAACTATCATCATGCGTGAGAAAACATTCTCCGCCAAGTATCCATAGTCCCATTGCATATAAAGGTCTGTACTTCACATAGGATTTTTAGTTTCCTTACATTTTATCATGTTAACTCCTTGAAACAATGCTTTTTCTGTGATCATGTGCTTGTGTATGACTTTCCCTTCATGAACATGTTTGACTTGTATCAAATGCTTGTGTGAATCCTTGCTTGGATGTTGTGTCAACACGTGCACACACTATGGGGGAGTGAGTTAAGGATAGATGAGTATTTTCTTGAGGAAACTCTTCATACATCTTCTTGTTGAATTCTCACTTCCTTGAACTCAAGTGCAATCAATCTGAAACCAGAAAAATCCACTCTGTTCATATCTGTCGACAGACACATTTATCTGTCGACAGTTCAATCAGTCTTGTTCTGGCAGAAACCTCAATTCCTCAGTCTGTGTGCATCTGTCGACAGACAGATTCCTTCTGTCGACAGATACACACATTCTTCCTTATTTTTCAACTCCTTCTTCATACTTTTCAAGAAAAGTGTTCCTTACTTGATTTAAAGGTAAACCTTGGTTTGTTTGTGTGCAATATAACCCTTCATATCCACTTCATGTCAAAGTCATGAACCAAGTCTAAATGTTGTTTGATGCATGACCTGATTAAGGTTTTTTTAGATCATTTTGAACACAATGAGCAAACCAAATGATTTTTAAACATCTCCTTTGAATAACTCCCTTGTCGTTGAACATGAATCTAAAATGATTTGAAAAATCAGAAAGCTCTTGAATTAATGTCCTACATTACAACTTGCCTAAAGAAATCTCATGTACTTGACAAAAATAATAAAAAAAAAAAGGGGAGAAAAGCTACCTATTTCTTCGGTTCAATCAAATTTATATCTCTTTATGGGATGGAGGTAGAGCAATGATGAAAATGACTAAGTAACCGGGGACATGGGCATCACAAATGTCGGTCTTCGCGTCAAAAGGTTGTTTCATTATCTCTATACAATGGCTTGATGGACACTCACATTGAGTAACTGGGGTATTGGCATCACAAATGTCTACCTTCACATGAAAAAGTGAAAGTGCTCCACATTGCCACTCTTTTCCATCTTCGTTGCTTAATCCTTCTAAAATCATACCAGAAATAGAGTGAAGCCTCCGAAATTTTTTATGTCAAGTCAATGTGTTTCTTCGGTAAGACGTTCTTGTGGCCATTTAATTCAATTGTCATCTGACTATCATCTCTATTTAAATGCATGTTTTTCTTCAACGGCCTTAATCAAAAGAGTTATTTAATTTTCACTGGCTTTTGTGAAATGTGTTCCTCATGATCTAATTAAAGAACTTATCGTTTCTAATTCAAAATCATTTTAGATTTGTGTCATGTCTTCATCTTAATGGATATGAATTTTTGTCTTGCACATACACCCATTTTGCCTTAAAACAACAAATGAACACTTGTCCCTTTGAAAAATTTTGACAAAAATCAAGTTTTCACCAAAAAGGAGCTATCTGTCGACAGATAGACTGTCATCTGTCGACAGACGATGGCGCAGATCCGTTTTTGAACCAAACCCTCGCGCCGGTTCACATCCTTTTTCGTGGGGCCTCTCTTTTAAAACCCTCTAAACCCATTCTAAGGCCACCCACGACCCATTCTCACCCTTCCTCTCTTGTTCCCTCCTCCTCCTCTCCAAACCCCCTATCTTTCCCCCTTCAGGGCTCCGTCTCCGACGATCCTGCTGCTCCTCGTCTGGGATCCCTCCTCTCCCTTCACACCATTCTCATCCTTCCTTCTGTGATGGCACCCAAGTCGAAGCTTATCTCTCGCCGTCGTCGCGCTCCGACGGACGCCGGAGAAAGCTCCAGGGCTCCTTCCGAACGCCGCAGCAAGCATCGTGAGGATCGGTTGCCGGAACTCATCGTTCCTCAAGGTCTCCGTCTTATCCGACCCACCGGCACCTTCAAGAAGATTGTCCAATCCCGGTATGTGGACTTCGAGTCCTTAGCACCGATGTTCCCCTCACTCCTACCCTATTTTGACACTCAAGGGTGGACATCCTTCTTATACTCCCACTTGCAATACTCTCCATCTGCCGTATCCGAGTTCTACAATAATCTAGGGCTTTCCGATCAGGGAGATCTCTACTCTTCGGTGAAAGGCACTCGTTTTCGCCTCACCGCCAATCTTCTCTCCACAGCCCTTGAAATTCCGAACTCAGGAGTTGAAATCTTCAACTACAATCCCTCTGCTTCTGAGTACTATGAGCTTCTCACGTTGGAACCCTATGACACTACCAAGGACATTGCTCGTCTCAACGCCAACTCCTTTCCTCCTTTGATCCGGATGATCCATCACATATTCACTACCTTGATCGTCCCGAAGGATGGAAGTCGAGAGTTAGTCACCGAGGTCCACAAATCCTTGTTCATCTTTTTCCTCAAGTGTGACGAAATCAACCTGCCTGAACTCATGATAAGCCTCATCCGTCGGTGTTTCTCTAACACCAAAAGATCAATGCCATATGCTTGCCCCATCACTTCTCTTCTTATTTTCCTTGGAATTCCTATCCCTCCAAGTGAGCTCATCTCACTAAAATCCCGAAGTGCCTTTGACCTCACTGCCGCCAACCGCATGGGCTACAAGATTGTAGACGGCGTCGTCACAAGGACTCTCAAGGGAAAGGAACCACAAGGAGCTGACGTGTCAACTGGTGAAGAAGACAATGAAGATGATGAAGCAAATGAAGGCAGTGATGAAGACTCTCAGGATGAGCAAATGCCTGACCAAGCTCAAGAGGTTGATGGTGTACCTGTGCCTCCACAACAATCCATTCGTGATTACTTGGCACAAATCCATCAAGAAATGAACTCAGGATTTGCTCACATGACGTCAAGATTTGATCAAGTGGACGCTCGCCTCAACACTTTAGATGATCGGCTTGACCACCTCTACTCCGAGAGAGATGGATCCCGTCACCCTCCTCCTGCTGGACATGACAATGAATAGAGGGTCTCAGGGTCATTAGAGGTCTTTAAGAGTCCTAGCTGGGAATTAGTCTCACTTGTCTTGTCTTCTTTTGCTTGTTTTTGATCTTTATTGAGTCATGTAATGTTTGTCAATGTACTGTGAAACTTCAATGATCAATCAATGCAAACACAGTTCATGCTTATATTTGTCTCCAAATGTGCATAACTTGACTTCTTGTATGAATGTGCATAACTTGGCTTTTTGTATGTTGTCAAAAAGGGGGAGAACATCAATATATGCATCAATTGAATGTTTTTGTCATCATCAAAAAGGGGGAGATTGTTGGTTTTCCATATATCATGTTTTTGATGATCACATTAACATCCTTGAACATTGATTTAATGCAAAATTGATGTGCTAACTAACATGAAAAACACATGAAAGTGATTGAGTTAAACATTGCCAAATCATACAATGTATATCACTAACAATGTGTTTTCATGTAGGTGCACAAGCATGAAAATGGAGCATTGAAGAGGCACTGAAGACATGAGCAAAAAGCACAAAAATCTGTCCAAGAGGTGTAGCTGTCGACAGATGCAAAGTGCCTGTCGACAGATTCAGACAGTGATTTCAAGACAGAACTCAGGTTTGCATGTCTGAGTGTATCTGTCGACAGATGCACTGTACCTGTCGACAGATCCATACAGTCTTTCCCAGGACAGAACTCTGTGTTCTATCCCTGAGTCTGTCTGTCGACAGATGCAAGTGCACCTGTCGACAGCCGACGGAAACTTCAGATTCTGGGTTTCCAAATCCGGCCCCTCTTGGGTGTTTCCTTCCTCCACGACCCCCACCTTTACCTAACACTATATAAGCATCCTTTTGGTGCCAATTTCGCAGAGAGCAGCCTCCCATCCAAGAGCCTCCAAGGGACCAAGAAGAAAAGCCCCAAATTGCTGCTCTGCTTCAACCTTCCGCCCAGATCGTCGTGGAATCACCATCTATGCGGAGCTGAAGCCGGATCGTCATCAATTCAACCTTCTACATCGACCAATCTACATCCAATCGAAGTTTGAAGAGCGTTTGGACGATCCACGAGAAGAATTCCAACCGGATTTGTTCCCTAATTCCTAATTCTTCTCCATTTCATAATTTCCATTCCATCGTGTGTGTGTGTGGTTGTGTTTCGAGCATCCCTTGTGCTTGATTCACGTATTTGTGGTTGTTCTGATCGTGCTTCATCAGACAACGTGTGTGTGGTTGAGTTGTAGTGTTGAATTTGCTCATAAGCAGTCGTTTCTGCGTGTGTGTGTGGACGGTGGATGTAGGATACACGAGTTGTGTACTCCGAACCACCTTAAATCATCGTGTTCTGTGGTTTGTTCGCGTTTTGCGATAGATGATTGGTAGGCACGGTGTTCATACGCACGTTTGATTCCCTGTTCTCTTTTAGATCAACTCAAGCGGTCTCATACTTAATCGAATTTGAATCAAATTTCATTAAGATCGCTGTAGCATTGAAAGAAGCCATCAATAGTTTAAATTGCCGTAATCTATTCAACCCCCCCCCCTTCTAGATTACCGTATTGTGTATTTCCGCATAACTCTTCATCCGCCTCGGTCTCTTCCCCCTCTCCGTCTCCGGCTGTCTCCTCCCCTTCCGGCGCACTGCCGCCGACATCCATCGCCGCCGGTCCGATCTCCTCCTCCTCTGTCGACCCCCCAGTCACCTCCTCTTCCTCTTCCTCCCTTGGCTGGTGGTGGGTCCGAAGCCTGCTCCTCTTTTCCCTTGTCGTCGAGTCTACAGTCCACAGTCCGAGTCGGCGTTGGTTAAGGGAGGGTTAAAGAAGAAGGGGATATGGAAGAAGAGCAAGGAGATTAAGAGAGATTAGAGTGAAGAGGAAGGATGGAAGAAGAAGAAACGGCGCTTCTCCGGCGATTTGAAAGGTGAAAGGGCATCGGAGAAGTGTCGGTTTGTAAAAAGCTATTTTTTGAAGTTGACGTCAAGGTGCTGTCGTTAACCTTTTGTGACGTCAACCAGGTGGCCGTTGACGTACTGTAGACATCCAACTGGTAGACATCTATGTCCCATCCTTGTCAAACCTCGGGATCCGGTCGACGTCCTGGTAATGGACGTCGAGTTTGAATTAGACGGCCATTGATGTGGACGTCTACTATCTCTCAAGTAGTTAATGGCTATCAGTTCACCGTTTACTCCGTGTCGGTGTCCATCGATGTGGATGCCAACTGCCGCGCATCCAGTCTTCCACTAAACACTCAATTCACTCAATTGAAGGACAATTCAACCCATTGGAGTCCATTTCATACAATCCAAGTCATTCAAAACCATTCAACATCATTCCACTTCAATTCAACACAACTCAAGCCATTCAAACATAATTGAATACAATACAACTCATTGTTTATTCATTGAAGTTGTGTTACACTTATTGAATTTGGGAAGATACATCACTTTTCCCTACGAGCCATATAAAAATCACAAGAAATAGGGCAAATAGTGTCAATGTACTCCTCATACTTCCATATATCTTCCCAGTTCTCCTACACTATCAGTCCCACTCTTCTGCTCACAACGTATCTCTCCCAAGTCTTCCTTGCCTTCTTCATCAACTTCTCATTTCTCCCCAAGATGATCATGTTGGTGCAGTTGAATGAAGTTGGGATGCCTCGTGGTATTCCAAGCTGACGCTGGCACCGGTGTGGCTGGTACCATCTGATCAGCTCCCGCCAGCCACAAATCTCTGTCCTCCCTGGTTCGAACCCTGAACTCAATAGTCCTCATAAACAGCGGCCTGACAATGAAATCCTCCACTAGGAAGTACCCCAGGTAGTCTCGCCTGGCATCTCTGCTCTTCAGGTGAGCTGTCACGCACTTAATTTCATCCTCTGGGTCATACCATGCCCTGCTATAATGCACCGAGCTCTGAAGGAAGATTCTGGAGGGGGTAGGTTGCTTCTCAGCAAAATCAAATTTCAAGTGAGCCTCCGTCCATCCCTGAAGCAGGAACAAGCTCCTGCATGTGCGTTCGCCTAAACTCATCGTGGTCAGAGAGCTATAGAGGTGTGCCAGCACTGCAAGGGCAAGTGACTGCCCGCGCCACAATAGAGTCAGGATTCCCATGTGCTCATAGAGGAGGAAGTCGCCACTGGTGGGGAACATGTAGCACACCGGAAATTTTAATTCAAGGTAAATGGAAATAAATAATTTCCATAATATCGGAGTAATTAAAACATACATGTCATTATTGTAGGTGCCAAAACACATCGGAAAAGTCCGTAAAAATTATAAATCAACCCCAAACATTTTTACTAAAGGTTTCACAAAGACATTTGTGCCAAGAAAAATCAGATTAGTCGGTTTAAAGTGTTTTGCGACTTGTTATCGTAAATCAAGAACAAGTCGGAAAACCGTTGGCACGGAAATACGACTCAATCAAAAATTAAATAAAAGTGTTGGAGAGATTTCCAACATTATATATTAATGACCCAATGTCATAATTGGGCCAATGGACCACATATGGCCCAAAAAAATCGAATAAAACTAGAAAATGCATGGAAATTCGTAACTCTAAATAGGCTGAAATTAGAAAGAGGCAATTTGAGTTGAATTGGGATGCAATCGTGCATTCCTGGCAACCCAAATTCGTGCCTAACTATGGTGGGAGGTTTTCTAAAGCCTCACACACTTAAAGGGAGGAAGGAATCCTCAAAAAATAGGAAACTAACATGTCAAAACCGCAACCTGGCTTTCCTAGTCCCGTTAGGACTTATAACTACACCCTAAATCCATAAGAACTCGTCCTTAAACTCTTCGGGAAGGTTTAGCAACCAGTTGGGGTCGTAAGAAGCAAGTTTGGAGCGCTGGGGAAGTGGAGAACGGCTAGAGAAGAACGTGGTCTTCCTCAACCTCGCTCTGCATCAACCCAGAAATCTGCAGAGAGCTATTAGCATTCAAAGGTAGGTTTTCTCGGGCCAAACCTTAACATATACCAATGTGTAGATCATCAAGTTAACTTTCATTTCCGACTGGTTTCATCGAATTCTAAGGAGTATATTTTGAGTTATAGGCGTTCTCCCAAAGTCGCGCACTGTTAGGGTTTTTCCCGTTCTTCTTATTACGCACGCGATTTGAGACCGAATTAGACTAAACTTCCTTCATGAAAGTTCTTCTAATTGTAGTCACGATCATCTTTCATGTTTGACATTTTGTCTAAAAGTCTTTCTTTAGAGAGTTATAAGTATGGTAAGAGAGTCACTGCATGATACTGCGATTTCAGGCTGCACTTAGCTTTATGTTCTTCATGTGTTTCTTGGGATTTGAGACCGAATTAGATCCAACCTCCAACATCAATATTCTTCTACTAGTTGTTCTTGTCATCTTTTGTGTTAAACATTTTGTCTAAATGTCATTCGTTAGAGAGTTATAAGATGGGTAAGTGAATCACTGCATGAGACATGTTTTCGGGTTGCAGTTGACCTATATGTTTTGTTCTGGGAGGGCCTCTAGTGTCGACACTAGTTGATCTAGTGTCGACACACTGTCCCAAACCAGCCCAGAAGGTGTTCTGGGAAGGTCTCTAGTGTCTACACTACCTGATCTAGTGTCGACACACTGTCCCAGATTGGCCCAGAAGGTGTTCTAGGAAGGGTCTCTAGTGTCGACACTACCTGATCTAGTGTCGACACTACCTAACCTTTTTGTCTTGTATTTGAAGCACTGTGTCGACACTACCTGATCCTGTGTCGACACCACTTGATCATTTTGCCTTGTATTTGAAGCATTGTGTCGACACTACTTGATCTAGTGTCGACACTACCTGACCAGTTCTACATTATTTTGCCTTGTGTTTGAAGCATTGTGTCGACAACAGTAGGGGGTGTGTCGACACTACCTTTGCAAAATATTCCATGTCTTAGGTCAAATCATTACATGATGTCTACTTAATGGCTTAAAAGTGTTTAACCCATTGAAAAATCCTTAATTACATGAATATTATTCTAATTACCTTCTTAATGATATGATCATACATGAAACTTGTGATTTACTCTTGTTACCATTCTAGCTTGCTTTAAATGATAAATTTTATCTTAAAATCTTGTAAACCATATGTAGTTAAATGCATTGTTCATTGCATGCCATCATGTTAAGTGTTTTTCCGAGAGTTTGAGACCGACGGATTGTGAATTGACACGCGTACATCACTACACACTTATACATCTAGGGCGTGCACTTCCTTTCTCTTCTTGTTCTCATGAGCGTGATTTACAATCTATAATAAAGACATTAATATAAAGATTGAACTAAATTATAAATCGTACAGTTCTACTGCCGAACTTATCTCTTGACCATTGTTCTCATGAAATCATGTTCAATTTAATTATTTACTTCTTCTCATCATCATCGTGAACATGACATTACACATGCTTACTTATTGAAACTCTCATTGGCCATTATTAATGACTGTGGGTATCTACATTTAAAATTTACATGAGATGCTGACAGGGCACGGCATGTGTCCAAGGGCTCCAGTCTAGCCCCAATGACGGCGATCATAAATATACTGTTAACCATGGGGTATAATGATTACTGGCGTTGCATCTGCGCTGGAGTACTTGCTTGTGTGTTGAATGTTAGATACATAACCACATACAAGTGACCTGTGTGCACTCTTGGTGGATCTTTCCTTGGTGTACATTAGTGTTTACGTGCTTGATTAGTGTTACTTGATCGTG
The DNA here is from genome assembly GCA_014218235.1 of Colocasia esculenta. Taxonomy (NCBI): domain Eukaryota; kingdom Viridiplantae; phylum Streptophyta; class Magnoliopsida; order Alismatales; family Araceae; genus Colocasia; species Colocasia esculenta. The sequence goes on along the minus strand of CM024756.1, from coordinate 24,490,584 downwards.
CTTGTGCAATCTTGCTTGCTTGCTTGCGTGATATGGCCATCCTGCATTTATTGCAACTAGTGATATCTTGTTTTTTTTTTGAAAACTATTGACATCAAGTGAAATCTTGCGTGCTTGTACAAAGTGATCTATTGCTATTTCTCTCTTGTTATATCGTTCCAGATCTTATTCTATCATGATCACTCTATCTAGCTGTGTTTCATGTATCATGTCTGATAAGTTTTATTCGTACATGCACATCATGACATTCATCATGCTTACCTAGTTCTAAATTGCTAATCACTTATATCATTGCCCGCACATTGAGATGTAAATCCTACTGGGCTAGTTTGCTCATCCCCTACTTTTACCCAATCTAGGTGACTATGACATTCAAGAGGAATAGCAAGCCGAGGATGAGAATGCATCCGAGTGATGAGCGTTCCAACTATGAGTCTAGTTATAGTAGATTACTTTGAGCATTAGTACAATGTAGTAGGAAGTGAGGAATAAGTGTAATTTTCCCTTTTATTAAGTCTCAGTCCTGTACTAGTTTCCAATTTTGATAAATGGGTTGAGATCTGATTACAATTTATATGGAGTTCAACATAGGGCCCTATTATGATGTTGTGTTGATATACATTAAGTGCATGCTAGCTAGAGGCTTATTTGCCGAGTGTTCACGTCTCGGAATATCGAATCGAATTAATCGAACTAATATCCGCTGCGTACTTCTCGGACGTGACAGTTAAGTGGTATCAAAGCCTAGGAATACCAAATAGGATATGTCTCAGGAATAGGAGATACCTATGGAACCTAGGTCTTGATAATTGCGTTGTTATTGATGATAATCATGTTATTTTATTATCTTATGGTCCTTAATTTCACACAAACTCATTGTCACTTTATTACAAAAAAATGATAATTGATTAAATCTCTATTGTGTTGTATTTACAGGATTAATGGGCCAAAGAATAAAGTGTCAAATGGGCCAATGGATTGGATTGAAGCAAGAGAGAATAAAGGAGAGATTCTATTAATTTTTTAAAACACTTTCTTATTTTTAAAATCTCCTCTCCTATTTTTCAAAAATCTCTCCTTCCTTTCTTCTCTCCCCCTTCCTCTCTTTCTCTACTATTTTATAAACCCTCCCCCTCTCTCTCTCTCATTATTCTCTTTCTCACTTTCTCTCTCTTCCTCTCTCCTCCGACCTCTTCTTCTTCTTTCCCTTTTCTTCCCCTTTCCTCTCTTCTTCTCTTCTTCTTCCTCCCTTCTCTTTCCTCTCCCTCGGTTTCTCTCTTGCAGAAGAAGCAGAAGCAGCTGCCCCGCCTGCCCGCGGCCGCGCGCCAGCTCCCGCGTCCCCTGCCGCGCCTGCCCCTGCCGCCCAGCCGCGCCCGCCTGCTGCCAACGCGCGCGCCCTGCCGCCTGCCCGCGCGCACCGCCTGCCTGCGCGCACCGCCCTGCCCGCGCTCGCACCCGCGCGCCCCTCTCTCCTCTCTACGTGCATGCATGCACGTAGAGAGCAGCGCACGCCGCGCTCTCCTCTCCGCTCTCTCCTCTCTTTCGTGCTCCTCTCCCTCCTCTCTCTCGCTCTCTCTCCTATCGCTCTCCTCTCCTCCTCTCTCCTCTCTTTCTCGCGCTCTCTCTCCTCTCTCTCTCCGCGCCGCTCCTCTCTCTCTTCTCTCTCTCTCTCTGTCGTCTCTCCTCCTCTCTCTCACGCCTCTTCTCTCCTCTCGTTTTCTCTCCCTTTCTCTTCCTCTCTCTCTCTCTCTCTCCTCTCTCTCCTCTCTCTCTCTCTCTCTCTCTCCTCTCTCTCTTTCTCTTTGTAAATTAGTTTAGTTAATTTATGTGCTGTGTAAAACTCTTAGATTTTATTGTCATAATGTTAGTTACCTTTTGTTAATTAGACTTCTCTCTCTCATTCTCTCTTTATCTCTCTCTCTTTACTTATTTAGCGTAGTTTAAATTTATTTCGTGCAACTTAGTCTTAATACTACCACGTTATTTTCTTAAACAAAAACTCAAGGTTTTCAACTCTAAAATCTAGTTCCCCGTGGATTCGACTCGGTCTCACCATTTAACTACTGTTAAAATATTTAGTGTAGGCCGATTATTTGAGATTGTTAGTCACGTGTTTAACGACGCATTCGTGGGCTATCAATTTTTGGCGCCGTTGCCGGGGAATTAGATTTTAGTTTTGATAATTTTGGTGTTTTTTGTATATATTCAGGCTAACATTTTCTTTGTTTTTGTAGGTATCAAATAAAAAGTGAAAAATCCTTAAAATTGTAAAATTGAAGAATCTTTCAGAAATCTGTCACTGAAAGTAAGATCTGTAAGCAAAAGGGGCTGTCTTGGAAAAAATCCGAAATTACAAGAAAAATCAGAAAAAAAAAGGTAAGTTGAGGTGAGTTCCCTTCTCTTTCCCACTCTTTCCATTTGTTTTCATTTCCAAAAGAACGAGGGATTGCGTTGGAGGTAAGTACCATTAAAACCCTCTTGATTTAGTTTCCTTTCCTTAGTTACCATGTTTAGGTAATCAAAAAAAAAAAATCAAAAAAAATCAATCACTTGAATCCAATAAAAGATGTCATGTCAAGATTAGAAACTTTCCATCTTTAGGACATGCATCATTTAGATTTCCATCTTTAGGTAATTTTCCTTTTGAAAAGTTTTCTTTCTTGTCGAAGATTGCGGGAGGCAAGGTGAGAATCTCAACTTTCTTAAGAGCATGATCATGCATTGCCATGCTTGCATAGAACCCCTTGCTTGATTTTGTGGTGTGCACATCATTTCTAAAATAATTTAAGGGCAATTTCCTTAACAAGATAAGGTGGGGATTTGATCACCCTTCCTTAGCCCACAAACCACAACTTCCTGCATCTTTTGCATTCCCAAGCCCAATAAAAGAAAGTAGAAACTTGACCTAGGGTTCGCTTTGAGACTTAGGCCCACTTGGGCCCACTATCAAGTTTGGAGACTGGTGTCTAAGGCTAGAGGTTCATAGGAAAACGCCTAAGTGGACAAGTGGTTACTTAATTAGGTCCCTGCGAGAGCAGGGGGAACCTCCCACTCTCCCACCTCTTACCTGGCCAGTTAACGGGCTTGAGAGTGGATTTGAGTTAGGCCTCAGTTGATTAGTGAGAAATCAAATGTTTATAGTTTTAGGGAACCATAGGTGTCATAGGATTAATTGTTTGTTAACTTGTGTGAAAATATAAAAAAAAATCAATATTTCAAAACAACAAAAAAATTAAAAAAAAAAAGAGAATTTATGTGGGTTGACAATCATGGTTATGAAATGGGCACATCATTTGGACAAATTGGATCAGCCCATTATGGTATTCACCCTCAAACTAACCCACTTTATCCATCAACCTCCACTTACCAGTCCAATGGCTCCAAGTGGACTCAAGTCCATCATCTTCATGGTCACCCAATTACAAATCACATACTTGATTCAGGACTGAGGAAATATGTTAACCCACATCACACCTCATCTCCATCCTCTCAGGCCCATAGTACTAAGTGGGTTGACCATGCTCATTATGATAATGAGTATTCCATTCCTAGCCAATGGCCATCTGTCAACCATGATCAAGCCCCAACTGCACAAGAGTTTTCCACACCTACTCCCTATCCAAAAGTTGAACTGGGTGTCTCTCCTGAAAATTTGAGTTTGTTTTACCAAGATCCACAAGGAGAGGTTCAAGGACCCTTTCTAGGTAGTGAAATCATATCGTGGTTTGATCAAGGGTTCTATGGTACTAATTTGCCTGTGCGTTTATCAGATGCTCCAGACGGCACAACTTTCCAACAACTTGGGGAAGTAATGCCACATTTGACACTTCAAGATCAACCTATTCTAGCCCACGTCCAAAGCCCTCCTATTCAAAATTCTCAGAATTGGACTTCACATTCCAACAATTCTTCTCATCAAATCCAATGTGGAGGACAACCTTTACACTCCCAGTCACCTTACCATCAGTCTGAGGGTTCCCAAATTTCTATTCATCCCAGCTTGATTCCCAGCCCTCCTACACATCTCCTGCCCCAACCAATCTCCAAAAGGAAATGCTTGATCAAATGGAACAGATAATCCTGACTCAAAATCAATCCATTTCCATGATGACAGACCAACTAAGCCAGCTTGCTAAAGCCACCCTGCAAGTGGAAAAAAATTGGGCCAATTGTCTAGTTACTCTAATGCAATCTCTGAAAATCATTCACCTGGATTTGACCACCATGCAAGCCCATGTGGTCAACTTGAGATTCTCCAACCCGAAGACACTCATATCATTGTTGGCCCAAATAGTTTGGGGGGTATTGAGGATTCATATCAGGGGATGTTAGAACCAACATCAGTCAGGAGCAACCAGAGCAACTCAAGCCCAATTCTACTTTTCAGATGGGATGTGTTGAGTGTGTTAATCTTAAGTTGGGGGGAGAAGAAAAGGAAGTGGATAAGTCAGATGATGATCAAATTCCACTATTTTCCCTTCCTGAGTTTGAGGTGACCGTAACCCAAGTGAGGGATGGAAAAGGTGGGTGTAGAGATGGGATGAGTGAAGTTGTCAACCATTCTTCATGGTTAAGAGAGGAGTTGGAGATTGCGTCTGAAATTAACTCGGATTCAACATCTCTTGATTTAGGGGAGGATGTGGATCTTTTACCCCTCCCTGACTTTGGTAAATCTAATATATTCGTGGACATGCTACCACTAGCTGATGGGTCAACTGCACTTGAACCTTTTAAGCATCCTTGTGTTGAAAGTCATATCCATTTCATTCCTGATCATGCTACTAATTTTGACTCAAGTCAGCCTGTGGAGTTCAAGCAATCCTCTGAGCATCCAATTCAATCTGACCTCAATATCATGAAAGAGGATCTGAAAATGAAAGTTGTGGGTGAAAAGGGTGAAAATAATCAAGTCCGCATTGATGTGTTCAACACATACAAAGATCTTAAGTGTACAAATGAAAATTTCTTAATTGAAGATATGATCTTGAGTGCCTCAGTTTATCTATCACTTACTGATCTACAAGGTACGTGTGGACCACTTGACCCACCATGGCTAATGATGCCTTACAAGGAAAAAATTTGGCGTCAATTGATTGGGGGTGTTACGTGACCCTGTTACCCCTATGTGTCTGGCTGAAGACATTAAACTTAGCGCTTGTTGGGAGGCAACCCAATATTTTTAGGAAAATTGATTTCTATTGATTTTGTTTTTATTTTGTGTCTTAGGTGTTTGCTGGCCACTATCCTTTGATATAGCTAGTATGCAACCACCCGCATGTGATCATCAGGTTGCATCTCTCCGTTCTTAACTTACATTGGCTTTATTCTATTGTCATTACTTTTATGCATTGAGGACAATGTCATTTAAGTTGGGGGGAGAGACAAATTGTATTTCAAATTTTGTCCCTAACATTGTGCTTCATGCTTCATATTTCATGCAAGAAATTTTTTTTGCTTCTAGCTTGACTCATATTGTGTACTTGTGAAGGTGGTGAGTTGAAGGGGTGAGTTAACTAGTTATGTTTTTAGCATCTTCCTCAAATACATTTGAAATTTCATCAACACAGTAAAGTATTGTTTTGAGCTATTCAAATGGATGATGAGAGTTTTACCAAACATTCAGGTTGATTGATTGATATTCTACATTCCTATTGATGACCAATCGTGGGGAAAAAGCTACCTGCTTACAAATAAATGTAAAAATGTGTGTACTAGTGAAAAAAAAAAGAAGAGAAACATGGAAAATGCCCCTGATCTTAGTAACCGGACCTGTGGCTCCTAAGGTAAGAGTTGAGGCTCGCGTCAAACGGTGAAGGGAAGTGCAGCACCATGTAAATGAAAAGAAAAAAAAAAGAGCATGAAAAAAAAAGAATTAGGCAGAGTGAAAGCTACCTGTAATTCGAGGATCGAATTTAAGGAGTGTAGAGTTGATACCATCCTTGAGTGATAAGTAAAAAGCCCATGCATCCTCTTATTAATGCTCAAACATTATACAAAAAGTCATGAAATTTGTGTGTATCTTGAGGAACTGTCTAATGACATGAACTGACATATTTGCCTTTGACACTCGATTGGAACTTGAAATACTTATGACCAAGCATTCTCATTCTTACTTTCTTGTCATGAAGTATGATGTTTTGAATCTTGTTTGTCACAATTATTCACTTTTGTGCATTGTTAAGGGACTAGCAATGAGTAAGTTGGGGGGTGTGATAATTGCACTGTTATTGATGATAATCATGTTATTTTATTATCTTATGGTCCTTAATTTCACACAAACTCATTGTCACTTTATTACAAAAAATGATAATTGATTAAATCTCTATTGTGTTGTATTTGCAGGATTAATGGGCCAAGGAATAAAGTGTCAAATGGGCCAATGGATTGGATTGAAGCAAGAGAGAATAAAGGAGAGATTCTATTAATTTTTTAAAACACTTTCTTATTTTAAAAATCTCCTCTCCTATTTTCCAAAAATCACTCCTTCCTTTCTCTCTCCCCCTTCCTCTCTTTCTCTACTATTTTATAAACCTCCCCTCTCTCTCTCATTATTCTCTTTCTCACTTTCTCTCTCTTCCTCTCTCCTCCGACCTCTTCTTCTTCTTTCCCTTTTTCCTCTTCTCTTCTCTTCTTCTTCCTCCCTTCTTCTTCCTCTCCCTAGGTTTCTCTCTTGCAGAAGAAGCAGAAGCAGTTGCCGCCTGCCCGCGCGCACCGCCTGCCCGCGCCCGCGCGCGAGCTCCCGCGTCCCCTGCTGCGCCTGCCTCTGCCGCGCCGCCCGCGCCCGCCTGCTGCCACGCGCGCCCTGCCGCCTGCCCGCGCGCACCGCCTGCCCGCGCCCGCACCCGCCCCCCTTCTCCTCTCTACGTGCATGCATGCACGTAGAGAGCAGCGCACGCGCGCTCTCTCGCCTCTCTCCTCTCTCTGTCACGTGCCGCTCCTCTCTCTCTTCTCTCTCTCTCTCTGTCATCTCTCTCTCCTCTCTCTCGCGCCTCTCTCTCTCCTCTCATTTTTCTCTTTCTCATCTCTCTCTCTCTCTATATATATCTCTTTCTCTTTGTAATTAGTTTAGTTAATTTATGTGCTGTGTAAAACTCTTAGATTTATTGTCATAATGTTAGTTACCTTTTGTTAATTAGACTTCTCTCTCTCATTCTCTCTTATCTCTCTCTTTACTTATTTAGCGTAGTTTAAATTTATTTCGTGCAACTTAGTCTTAATACTACCACGTTATTTTCTTAAACAAAAACTCAAGGTTTTCAACTCTAAAATCTAGTTCCCCATGGATTCGACTCGGTCTCACCATTTAACTACTGTTAAATATTTAGGTAGGCCGATTATTTGAGATTGTTAGTCACGTGTTTAACGACGCATTCGTGGGCTATCAGTCATGGAAATTTAATTAGTACCTAGTGAGAATGGGTAGAGACTGGGAATATGTTAGAAAGAATTAAACACCCCTACCCATTGACTCTTATAATGTATCTAGAGACATTAATTGGTTTCCATCCTTTTCTCAGGAATCCTCATAACACTCTCACACAACTGCAATGGCTCGCAACCAGTGGCAAGCTATGCAAGACACTAGTTCAGGTTGGAAATCAGGCTGCAGCTGCAAGGATCGGAGCCGGTGATCTGCACCAAAATTTTAGGAGTTTGAACCCTCCTCGTTTCTCTGGATCCCCTGACCCAGATGAGGCAAAAAATTGGCAAGAGGAGATAGAAAGGATTTTCCAAGTAATGCAATGCACCAATAGAGAGAAAGTGGTACTGGCCACTTTCCAATTTACTAAAGATGCTCGAGCATGGTGGAAGGCCACCTCAGCCCACCTGACAAACGTAGCTGAACTGGAGTGGGCCGGATTCCTGGAGATATTCCGAGGAAAGTATTTCTCTGAGAGAATCAAGGAGAAGAAGGCAGCAGAGTTTACCGCACTAAAACAGAAAGGGATGTCTGTGGCTGAGTATGAGGCTCAGTTTGCACGACTTGCTGTGTATGCCCCACATTTGTGGGAATAGAAAGATTAAAGGCTAACCGTTTCATGGACGGGCTCAGGCCCATGTTCATTGAAAGGCTCGGACCACACAATATTCAAACTTACACTGAGATGATCCAAAGAGCTCAGCTGGTAGAAGACACCATGGCCAAAGTGGAGGGCATGAGGGGCAAGGACAACTCCAAGCCGGTCTTCGTCAAGAAGGGAGCACCTAATATTGCCCCAACCTTTCGTAACAACAACGTCAACAACAACAACAAGAGGCCAAATGCAGGAAGAGATGCTGCGGGAGACAAAAGAGTTAAAATAGAAGGTAGGCAGTTGGCTGAGAACTGCAAATTCTGTGATAAACTAGGACACCGAGCTGAGGAATGCTGGAAGAAGCTCGGGGCATGCTTGAGATGTGGTGGTCATGACCACCGTATTCCTGATTGTCCAATGATGAAGGACCAACCAGGTAGAGCTCAGAATGCACCACGGCGTCAGGGACGCCTTAATGCTGTCATAGAAGCCGACCTACCCGAGGAAGGGGTATGGTGGAAGGTACCATTTCCATACACTCTCAACTTGCTTTTGTGCTTATTGATACTGGAGCTGCATATTCATTTATTTCTACCACATTTGCTGCACCTCTACCTGTCAAACCTGTACCCTTGAAATCCAAGATCACTGTAGCCTCTCCACTAGGCTCAGAATTTGAACTCACTCACTACTTTCCAAAATGTGAAACTTTAATTGGAGGACACAATCTCCCTGCCGACCTTGTCTGCTTAGACATGAAGGGTTATGATGTCATTTTGGGTGTCGATTGGCTAATTGAATATGATGCCGATGTAAACTGTCGCCATAGGAGGGTCACTTTTAAGAGACCAAACCTTCCAACTCTATCACTACTTGGCACCCGTTATCACAAACACCCTATTTTGATATCCTCCCTAAAGGCTTCTAAGCTGATCAACCAGGGTTGTGATGCTTTCCTAGTTTCTGTCTTGGCAACTGAAAAGAAGAAACCCACCCTAGAAGACATTCCAATAGCCAGAGACTATCCTGATGTATTTCCAGAGGAATTACCTGGTATACCACCTAAGCGGGAGGTAAACTTCACCATTGAGTTACTCCCTGGGGCAGCCCCTATTTCAAAGGCTCCGTATCGTATGTCCCCTGTTGAATTGTAGGAGTTGAAGAGGCAGATCCAAGAATTGCTAGATCAGGGTTTTATCAGGCCTAGCACATCCCCGTGGGGAGCGCCAGTGCTATTTGTCAGGATGAAGGACAGAACAATGAGGCTATGCATTGATTACCGTCAGTTGAACCAGTTGACAATAAAGAATAAGTATCCACTGCCCGTATTGACGAGCTATTTGACCAGATCTCTGGTGCACAATATTTCTCTAAGATAGACCTAAGATCAGGTTACCATCAACTAAGAATAAAGGAGGAGGATATTCACAAGTCTGCGTTCCGGAGTAGATATGGTCACTATGAGTTCGTGGTCATGCCGTTTGGTTTAACAAATGCCCCAGCAGCTTTCATGCAACTTATGAACAATATCTATAGGCCATACTTGGACCAGTTTATAGTGGTGTTCATTGATGACATCCTTATTTACTCCAAATCCAAAGAAGAACATGAAGAACACTTGAAGGTTGCTCTGCAAGTGCTTCGAGATAATCACTAAGTGTGAATTCTGGATGGAGGAAGTGTCCTTCCTTGGTCACATCATATCCAAGGAGGGAATCTCTGTGGATCCATCTAAGGTGGAGGCGGTGAAGAGCTGGGAAAGGCCGACAACTGTGTCGGAGATTAGAAGCTTTCTGGGTTTAGCCGGTTATTATAGCCGCTTCATCAAAGATTTCTCAAAGATAGTTGTACCATTGACCAGGCTTACCAGGAAGGAGAATCCATTTGCATAGATTGATGAATGTGAAGAAAGTTTCAGGGCATTGAAAGAGCACCTTACCTCAGCACCCGTACTGACCCTGCCAGTTGCTGGGGGCAGTTTTGAAGTATACACCGATGCATCCGGGATCGGCCTTGGCTGTGTGTTGATGCAAAATGGGAAAGTTATATGCTACGCGTCCAGACAATTGAAGAAGCACGAGGACAATTATCCTGTACATGATCTGGAGCTAGCTGCTGTAGTCTTCGCCTTGAAGATATGGCGTCATTATCTATATGGTGAGAAATTCATTGTGTTTTCTGACCATAAAAGCTTGAAGTATATGTTTTCTCAGCAGGACTTGAATATGAGACAGCGGAGGTGGTTGGAGTATCTCAAAGACTTCGACTTCACGATCCAATATCATCCAGGAAAAGCAAATGCTGTGGCAGATGCTCTAAGTAGAAAGCCAATGATCACATTGTCAAGTTTAATGGTGGACGAATGGAAGTTATTAGAAGACTTCGCCAAGTTAATATTGATGCTGACATTAAGAGAAGGGATGCTTTGTTGCTAGTGTTAGAGCACAACCTACACTGTTGGAGGACATCACAACACTCCAAGATAATGACTCTGTACTTGTGGAGATTAAGGCTAATCTAGACCAGAGGCCGGATTTCTCAATAACTGAAGATGGAAGACTATTGTTCTGGGATCGAGTCTGTGTACCCGACCATGCGGAGACAAAGAAAATGATCATAGATGAGGCTCACAAGACCAGGTATACCATTCATCCTGGAACCACCAAAATGTATCAAGATTTGAAAATAAGCTTTTGGTGGCCTAATATGAAGAGAGAGGTGGCGAAATATGTCACCCGATGCTTAACATGTCAAAGGGTCAAGGCGGAACACTTGCAACCCGCAAGTAAACTCAAACCCCTAGAAATCCCGACATGGAAATGGGAAGGTATAGGGATGGACTTTATCTTCAGACTACCCAAATCAAGAGGTGGATTCGATGGTATCTGGGTTATAGTCGACCACTTAACTAAGTCAGCTCACTTCTTGCCAGTGAAGAACAAGTGGTCAGTAGACGTTCTGGCTGCATTGTATGTGAAGGAAATAGTCAGACTACATGGAGTACCGATGTCTATCGTGTCTGATAGAGACCCTAGGTTTACATCCCACTTTTGGAAAGGACTGCATTACTCCTTGGGATCTAAACTAAACTTTAGCACGGCTTTCCATCCACAAACAGATGGACAGACGGAGAGAACCAACCAGGTCATTGAAGATATGCTTAGAGCATGTGTCCTAGATTTTGGAGGTAGCTGGCCGAACACTTATCTCTGGTGGAGTTCGCTTACAATAATAGCTATCAAGCTAGCATTCAAATGGCACCATTTGAAGCACTCTATGGCAGGAGTTGCCGATCTCTAATATGCTGGTATGAAGTTGGTGAAAGACAAATGCTGGGACCTGAGATGATAAGGGAAACCACAGAGAAGGTAAAGCTTATTAAAGAAAGAATGGCAGTGGCGCAGCAAAGACAAAAGGCATATGGAGACAACAGAAGGAGAGACCAGGAGTTTCAGGTGGGTGAACATGTATTCTTAAAGGTGTCTCCAGGCCGTGGGATCAGGCGTTTTGGCATTAAAGGCAAGTTTCACCAAGGTTTGTCGGGCCTTTCGAAATCCTTGAAAGAGTCGGCGAGGTGGCATATCGTCTCGCTTTACCACCACAAATGGATGGAATACACAATGTGTTCCACATATCCATGTTGAAAAAGTATGTACGAGATCTATGGCATGTCATAGAATACGAGCTTCTGGAGTTCAACAAAGACGGAACATATCAAGAGAAGCCAATTAAGATCGTGGACCGGGAACTGTGCCAACTAAGGAACAAGTTATTCCACTAGTAAGGGTTAGATGGAATCAACACATGGATGAGGACGACACGTGGGAAACCGAGGAAGCAATGCGCAAAGATACCCGAAATTATTCACAAGTAAGTACGCCTCACATGTACCATAAATTTTCTATAAATGAATTGGGGACCAAATTCTCTTAAGTGGGGAGGGTGTAGCACCCCGGAATTTTAATTCAAGGTAAATGGAAATAAATAATTTCCATAATATCAAGTATTAAAACATACGTATCATTATTGTAGGTGCCAAAACACATCGGAAAAGTCCGTAAAAATTATAAATCAACCCCAAACATTTTTACTAAAGGTTTCACAGAAATTTGTGCCAGAAAAATCAGATTAGTCGGTTTAAAGTGTTTTGCGACTTGTTATCGTAAATCAAGAACAAGTCGGAAAACCATTGGCACGGAAATACGACTCAATCAAAAATTAATAAAAGTGTTGGAGAGATTTCCAACATTATATATTAATGACCCAATGCCATAATTGGGCCAATGGACCACATATGGCCCAAAAAATCGAATAAACTAGAAAATGCATGGAAATTCGTAACTCTAAATAGGCTGAAGTTAGAAAGAGGCAATTTGAGTTGAATTGGGATGCAATCGTGCATTCTTGGCAACCCAAATTCGTGCCTAACTATGGTGGGAGGTTTCCTAAAGCCTCACACACTTAAAGGGAGGAAGGAACCCTCAAAAATAGGAAACTAACATGTCAAAACCGCAACCTGGCTTTCCTAGTCCCGTTAGGACTTTAACTACACCATAAATCTATAAGAACTCGTCCTTAAACTCTTAGGGAAGGTTTAGCAACCAGTTGGGGTCGTGAGAAGCAATTTTGGAGTGCTGGGGAAGTGGAGAACGGCTGGGGAAGAACGTGGTCTTCCTCAACCTCGCTCTGCATCAACCAAGAATCTGTAGAGAGCTATTAGCATTCAAAGGTAGGTTTTCTCGGGCCAAACCTTAACATATCCTATACAATGTATAGAGCATCAAGTTAACTTTCGTTTCCCACTGATTTCATCGAATTCTAAGGAGTATATTTTGAGTTATAGGCGTTCTCCCAAAGTCGCGCACTGTTAGGGTTTTTCCCATTGTTCTTATTATGCACGTGATTAGAGACTGAATTAGATTAAACTTCCTTCATGACATTCTTCTAATTGTAGTCATGATCATCTTTTATGTAGGACATTTTATCTAAAGTCTTTCATTAGAGAGTTATAATATGGTAAGAGAGTCACTGCATGATATTGCAATTTCGGGCTGCACTTAGCTTTATATTCTTCATGTGTTTCTTGGGATTCGTGACCGAATTAGATCCACCCCCAACATCAAAGTTCTTCTACTAGTTGTTCTAGTAATCTTTCATGTTAAACATTTTTCTAAATGTCATTCTTAGAGAGTTATAAGATGGGTAAGTGAATCACTGCATGAGACATGTTTTCGGGTTGCACTTGACCTATATGTTTTATTCTGGGAGGGCCTCTAGTGTCGACACTAGTTGATCTAGTGTCGACACACTGTCCCAAACCAGCCCAGAAGGTGTTCTGGGAAGGTCTCTAGTGTCGACACTACATGATCTAGTGTCGACACATTGTCCCAGATTGGCCCAGAAGGTGTTCTGGGAAGGGTCTCTAGTGTCGACACTACCTGATCTAGTGTCGACACTACCTGACCTTTTTGCCTTGTATTTGAAGCACTGTGTCGACACTACCTGATCCTGTGTCGACACCACTTGATCATTTTGCCTTGTATTTGATGCATTGTGTCGACACTACTTGATCTAGTGTCGACACTACCTGACCAGTTCTGCATTTTTTGCCTTGTGTTTGAAGCATTGTGTCGACACCAGTAAGGGTGTGTCGACACTACCTTTGCAAAATATTCCATGTCTTGGGTCAAATCATTACATGATGTCTACTTAATGGCTTAAAGTGTTTAACCCATTGAAAAATCCTTAATTACATGAATATTATTCTAATTGCTTTCTTAATGATATGATCATACATGAAACTTGTGATTTACTCTTGTTACCATTCTAGCTTGCTTTAAATGATAAATTTATCTTAAAATCTTGTAAACCCATATGTAGTTAAATGCATTTTTCATTGCATGCCATCATGTTAAGTGTTTTTCCGAGAGTTTGAGACCGACGGATTGTGAATTGACACGCGTACATCACTACACACTTATACATCTAGGGCGTGCACTTCCTTTCTCTTCTTGTTCTCATGAGCGTGATTTACAATCTACACTAAAGCCATTAATGTAAAGATTGAACTAAATTATAAATCGTACAGTTCTACTGCCGAACTTATCTCTTGACCATTGTTCTCATGAATCATGTTGAATTTAATTATTTACTCTTCTCATCATCATCGTGAACATGACATTACACATGCTACTTATTGAAACTCTCATTGGCCATTATTAATGACTGTGGGTATCTACATTTAAAATTTACATGAGATGCTGACAGGGCACGGCGTGTGTCCAAGGGCTCCAGTCTAGCCCCAATGACGGCGAGTCATAAATATACTGTTAACCATGGGGTATAATGATTACTGGCGTTGCATCTGCACTGGGAGTACTTTCTTGCGTGTTGAATGTTAGATACATAACCACATACACGTGACCTGTGTGCACTCTTGGTGGATCTTTCCTTGGTGTACATTAGTGTTTACGTGCCTGATTAGTGCTACTTGATCGTGCTTGTGCAATCTTGCTTGCTTGCGTGCGTGATATGGCTATCCTGCATTTATTGCAACTAGTGATATCTTGTTTTTTTTTTTGAAAACTATTGACATCAAGTGAAATCTTGCGCGCTTGTACAAAGTGATCTATTGCTAGTTCTCTCTTGTTATATCGTTCCAGATCTTATTCTATCATGATCACTCTATCTAGCTTGTTTTCATGTATCATGTCTGATGAGTTTTATTCGTACATGCACATCATGACATTCATTATGCTTACCTAGTTCTAAATTGCTAATCACTTATATCATTGCCCGCACATTGAGATGTAAATCCTACTGGGCTAGTTTGCTCATCCCCTACTTTTACCCAATCTAGGTGACTATGACATTCAAGAGGAAGAGCAAGCCGAGGATGGGAATGCGTCCGAGTGATGAGCGTTCCAACTATGAGTCTAGTTATAGTAGATTACTTTGAGCATTAGTACAATGTAGTAGGAAGTGAGGAATAAGTGTAATTTTCCCTTTTATTGAGTCTCAGTCCTATACTAGTTTCCAATTTTGATAAAATGGGTTGAGATCTGATTACAATTTATATGGAGTTCAACATAGGGGCCCTATTATGATGTTGTGTTGATATACATTTAGTGCGTGCTAGCTAGAGGCTTATTTGCCGACTGTTCACGTCTCGGAATATCGAATCGAATTAATCGAACTAATATCCGCTGTGTACTTCTCGGGACGTGATAGAACAGGAACACTCCAGCTAGGCAGAGTGTCAGTCCTCGGGTCGCTCTCTCTCTGCCAATCCCCTTCGCATGCTGGATCAACCACCAGGCCAGCCGGTCCAGGAAGATCCCATGTTTGTTCGTCATCCTAAGCACCTCTTTCTTGTCTCGTACAATGTCCGCCAGGATCTCTTCCCACGGGAGAAGAGGCGTCGTCACATTGTACTCCAGGCACCACTTCCAACCCAAGAACCACTCCAACTCCTCCAGCAACACACTCGCCTCAAACCCCTGGAACACGAACGTATGTGTGTGCGGGTGCCACCTCTCCACAAGCACTCCCAGGGCGTCAAGCCCCACCACATATCCTTCATGTTCTTCGCCAACACCGCCATGATGCTCAGGTTCCACATCCCGATGAAGCCTCTCATGTCCAAGGTGATGGCATTCACCAAATTCACAAGCTAGGACAAGGCCCGTACTTGGCCTTGGCTCGGGAAGGCAGGCACCTCCTGCACATCCATGGACACCCTGAGAATGAATGTTGGGGCGTTTTCAGCCTAAACAGAAGTGAAATGAGCAACACTTACCTCTCCATTGGCCAGTCGGGTGCTTAAATGCCCCGGAATTTCACTCAGGATCCCCGGGTTCATGCTTGCGGACGTTCCGGTCGTTGAAGAGGCCATTTTAGCTGCTGTGGGTCGTTCCTAGGTCCTCTGGTTCGAAACTGAGAGAAGTGAGGATGGAGGAAGGAGATGATAGAGTCCTAATGGCCTTCCACACATATTTTTTTTGGTTTGATCCGCTGGTTGATTAACGTCAACATCAGTTGACGTCTGTTTATAGTTGACGGCATCATCTGTGGCCGTCTACCACTGTGGACGGCAGCCTTTGTTGACATCAACCTTAAATGGGCGGCAATCGATGTGGAAGTCAATACCAGCGAAATTTTCAAAGATTATTCTCTTTATGGCCCTTATTTCTCACCTTGTGCTACGAGTTGTCTTGCAAATATTGAAGCATAAGCAACGCTATAAATTTCGGAACACTCATGCGACCGTGAGTGTTACATAGGTATGTCTAACATAGGACCCCACCAGAGGCGAATAACTTGGCGACCGTGAACCCCGAGTTCCCCTTTACCAAAAACCATGACGGGTTTACGATCTCCCAATTATTCGTATGGCTTTGGAATTTTCCTCTGGTTCTAACTTGCATTTTAGATAGGCAACCCACACCAGCATGCATTTAGGTCTTCACCACTACATTCTCTTGCTAACTCAAAAAAAATGGTGATTTTCCTCGATCACTCTGTGGCTCCCCAGTTCAGGTGGCCTACTGGTCAGCACCCTCTTTTATATTTGAGCTGATTTCGGGCCTTTGTTGTCCCCCTTCAGGAACTGTCCCACCGTGCTTATCGCAAATAGTCAAGCAGTCCTATTGAGTTCATTTGAACCTTCTCCAGTTATGAGCTTAATTTCAGACTTCAGGCTTTCCAAACATTGATTCCAGTTAGAATCTTTTGATAATCCTTTGAGAGATCAACCAACTCCTTTGTCTCCACGACCCCCTAAATCTGGACTGGCGTCCTAATTAGTCCAGTGGCCCGGACGGACCCCGGTTGTGAGATTTCCTCGATTCAACTGTCATGTTACAACTCCTTTGACTCAGACACACCAGAAACTAGTCAAAGTCTGACACGGCAACGCTAGGGACCCTAACGTTGGGTTAAAGTTGTAATAACATGGGTAGATCTGAAATGTTGCGGAAAAAACTGCTACTAGAAATCTAGAAGGGGGTTGAATAGATTTCTCCAAATTTTAAAACCACTGGGACAGAAACTTAGAGAAACTTAATTGAGTGTGAAATCTGAGTGTTAATGACAATTCTAAACAAATTAGACAAGTTAGATGATGAAATTTTGACGAACCTATCAAGCATCTAACGCAAGAGACAAGCAAACCATAATGACACAAAGATTTAGGGTGGTTTGGATTACACAACAGTGTATCCTACATCCACCATCCATACACACACACAAGTGTGGCTTATCTTGCCAGTTCAGAAAAGTCACAAAGGAACACACACAATCTGAGATACAGAAATCTCAGATTCAATCACACACGTGAAATTGGCACAAGGATTGCACCACTTTCACAAACAAACACAATATAGAGTGAAATTGAAATGAGAAACCAGTCGGAGCAATTGAATTCTAAATTGAAGAGGACTGGTTCGAAGATCCTAATTTCTGCTTCAGGAATGGGGATCAGTTCTTCTGCTTCAGCTCCAGGAAGAAGACTCAGATGGATCGAAATTCTCCTTCAATTGGATCATCTAAGGTGTACAAACCTCTTGTTCCTTCAGATCTGGGAGCAATTCGCCAGGTTGGAGCCTTCCTCAGGAATTGGCCAGAATTCTCTAGAGTCTTAGAAGAACAAAAGTGTGACTCGATCTCTCTTTAAAGCCAAGTGGATAAGGGGTATTTATAGCCTCATGGGTCCACAAAATATCTCGGGATCTATGGGCATAAAAGTTCCCACCCAAAAAGCCTTTCCCAAGAGCTTCCACGCGTCCCTGTTAATTAGATAAAGAAGAGAGAAAAAAAAATAGATTGACTGTGTCGACACACCTTACCTGTGTGTCGACACCCTGTCCTAAATATCACAAAAACAATCTCCTGGAATCTGGAACCAGTGTCGACACACACCTAGACTATGTCGACATCATTGGGTGCTTACTGATGACTTTGTTCTGGGACAGTGCACTAGTGTCGACACACAGTTGAGCTGTGTCGACACCACGGACCATTTCTTGAGCTGTAAATGAAGGAAACATTGTGAGAGAAAAATGTAAGCATGATTTCAAAGTATTAATGAATCCTTCTTCTCACATTTGACTATCATCAAATAAGAGATCCAACAATCTCCCCCTTTTTGATGATGGCAACTATGGTTCATTAAATAACTTTGACTTTCTCACAAATATGACTTTAAAAATACCTATTCACAATTTCAAAGCAAGTCATAGGCATAACAATGACATCCACAATTTTTCATCAATATCCAAACATTTTCATTTCTTTGCAAACAAACATGTCATTCACTAGTGACAAATCAGTCATACAAACATTCAGCAATGCAAAAATGTGCTAGCATTCACATCAAAAGAAATGTATTGCCCCCAAGAAGTTTAAAGATTATCATCAAATTTTTCAAAAGTTTTTCTCATTTCCCAGATGCCAAAAAGGAAATCATGAATCCTTCTCCCCCTTTGACATCATCAAAACAACATATATCAAGCAGAAGGGGTGGATCATCAAAACAACATATATCAAGCAGAAGGGGGTGGAGGAGGAGGAATAGGCAAGAAGATGGTTTCCATGGACTTCAATCTTGCTTCTATAGCAGACAGATTTGATCTTAATTGATTCTGCATTGTTGAAAGTCTGGTGTGCAAAAGATCTTCCATCCTTTGATGATTTTCATACATATTCTCTTGAAATACACTAGTTGCATGACGAGATGAGGAAGATGAGCTGGGAACAGTGCCATGGTGCATGAAATTTGCAAAGTCAAATTTTAAAGCTGTCATCTCTTGATCAATGTGAGTCATTAAGTTTTCATGCCTTCCATATCATCAACCAAATGTGCAAAGGACAATCTTGTTTTTGAGACTTGAGATACAGCTTCTTGACTGTTGAATAGTCCCTGTTGAGTGTTAAGTAAAATGTCTTCAAGAACTACTTGAATCTTGTCCTGGAGATCCTTAATTGGGTACATACATCACCCAAAGTACCAATCAACCTATTGAATCTTCTAGTGGCATGCTCAGCTGCTTCAAGCTGTCTCACAAACTGACCATTCACTGAATTTTCTAGCCTCTGAATTCGAAGTTCAAATCTGTTGGACATTTCTGTCATGGTGGAATTGAGAGAGTCAAACTGAGTTTGCAGAAATGTATATAGCTCAAGTGGAATGGGAGGTCCACTAGATGAAGTGGAGGCTGAGCTGTGATGTTGGGTGAATATGGTTGTAGGGACAGGTTTGTCTGATGGAAGTGGAGAGGCAGGAGGAGGAAGCACAATTTGTGGTTCAAAAGGAATTTTAGGATTCTCAACTTCAATTTGTGGCTGGTCCACTGGATCACCTTGAGGTCCTGCATCTTCTGGAGGAACTTGTTCTTGAATTTGGTCAATAGGAGGCTCTGGCTCTACAACTTGACCTCTAAGAACCTGATCTCTCTCAATTTGAAATCTCATGAATTTATGTACATGATGTAAGCAGTAAATGTTGCTTTAAGGGATTTTCTGAACCTTCTCATTTTGAAAAGAGACTCCAAAGCGTTTAAAACTGCTGTGAGGTGAGCAGCATATGGCAAGGATCTGTGTAAATCTTTTCTGTTTGTTTCAGAAAAATTTTGAGTCATAATCAAGTTCAATTGATCTTCACATTTTTCTTCATGCTATACAACACAAATCTCTGAATGTCTGTCAATTGATTTCTACCACCACCCTGTGGTGTGATGATGGTGGTTAGAATGTGATGAACCAGCCTCAGAATTAGAGGAAAAGTGTTTGTGTTGTATCTTGTCACATGTGTTTGCCTAGAATCATTTTCATCATGAGGAAGACCAGTAGTAGAGAGTAGGCCTCATGAAGATCAAATTCATATTCACTCCAGTCTTCACCATCATCAGGAATACCAAAGAGTTCTGATGCTAATTCAGTGTGAAAAGAATGCTAACATTTTTGACCTCAGACTTAAAACCTTCTTCAATATTTGTCAAATTCAAGTAAAATTCCTGAACCAACCGTGGATAGAATGTCCTGAATTCTGAAATGAATTTCAACCATCCTTGAAATTTATAGAAGGGAATGAGTTCAGGAAAAGCAGTCGACAAGGCTTCATCATGAATATTCAGAGCCCTAGGTTTCAATATAGAGCGACCTTCAAATGCAGTTTGGGATGGAGTGACTGCTTGGTCCTCAGATGAATCAGAAGATTCTGAAGATGATTCGCCAGAAGATTCAGTAGAATCCGGTATGAGTTTTCTTCTAGAGTAACGTGAGGACATGGGAGACTTGCCTTTGCTGAGAGCAGATGCTCTTCCCCTTTTAGATGGGTGCCTGAAGGAGTGTCCTCACCTTTTCTCTTGGGCTGATCATGACTGTACTTGCTTCTTCTTTCTGGTTGAGGCTCTTCAATGGTGATACCCATTGCCGCTGACCTGGTCTTGGCTCCTCTCTTTGGAGTGTGTTTGGGAGCCATGGAAGAGGGAAGAATGAGAAGAGAGGGAGAATGGAGATTTGGAAGAGAAGAAACAGCCAGACAGGGGATCGGTCGTTTGAGAGTGTGATGGAGGGAGGAGTTCAAATGGGGAAAAGAACAAGTGGTAGGGTCGACCTGAGGGATAGGTATATAAAAAGGAGTTTTGCTCTCTCATGACAAGAGTTAATATAAACCCTCGGTCCAAATACCGTAAACATGATCCGCTTATCAAGCCCAATGTGTCGACACACAGGGTGAGTGTGTCGACCTGACAGGGTCAATGTGTCGACACACATGGAGAATGTGTCGACCTCACAGATACAAAAATTGTATTTTTTTAGAGATATGAAGAAGAAAGGATATATTTAATATGATGAACCATATCTGAAATCAATTATTCAGGGATTTTTAAGATGTTAAAGAAATCATTTCCATTTTTTTTCTCAACATTATCCCATTTATTATTTAGTGGGCTGAAAAAATATCTGGTATGAAATTGATCACCAAGAAATTCTGAAGAATTGGAGTGATTGCTTAAGTGATATAAACTATTCTATACAGTTAATTTCAATCTTTTACACTTTTCTTAACCAAAAGTAATGTGATTGTTTTAGGATTAAGACAATACATATGAGATTGAACATTTTAGAAGAGTTGATTCAGGTTTAAGCTGTTCATTTTCATTGACTGAATTTTCTTTCACTTTTAAGTAATGAGCAGTCAAATATAGTAAATCTTTTTCACTCAAGTAAACATATTTTTTACACACCAGAATCCCTAGATACTAAAGATTTACTAATTATCCTACCTCAAGGGGTGAATGAAAACCTTTTTACATGGAAATATACATTTATCAGATGCCAATATTTCCAGTTACTCAGTTAACATTAGTTATTTTATCTTTATTTTACCCTTAGAACAGAGATAACACAGCACTTCATGACATACATGGCACTTCACTGTTTGTGAAGGTGTGCAGTTTCTCAGTGTTATGCCATTGCTCTGTAAAACATTTTCTTTAAAATGAACATTGAGACTTTGACACAGCTTTACCTTTCATCAGTCTTGAAGGAAGTGTTTAAAATCAATACATAATTGAGCAAAAATCCATGAAAGAAATCAAATTACTTGAGGAATTCAAAGTGAAAAAGAGTGTTAACAGAAAGAACATGTTATAGCATTTAAGAAATCATCCCTTATGTTCTTCAGAAGAATGAATAAACATTTCATGTATTAGATATTCATCAACACACTGAATTAACTTTGGTTTAATGAGAGAAAGATGGTAATGAATTCTTTAGCTCCCCCTGAGTTATTGATCTCATCTATTTGTCATCACAAGTAAAGAAATCCTTCTTCAGTAAAAGAATGGGTAAGATGATCAAGTGAATTTGATGAAATTGAAATTGAAGAGATAATGATTACAAGAATGAGCATGAATTGGATAGAATTCAGTGTGAGATATGTCACCACATAGAAGTTTTCAGCAACTCAATCAGACTTCAGCATTATCTTGATCAACTCTAGCAACTTGTTCTCAAAACGACTTCATAAACAGTTCTGATTCTGAATTCAATTCTTAGACCTTACCTGTGTTTTCTCAAGCAACAAGCTCCCCCTCAATATGTGCATTAATGAGCCATTCAACATTCAACTCAATGACATCCAATTGACATTCAATGTCAGAAAGTAATCATCTAGGAATAGTCAATCTTCAACATTCAGTTTTTGGCAGTCAAATTCATCGAGTAAATATACATGATCAATTACGTTTCAAGCACATGAATGACAATCACAACACAAAAGAAAGAATAGAATGATTCTTACACATTTTAGATCATGGGTACTTGGTGGAGGAGTTTCCTCAACACATAATGATAGCTTTCAAACAGCATAACTTGTTCTTCCACTAATCACCATTTGACACCACAAGAAAAGCGGGATTACCGACGGATATTTTCGACGGATTATTGTTAATTGCCCGACTCCCTTAGGGATCGCTGCCACTATGCTGTTATGGGGCAGCATAGTGACATCGGGGCCGGCAACCCACCCGCCGTAGGGGTAAAACCCTATGCGAAGCCCCTCATGCCGACCACAGCGTTGACGTGGTGCTTTGCGCTTCCGCCTTAAAGATTGGGCTACCGCCTTCACTACCAGCTCGAGCTTTTGGTGCAACGGTAAGGGGCTTGGTCCACAAGTGGTATCAGAGCAAGTCTCTTCGACAAAGAACAAGATCCAACGATCTGAAGAGTAAAGATCCATGGCAGCCCAAGGTCACTTCGAAGGTCAGTCTGTCAACAGACCTCCTTTGTTCGACGGTGAAGATTACACGTATTGGAAGACCAGGATGGAATACTTTTCTACAAGGCCATGACTATCAAATCTGGTCGATAGTGGAAGAAGGTGATCTGGTCGTCACAGAAGAGAAAGCAAAATGGACAGATGAAGATAGAAAGAAAATTTCCTTGAATTGTAAAGCTAAGAGCATTCTATGTTGTGCTCTAAGCAAGAAGGAATTCAACAGAGTTTCAGCATGCAAATCCTCCATGGAAATGTGGGAAAAGCTAAGGATTACGTATGAAGGTACAGACAAGGTAAAGGAGACAAGAATCGACATTCTTGTCACTCAGTATGAAAGATTTCAAATGCAATCAGGTGAGTCTATTATCCAAATGTTTAGTCGATTTACTGACATCACTAATGGTCTAGCCAGTCTAGGAAAGACATATGAGGTTGCAGATATGGTAAGGAAGATTCTCATATCCTTGCCATCTTCATGGACACCAAAGGTCACAGCTATCGAAGAAGCTAATGACCTTAAGAGAATGTCAGTGGAAAAGCTCATCGGGTCTCTCATGGCCCATGAAATAAACATGGAAAGATTAGGAGAATCCTCTAATAGAAAGAAGCAGTCCAATGCGCTTAAAGCTAATAGGGACTCATCTGAAGAATCATTGGATAGCAGTGAAGATAGCAAAGATAGTGATGATGAAGAAGCTATGCTGTCAAAAAGATTGCAGAGAATCTTGGCCAAGAAGAAAAAGTTCCAGTCTGGTAGGAGGTACTTCAGGAAAACAAAGATCTCAAGAGACCAGACGGAAAAGATCAGAAGAGGAATGAGCCACTTTGCTATGAATGCAAGAAGCCTGGACATATCAAGGCAGACTGTCCAATGCTAAAGAAAAATGATCACAAGAAGAAGGACAGCTCCAAGAAGTTCAGAAGATACAAAAAGAAAGCCATGGCAGCTGCATGGGAAAACAGCAGCGACTCAGATAGTGAGTCAAGCTCCAGCAGTGAAGAAAGAAGCCAACCTGGCTCTTATGGCAAATACCGGGGATAAGGTAACTTCTGATTCCTCTTTTGATTCCTGTAATGACTCAGATTCCGATAATTTGGAAAGTGCATTTAATGAACTCTACGATAAGTACAAAGAAGTGTCTAAACTACTTAAACTAAGCAAGAAAAATATCACCTGTCTCGAAAATACCAACTCAGATTTAAAATCTGAAAATGAAGAACTAGAAAAACAGATAATGGAGCTTAAAGAAGAAATGAACTACTATATGAAGACTTAAAAGACAAGAACAAACAAATCATTGATCTAGAAAAACAGGAAGCTCAGATGATTAAGAAAAACGATAAATGAATTAAATGAAGAAAACAATACACTAGCAAGCACCTTAGAAAAGTTTAAATGGAAAGAATTCCTTATTATTAAAGGTGCTAGAAGATCTGGTAAAAACAAACGAGGTTTAGGATACATACCTCCAATTAATGAAGAAGAAATAATCTATCCTGAAAAATATCCAACTCCTAAATTCACTCCAGAACAAGATGTAGCATATAAAGCAAATTTTAAGTACATAGAAAGAGTAACATAACATCATGTTGTAGTCACTGTAATAAGCTAGGACATTTAAAATCCACCTGTCCAACAAGACATAAGAAGTGGATAATAAAAGTAAAGTAATGATACTGACCCATCAGGACCCAAAAGAACTTGGGTACCTAAATCTTGATGTCTTTATTTCAGGTTAATCCTCGAGCATCCAAATGGTATTTGGATAGTGGGTGCTCAAGGCACATGACAGGAAACCTGAAGCTTTTCTCCCATCTCCAAGATGAAGAAGGAACATTCACTTATGAGATAATGGAAAAGGAACTGTAGTTGGCAGTGGATCAGTAAACAGCAAAGGAAAAACAGTCATAGAAGATGTGCTGTTAGTCAAAGGTTTAAAGCACAACCTCATAAGTATCAGTCAGCTGTGTGATAGAGGACATCAAATCAAATTTCAAGAGTCAAAATGCAGTATACTAAAGGATGGTGCAGTCATCTTTGAAGCAAATAGAGAGAAATCTGTACGTGCTCTACCTGAAGAACTCAAAGAGCAAAATGTGTGTCTGGCAGCCAGCAAAGACAAATCAACTGATCTGTGGCACAGAAGGCTAGGCCACTGCAGCTTGGATGGCTTGAGCAAGCTCAGAAAGAGGAATCTTGTGGAAGGTCTACCGAAAACAATTGTAAATTAGAAAGTGTCTGCAGACCTTGTGCTAAGGGAAAGCACACAAAGAGTTCCTTCAAGTCAAAGACGGTGGTGACCACCTCAAACCCTTAGAGCTCCTACATATGGATCTATTTGGGCCAATGAGAACTACCAGTCTTGGAGGAAAGAATTTCGGATTTGTTATAGTAGATGACTACTGAAGATTCACATGGGTATCATTCTTAGAACACAAAATGATACTTTGATAATTTTGTTAGCTTCAGCAAGAAAGTCCAGAAAGATCAGAAGTTCAGTATAGTATCCATTCGATCTGATCATGGTGGTGAGTTCCAAAATGAAAAGTTTGCTAGATTCTGTGATGATCAAGAATTCAGCACATTTCTCAGCACCAAGGACACCACAGCAAAATGGTATAGCCGAACGAAAGAACCGAACTCTCTTAGATATGGCAAGAACCATGCTTTGTGAATATGATTACCAAGATATTTCTGGGCAGAAGCAGTCAACACAGCCAGCTACATTGTCAACAGAGTCATGATCAGACCAATCCTGAAGAAGACTGCATATGAGCTGTTTTAAAGGGAAGAAACCAAAGATCAGCCATTTCAGAACCTTTGGATGTCTTTGCTTTATTCATAACAACGGAAAAAGGGATATTGGTAAATTAGATGCCAAATTAGATGAAGGCATCTTCATGGGGTACACCTCTAACCCAAAGGCTATAGAGTGTTTAATAAACGTACTTATTGATTGAAAGTCTGTACACGTTATTTTTGATGAAACTAACCCCTCCTTGAGAAAGAAGTAGAAAGTGATAATGATGATGCAGATGACTGTCTAATAAACTGAAAGACACATCACTTGAAGACAAGGATGATCCGCCTCTGGAAGAAATGCAACAAGAAGAAACTTCTCATGAAACTCTTCCAAAGAATGGAGATACAAGAAAGATCACCCACCTGAAAACATCATTGGTGATCCATCGGTACGGGTAAGAACAAGAGGTAACTCGATTCCCTGTGATTACCTTGCTTTTGTATCTCAATTAGAGCCTAAGACAGTCAATGAAGCCTTAACTGATATCTTGGATAATAGCAATGCAAGATGAATTAAATCATTCAAGAGATCAAGTATGGTCACTTGTTCCTAGACCATCAGACCATCCTGTGATCGGCACTAAATGGGTGTTCAGAAAAATTGGATGAATCTGGTGTATTCTAAGAAACAAGGCCAGACTGGTGGCTCAAGGCTATTGTCAAGAGGAAGGCATAGATTTTGATGAACCCTATGCACCATGGCTAGACTTGAGGCTATTAGAATTTTTACTTGCTTATGCTTCTGCATTAGATTTAAGTTATTTCAATGGATGTTAAATCTGCATTTCTAAACGTTTTTATAAAGAAGAAGTTTATGTGGAACAACCGCCGGGTTTTTGATGATACAGACTTTCCGAATCATGTTTTTAAATTGCATAAGGCTTTATATGGTTTAAAACAAGCACCTAGAGCCTGGTATGAAAGACTTAGTTCTTTTCTCCTAAAACATGTTTCAGTAGAGGTCAAGTAGATAGCACTCTTTTTATAAAAACAAAAGCCAAAAATATACTGTTGGTTCAAATTTACGTGGATGACATCATCTTGGATCTACTGATGAATCCTTGTGCAAGTATTTTGAAAAGCTAATGCAGGGAGAATTTGAGATGAGTATGATGGAGAGCTCAACTACTTCCTTGGACTTCAATCAAACAAGGAAAGGAAGGAACTCACATCTGTCAAGCAAAGTACACCAGAGAACTGCTAAAGATTTGGATTTGAAAACACCAAGCCACTGTCGACACCAATGAGCACATCAACTAGGATGGACAGTGACAAGGATGGTAAGAAGGTAGATCAAAGATCTACAGAGGTATGATAGGTTCATTACTTTATCTAACCGCAAGTAGACCTGATATATTATTTAGTGTATGCATGTGTGCTAGATATCAAGCCGACCCTAGAGAGTCACATTTAATTTCTGTAAAAGATTTTTAGATACTTAGCCAGGACTCATGATCTAGGACTATGGTATCCAAACTCCTGTGATGTAAATTTAATAGATATATTCTGATGCTGACTATGCTGATGCAAGTAGATAGAAAAGCACCAGTGGATGCTGTCAATTTCTTGCAGGGTGTTTAATCTCATGGTCCTCAAGGAAACAAAATTCAGTAGCACTATCTACAGCTGAAGCCGAGTACGTTGCTGCTGGAATTGCTGTACACAACTCTTATGGATAAAGCAACTTGAGATTTTGGACTCAAGTCAAGAAAATTCCTCTGCTATGTGACAACACCAGCGCTATCAACCTCACCAAAAATCCAATTCAGCACTCCAGGACCAAACATATTGAGGTCAGATACCATTTTTTCGTGATCATGTAGCAAATGGCAATATTGAAATATCGTTTATTGATACAAACAATCAGCTAGCAGATATTTTTCACAAAGGCCTTACCTGAAGAGAGATTTACATCTCTTAGAAGGGAGTTAGGCATGTGTATTTTGTGAAAAAATCTTCATTTAAAGCTGGTATAAAAATTCTCAGAATTTAAGAAGGTTCTCTCTCTCTCCTTTATGGCAAATCAATTCAAAGTCTCAGTTTAAGCGTTCCGTCCGATAAGTCATAGTCCTTTAAGACGGTCAACCTCGTTTGTCTTTTCTGACGCCTCCCTTTTGGAGCATTTATATTCTTTAAATCGATGCGTTAACGATTCCTCTTCCTCATTCACCTTTTCCCCCTCTTTCGTCCCGACGCATGAGCCGATGCCCTAGCGACTCTTGCCTCTATCCTCTGCAAATTTGAAGCTTCCATCTCCTTCCCTCCCGCGAAATCGTTTGAGGGTTTCTTCTCGTCACCCCCTCTTCACCCTTCAAACCTTCTCCTACCTGAATCCATGGCCGCACCAGCTATTGCCGGCAGTGTGGGTGGCTACAGCGCCGAATACCTCACCCCAGCGCAGAGGAGCGTTTCACCTTTGTGAAGACAAAGCTCTGTGGTCACAAGGAAGTAGATGTTTCAGATCTGCAGAAGAATGGAATGAGCAGCATCATTGAGAAGATCAACCAGATGAAGTGGAAAGGGCTTACCCACTGCTCAGAGGTAAGTTATCCGACTTGGTAAAGGCGTTCTTTGTATGCTTAAGAACAGAAGAAGATGGGGCCCTCGTTTCTTCAGTCAAGGCACCCTAATCTAGAATCGACCAGGAACTGCTTAGATGCTATTTGGAGTAAGCATATCCGGTTTCAGTGGGATTCATTCTGTAGAAACCCAAGAAAAGGGTTTGGGGATTGTTGGGCCAGGTTCAGATGAGGGATGGCAAGCTAGATATCATCAGTTAAGTGCTTTCAACCGCCTCCTTCACTTCATTGTTTGTCAGATTTTGGTTCCCCGAAGTGCAACCTTCTCCTCTTGCACTAAGGCTGACTCCGACCTGATGTACTGGGCCATTAAAAATGAGGAATCAATATGGCGCAGTGATAGAGAGAATGAATTTGCCAGGGAGCAGATTTGGGACACTAAAAGCAAGTTGAATGTGTCCCTGCCTTATGCCCATTTACTCACCAGAATCTTCAGACACTTCGGTGTAGATGTCTCAGGGGCATTGTGGAGAAGATGGGCCAAGCTATCAGGTCCAGAAACTTAAGAAGAGTGGTTTTTCAGTAGTCAATGGGGTCTGGTTCAAGGCCTCAGTTGCAGAAGGTGAAGGACTCATTGGTGAGCCTTCAGTTGCTCAATCCCAGTTGGAGGCAGATCCTGTAATGCCGAATTGCCACTGGAATCAGGTTCTGTTCCAGTCTTGTAGAAACAGAGCAGAAGGGCCATCTATGGCCATAAATCAATCAGAGGCAGCAACAGCAGTGAGGGCAGAAGAAAGACAGGCCAGCTGCAGCAGATCCAGTTGTGCTTCATGCTGAAGGAGAATTGAGGACATTCTCCCAGAACATCTTGCCTGTTATGGAAGAGTCTGTGGCATCAGGCCACATCTTTGAAGAAGGTCCAGTGGAAGAGGAGCAGCAAAATCCTCAGATGATTCGATGGAAATGGATGCTCCCTGTCAGGGGAGACTGGTGCGTTGCAGAAGATGCTCCACTTGAGGGGGAGCAATCCCAAGAGACACATATGTTTGCACCTCCAGCCACCAGAGATCAGGAGGAAGACCAGAGAGAGTCTGAAAATTTGGATGCCAGAGAAGGGGAGACAGCTAGTTCATCAAGTTCTGATAGGAGATAATGATCCACCTCCTCCAGCTACAAAGGGCAAAGAGAAAGATATAGCTCCTGAAGTACCCCTTTTAGCTGATGCACCTTTTTGAAAGACAGGTCAAGCAAAAGATTGTCATCAATTTAAAACCTGTGATTGAGAGGTTGGATGTTCAGGTGAGCTGCTTTGTCACTTCAGTCTGATGTGAACTCCATCTTTCTAAGCCAAGCTTCAGCCCGCAAGGAATTGGTTCAGATTCGCTCTGCCATGACATGGTTCCATCAGAAATGGGGACCATGAAGATTTGCTATCTGACATCCTTCAGGCAGTTGGAGCTCAAGCTCCTGCTCCTCCAGCAGCTCAGGAGCCTCACTCAAGGTGCACCTGAGCCCTCCGGGCAGTCAGCAGCAGCAGCAGCAGCATAGCCCCCAGCAGAAGGGCCAGCTGAAGGTCAGGGCCAGCTGAAGAGTCAGGGCCATCAGGGCCAGCTGAAGATTCAGGCCATCAGGCCAGTTGTAATGAATCAAGCCACCCAGGCCGGCAGTGTTGGATCCCTTGCCTCCTTGCCTGAAGAATGGTTTCAGATCCTCCACCCATTGCTCCCACTTCTACCAACCTCCCATTCCTCCTTTCTCCACCCACTACTCCACAGCTCCACCTGCTCCACCTCCCTCAAAAAGCCTAGATCCAGGCCCATTTCCTCTCCCACACCTTTTCCTCCTCATCCCATCACATCCTCCTCCTGTTTCTTCTACTTCTCATCTTTCTTCTGCTCAAGACTTTGAGGCCCCTCCAGCATCCTCAGCTGGAGCCTCATCCTCTTCTGTACATCTTCACTTCCAGAAGTAGGATCTCTCAATTCTGATGCTTTCTAAAACCCCCCTGCTCCTCCCTCCTTTATCACTATTATTCCTACAGATGTCCAAATGACTCTCCCTTTCTTGATAAAATTAAGGATGAGTTTGAAGAGGCCATCCTTAGGTCTGTGCTAAAGGTAGGAGACCACCTTTTCCAGACAGACTCTTCCAGTACTGTCTCCAAGAAACGCAAACTTTCTTCCTCCACCTCTCCTCTTTACCCTCCCTTGTGGTTTTCTCTTACATCACCCACAAGCATACCTCACTGTACAAAGAATATCTTCAAAAGTTGTCTTTGCCACTCTTCACAATCTTCCTTTTCTTAACCTCTCTGACCATCTAGATGTCATTCTTCCCTATACTCCTCTGTCTAAAGCCGAAAAATCCAAAATCTTCTCCTCAGCCCACTCCAAAACTGAGGAGCAATGGCTAAATCTCATAAAGATTTGTACAATCGCTTTCTTCAGGCTAAGGCAGCAAGGTTTCCTCCCAGGGATCACTCCTTGACCCTTTCTGAGTGGTTCAATTTCACCACCAGAACACCTGGGCCCCTGCTATTCGAAGCTCATCAGCTCATGCATTTTCCAAATGTTCACAACTACAGGTATCTCATAGATTGCCTGAAGTTCAGCTTAGCCAGTTCAAGAGAGCCATCAAGGTCCTTACCCACTCTGAGCAGTCTGAGAAATCCGAGTAGATTTTGCAACTCTTCTTTACCTGAAGAAATTTTCCTGCCTCAGATTCATTTCTTGATCAGGAATCTTCGATTGGGCAATCATTTTTAGCGCTTTGCTAGAGTCATGGGCAGAATCAAGATTCGAAAGGCCTTCAAGTTGGTTTTTCCTAGATTTCTTTCCGGGAATATCATAGAGGGTTTGTCAATCTATGTTCTGCCCCTCTCCTCTCAGAATGTGAAAGGCTGAATGCCTCCGATTGGTCCAAGCTTTACCCCTGCAGCTCAACAGCTTACTCATCTGAATGCTGCTCAGGCCAGGGAAGGAAAAGCTCCTGTCTCTCCTGCCACCTTCTGGATATGAACTCAATCCATCTGGTCCTTGATCCCTACAAAGTTTGGGCTGAAAGGTACAAGGTGTTTTTAGCTCTTCGCCAGGAACTCAAGGAGAAACAGATTTTCTACCCTGTCACCATGGATCATTTCTTGCCTGTGCAAGTTTTGGTAAAACACTCATCCTCTGCTCCTCCATGGATCCCGATGAGTATGACCTGTTTCTTACCAAGCAGCGCAGCATCTATCTATCCAAGATGGCTCCCACCATGGGACCAACCTTCTCCATTGAAGTGGTGCCTTTAGGCAATTCTTCAAGCGTAGAAGAGCAGGCCTGGGAAGCTATTTCTCATTATGCATCCCTTCTCTCTCCTGCTTTTTATTTGCCTGTACCTCCTCAACTTAATGAATGGATTGTGCTCTTTCTCCTCATTGTCTCTTCTTCTTTGTCTCTTTCCTATTGCTTTTTGCTTATGACAAAAAGGGGGGAGAATGTTTAAACCTACATGTGTCGCTTAAACTACATGGTCTGACACATTCTTGAATCATGATTTAGTACTTTAATTCCTCTTTACTGTTAAGCTCTACTCAAATGATGATCATAGTTTTGTCATCACCAAAAAGGGGGAGATTGATGAACATCCCTCCCCATATACTTTTAAATTAATTAATTACAGGCTTTATTTTGGTGATAAACAAAACCTGTCAAGTTTCTCTAACCTTGTTTTATTATAGCCTTAAGCACAAAGAAAGTCAAGCATTTGTGGTAAGTACTTATATACATCATTTCTCAGAAGAGCC
>CM024756.1:24403949-24458578 GCA_014218235.1 Colocasia esculenta | reverse complement strand
ATACAGTCCACCTTCTAGAGTCGGTTATGGAAGTTAATGGAAATAAATGGAGAACCGCAGTTATTGTGTACACATGGGGTGGAAGAATCAGAGAGGATGTGCTCATTGCAGGTATTAAATTCATATGGAAGCAATGGCAACCAGATATTGTAGGCTTATCAAAAGGTTTTCTAGTAGCTAGTTTGAAGGAGGAAAAACATGTGCAGGATATCCTTGCAGGGGGTCCCTGGATCTTGAGAGACATCAGACTTGGAGTCCAGAAGTGGACACCACACTTCACGCCAGAAGAAAATGCATAAAGAGTGCAGCGGCCTGGTTTCGGCTGCCGGATCTTCCTGTCGAGTTCTGGGACAGGGATGTCCTGTTCTCCATTGCTTCGGCAATAGGAAGACCGGTGAAGGTGGACACGTTAACCTTAGAAGGCAGTGGAAGAAGTTTTGCCAGGATATGTGTAGAAATTTAATTACACAAAGAGCTTTCTCGGGGTATATGGATCAATGATGGCCACGGGAAATTCTGGCAGGAGATAGTATTCGAACATGTTCCATGGATCAAACCAACATGTTTTAGATGTAGCATGGAAGGCCACATGAGCGCTCACTGCTGGTGTAGCAACCCGAATTTTTTAATAAATAAATAAATAGAAATAATGAAAGAAATGAATTAAATAAAACTCAATAAACATCAAAAAGTAATGAGCTTGATTTGACTAGCCCACTCAAAGGCTATTGGGCCAAATTAGGAGTATGGGTTATGGAGCAAGAAGAAATATCTCTAAATTCGTAATAAAAATGTATAGAAAATAGGAAAGGATAAATTAGGGATAAAACTAATGCAATAGGCCATGAATGGCAACCAAATTCGTGACTCACCATAGAAAGCACCATCTAATGGTAATCCTACTCCAATTGGGTGGAGAGATCTCCAAAACGAGGAAGGAAACTAGCCATACCCGCAACCCACCCTTCCTAGTTACAATCAGACTTGGAATAAATCCTAGACATATAAGTATTCATCTTAAGACTAAAGGGGAAGGTTCACCAACTTGTTGGGGTCGTGGGAGGCTAAGCTAGGGCATCAGGAGCAGAGGAGAACAGCTGGAGAACCAAGCTCTTCTCAACCGTGCAACTGTCTGGTGTTCTATTTAAATGATTATTTAGGCTTGTTAAGCATGTTTATACCCTGTAATACTGTGTAACGAACAGTAAACAACCATGTTAACAAATTTTGATATTTGTCACATGATTTCTTTAATTTAAATGCTAATGTGCACGATCATTACATGTTCTATGATTTCTCTCACATGCACACACCAAACATACATCCTTGCTATGAAACCATGCAGAAAATACATGAATAATATATCTGGTAATTTACTTCAATAATTGTACATTTTTCACCCATGTTAATAATGACATTGTTTCCGTTTTCTCACGTGGATTTAGAATATCATTATCACTGCTCCACTGTTCTAGAATTCCTTTAGAACGTCGAGCAACTCGTTTTCTCTACACACTACTTTCTTGACAAGTTGGAACCTCTCTATTGGACATTCCGTTCTGGTAGACAAGGGACCTTTTGTTAAGACCTCCGTAAGACTCCGTACTCTATAGATTCTCTCATGGAGACCGAGCTGGTTGTACCCTAACACCTATAACACCCTTAGGGATCAACATGATCCAAACGACTTTAGAAGTTCTCTCTTATCTTGAATCACGTCGGACCTCTAGACCTGTGCATAACATGGCCAGTGGAAGGTTAGTGAATTTCACCTGACTGTCAACACCAATTGCGCGTATTGTGCAACTGATACTATCGCCCGTTTAATCGACGTTTTATGTGCAATGACCTATAGTTCTCATCTATACTCTACTCGCTCATCTATTCACACTCTCTCTACTACCTCGTCTATTCATCTAATACTCTCATCTATTTCTTGATACTCTCTATTGACTATTTGACTGATTGTCTAAAGATAAACAATATTACTAATGTCTGGCAATATATAAAGGGCCCGGTCTGGTCCTGGGAGGTGCGCCCAAAAGTGCTAGTGCCCGCGGGAGTTAATTGACCATAGTGTTTGACATTACACTCAAGTGCTATCTATCTCGACTATCTAAATGACAATCAAAGTGCTATACTATACTCGTTGTGTTATTGATATACATTGTGCTATTTGTGCTATGGCCATCTTGCTCTGTGCTATATCTGGAAACTTATGCTATTTCAATCACATACTATTGTGCTATCTCTTACATTACTTGACTCTCTCGCTCTATCATATAGTGACTCTGCTTTTAATACATTAATCATGTAAAGTTGCCCGCACCATGGGATATAAATCCTACTGGGCGTGTCATTGTGTTCTCAGGTGAGGCTGAGGAGAATGAGTACACTCACGAGGATGGGGAGGACTAGGAGTGATCCAAAAGTACCATGACGCCATTATGTTATCCTTGATGTCTTAGTTAGTCTTTTATTTTCATTCTATGTATTAGAGTCAATTGGGCCCTATGTTATGGCTCCGCATTAGAGAATGTGACAGATAGTAGTTGAATTATCAATGAAAGGCATTGATTTCGTATTATTTAATTGTCCAATGGTTTGATGTTATTCTATGCTCTGTACTCGCTTACTTGCAACTGCCTCACGTTCCGATATTCCACGTCGGGACGTGACAGTTTTGCAGTATCAGAGCCTAGGATATCCTTACTAGGATAATTAAGTCTAGGATGTTCTAGGACGGACTGCGATGACACGTATCTAAGTCAACTATCATACCTATGTGAGATTGGGTAGAACCATGGTTAAGATCTAAAAGATACTCACACACGCACAAATTAAACTCCATATCAATGTCTTAACAATAAGTTACTTTTGTAGGAACTTAAGAAAGTTAAGATGACTGCTGAACATGCTCAAATGAGGGGCATGCAACAAACAATCCAAGAACTCACTCGTGCACTTCTACAAGTTGCACAAAGAGGAGGAGGAAATTGCGGTGCAGGCGAGCTGCATCGTAATTTCAGAAGCTTAAATCCGCCAAAGTTCAGCGGTACAATTGATCCGGATGAGGCCGAGCACTGGCTGAAGGAGACGGAAAGAATTTTCCGTGTCTTGCAATGTGCAGCTGGGGACAAGCTGCTACTAGCTATATTTCAACTGGAAAAGGGCGCTTGCTCTTGGTGGGAGTCAGTAGAAGCAACCAGGGCGAATGGTCAATTCACCTGGAACAAGTTTAAGCAACCTATGCTGTTAGTAGGAGAGTGGCTCCCTTGGAGAAGTCACATGTACGTTTGACTTTTTTCACCGAACTTTGAATTTTTAATGTTCTATTGAGTTTATTTGAATTATGAAATTTTTAGATAGGTCAAATTATGAAGGATTAGAAAGACGCTATTTTGATGGAATCACCAAAATCACGATTTTCTTCTTGGATGAGAGAGTTGACTTTTTATTGATAAGAGATATTATTTTTTTGATATTTTTATTAGATTCAAATGTGGGGTACTTCCTTATTTACATGTAATATCTTAAGTAAATAAAACTACAAATAATAACATTTACTTAAATGGTGTTCAGGTAAATAAGATATTGTACATTAGTATACACTTCACACCTGTATAAGGGGTTGATCTAGCCACCCCTGGCTCAGCCAGGATCGGCCGATCCTGGATTGTGATCGATTTTTGGCTGGCCGATCCGGACCCGATCCCCTTGTTTTTGAACCTTGATCATCATCATTATCATTATCAGAATCATCAAGGAAAATTGGCGTTTCTCTCATAAGCCTTTCTTCCTCCTCAGTCATATAGGCCCTCATTTCATCCACAAGGGCCTGGAGCATGAATGTTATTGCTTGACATTTCCACCAATGCCTATAGTATGCTGTGTAAGGCGATGGGCACCTCCATTCATTTGTTTACCACAATGCTAAAACTGTAGTCTATTGCTTTTAGAATAAAAAACCTTGCAGAATAAAAACCCTGGTGCCACCCAATGTCTCCCTATGGCTGTGGTGCTTCCTCTCCCTCCTCAGCTATAATCCTGTTACATCCGAAGACGAATATATGACCTCATGATTAGTTTCAATGTTGATTACCTTTTTACCAATTTTACGAAATTAAAGACCTCATTTTTGTGTCATTAAGTTATTGACACACTTAATTGACCTTTAATTGCACTAATTGGACAAAAGTCCCAATTGTCAAACCTTAATTAGGGTGAAATTGAGGGTTTTTTCCATTTTTTCGAAATTAAAGGCCTCCTTTTTGTATCATAACTCAATTGGGTCAGTTAATTATTGACACACTTAATTGATCTCTAATTGCACTAGTTGGACAAAAGCCTCAATTTTCAAACCTCTAATTAGGGTGAAATTTGGGGTTTTGTCCAATTCCCAAAATGAAAGACCCTCCTTTTTGCATCATGACACAATTGAGTCAATTAGTAATTGACGCACTTAATTGGCCTCCAATTACACTAATTGGACAAAAGTCCCTTCAAACCTAATGAAATTTGGAGGTTTTGCATCATGACACAATTGGGTCAATTAAGTGATTGAAACACTTAGTTGACCTCTAATTACGCTAACTGGACAAAATCCCAAATTTCAAATTCTAATTAAGGTGAAATTTGGGATTTTGTTCTATTTACAAACCTGAAATATTCTAATGTTCCCATACAACTTAATCTCTCATTTACAATGTAATACTGCAACTCAATCCCTCATTTTTAAAGAAATTTTTTAATTTTGAAAATTTAAAACCACATCCTTAAAATGAAAGAGCTTCCTTCAAACTTCAAAGAAGAAGAAGAGCAAGGCGGTGGTGGTGGCAGCAACGACAATGGGGGAAGGAGAGGGGAAGAAGTTTTCTTGAAGGCTCAGGTTGGGGGGGGGGGAGAAGGCCTATCACAACCTGGACTGATATGCAGCAGGGCTGATCTGGCAGGACATTCTTAAATTCAAATTTCAATGGCCGGATTGGCTGATCCTAATCGATCTGGACCAATTCGGTCCGATTAAAAGTGTGGCGTTCCAGAGGGCTACCCCCTGGAATCAGATCGGCCGAGGCTGATCTGATAGGGAATTGACCGATTCCGCGTTCCATGAGATTGGAAGGGTCGAGGGGCTAATCTGTAAACTTTGAAGATTACAAGGATTGAAAGCTAAAATTCAGAATGCTAAAATTATTGTGATTGCTGAGGATGTATTTATCACCTGTTTCTGGATGGGGGTTTTAGCACATGTGAGAATTGAGTTAATGGGACTATATTTTGCTGGGTTAAGTAGAAGATTCTTGATGATTGCGCGGAGGACCGGTCACTTCTATCACCTTGTGGGGTGATGTTGCATCCTGCTCTGGGGGCCAATGGCACCTTAAGGCGGACAGATTATGTGGTGGCGACCCTCCATGCCAAACTTTGGGCAGTGTGGGGGAATAACATTGTATCTTCAGAAGAGATGTCCGTCCTAATAAAAGCTATTTATCGGAAGTGACAGAAAACAGGTACAAAAGGTAGTACTTCTTTATCCATTCACAATACTATAGCGGAAGTTTATTACACAAGTACTCCTCATAACAATAAGAGAGGAGTAGATCAAAATAACGTATTACACATCTCATTTTACACTACTAAATAGACAGTAACAGATTGGCTTTGCTGTCTCAGTGGGTCCACTCAGCACTCAAGTCCTTAAAGGTCATCCCCAGCTGTATCACCTGAAAATGGTAGGAAATGAGCTAACTAGCCCAGTAGAATTCAAATTCCATAGTTCAGGAGTGTACACAAGATAACTAAGACAAGGTCAAGACAGAATAACAAGGGACACACCAGATTCAGAACAGTAAGTTTGATGCAATGACAGTAAAAAACTCAGATCATGTTCAGATATATAGCTCAAGAATTGATTCACATATCATTTACACAGTACTGGAATTATGATGACCATATTCAGAAAATAGTTGATGCAATGCTAGACATCCAGACATCCTTATCATTCACACAGTACTGAAATTATGATGACCATATTCAGAAAATAGTGATGCAATGCCAGACATCCAGACATCCTTATCATTCACACAGTACTGGAATTATGATAACCATATTCAGAAAATAGTTGATGCATGCCAGACATCCAGACATCCTTATCATTCCACGTGGTCCGAAAATGAATTCGGGTGCTCTTCCCAGGACTGGACCAGCCCTATTTGCACAGGCATAAAAATCACAGGGGGTACAAAGACCCAATAATGTCATCTCCATTTATTCACATCTCATAAGGGTTCAAGCATATGAACTCTCAAGTGTTCAGATTTTATAGACCCATTACCGAATACCGAAGAATAAACTCAATCGGAGTGCTATTCGTAATTGACAACTTTAAGAATAATTCAAGGAGAGTTAAGGTACTCAAAGTGGATGAACTTTGCAGTAACATGACAGTAAATATCAAGGTAAATGAGAGGGTAACTTCCTTGGCTTTTAGGATGATTTTTGGCATGGATTCGGACATGAAAGAGTGCAAAAATTTGAATCAGTATTGTACCTGTCGACAGCCAGGAAGGGGCTGTCGACAGATGAGAGCAGACAGAGCTCAGGTTGTCTGGCTCTGTGTGTATCTGTCGACAGCAGCAAGGTCTGTCGACAGATCCACACAGTCCAGAAACCTGAAGTTCTGTCAGACGTTGCGCCTGCGACAGATTGGGCCAGCTGTCGACAGATAGTTATAGAACTTCCAGAAAGGACTTTAAACCTATCTTAAACACCCTAACTATAGAGCTATAACCAAAACATGTTGATATCAAATAGAAGAGTCTAATTGGAGTTCTCACAGGATTTACAAGCTAAACAACCGAGATGGAACAAGAAACTTATAATTCCAAACTTAGCTCGCTAAAACAAACTCTATGGAGAATTGAGACATAGTCTTGCTAATAATGGTTAAATGAAAGATTCCTATAGGTTGGACACTAAATCACAAATATATATGGATCTCATCAAAGCTTGGAATACCTACCAATTGAACAGAAGTTCTCATACAGTTCTAAAAATATAATACTTCTACTTGACTCTAACTCATGAACAGGGATCAAAAGTAGAACAATAATGATTTCTTTCTAAATAGAATCAAGTTATTCCTTCCCCAACAAGAGTAACTCTACCATGATTGGAAGAAAAGCAGAGAATCACCAGTATATCTCTCGTTTGCTCATTACGAATTCCTTGTGACATATGAACAAAAAATCGAATTGAACCATAGAGAGATGAATCTTACCTTGTCAACAGTTAATTTTTCACACGCTCTTAACGAAGGCACCTAACCCAGCAAGATAAGATTTCCCACAAAGTTGATGGGGTGTTGCAAACTCTACAGGTGGAAGCAACAACACTCCCCCACGGCAGCAACTCCAACACTAGGAACCACCCAGCAGAAGAACAACTCCAGCAATAGCCACCGTCTCCAGATAAGAGCAGTAATAGCAAGAAAACCAGGTACAAGAGCTGAAGAAGTGTAAGAACAGAGAATAATCCAAGAAGCTTGCGTTGGAAAGGCTCCCTTGCTGTTTACGGTACAGGTTTTATAACCCCAAGCTTTTTCATGCACAAAGACACGTCACCATGAGGTGTCATGGTAGAAACCCTTTGGTTTTTACCTTAACACGTTGCACATGCAAGGATTCCCAAGCTCCCACGTAGTTAACCTTTATGATTACCCCAACCTTAGGTGGCTGGCCTCTCCAAGGCTCTACACGTAGGCATCCTGTAATTCACCAAAAAATGGTTACGTAAATACCCCCTAATTCAACTGGTCCAACATCACTATGTAAACCCATCCAAATAGTGTCCATTTGTAATGAAATTTTAACCATAGACAATATGATGGTTTTACAAGTAATGATTTTTTATTCATTTTAGATTTATTTTACAGTAGGTGAAAAATCACCCGAAAAATGGTCGCGTCGACTTAATCTCGAAATCCGCATGTCGAAAAATTCAGATATTTCATTTCTGAGATCTCCATATTTTTATGGAAATTATGGTGTTCTCGGATTTCATTTTCGTTACCGTTTTTCAGTGTCGTCCTGTGGGAGCGCGTACGTCCGAGTACGACACTGGGGTAACATTAGTTAATACTAATCATACCCAAATATCAATTATTTCAATTAAGACTAATGCTTAAGTCTAATAACTTTATTATTCATGTTTTTCTACAAATAAAAATTCTGGGGTGTAACAATTCTCCCCCACTAATAGAAATTTGGTCCTCCAAATTTAATTACACAGGGATGTGGTTACTGACCTGTAAAAAACTCTGGATACTTGTCCTTGATGGCATCTTCCAATTCCCATGTTGCTTCTTCTTGTCCTTGCTTATTCCACTGAATTTTTAGTAAAGGAACTTCCTTGTTCCGAAGTTGCTTGATTTTTCGATCGAGGATCTGTACTGTCTTTCTCATATGCCAAATTTCCTTGTATATCCAGATCTTGGTATCCAATAATGTGTTCCGGATCATATACATATTTCCTTAACATTGATACATGAAAAATATCATGAACATTGGATAATTGTGGTGGGTGCCATTGGTATGTCATTTCACCAACTCTCTTTCGTATTTCAAAAGGTCCAATGTATCTTGGACCCAATTTTCCCTTGATGCCAAATCTTTTTATTCCTCTTCGGGTGACACTTTAAGAAATACATGTTTCCTTCCTGAAATTCTAACTCTCTTCTACGTCGATCAGCATAACTTTTCTGTCGGTCTTGAGCAGCTTTCATCTGATCTTGTACCAACTTGATAACTTCTGTCGTCTCTTGGATCATTTCTGGCCCAAGAATATGTGTTTCTTTTAATTCGACCCAACACAATGGTGATCTACATTGTCGTCCTACAAAGCTTCAAAAGGTGCCATTTGAATAGTAGACTGGTAACTATTGTTATATACAAATTCCATAATTGTCAGATGAGTGTTCCAGTCATTTCCGAACTCTAATACACAAGCACGGCACATATCCTCAACAATTGATTCACCCGTTCGGTCTGTCCATCTTTTGAGGGTGAAATGCGGTACTAAATTTTAATTTTGTTCCCAAAGCATCTTGCAATTCTCTCCAAAAATGTGAAGTAAATCTGACATCTCGATCAGAAACTATGTTCTTTGGAATTCCATGCAACCGTACAATTTCTTTCATATATAACGCTGCCAAAAATTAACAGACCATCTTGTCTTTATTGCTAAGAAATGAGCTGATTTGGTAGTCTGTCATTGATTACCCAAATAGCATCAAATCCACTCCGTGTTTTAGGTAATCCCACAATAAAATCCATACCAATGCTATCCATTTCCATTCTGGTATCTCAAGTGGTTTTAATTTTCCTGCAGGTTTCTGGTGTTTTGCCTTA
This sequence comes from Colocasia esculenta, assembly GCA_014218235.1. Lineage (NCBI taxonomy): Eukaryota > Viridiplantae > Streptophyta > Magnoliopsida > Alismatales > Araceae > Colocasia > Colocasia esculenta. Next base: position 24,449,171 of record CM024756.1, on the reverse strand, counting down.
ATTTTCTGACAGGTCAAACATTTTGCAATAAATTTCACAATATCCTTTTCATGTTGCACCACCAGAAATACTTCTTCAAATCTTGATACATTTTGACAGCTCCGGGATGAATAGTGTAGTGAGACCGATGAGCTTCTTCTAAGATCTGTTTCTTGATTTCGGGATTATTCGGTGCACACAATCTGTCCCGGAATCGAAGATTTCCATGAGAATCTTCATTAAAATCAGGTTTAGAAGCCAATTTTTCTCTGATTCCTACCAATATAGGATCATTGTCCTGATGCTCATTAATTTACTTCAGCAAATCTGATTGCACTACCAAGTTGCTAATCACAATTCTTTCTTCTTGTTTTTCAACTTTCAAGCTCAATGTGGAAAATTCTTCTAACAATTTCCATTCACTTACTTGCAACCGAAACATCTTGGCTATAGGATTTCTGCTAAGTGCGTCAGCCACAATGTTTCCTTTTCCCGGATGGTATTCAATCTTGAAATCATAGTCTTTGATATATTCCATCCATCTCCTTTGTCTCATGTTCAGTTCTTTTTGTGAAAACAAATACTTGAGACTTTTATGATCGGAGTACACTATGAATTGGTTATCATATAGGTAGTGTCTCCAAAGCTTAAGAGCAAAGACCACAACACCAATTCTAAATCATGTATTAGGTAGTTCTTCTCGCGAGTCTTCAATTGTCTTGAAGCATAGCAATAACTCTTCCATCTTGCATTAATGCACCCCCCAATGTTGGAAGCATCAGTATAAACCTCAAATATTTTTCCTTCCACCGGCAAAGCTAGAATTGGTGCAGATGACAGACATTCTTTTAACAATTGGAATGCTTCCTCACAATTCTCACTCCAGATAAAAGCGTTCCTTTTCTAGTCAACTGTGTAAGAGGTGAGGCATTCTAGAAAAATCTTTGACAAATCGCCGGTAGTAACTGGCCATGCCCAGAAAACTTCTTACTTCAGTGAGATTCTTAGGTTGCTTCCATTTCTGAATGGTTTCAATCTTTGAAAAGTCTACTGATAAACCTTCTTTAGAAATAATGTGTCCTAAGAACATTACTTCTTTCAACCAAAATTCACACTTGCTAAACTTTGCATATAACTTGTTGTCTCGTAACAATTGCAAAGTGATCCGTAGATGGGCTTCGTGCTCCTCCACATTTTTGAAATAGATCAGTATATCATCAATGAATACAACCACAAACTGATCTAAATAAGACCTGAATACATCGTTCATCAACCGCATAAATGCAGCTGGTGCATTGGTCAATCCAAACGGCATCACCACAATTCATAATGTCCATATCTTGTTCGAAAAACCGTTTATAAATATCTGATTCTTGAATTTTAAGCTGATGATATCCAGATCTTAAATCAATCTTGGAAAAACACTGAGCTCCAAACAATTGATCAAATAGATCATCAATTCTCGGAAGTGGGTACTTATTCTTTATAGTCAATTGATTTAACTGCCGATAATCTATACACAACCGCATAGATCCATCCTTCTTTTTAACAAATAGAACCGGAGCACCCCAAGGTGAAGTACTAGGTCTAATGAATCCCTTCTCTATCAATTCCAACAATTGTCTTTTCAGTTCTTTCAATTCTTCTATTGACATTCTGTAGGGTGTTCTAGAAATTGGTGTAGCTCCTGGCACCAACTCAATTGAAAAATTCACCTCTCTATCAGGTGGTATGCCAGGTAGCTCTTCAGGGAAAACATCAAGAAATTCTCTTACTACCGGAATATCTTCCAATCCCGCAATGCTCTGATTTAATAGGGTCACAGAAGCCAAATACCCTTGACAACCCTTCTGTACTAACTTACAAGCTTTCACACTGCTGAAATTATTGGTATTCTTTTGGTTTTAGGTTTATCAAATTTGTAGAATAATTTTCCTCTCCTAGGAAAGTCACTTGCCTCAATTGGCAATCTAGATTTGCATGGTATTTCGATAGCCAATCAACCCCAAGGATTATATCATAATCCCACATATCTAAACATATCAAATCACCGGGTAAATCACGTCCTTTGACAATAATCTGGCTAGCAGGGTAATATTCTTTAAGCTTTTTACCCTCACTTAAAGGAGTTGCAACCTCAAGTTGTGTGTGTTAATGGAACTGACTTTACATCCAACAATTTAGCAAACTCATAGCTAATGAAAGAGTGCGTAGCTCTAGAATCAAACAACACAAATGCAGGTTTTGAGTTTACTAATAAAGTACCTTCAATCAATCTGCCTTCCTGCGGGGATTCAGGTTCCACATCCTGAATGGCTTGTAATCTTCCTTGCTTTACTTTGGGGTTCTTATTGTTGGTGGTGCTGTCTTAGCCATCGGATAGTCCGGAATTCGGTGTTGAGTGCTACCACACCGGAAACATGCACCCAATTTACGCCAGCAATTCTCAATCTTATGCCCAACACGATGGCAATGCTTACAAACATCCTTACTCCCTACCGGAGCTTTACTTGCCTTCTTAGCATTTTGCTGAACCTTAGAGACATTCCCCGACTATACTCCTTTTTTCGATTTGAAGACCCTTCTCCAGATTTCCCTCTAATCTTATCCACAGTTTCGTTTGCAGCTTCAAATGCCAAGGCTCTCTTAACCATTTTCTGAATAGGTAGTAATCAAATGAGGAGTTAACTGCGTAATAAAATTAGGACGCAGTCCATTCATAAACCTCTTAGCCTTTAGCTTTTCCGTGGATATAAGATGAGGAGCATATTTTGACAATCGGGCAAATTGAGCCTCATACTCGGATACCGACATTCTTAGCTGCTTTAACCAGCAAATTCATTCGCTTTCTTCTCCTGAACCACCTCAGAGAAATATTGCTCATTAAACAGTTCCACAAACTCTTCCCAACTAACTTGATTTGAATCTTCCAGGGTAGTTTCCACAGTTTCCCACCAAGCACGAGCATCCCGATCCAATTGGAATGTAGTGAGACGAACCTTTTCTTCCTCCGTACACTTAATCATTCTGAATATCCTTTCAATGTCTTTTAGCCAATTCTCAGCTTCATCCGGATCCGTACTACCTGCGAATCTCGGAGGGTCTAGGCTTCGGAAATCCTTGAACAAGCTTGTCCCATTGTGACTGTTATTTCTAGCTACTACCTTCATTACACGGGTCAAATCATGCATAGAACTTTCCATCTTCCTCAAATTAGCATCACCACCATCCATGATTAAATCAAAAGGAATCTGAAACATTCAGTAATACATTCATTAATTTCACAAGCATCCCAATCTTGCATCCACATACACAATTCAATTTCACATAACACACCATCTATATTATCAAGTCAAATATTTACATTGTAATACATCCCCATGTATCCACAAAATATCACAGCCTTCTCCTACCAAGTTTACCATATACAAAACTCCAATCTTCACTATCCTCTCACTCCACATACATATGGGAGTTACATATATACAATCAGTGTTTACACAAAAAGAGAGGCATACAAAAAGATGAGTGGTCTAAGTCTTCTTCTAGTTTTGGGTAAGATCTATAACAGTTTCCATTTGCGGTGCTTGCTGCTCTACTCCGGCCCCATGGTACAGCTCTCTAGCTGCATCAGTCAATGCCTCCCAATGATCCTCAACTTGGTGGAGCAATAGATCTTGTCCCAACTTCAAGTTATCCAGATTGATCATAACTTGGCTCATAATTTCTAAAGAAGCACAATCATTGCCCGCCATAAAAGCATCTGCAGTCAAGTTGAGCACCTCTTCCTTAATTTGCAGATGACCTTCTCGCTGCGCTTGGGCATACAATTCTATATCCTGACATAGCAATTCCATGGCAGCAACCAACCTTTCTTGGGCATTCATGTCCATTCTGAAATGATTAATAGGTTAAGCATTTACATGATTACAAAAATCATGCTAACTAATCCCGTGTTCTACCCCAACTCACTGGTTTCCCTAGGTTTATCGAACTAATGCTCTGATACCAAATTTATCTGTCACGTCCTAATAAAAAGCTATTTATCGGAAGTGACAGAAAAATAGGTACAAAATGTAGTACTTCTTTATCCATTCACAATACCATAAGCGGAAGTTTATTACACAAGTACTCCTCATAACAACTAAGAGAGGAGTAGATCAAAATAACGTAATTACACATCTCATTTTACACTACTAAATAGAAACAGGAACAGATTGGCTTTGCTTGTCTCAGTGGGTCCACTCAGCACTCAAGTCCTTAAAGTCATCCCCAGCTGTATCACCTGAAAATGGTAGGAAATGATGAGCTAACTAGCCCAGTAGAATTCATTCCATAGTTCAATTCATAGTTCAGGAGTGTACACAAGATAACCAAGACAAGGTCAGGACAGAATAACAAAGGACACACCAGATTTCAGAACAGTAAGCTTGATGCAATGACAGTAAAACTCAGATCATGCTCAGATATATAGCTCAAGAATTGATTCACATATCATTTACACAGTACTGGAATTATGATGACCATATTCAGAAAATAGTTGATGCAATGCCAGCCATCCAGACATCCTTATCATTCACACAGTACTGGAATTATGATGACCATATTCAGAAAATAGTTGATGCAATGCCAGACATCCAGACATCCTTATCATTCACACAGTACTGGAATTATGATGACCATATTCAGAAAATAGTTGATGCAATGCCAGACATCCAGACATCCTTATCATTCCACGTGGTCCGAAAATGAATTCGGGTACTCCTCCCAGGACTGGACCAGCCCTATTGCACAGGCATAAAAATCACAGGGGGTACAAAGACCCAATAATGTCATCTCCATTTATTCACATCTCATAAGGTGTTCAAGCATATGAACTCTCAAGTGTTCAGATTTTATAGACCCAATTACCGAATACCGAAGAATAGACTCAATCGGAGTGCTATTCGTAATTGACAACTTTAAGAATAATTCAAGGAGAGTTAAGGTACTCAAAGTGGATGAACTTTGCAGTAACATGACAGTAAATATCAAGGTAAATGGGAGAGTAACTTCCTTGGCTTTTAGGATGAAGTTTTGGCATGGATTCGGACATGAAAGAGTGCAGAAATTTGAATCAGTATTGTACCTATCGACAGCCAGGAAGGGGCTGTCGATAGATGAGAGCAGACAGAGCTCAGGTTGTCTGGCTCTGTGTGTATCTGTCGACAGCAGCAAGGGATCTGTCGACAGATCCACACAGTCCAGAAACCTGAAGTTCTGTCAGACGTGCGCCTGTCGACAGATTTGGGCCGGCTGTCGACAGATAGTTATAGAACTTCCAGAAAGGACTTTAAACCTATCTTAAACACCCTAACTATAGAGCTTATAAACCAAAACATGTTTGATATCAAATAGAAGAGTCTAATTGGAGTTCTCACAGGGATTTACAAGCTAACAACCGAGATGGAACAAGAAACTTATAATTCCAAACTTAGCTCGCTAGAAACAAACTCTATGGAGAAATTGAGACATAGTCTTGCTAATAATGGTTAAATGAAGATTCTTATAGGTTGGACACTAAATCACAAAATATATATGGATCTCAATCAAAGCTTGGATACCTACCAATTGAACAGAAGTTCTCATACAGTTCTAAAAATATTAATACTTCTACATGACTCTAACTCATGAACAGGGATCAAAAGTAGAACAATAATTGGTTTCTAAATAGAATCAAGTTATTCCTTCCCCCCAACAAGAGTAACTCTACCATGATTGGAAGGAAAAACAGAGAATCACCAGTATAGTCTCTCGTTTGCTCATTACGAATTCCTTATGACATATGAACAAAACCGAATTGAACCATAGAGAGATGAATCCTACCTTGTCAACAGTTAATTTTTCACACGCTCTTAACGAAGGCACCTAACCCAGCAAGATAAGAGTTCCCACAAAGTTGATGGGGTGTTGGCAAACTCTACAGGTGGAAGCAACAACACTCCCCCACGGCAGCAACTCCAACCACTAGGAACCAACCCAGCAGAAGAGACAACTCCAGCAATAGCCACCGTCTCCAGGTAAGAGCAGTAATAGCAGAGAAAACCAGGTACAAGAGCTGAAGAAGGTGTAAGAACAGGAGAATAATCCAAGAAGCTTGCGTTGGAAAGGCTCCCTTGCTGTTTACGGTACAGGTTTTATAACCCCAAGCTTTTTCATGCACAAAGACACGTCAACCATGAGGTGTCATGGTAGAAACCCTTTGGTTTTTACCTTAACACGTTGCACATGCAAGGATTCCCAAGCTCCCACGTAGTTAACCTTTATGATTACCCCAACCTTAGGTGTGCTGGCCTCTCCAAGGCTCTACACGTAGGCATCCTATAATTCACCAAAAAAATGGTTACGTAAATACCCCCTAATTCAACTGGTCCAATATTCACTATGTAAACCCATCCAAATGGTGTCCATTTGTAATGAAATTTTAACCATAGACTAATATGATGGTTTTACAAGTAATGATGATTTTTATTCAATTTTTAGAATTTATTTTACAGTAGGTGAAAAATCACCCGAAAAAATGGTCGCGTCGACTTAATCTCGAAATTCGCATGTCGAAAAATCAGATATTTACATTTCTGAGATCTCCATATTTTTATGAAAATTATGGTGTTCTCGAATTTTATTTTCGTTACCGTTTTTCAGTGTCGCCCTGTGGGAGCGCGCACGTCCGAGTACGACACTGGGGTAACATTAGTTAATACTAATCATACCCAAATATCAATTATTTCAATCTACGACTAATGCTTAAGTCTAATAACTTTATTATTCATATTTTTCTACAAATAAAAATTCTGGGGTGTTACAAGAGAAGCCCGTTCTGAGGAGGCTTTGTTTCATTTTGTCTGGGATAGGGTCAAGAGTGGGCGGGAATTTTGTCAAATGTAAATCATACTACGTCTCCTAATTTTGGCACTTTGGGAGGCTAGTGTATCTTACACCGCCTTCGTGTTTTTGATGTATAGGTGTTTGGGGGAGGGGTTGGCCTTTTTTGGAGTTTTTTGATACACCTATACTTGTACATTCTCATTCTATTTCTCAATATATACACGTGGTAGTGGTACTATTCACTTTCACAAAAAAGTAGAAGATTCTTGATTCATATCAGTTTGATGTTTGAAGCAGTCATGTAATCCAATGATCAAACATGAGAGTTTGTCTATAGATTTTGCAGTATGTCTATTGTATAATTTTATCTCAAATGTTCAGGTTCTAATGATCTGCGAATTTTCTATTGCAGTTCAACTTGCATTGATTTTCTCACATACCGAGAACTATCCTGATGAGCCTCCTCTTCTAATGTCAAAAGGTCAGTTTCTGAAAGAAACTGGTTAACCTTTTATCTAAGCATTCATGACCAGTTTCTGTATCTGGCTAACTTAAATGTTGTTTCTTTTTCTCATTATTGTTTGTCAAAAGTTTTCTCTAATCTATAATGACTGCATTAATGCAGTATACGAGGAATTAGAAAGGAAGATCTTGCTACTTTGAAAGAAAAACTTCAGCAAGAGGTAGCAGTCGAAGTCATTTCCTTTCTTGGCACTGGTTATCTTTTGCCTTTGTTTTTGCTGTATTTCCTGCATTTTCCTATGCATTGCAAGTGTCATAGTAATTGCTCTTTATTGTTGAATGTCAGTTTTTTGTACTGTGCATTGCAAGTATCATATGTTCCGCTGTTTCTTCAGACTCTAGCAAGATGCATGTTTATTGCTTGTAGAGATAACTTTGGAGGATTCTCTTTAGATGGATGATACCGCAATGTTATGAACCAATTTGAGGATGTACTTGTATAAATTCCCTCTACCCTCCTGTCATCACCCGTATTATGAACATGCGATCTCTACTTTTGCCTCTCTCTCTGAATCCTCCTAGGGATCCCCTTTCCTCTTTAGCACGAGCTGCAAGTGCAGCTTGAAGTCCTAGCTTGCAGCTCACCCACCTGGGAGGTGTATGAGCCTAAGTTGCAGCCATATTGAGTCAGAATATATCCATCCTATCTGGTATTCCGCCTATGCCTTCATCAGCATCTATACCTTCGTTTATTGTGGATGGTTAAATTGATAAAAAAACTCCTTGTATGGACTCTTGTAATTAGAATATGTTTGCTAACCACTATGTAGATCTGGAAAATGAGATACCGAAAGTCATGCGTGGTGAAAAAACATTGTGGTTATTCTTTGATTCGGTCCCATAGTTTTGCAGGTCCAATTCTCTGTGTCTTCCTATCTTAGGCCAGCTCTTCCCCTGCAAAAAAGGTGGTCCATCCTCTTGTAGAATCCCATTACAGACACCACGGATGTGATCTTAATCATGGCTAGGGTCAAAACTAGAGGTGTAGGTGATGGGGTGAGATCAGATTTATTCAATAAGAGGGTCATCTGGGTTGATGTAAAATACCATAAAGCACCAGTTTTGAACTTGAGAAACTGCCAATGGGCGACTGCGTCACACTGCAAAGCTGTCATGTGAGAGATATTTGCCTAAAAGTGTGAAGGGCAAGATCAACGAAAAGTGGAAAAAAGAAAGAAGAGGAATGATGAGAATTAGTTCTCTTTCTGCTGCAGATCAAATGCTGTTTATCTAGTTCTCTTTCTGCTGCAGATCAAATGCTGTTTATCTGTCCTCATTCTTAAACATTATATCCAGGGTTCCCAGTCTGGGAAATTCTTTGAAACTAGAGCTATCCAGATTCCTTAGCCATCACCAAAGGGTATGAGTAGCATCATTCTGAAGATGATTTAGCTTGATATTATTTCCTGGAGGACAGCTGTACTATGTCTACACTGCATGATTAGCAGATTCTGTTAGTCAGGAAGAGACCTGTGAGCCACTCAAGGATGCTTTCTTTTTATATTTAAGCAATACTCGTGAGGAAACTCATTTAACTTCCTGTGTTCAAGTTTTCATTTCCCTTCTGTTTGTGGTTTTAGAAAATTATAAGGAAGTGATTATTTTGAAAGACCAGCAGTCCACATTGTCTTGTCAGAGAACAGGATAGAGCTCCTCAGTTAACCACTCGGAATATAGCTTTCTTTCTCCAACATGGCTTTTATGCATAGTAACAACTTTTAGCTGCAGTTTTATTTTGACCATCCAGAACTTCTGGAGCAGAAACCGATATCTAGTGGTGCTACTCAACATCAGGACATCTGCAAAGCTGCCACATCACACCAACTTTTTGTAGAAGTACTAGCTGCAGATACTGGGCACATGGTTACTCTTATGTAATGAAGATTCGTCCTCTTTGCTCTTTTTGGCCTTTTAAGTTGAGCGAACAACACCATCTAGGTGTGCTTCTATATAGAGGGACTTTTATAGCCCCCCTACTTTTAACTTTCCTCTTTTCACTTTAATATCATTTGTGAATTGTGGTACCATACATGTCCAAAATGAAACCGGGCTTAGGGATTGTCATTTCTTTTGCTTGATCAAAGCTAGCGTCAGCAATGATGGGCTTTAGAGACAGAGCTCGGAACATAGGATGAACAGGGCCCTTTTAATCAAGGCAACAGTCTGAATCCCCATCTTTTCATCCTCTGTTTAAAACATCATTTCATTGTGTGGGTATAGCATTCAGTAGAGATGCTGTTAGGATTGACCTATCTTTTGCATATACCAAGCATTAATATGCAACATTTAACTTGCCTGAACTATCTTTACTAAAGATTCTTTTCCCTTCATAAGTCATTTCTCTCTCTTCAAATGATCTTTACTTCTTCAAAGTGCAACCCATCTTTGCAACATGCCATTAAGCTGGTCACTTGGCATGGCGATACAATGTGACTTGAGAGAAGGTAGAGGAGAGTATCTTTTTCCCATTTTCATAAGCACTATGGTTGTTCCAGCTCTGATTACATAATTAGATTCTTTTCTGTCCAAGCTTCAGATGTGGGTACCTGTAAAAGCTTGCTCATCCTCAGAGACTGCACCATACAAAGTCAGTTCATTACTGCCCTGTATTGTTTATAGCAGGCAATAAAAAAATGATGAATTTCTCTCCATTGTACTGTTATATATGGTTGCATCTCTAATATCTATAATGGCGATGTGACTGGATTCCGTAAGCACTTACCTCTGTGATGAAATAGGTGTCTTCCACTGGAGAAAGAAGGAAAAAATGTGTAGGGTGCCGGATGAAAGTGGAAGGTAGAGGAGTATGAGATTCTGTGGAGAAACTTACACTGAAAGCCAAGCTTTGGTGATACTTGGGAATATAAGGTATATTTTAAGAGGGTTGGCCCGGGAAGCAGATCAGTAAGTGGGAAGAACAGTGGACCCAATGCTTCTTAGGGAGTCAGATATTAGAATATATTTGTATCTTAAGTTACATTGTAACATTAACTCACAATTCATTAGAATAAGATAAAACCATGCAAGGAACTGATACAACGGGAAGAGAGTCCCAGAGGCAACATAAAGATACTAAAAGCACAACCTGTGAGGAGTAAACAAGAAGGGGTTTAATAACCTGAAAACAAAAACTAAAATAATGCTTCTACTAAGATGGTAGAAACAGGGATTTAACCTGCTATTTAGATAGTGACCACCTTCCACTGTTTTGCTTTAATCAGGATTGGAGAACTTTTGTGGCCGATAAGTCTGGTTACTACACGCCAGGCCTTGGTCCACTGTATTGCCTTGTCAGCATGTTGAAGGAACTGTGAAATCGCATCCAAATCTTCTCCAGTTTGCACTTGCCAAATGGCCCAAAGCATGGTGGAAGCAGAGCAGTACATTCCTCAGCTGTTCCCAAAGGGGATGCTGAAGACCACGACCTCAGAAGGGCCTGAGCACCGTGATTCGTGAAGGTTCACCCACTGGAAGCCTAAACGTTGGGCTTAAGTTCACCTCCTGTTCTGTGTTTTGATTTTGGCTCAATTTATCAGCTTGATAGAGGTGCGGTTCCTTTTTGAAGAGGTCCTCTGGTCTTATCACACACTGCTCTTTTTGTTATTTATATCAAATTTGTGGCCTTGCCACCTTCCAAAAACGAGTGCATTATGGATTGTTGAGACAACCAAGATATCAAGGTGTTCATGGACGAATGCAGTCACCTCTGCACTCTGTGGTGCAGTTATGCCTTGTTTGTCACCTTGGCTGCATTGGAAAGAAAGATAAGTGCCTTTTTCAAATGTTTCTTTGTGACTATTTGACAGAGGGCATTGTGATGTTAGATTTAAGTTTGGAAGCAGAAAGTGGATCCATGTACTTTCAGACAAAGGCCTGTTGACAGTAATGCTTTGCTAATTTTTACATCTGTAGAGAAGAAGGGAAGAGAGTGTCGCAGAAATACAAGATAAGTTCTTATTGTTATTTAGGTTCTCCTTCCAACTTTGATGAACTAATTTGTTGTTTTCCTCTATAGATCATACTATTTGGCCTTCACTTCTAATTTCTCTCACTTTCTTCCCAGTTGACCTACTGTTTATAATGGATGTTTTGTAAGGAATATTTAATAGGCTTTAGTAGTAGTTAGGCACTTTCAATGAAAAAAGGTATTCCATATTCTAAGATCATATGAAATTGCAGAGAAGGAATTAATTACATCCATTTACATGCTTACAACATCATATCAGTCAATCTAATTTACATTTTATTGATCAGGCCCTATAGAAGGTAAGCAATGACAAGTAAACTGGCCTCAAGAATTAAATATTTGTATGAATTGTATAATATTTGTATGATTTGTATACTCTCCATATAAACATTACACCAACCATGTGCCCTGTCTCATCATGCCCTAGCTTGCCTTGATATCTACTATGGAGCGGAAACTTCTGAGTTTTATTTTCATGTTGGGAGAAAGATCATTTGAACACTTGTCTTGGAAAACGTCAATAATGTGTGTCTATTCGACAGGCATCAGAAAACCTTGGGATGGCTATGGTCTATACGCTTGTTACATCAGCTAAGGAGTGGCTGGCGGAAAAATTTGGAGATGCTGCAAATGAGGACGTTGAAGAGAATGACACAGCCAAAGAAGATGTAAGAGTCACATGCCTATTTTAGGCTTTTCCCAATGATGCAATTTTTATATTGAAGGATTGCTTTCAATTTTACTGCTGAATTTTCTCTTACTGCTAGAAAAATGTTGTATCTCTGAGCCCTCATTATGGCTATTACTCTGTCCACTGAGATTCTAAACTGATCCCGATTCATTGAGGTGATGAGAAAATAGCCATATGATCAGGAGTAGTAGTCAAGGTTCAGATGAGTAAATAGCTAACAGTGGGCAATCCTTTCAGAAGACAGTTTGCTCACTAAACAGTGCCAATTTCATAGTAATCTTTCCAATCCTATTGTGAACCTACATTTGAGTTTATATTGTCCTTATTTCACATTGAGACCATCTGAAGTGACATAATACTGATAAACAAAGTCTGCCTGCAAATAATATACTGTTGTGGAGGAAATGGTACTGGCACTTTATTTATCATAGGTTATTTGTTGCAGCGCTTTACACATTGCCAATGTAATTTGCATATACAACTCTTTATAAAGGCTTATTCCTTTTATGCCCGCATCATTCCATCTTAACGCAACTTCTTCCAATGCAGATATGTTTTAAAGAATGCAAAACTTAAATCTTTTAAATCCAGCAGCCTAATGCGTTCCATCAAATTTAACCAACTGTTGTCATGATCTCTGAAATGATCACCTATTGCAGATAGTTGTTCCCCATGGAGAACCTGTTACTGTTGAAACATTTGTTGCATGGCGGGAGCGATTTGAAGCAGAATTGGCACTTGAAAGAGCCAAGTAGGTATTTATGGCCTCTTGCAAGTTTCACCTTTTTAATTCAAAAGTAAGATGATGCTGTACATATGATTTTTGTAAAAGGGAAAATTACTTATATACCCTTGAAATCTTCCATATTCAGCAATATACCCCAAAAATCTAGCTATTAGATTGCATACCCCTCAAATTGAAGAAAGCATCGGTTATATCCCTGTGGTTAATTGACCGTCGGAATCTGAACCTCAACTGGACAGAACTGTCAAAAGTGGTAAAAAAGACAAAAATACCCTTACGAGAGAAGAAAGAGAGGTTCGGGGGGGGGGGGGAAGGGAAGAGAGAAGGGGGCGCCTAAGTCATTCTCCTCTTAACTCAACTGTAGTTGAGTTAAATGGACGAAATCAAACGGTAGGGGCATAATTATGATGCTTTCTTTCGATTTGAGGGGTATACAATCTAATAGTTGAATTTTGGGGGTATATAGCTGAATATGAAAGATTTTAGGTATATATAAGTAATTTTCCCTTTGTAAAATGATAAATATCCCAAGTTTTAACTTGCTCCTGCTCGTGGTTACATCACTTTTATCTTGGGTATAGCATGTGTATTAGCATGCATGTAATGTTTCTTCTCTTTGGAAAAGGCTGAGATCATTCCTGGTAATGAGGATACTTTTTCCTCTTAACTAGATATTTGCAATTTTCAGGTTAATGCCCGACTCAGTTCTTACAGCACCGAAGGAGAAGAGACTAACAGGTAGACAGTGGTTTGAGAGTGGAAGAGCAACAGTGGTAACTCTCCTAACGCATCCTAAGTGTGGATTAAACTGCTCTCTATCTTGCCATGGCCTTGTAGATAATGTCATAGCGATGCTATACATGCACATGAAATATATCACTGACATTTCTTCTTTCTCCCACCAGAAAGGTGCTGTTGCCACTACCGAGGGATCTGAGGAGGAAGATGAAGAAGATATTGACTTTGATGATGACTTTGAAGGTTTATTTTCCTCATCATTAAATTACCTCATTTTTTTGGACGCTCTACTAGACCACTTCCTGCTTAGTGGCATCCTACTATTTTACTAACAACCTGTGTGTGATGGGTGGGGAATGCAGATGAAGAGGATATGCTTGAACATTACTTGGCAGAGAGATCAGAGCAGTCATCCGATGGCTCCTCCAGGAGGGGTTATCCAACATAAATTCCTTGATAGTTCTGCACCGTAAGCTATCTTAACATTTATTTTTCTTTTCTTTTTTAATTTTAATTTATCAGTTGAAATGAATGTTAGTGGATGGGGTAATTGGTTTGGTTTTACCTCTTCCACCTCTATCTGCTTCTCTTGATAGTGGCCTTCCGGAAGGGATTTCAATTGGAATATAGGTCTTTCGGAAACCTGCTTAAGCTGGCCAATGTAACTATGCAAGTGAACAATGTACATGACATGCTTCGCATGAAACAGGCGCTTCCCTATGGTATCTCAATAACCTACTATTATCTGAGTGATTATAGCCTCTCTTTCAAAGTTAAACATGTTTGAACACTAGTATCAGTTTAGCAGTAAACACGTGGGTGGTGGAGTATGTATGATAAATTTTTTGTTTTTCTTGAGACTTCCTTTCGTTGGCAAACTTATGCACCCCTTGCTGCATTTAGCTCTTGCTCTTCTTTAAAGAAAGTGAAAAAGTGAAACTTGTATTGAAAAAGTGAAACTTGTCTTCGCTTTTTGGGCTCGTTATCTTGATCATTATCCAATCCGGGTTTTAGAATATGCTGATGCAATTGTGGTAGTGAGAGTCAACAAGCACATTAGCATTGCTGATGGATTGTGGTCCATGTATTTGGATATCATATGGAAAAGAAAGGCAGAAATTCTCTAGCTCTCAGTGAGGGATAAGGAATATCACGATGCCTCACTGTTTTTCATCTTTTTTGCTGTTTGATCTGAAAATTTGATGTTAAAAAAAGATATAAGGTTGGTGCTATCAATTATGAGGATTCTGGACTCAACGATTTTTTCTTCCCTCTGAATCATCGTTCTAGAGTAGTTGTTCATCTTGGTTGGCCGATGGGATAATCGAGTAGTCAAGGTGAAGGTGATAACAAATATCATATGAGGAGTGACTACGGGAATCCTAATTCCTGAGATGTTGTTTTCTTTGAGCTTTTTGAGAAATCAGATTCTCAACATATGTGAGATTATAGCCGACTGTTCATGACCAGTGGTGATTAGTATTTGTCAATCGTAAGTCAATATTTGCCGGTGATAAAGTGGTAATGATAGTATCTATTAATGCTAGGTCAGCATTTATCAATAATAAATCAATATTTATTAGTTATATCTTAATATTTGTAAGTGATATGATGAAAATGATAGGTAGGATGTGTCAGTACGAAGCCAATATTTGTAACTAATATGTTAGTATTTATCAAAATAGGATAAGGTTCTGAAGAAGAAGTTAGTATCAATTATAAGTCAGCCACCTTTCACTTGCCGTCAGTTGTAGGTCACCATTTCACTTGTTATCACCAGTCGTTGTAAATCGATGTTGGACGCATGTCGGCCATCCTTTTTGGTTGCTGCCATTTCGCTATTTACTAGCATCGAGCAGGTGGCATGTCAAACTTTGTTGCATGATAAGCGCGTGCAGCAAAGTCCGTTCCTTCGTTCTCTCTCTCCCTCTCTCTCTTGTGGGGTGGGTGGGTAGGGGGGGGGGTGGTGTGTTGGATTGAGTGTGAATGTAATTCAACTCTCCTCATATTTTGATGATGACAAGTGGTGATTTTTGTGCATGACAATTGAAACATGTTAAATGCATCACCCATAGAACAACAATACTCAAAGAGTATGTTCCTAAACACATTTATCATTCATATACATGATAATTCAGTTAGCTAATGATTTATGTGTTTATTTTCTCAGGGACAAACATTTCTTGCAAAGGTAGTGTCGACACAACCATCACTGGTGTCGACACAATGGCTCAGAGCAAAGGCAGAAATGTGAAGAAAAGATCCTCTAGTGTCGACACTAGACCAGGGCAGGTCGACACTAGAGACAGCTCCCAGAGAACCCTTCAAACAGACCTGGACAGGGTGTCGACACTGGACTCAGTAGTGTCGACACTAGAGACCTCTTCCAGAAGGCATGTTTTACAGGTTCTGGGACATTGTGTCGACACTAGTTGGAGTAGTGTCGACACTAGAGCCTCCTCCCAGAGAATCAATTGGCCAGTCTGGGACAGTGTGTCGACACTACTCGAGGGCAGGTCGACACACTTCGGAAAGTTTGGAACTTAAACTTCCTCCTGGACACGTGGCACCCTAGGGATTTGATGGATGGGCCTTGGAACTTGTGCCCACGACCCCCAAGGGTACTTTTGGGTATAAATACTCCCTAATTGGCTATCCATCAAATCAAGAGAGCTTCCACCGCCTCCAAGAAAGCTTTGGCGGCAAGAGAGCCTCTCCTCCCAGTTTTTGCTCCCTCCTGTGCTTCTTCTCCACAATTCACACTTCTCCAAGCACAAGAATCGAAGGTTGATCAAGATGAAGCATTAGGATCAACTTCAAGGGAGCAGATCAAGTAGAAGCCTGCGATTGTGAAGCATTCAAGGAAGATCCCAAGATCAAAATTGCAGAGCATCGGCCAAGGGACTTCAAGTGATCAAGATTCTTCCAATTCAGCCTCTACAAGGGAGTCCTCTTGAAGAACAAGAATTGTCAACATCATATCTTAAGTTTTCTTGTTTCTTCTTGGCTATTCTAGAGATTGTGCATAATCCATTGCACCGATTCTCTTGAATTGGCCTTAATAGATCAGATCATTGCTAGAGGATCTGAATCTTGGTGTTTTTGTTCTAGCAAGTGTTTTTGAGCCTTTGTGCTCAGGTTGTTGAGTCATCGTACTCAGTTTGTGTGGTTGAGCAGTCTTGCTCAGATTCTAGAGTAGTCTTGCTCTAGGTGGTGTGTGAGCTGTCTAACTCATTTGTGGAGTTGTCAGGCTCCAGTGTGTGTTGTGTTTTCAAGTTGATAGTGGATCCTCACTGTGTGAGGGGTGGATGTAGGAGTCACATGGTGTGATTTCCGAACCACCTAAAATTTCTCTGTGCAGTGGTTTGCTTGCTTTCTATTTTTCAGTTGCGCTAGATGTATGCATAGGGCTGTGCAAACTCTCTTCTAATCAACTTGCTCATTCACTTCAATCACACAATTCTCACATCAATTGATCAGATCTGCTAAGTGTTCTTTCATATTGTCTCTGATTCTAAGAACTGCTTTTAATTGACTAAGTTTTCGCAAAATTGGCCTAGATCTATTCAACCCCCCCTTCTAGATCTTGTCCACACCTATTTCGATCCTAACAATTGGTATCAGAGAGGGTTTATATCTGATCTGATCTGAGTGATTTCTATTTGTTCTGTGTGATTTGCTTGCTTGATTGTTTGCTTGCTGAGTGTTTCCTTCTTTGCACCATCTGTTTATTCAATGGATTCCAGAGGGTTCATAGCTGAGGGTCATTCTATTAATAGGCCACCATTCTTTAATGGAACAGACTATTCTTATTGGAAAAATAGAATGCAAGTTTTTCTTAGAGCCCAAAATTATGAAATCTGGAAAGTAGTGGAGGTAGGTCCCTATGAGAACCAGGGTGAGGAAGAAACCTGGACCAGGGAACAGATAAGAAGGGCTACCTTGAATTACAGTGCTATGAATATGATTCAATGTGCTGTTCACCCTAAGGAGTACTCGAGAATCTCAATGTGCAAATCTGCCAAAGAGATGTGGGATAAACTCGAGTTACTCTATGAGGGAACATCTCAGGTGAAAGAAACTAAAGCTAACATTCTTGTCTCTGAATATGAATTGTTTATGATGAAGTCTAATGAGACAATTTCTGAAATGTTTGCCAGGTTTATGATAATTGTGAATGGACTGAAGGCCTTAGGTAAGGATTATACGGATGCTGACTTGGTAAGAAAGATTCTACGTTCTCTCTCTTCAATTTGGCACACAAAGGCCACTGTCATTGAAGATTCTAAAGATCTGTCCAAAATTTCTTTGGATGAATTGATAGGATCTTTAATGACATATGAAATTAATCTAAAGAGAAATGAAGAACACATAATTAAAACCAAGCCAGTAGCATTGAAGGCCTCTTCAAGTAACAAAGACAAGAGTCAGGAGAAAACTAGTTCTGATGAGTCTGAGTCAAACGAGGATGAAATTGCCCTCATGACTAGGCAATTCAAAAAATTCTTAAAATATAGAAAAGGAAAACTTTCTGGAAAAAGAAACTTTCTTCAGGTAAAAGAAACACTTCCTTTTCCAATGTTAATTCCAATAAGAATTAGAAATCTGACGAAGTTGTCATTTGTTACAGGTGCAACAAGCCAGGACATATGAAGGGAGAATGTCCTGAAAACAAAAAAGGAAAAGCACAAAAAGATTCACAAGTTCAAGAAGCCGAAGGCCATGGTAGCCACTTGGTCTGATGAAGACTCAAGTGAAAAGGAAGAAGAAGAAAAATCCTCAAGCTCTGAAAGTGAGGAGATCTGCTTCATGGCAAATAGCTCAGATGGAAAGGTAAGCACATCTTTCGAAAATTTTTCAGTTGAAGATTGACAGGATGCATATGCTGAATTAGTTGAAAAATACACTGAAATAAGAAAAGAAAACAAACACATCAAAAAGAAAATTGAAAATATCTTGCACAATCAATCCTTCAACAAAAGAATTTGTGAGTTTGAAAATGAAGTAACAGAACTTAATGAAGAAAAGGAAAATCTTCTGAACTTAATTGATGAGCTTAAGCTTGCCTCTCAAAAGGCCACCCATGAATTCAAAGAATTGTCTGAAAAGTTGGAAAAGGAAAACAAAGATAAACAACAAAAGGTTGAAGAAATCAAAACCTTGGAAAACCAGCTAAAGGAAAAGGATGAAGTCATTGAAACCTTTACAAAAGGTAAGGACAATTTGGAGGCATTGCTGGGAGCCAAAATGAACTCAATTTCTCATGAACTAGGATTCAATAAACAGAAACCTAAGAAAGACAAATCTAGTGAGAAAAAGGATAAACACCATTGATTAAATTTGTCAAAGGTCCTAGTCTTGAGAACACTGAAATTAAGCAAACATCAAGCAAAACACCAAAAATCTCAAAAACTCAGAATCAAAACAAGGCAACCAGGTCGACACCGGTCCACAAGAAGAAGGATTCTGTGGCTGTTGTGTCGACACCAGTCAAGGAGAGGTCGACCTGCTCAACAGCAATAAAAACAACCACAAAAACAAAAATTCAAATAAAAATTTGAAAAATAAGAAAAATCCAAAGGAAGTCATTCATAAAAAACCTTGGACCTCCAAGACAGCATATCAAGCTGATTAGACCAATTCTTAGAGCCAATGGTATCACAACCTATGTTGGTATCATCCCCAATTCTTCTATCCAAATTTTTTGATGTACCAACAAAATCCTTGGATTCCACCTCCTCATCTAAATTCTTATGTTCAAATGAAAACTCCCCTCCTACTGAAAACAAAAACACTGGTGTTTTCATCCCTAAGGGAAAGAAGAAATTGAAAAAGAAAGAGAACACCACTGTAATAAAACAAAAATAAAAAACAAATCAAATTTGGGTGAGAAAAGATTTGATGATTATGTCCAAACATTCTAATGGTCCCAACTCTGTTTGGGTACCAAAATCTTCTCTCCACTGATTATTTTTTCATTTTCAAATCCAGGAGGTTGTTCAACAAAAATATTTTCCTTTATATATCCATTTAGAAATGCACTTTTAACATCCATTTGATAGACTTTGAATTTCATGGAGGATGCAAAAGCAAGGAAAATTCTAACTGCTTCTAGTCTAGCTACAGGGGCATATGATTCTTCAAAGTCAATTCCAAACCCTTGATTGTACCCCTTTGCAACTAGCCTAGCTTTATTTCTAATGACTTGACCAGATTCATTCAATTTATTTTTGAAAACCCATCTAGTGCCAATGACTGTTTGGTCACTAGGTCTAGGTACTAATTCTCATACTTGATTTCTTTCAAATTGATGAAGTTCATCATGCATGGCATTAATCCAATCAGAACTTGATAAAGCTTCATCAATTGACTTTGGCTCAATTTGGGAAATTAGAGCTAGTGGGTCTTCCTCAAGAGCATGCAGGAATGATGATCTAGTCCTAACTCTATCATGCAAATTACCAACTACATTATCCAATGGGTGATCTCTCAAAATTCGATGTTCAGAAATTACCTGGTGAGGAGTACTTAAATTTGGAGCAACATTACCTGATCCACTTGAAGATGGTGAATTGATATTCAAGTTCTCACCAGTGTCTTCAAGCCCCTCAACAGTTGGTGAAGAGTCCACAATGAAATCATCTCTTCACTGTCTTGATTTTCCCTGCAAGACTTAGAACTTTTAGTTGAAAAAAAAATTTCATCAAAGATAACATGTGGAGACTCTTCAACATTTTTGTTTTTGAGAGAATAAACTCTAAAAGCTTTTGACACTTCAGAATAGCCAAGAAAGATGGCTTCCTGACTCTTAACATCAAATTTGTCAAGATTTTCTTTATTGTTGTTATGAACAAAGCATTTACACCCAAAGGTTTTGAAATAAGATACAGTTGGCTTTTTATTTTTCAATAATTCATAGGGGGTTTTCTGATTTTTGGTCTGATCAAAGCTCTATTCAGAATGCGATTTGCTGTGTTTACAGCTTCAGCCCAGAAGGATTTGGGCAAATTACTTTCTAAGAGTATGGATCTAGCCATTTCCACAAGAGTTCTATTCTTTCTTTCCACAACTCCATTTTGTTCTGGAGTTCTTGGTGAAGAAAACTTGTGAAATATTTGAAGTTCAGCACATAAATCAGAAAAGGATTGGTTTTCAAATTCACCCCCATGATCAGTCAAAATATTTTTGATTTTATATGGAAGGTTTGTTAAGGCAGTGGTACAGAATTTCCTGAACTCAAGGTAAGTATTACTTTTGTGGGACAAGAAAATAACCCATATAAATCTGGTGAAATCATCAATGATTACAAACCCATATCTTTTGCCACTTAGACTTAGAATTCTTGTTGGACCAAAGAGGTCCATGTGAAGTAATTCTAGTGCCTAGATGTGAGTACCTCATTGAAGGTTTTAAAAGATTTCCTGGTTTGTTTTCCTTGGGCACAAATCCCACAAACTTGATTTTCAATATTAGAAAAGGATTCAGGAAGACCCTTAACCAAATTTAGCCTTAACAATTTATTCATTGTTCTGAAACTTGCATGGCCAAGTCTTTTGTGCCAAGTTCATGCAATTTCATCTTTATTAGCAACAAAGTAAAGATTTTCAGAAAAGTTTTTATTAAGGTTGATCATGTAAACATTGTTTTCCTTTTTTCCAAAAAAATTTATTTTATCAGTTGATGAATCAATTATCTTACAGAAATCAGATTCAAACACAACTTTGTGACCTTTGTCACATAGTTGGCTAATACTGAGCAAATTGTAATCTAGACCATCAACTAATAAAATATTATCAACAGAGTTTGAGGAAGATTGACCAACCTTACCAGATCCAATGATCTTTCCTTTATTTTTACCTCCAAAAGTTATTGAACCTCCCTCCTTCTCAATCAGGAATGAAAATTTGGCTCTATCTCCAGTCATGTGTCGTGAACACCCACTATCAAAGAACCACACATTTGAATTGGTGCACGACCTTCCTGCAAAAGTAAATCATTGAGGAGAGAGCTTGGCCTGTGTAAATGTCTATTTTCTTGATCTCTCTCATAGGTTTGGGTTGAGTGTTATGCACTTTCTAAGGGGGAGTTCTTTGCATCATCATTATCCTTTGCTTCCTTGATTCATACTGATCATATCTCTCTCCATTTCACTTTCATGTCTTTTTGACAATGGATTCTTCAACTTACATTGTGTTGAGTTTCTTGGTATATCAAATGGTGAATTAAAAAAGGACAAGTTATGTTTGTCTGGACACTTTCACTATGCGAGAGTATATGTCTCCGCCAAGTACCAAGAAATGAATATGCAATGGTTGAGGGGGAGTCTTCATTGTTCAAAGAGAGTAACCTTATCCTTGTTTAAACTCTTGCATATCTTTGTCTTGATGGAAAGTTGATGAAATCATCATCTCAGGGGGAGCTTGAGAATTCACAAATCATCACTCTTGCAAAATTCAACATTCTTCTTGATTTACACCAACTTCCTTGCATGATATCCTCATTGAGTCAACTAGAACCTCAAAATGATCTTTTGAGTGATCTACTACATTTTTTTCACAATCAACTCTCAACTACATTCCTCATCACTGAAGAAATTCAAAACTCTTTAAAAGATTGAAAACCAATGTGTGTCTTGATCCTAACCATCTTTTTTCAACTGACATGAGAGATAAATGATTTCCTTTTTAAACAGTGTCTCCAAAACACACTCATCTCAACAGAGCAATGACATCTCTACTGAGAAACTACACACCTTCACAATGAATGAAGAGCTATGTATGTCATGAGGTATTGTTGCTAACTCTGTTCAAAGGGGATTTCAAAATAAAAAAAAATATAAAAGCTATATTTTTCGATGATGACTGAGTAACTGAAAATATTGGCGTTTGATCAACGTATATTTTCAAGTCAAAAGGTTGTCATTTACCCTTTGAAACTTGATAATGGGTAAACTCTCAAGTATCCAGGAACTATGGTGTGTAAAAAACATTAGTTCTTGAGTGAACAAGACTTACCACATTTAAAAGTTTGTTTTTTTTTAAAAAAAATTTGTGTGTGTAACCAAGGAGAATTGCCTCAAAGGAATCATCATTCCTTCTCATCAGTTTGTTTTAAAGATGTCTGCCTTCATCACACTTGATTTCAATCTAAAAGATATTTGGATTTCCTTGTATTTGAAGAATTTAGTTGGTTGTCATTGATTGTTGGATGCATTATATTTCTCAATTTATCATTTTATTGGCTCAAGTCACCTCATGTTGGATGTTGTGTTAAAACTGAAAATCTGTTGAATTTCTGCAATTTATGGTCACTGAATTTTCTAGCATCTTAAAATTCCTTGAAATGTTAATTCCATTGATTGGTCATCATCCTAAAGATGTCCCAAAACTCCCACATTTTTCCCATGCTCAAATACTCACTTTTGTTAAGGCCAGGTCGACACTATAAGTCCCTAGTGTCGACACTACTTCCTGTCCGAGAAGCTTTCAGGCCTGGGCGCCGGTTAAACTCGTCTGAGTTCCAGCGGGGCATCACACCCCTAAAATCCTTTTTATTCCCCAAGTCGGCTCCATGGCCATTCTTTCCCATTCAAATCGGCAGGAAACCCCCGTCCCCTTCCCTTCATCGACCCTTGCTTCCTCTTCTTCCCTCCATTTCTTCCTCCTCATCCCCTGTTCTTCCTCCTCCTTGCTTCTATGGCGCCGAAACATCAACCTCGGCGTGGAGCAAGAGCCAGAGCGACGGCTCAAGCTATCCTTGTGGATGAACAGCCTCCAACTGAGCGTCGGAGTAAAAGAAGGCACGACCCTGTGGAGCAGCCAGGGCAGTCTTCAGCTTCCAAAAGAGGTAGGGCATCCTCCTCTGTCGGAGGTAGAGGTTCCTCACACGCTAGACGGAGGATCTTGGTCTCCTCTCCTGAAGTCTTTGAAGAGTCCTCCTCAAATCCTTCTGAGTCTGAGGCCACACCTTCCAAACAAGTGCATGAAGGTAGATCAATCCTAAAGCCCCGGGTTGTCAACTTGGATGACAATGACCTTCGTACTACCTTTCTGGAAATCATTGAGTTTTTCAGCTTTCAATCTTGGCTGCCATTTATCTCAGAATTTCGGATTGTTTACCCTAGACTTGTCCAAGAATTCTACTTGAATTTGACATGTGTTGAAGATAGTTACAAGTCTGAAGTTCAGGGTATTGCTATTGATTTGCCAATCTCTTTGGCTGCCACTTTGTTCATAATTCCTGATGAAGGAACTAACTACCATGAGTTTGAATTTAATCTTCATGAAGCCTATAATTTGTTGACTGGTCTTCCAGCAGATCCTTCTGATTCAAAGCAGACTCATGTCACCAATTCAACACCAATAAATTCCCTCCAGTGTTGAGAACCCTTCACCACATACTCACTACCATCATAACTCCCCAAGGTGGTGGAAGGGATAGGCTTACACACATCCAAAGATATGTGCTCTATTGCATGAAGAAAAATCTCAAGGTCAATCTCCATGTCATCATGCTTCAGATCATCTCCGAGACCACCAGGAATGATCTACATAGGTCTCTTCCATATGCAGCCCATCTGACTCCTGTGTTTGAGCATTTTGAAATTCCACTTGCAAATGAAAAGACTCAAACAATTCCCAAGGCAAATGTTTATTGCTTCAAGCATTTACAAAATTTTATGGGGTTCAAACTTGAAGGTAATCAAGTTAGGAGAGGACCAATTGTTGACGCACCTGAGGTAGTGGCACCTCCTGCTGAGGACCAGCCTCCTGCTGAGGACCAGCCTCCTGCTGAGGACCAGCCTCCTACTGAGGACCAGCCCCCCATCAATGAGGATCAGCCTCATGTTGAAGGAGATACCCAGTTACCCCAAGCTGAACCATTCACTCCTTCATTTCAAGACTCCTCTCCTGTTCACCCCTCTATGGACTTACCAACCTTCATCCCACAACCTCAATCTCAAGCTCACACCACTCATGTCTTTGGTGGACCCACTGTTCCACCAGAGTTGTACTCCTTCTTAATGAGAAATTTGAAGCTTTCACCTCCTCCATTCAAGAAATGTCAGAAAACTTCACCTTGAAAGTTCAAAGGCTTGAGAATGCTGTGACTGCTAAATTCATTGAGCAAAAGGCAGTTTCAGACTATGCTGCACAAAGGTTCAACAGGTTGATTGGGACAATGGCAGATGCTTCGATTGAGCTGAAGGAGCATCAAGACAAATTGGAAAAAGTTCTTCTAGGAATCTTGGCAAATTCCCAAGCAGATGTCTTCAACACCAAGGAAACTCTTTCACAAATCTCTAAAACAAGATTGTCATTTGCTCACTTTGTTGATGACTTAGAGAGTATGAAGAACTTGTCAGCCCACATTGATAATGAGATGTCTGATCTCAAGAAGGAATTGAGGAACATCAACAGTCATGGACTTGGTAGTTCATCCTCTAGTGCTCCATCATCAACTGTTGATTTGTCTGCTCTCCAGTCCTCAATTTCTGACAATAGCCAAAGACTTGAAGAAATTGTTCATACAAGGCTATCCACTATGCAGAGACAACTCAACATGAACCTTCATGCTATGGATTCAAGACTCAAAGCTATAGAGTCCATCCTCATCCCAATTCCTCCTCCTCCTCCTCAAAATTAATGTAATGTGTCTTTCCTTTGATGATGTCAAAGGGGGAGAAGATAGAAGAAAGTGGAAAGAAAGTTTTCTTTGTTGAAATACTTTTTGTATGAAAATGATCACATCCCTGTAAGGCAAAGTTGCTTGCTTTAATGAAATGAAATGAAACACCTTTGCTTTCAATGTGATTGAGATTGTCTTTGAATGAATGTCAATGGATATCAATTGTATGTGGAATGTCAAGCTGCTTGGCTATTTGTGGAAATAGTTATCTTTAGTAACAACACTCTTGTGAATTAAATTTTTTTTTTCAAATGTTACTAGAACTTGTTCAATAGCCTTTGACAATTGTGAACAAAAAGAGTTGAAACATATCTCATTGTCATTCACTGTATTTCAAATTGGATGTGAATAATTGAATTGCTTAAAATCACACTTTGTTAAAACTTCAAATTTTCATATGAACCTAATGTTGTCATCATCAAAAAGGGGGAGATTGTTGGGATTGAGTGTGAATGTAATTCAACTCTCCTCATATTTTGATGATGACAAGTGGTGATTTTAGTGCATGACAATTGAAACATGTTAAATGCATCACCCATAGAACAACAATACTCAAAGAGCATGTTCCTAAACACATTTATCATTCATATACATGATAATTCAGTTAACTAATGATTTATGTGTTTATTTTCTCAGGGACAAACATTTCTTGCAAAGGTAGTGTCGACACAACCATCACTGGTGTCGACACAATGGCTCAGAGCAAAGGCAGAAATGTGAAGAAAAGATCATCTAGTGTCGACACTAGACCAGGGCAGGTCGACACTAGAGACAGCTCCCAGAGAACCCTTCAAACAGACCTAGACAGGTGTCGACACTGGACTCAGTAGTGTCGACACTAGAGACCTCTTCCAGAAGGCATGTTTTACAGGTTCTGGGACAGTGTGTCGACACTAGTTGGAGTAGTGTCGACACTAGAGCCTCCTCCCAAGGAATCAATTGGCCAGTCTGGGACAGTGTGTCAACACTACTCAAGGGCAGGTCGACACACTCCGGAAAGTTTGGAACTTAAACTTCCTCCTGGACACGTGGCACCCTAGGGATTTGATGGATGGGCCTTGGAACTCGTGCCCAGGACCCCCAAGGGTACTTTTGGGTATTTTTGGGTATAAATACTCCCTAATTGGCTATCCATCAAATCATGAGAGCTTCCAACCGCCTCCAAGAAAGCTTTGGCGGCAAGAGAGCCTCTCCTCCCAGTTTTTGCTCCCTCCTGTGCTTCTTCTCCATAATTCACACTTCTCCAAGCACAAGAATCGAAGGTTGATCAAGATGAAGCATTAGGATCAACTTTAAGGGAGCAGATCAAGTAGAAGCCAACGATTGTGAAGCATTCAAGGAAGATCCCAAAATCAAAATTGCAGAGCATCGGCCAAGGGACTTCAAGTGATCAAGATTCTTCCAATTCAACCTCTACAAGGGAGTCCTCTTGAAGAACAAGAATTGTCAACATCATATCTTAAGTTTTCTTGTTTCTTCTTGGCTATTCTAGAGATTGTGCATAATCCATTGCATCGATTCTCTTGAATTGGCCTTAATAGATCAGATCATTGCTAGAAGATCTGAATCTTGGTGTTTTTGTTCTAGCAAGTGTTTGTGAGCCTTTGTGCTCAGGTTGTTGAGTCGTCGTACTCAGTTTGTGTGGTTGAGCAGTCTTGCTCAGATTCTAGAGTAGTCTTGCTCTAGGTGGTGTGTGAGTTGTCTAACTAATTTGTGGAGTTGTCAGGCTCCAGTGTGTGTTGTGTTTTCAAGTTGATAGTGGATCCTCACTGTGTGAGGGGTGGATGTAGGAGTCACATGGTGTGATTTCCGAACCACCTAAAATTTCTCTGTGCAGTGGTTTGCTTGCTTTCTATTTTTCAGTTGCGCTAGATGTATGCATAGGGCTGTGCAAACTCTCTTCTAATCAACTTTCTCATTCACTTCAATCACACAATTCTCACATCAATTGATCAGATCTGCTAAGTGTTCTTTCATATTGTCTCTGATTCTAAGAACCGCTTTTAATTGACTAAGTTTCCACAAAATTGGCCTAAATCTATTCAACCCCCCCTTCTAGATCTTGTCCACACCTATTTCGATCCTAACATGGTGGTGGTGGAGAGAAATCTGCCAAGATTTGGAAGGTGCATGCCATTCGTTTACTAATGCTTCCACATCTCATTAGTTATTCAGCAAGTGGCACAATAGGTACCAATTGCGGGAGACGCCCAAGAAGTAGGAGTTGGAGCAGTAGCACCAGACGATAGGACTGCACTTTTAGAGAGAGTTCTGTGTTTTTGACCCTGACCTCCTTCGGCTAGTACGATCTAAACAGAGTTGAGAGTTGGGTCCATGAATTCGAACACACTTTTGAGACCATGGATTGTAGAGAGTTGGGCTAGGTGAGACTTGTGATGTACCAGTTGAAGAAGTTGGCACATGAGTGGTGAAAGGTTCAGAGCCAGACACACTTCCCAGGACAGAGACTAGATCAGATCGCTTGAGAGTAGTTCTTGGAGGTCTTTCACGGCAA
Source organism: Colocasia esculenta (assembly GCA_014218235.1). Taxonomy (NCBI): domain Eukaryota; kingdom Viridiplantae; phylum Streptophyta; class Magnoliopsida; order Alismatales; family Araceae; genus Colocasia; species Colocasia esculenta. The sequence goes on along the minus strand of CM024756.1, from coordinate 24,421,459 downwards.
GTTCTTTCCTAACTACGCTTGTCGTGAGAGAAGGGATCAATTTCACGAGTTGACATAGGGAGACATGATAGTTGCACAGTACCACAAGATGTTCGTTTAGTTATTGAGACATGTTTACCATGTTTCTAGCAGTGAGTAGGCTCGTACAGAGCGTTTCATAGTTGGGTTGCGGCCGGAGTTGAGGTGGGCCATGTCTTGCGACCAGTGTAGCACTTTGATGATTGCCGTGGATAGGGCTACCGCCTTAGAGAGGGAGTCTAGGCATCGGTTACAATAGGGAGGAGCCCCTACTTGGTCTACCCCATATCAGCGCCCTTCTGGCAGTCGGGGCAGTGCGACATCTCCTCTTCTTTGGGCACTTACGACTCTGGCTTGCACTCGAAGTTTATGTAGATGTTCACTCATGGAGGCAAGAGGAGACGACAGCAGTAGGGACACCAGATAGAGGTTGTGGAGCAGTCCGTGCAGCAGGGACAATAGGACTCAGTCTGCTACACTTGTGGCTAGCCAAGACACTTCAGGCGAGAGTGCGGGCAAGGTCAGCAGTAGCAACCAACACTTTCTCAATTTTCACAGCAATCACTATAGACGTAGTACCCTCCTTAGCTGTAGGCACAATGTTAGCAACAACACCATGGACAGTACCAACCACAGTAGTAGCGTCTGTAGTACCAACAACTATTGCACCAACGACCATCGTAGCGAGGATAGCATGGACGCAGGCGTGTGATGACTCTCACCGGGGGGAGGTTGAGGCTTCAAACCTAGTTGTAGGTACAATACCTATCTTTGGTATAGCTGCTCGTGTTTTGATTGATCTAGGAGCCTCCCACTATTTTATCTTGGAGGAGTTTTTCAGGTCTCTTGTTGATTCTACTCTTGAGAGGACGTGTAATGTGTTGGTTGAGCTTCTGTCTGGTGACTATAGGCATTCCCTGGGTTACCTAGAGGGTGTCACTATTGAGGTCTGGGGTTACCACTTGCCGGCCAAACTGTTTGCCCTGTAGATCTATGACTTTGATGCCATCCTTGGCATGGATTGGTTAGAGGCTCACTCTATAGTGATCGACTATCAGTAGAAGACCGTGTGGTTTGAGATACATGTAGCACTTGTTCTTTAATTTTGAGGTACCCAATCTACTTGCTGACCCTTTTTTTCCTTTTGTAAAGCTCAGCGCCTGATCCGAATGGTTGTGTTGCCTATCTTACCTGTAACACCCTGAAAAAATTTAATAATATGATTATTAGGCTTGATTAATATTATGAGTTTGGGATAATTAATATCTGAGATTAATTAGTACTAATAAATGTTACCCCAGTATCATACGCCGAGATGCGCGCTCCGATAGGGCGACACCAAAAAACTGCAACGAAAAATAAATCTGAGAATACCATAATTCTCAAAAAATGTTGAGATAATATAAACATAAATATCTGGATTTATTGACATGCGGACTTCGAGGATAAGCCGCCGCGACTATTTTCCGGGCGAATTTTCACCCTGTGTAAAATAAATACTAAAAATTAAATAAAAATCACCATAATTTGTAAAACCATTACATTAGCTTATGGCTGAAATTTTAACACAAATAGACATCATTTGAATATGTTTACAAGAGGATTTTTGGGCCAGCCGAATTACAGGTTATTACGGCAAGGAATTTTGGGATTTTTGCATGCTTACGTACCATGGGTAACGTAAGCCTATGTCATGTTAGGTTAAATCCTTTACACGTTTTTACCCATGTGCTAATCGTAGGGCGATGCTTGGACCAGGTGGCTGTGGGTGATTAATTGGGGTTTTACCCCAACACCTGTGAGCCTGCGTGCCTTGCACATAAGAAAGGCTTTGGGTTATAAAAATCTCCCTGTACGTAGCATTCTGACCTTCCCAGGAGAGCTTCTCCTAGATGTTCTCCTTGTCTATCACTGTAACGTCGCGTGCTTTTCGGATCCTTATGGATCATGTGTGTAATGATCGTGGTGGTCATCGTGAGGCCAGTGTGGTTTGGATGTGTGGTGCGCGCAGGTTTGGACCTAAAACAAGATAGGACCTGCTGTAGTTGATTAGGGGTTGATGGCCAGGTGTGGTCGTTGACTGGTCTGGCGTCCATCGAAGGTGACATCAACTTTATGAACTTAACGGCGGGTTTTGTGGATGTTTATTGTGACGGTTCCCTAAACGACAATAGGGTTGACGCCAACCTGTGCGACCTGCAGAATATAGGTCTACCCGAGGACAGTTCCCTCACTCCGTTCTCCCACTCCCTCGCCCTATTTTCATACCCCTGCTTTCCCACTGCTTCCAATAGTTGCAGAAGGCTAGTTGGGGGATCGTGGAACGTGAGGTGGTGACAAATCGGTCAAGGAGACGCCGGAGCGAGGTGTAATCTCCATAGGAGCTCGCGGAGGGTTTGGCTCAAATCGGGAGGATTTAGGAGGTTTAAGTGTGTCTTGAGGTAGGGAATGATCCCTTTTAGTTCCTTATGGTTGTAATAATGCATCTGGAACGCATGAATCTGCATGTTAATTATGTTTTTGGGTAAAGGTACTCCATGTGGGGTCAATGGGTGGTTTGAGCAATTTAACGAGTGAAACATGTTGTTTCAATTTGATTGAGATGCATGCATGTTAGAGGAAGTGTTTCCTCATATTTTTCTGCTGATTTTAGGGCCGAGAATACCTGAGGAATCGGCCTAGGATTTCTGTGAGAGTTGATAGCCGAAGATCTTGTCATCAATATCGATTGATGCTAGGTTCTTCAGCTAGGAGATTGACGGCCAGATACCTTGCCGTGTACATTTCATCGACGGCAGTCGATGTTGCCGCCAGCATGCATTTATTTAAATGTTGTTATATTGAATATTTAACGATATCGAGCGATGCAATGGTATTTGTAGTGCACCTAGTGCACGTGGTTTCTGAGACTGGTGTACTCGGTACGCAGTTAGCTGGTTCTTTATGTGTTTACGTAGTGTTCACGTGTAGTGGACTATTAGTACACAAGGTTTACGTGAGTCTTCACGTGGTTTGTGTGACGTGCACGTGGTTTTGTATACGTGGCGAGTAGTACGACGCCTACCGTGGTTACCTCTCCAGTTGGGTGCCCCAGGTTCTCTGTGAGCCAGGCTGTTAGCTCGGGGCTTTGTCCCGGTACTTGTGTTGTACCGTCGAGGTCTGTGTTGTCTGACCTGGACACCCTCACTCCTTTGCTTGAGTTGTACGTCCGATGAGGGAAAGACGATAGTGGGACAGTGACTGTTGTACATGTTTTTTGGTCACTTGTAGCGTGCTCTTAGTTGGGGGTACAAACACCAGTAGTCGACAATGGTCCCCAGCTAGTCCTTCTCCAGTGCCTCACTCTAGCGAGCCCAGCCAGGGTCTCTAGAGGTGCCAGGCATGGGCCTGCGACCGTGTGGTCCGCAGGTGGTGGTGTTTAGTTGGTCTCCACAGTTGCTTGACCTTTTCACGTGGAGCGGCAGCTGGACCTTTCGTCCGTGGCTGCGAGACTGAGAGGTAGACCTGTGTGTGTTGTCTGAGTCAGTCACTGGTGTCGCGAACCAGTTCACGTGGCTCGAGTGTGGCGGACTCTACTTTAGCTCGTATACCTGTTTGGTTTTGCCGTTTATTTATTAAAGTTTCTTTACATAGTTGGTAGACATTGAGTATATTTACAGCTTTAATATCCTGCTTATCTGTTCTATAAACTGGTAGTATAGTTTACCGCCTTCGTACCTGTGTTTTTGGTTTGCTCGGTGTTGGGGGAGTTCCCTACTGAGCCAGTGACTAGCGAGGCTCACCCCTACCCCCACAGGTGAGGGCGAGGAGAACATTTCTCGGCCGTCGTCTAGTTCGGAGCCGCATCATAGCGGTGTAGGGTCAGCACCTCCAGCAGTGTAATGTAGCTAGTTTGTCTACTTCCTTCAGTTGTACCTCGGGATATTCCCCAGGCTCTTGTACTTTATTTTCTTTTCTTGGAGATATGGCTATGTAAACTTGTGATATATATATGAAATGGTGTGTTCCTTTGTGTTTTCACGGACTATGGTGTGGTATCCCTTGCGAGGCTTCGGCCCGTTCACGGGAGACGGACTCGGATCAAGTATGTTACCGGTTTAACGGCTTGGACGAGGTGTTCCGTCATAGTTGGTATCAGAGCAAGGTCCGTGTTAATATAGGGAACTAGAAAGATACATAGCCTTATTTCGATCTTTGTATACTGCTGGTAGGGGCCCTGGTTTCTGATAATTCGTTGTTTTGTTTTTGTTTGGTGTTTTGTTTATGTAGAAGTTTGAAATGGCAGAAAGAAGAGATTGGGGTGGTGGAGAAGATGATCCAGAGGAGAGCACTCAGCGTATGATAGAAAGGATCTGGGAGAGCCTCACCGATATTCGGAGGAGGATGGATCAACAGGCACCGGTACCACCGGTTGCCGTGCCACCTGGGGATGGAGAGACTGTACCTATAGTTCTAGTTCCACCACCGCCAGTAGTGGAGGTGCCTTTTGTAGCACCCTTGCCACCACCACCGCTAGTGTTAGTAGCAGAGGAACCAGTGATGCAAGTTGAGAAGTTTCTGAGATTGTAGCCGCCTACTTACTCAGGAGGGCCGAATCTAGATACAACGGAACACTGGGTCCATGAGATTGAGAGGGTCTTTATGACATGAGGTGTCCGACAACAGATAGAGTTGTGCTAGCTGCCTATCAGTTGCGAGGTTTTGCACTGGAATGGTGTCGATTGAAGATGCTGACCACCTTCGCAGGCAGGACAGAAGAGACTATCACTTGGCCGGAGTTTCTTGATGTATTTAACGATACATTCTTTCTGATTCAAGTGCAGCAAGTAAAGAGAGAGCATTTTCGGACACTCCAGCAAGGTACTCTTCAGTTTTAGAGTACCAGATGCGATTTATGGCACTTAGCCGATATGCGCCTTATGTAGTATCGGATAATAATATGATGGTTGAATATTTTATTCAGGGTTTAAGAGTAGAATTGCAGAATGCAATAGTGCCACTCATGTGTAAAACAGTGGAAGAAGCAGCTCAGAGGGCAGCTACATTGGAGAGGTCTATTAGGACTCGTCAGGTGGGCGAGTCAGATTCAGGTAGTTCTCGGCTACTGCAGCAGTCAGTGGGTGTGAGTAAGGGTAAAGCACCAGTAGACCTTCTTCATCAGGTTTTGGTAAGTGGGGTCAGAAATTGAAGCAAGCATTTAAAGGTAAAGGAAGAGGATGGGGAGGTCGAAAGCAATTTCAACAAGGTCGTGGTAGGCCAGAGGTGGAGGAGTCGTAGCAGAGTACTGCCAGACAGTCCATTATTCCACCAGGGTATAGATGTTATAACTGCAATCAGCCGGTTTGATCCGCAATTGCCCCTATCCAAGAGAGTATGGATATGGAAGAGGTGTGCAGCAGCAGTAGCAGCCGCAGCAGTTTCAGCAGCCACAGGTAGGTCGTGAGCACCGCGGCAGCGGGGAAGGGGCCGGTTTATGGCTATCACCCGAGCCCAGGCGGAGGCATCAATATGATAGAAGGTACTATACCCCTTTATGATTATTGAGCAAGAGTTTTATTTGATTCGGGTGCCTCTCATTCTTTCATTTCCGAAGAGTTCCTGGATTATATGGTTCACCCTTTAGAAGAAAAGTCCTGTGAATTGGTAGTGGAGGTTCCCTCGGGTGAGTTTATGCTCACTTCGAGCTATATAGATGAAGCTCCTATTACGATTGAAGGGAATCGGATGCCAGGTCGGTTATATGCCCTGCAGTTGACAGATTATGATATTATTTTGGTATGGATTGGCTTGAGACTTATGGAGCAATGTTAGATTGCAGAAAGAAGAGGATCAGGTTTTGTCATCCTAAATGGTGCAGTATTTGAATATCAAGGTATGCTTTTTTTATACCTCTAAGTTTCTAATTTCTGTAACTAGAGCTAGAAAGTTGAAAATGCTGGATGCGTGGCTTATTTAGCCTCGGTGAGTCTGGTAGAAGCTAGTCAGTCAGTGGAAGCAGTTCCCATGGTTAGGGAATTTTCTGATGTTTTTCCTGAAGATTTGCTTGGTTTAGCTCCACACAGGGAGGTAGACTTTACCATTGAGTTGCTGCCAGGTACTATGCCAATTTCTAAAGCTCCATATTGGATGGCACCAGCAGAACTTAAAGAATTGAAAAAGCAATTAGAAGAACTGTTACATAAAGGGTTCATTAGACCAAGTCATTCCCCGTGGGGAGCACCGGTGTTGTTTGTGAAAAAGAAAGATGGAAGTTTTCAGATGTGTATAGACTATAGAAAGTTGAATGATGTGACCATTAAGAATAAATACCCATTGCCGAGGATAGATGATCTGTTTGATCAGTTGCAATCAGCAAAAGTATTTTCTAAAATTGATTTGAGGTCCGGGTACCATCAGTTGAGGATTAAAGAGGAGGATATAGATAAACAGCATTCAGAACCAGATATGGTCACTATGAATTTGTGGTTATGCCATTTGGGCTGACCAATGCTCCTGCAGGTTTTATGGATCTGATGAATAGAATTTTTCATCCGTATTTGGACCAATTTATTGTAGTCTTTATAAATGATATTCTGATTTATTCAGCATCCGAAGAGGAGCATGCATCTCATTTGAGGTTTACCCTGCAGTTGTTAAGGGATAACCAATTGTTTGCCAAATTCAGTAAGTGTGAATTTTGGTTGAAAGAAATTCAATTTCTGGGTCATGTCATCTCATCTAAAGGAGTGGCAGTTGACCCGAGTAAAGTGGAAGCAGTAATGAAATGGGAAGTGCCTAAGACAATCACTGAGATTAGAAGTTTTCTGGGATTGGCAGGTTATTATAGGCGCTTCATACAAGATTTTTCCAAGATTGCAGCACCCATGACCAAGTTGACCAGAAAAGGTGTGCCATTTGTGTGGTCCGGTGAATGTCAGAAAAGTTTTATGGAATTGAAGAAAAGGCTTACATCAGCACCCATATTGGCATTACCGATAGGAAGTGGTGGTTTTGTGGTATATACAGATGCTTCAAGGAGAGGACTTGGCGCAGTACTTATGCAGCATGGCAAAGTGATAGCTTATGCGTCCAGACAATTGAAGCCGGCAGAGGAGAATTACCCCACTCATGATTTGGAATTGGCAGCGATTGTGTTTGCCTTAAAAATGTGGAGGCATTATCTGTATGGCGAGAGATTTGAGATCTTTACAGATCATAAAAGCTTGAAGTATATCTTCTCGCAGAAGGATTTAAATCTCCGTCAACATAGATGGATGGAATATTTAAAAGATTATGATTTCAGTTTGGCTTACCATCCGGGTAAGACCAATGTTGTGGCTAATGCTTTGAGCAGAAAGGCATATTAAGCCAGATGATGATAAAAATGGAAGTTGTACGAGGAAATAGCAGAAAATTCCTTGTACGTGCCGAACAGTCAGCGACGGGCAGTACTAGCCAGTAGTACTATAGAGCCGTCCTTGTATTGGCAGATTGTTGAGGCTCAGAGAGCAGATGTAAGTTTAGCTGAGATAGTAAAAATGGAAGGAGTTACTATTGATAATAACTGTGTAGTCAGACTCAGAGGCAGGTTATTTGTACCAGCTGAAAGAGAGGTAAAGCATGAGTGTTAGAAGAGGCTCATAAATCCAGGTACACTATCCATCCGGGTAGTACTAAAATGTACCAAGAGTTAAAGAAACATTTCTGGTGGCCTCATATGAAAAGGGAAATAGCAGAATTGTTGCAAGGTGTGCTATCTGTCACACAGATTAAAGCAGAACATCAGAAGCCTGGAGGTCTATTGCAACCGTTACCCATCCCACAGTGGAAATAGGATGATATTGCCATAGACTTCGTGGCAGGCTTACCAAGAACAGCTTCAGGACATAATGGAATATGGGTGTTTGTTGACAGATTGACCAAGGTGTGCAGATTAGTAGCAGTAAGTATGTCTTGGACAGTGGATAGACTAGCAAAAGTTTATGTTGAAAGAATTGTTCCACTACATGGTATTCCGAAGACTATCGTGTCTGACAGAGATCTAAGATTTACTTCTGGTTTTTGGAGAAGTCTGCAGAAAGTAATTGGCACTGAGCTGAGATATAGCTCCGCTTATCATCCCCAAACAGATGGCCAAACAGAGAGGACTATTCAGACGATTGAAGACATGTTGCGAGCTTGTTGTTTAGTTTGGGGAGGTAACTGGAAGCATCATTTGGGAATGGTTGAGTTTGCCTATAATAATAGTTATCATACCAGTCTTGGGATGGCACCGTATGAAGCTTTATATGGAAGGCCATGTAGAACCCCATTGAACTGGCATGAAGTGGAGAAAGGCAGTTAGTGGGTCCTGAATTAATTCAGCAAACCACAGAAGTAGTGAAGCTTATTAAGAAAAATTGCAGGCAGCTCAAAGCAGGCAAAAGAGTTATGCAGATAACCGGAGGAGACCACTTCAGTTTGAAGTGGGAGATTTTATTTTCTTGAGAGTTTCCCCGAGTAAAGGTATTATGAGGTTCGGAAAGACTAGAAAGTTGAGCCCAAGGTATGTGGGACCCTTCCAGGTGATTGAGAGAATTGGGGAAACATCTTATAGACTGGATTTGCCAGCAGATTTTGCGGACGTCCATGATATATTTCATGTTTCTATGTTAAGAAAGTGTATTGAAGATCCAGCTCAGATAATCAGTTACCAAGGTGGTGACCTGAGGCCGGATATGACCATGCCAGAGTATCCGATACAAATCACTGATCGAAAAACAGAAGCTGAGAAATAAAGAAATCGAGCTAGTTAAAGTGCGATGGGAAAATAGGTTGGGTGGTGAGGATACCTAGGAATTACCGAGGAGATGGCTAAGGGGTATCCTTATCTGTTTGAATAAGATTTTATATTTCTTTTAGATGATAGCACTTATAAAATGTGCATATTTAAGTTGTTTATGTTTGAGTTGTGTTATGAATTTCGAGGTCGAAATTTTCTTTTTAGATGATAGTAATGTAACGTCGCATGCTTTTCGGATCCTTATGGATCATGTGTGTAATGATCGTGGTGGTCATCGTGAGGCCAGTGTGGTTTGGATGTGTGGTGCGCACAGGTTTGGTCCTAAAACAAGATAGGACCTGCTGTAGTTGATTAGGGGTTGACGGCCAGGTGTGGTCGTTGACTGGTCTAGCGTCCATCGAAGGTGACGTCAACTTTATGAACTTAACGGCGGGTTTTGTCGACGTTTATTATGACGGTTCCCTAAACGACAATAGGGTTGACACCAACCTGTGCGACCTGCAGAATATAAGTCTACACAGGACAGTTCCCTCACTCCGTCTCCCTCTCCCTCGCCCTATTTTCATACCCTTGCTTCCCCACTGCTTCCAATAGTTGCAGAAGGCAAGTTGGGGATCGTGGAACGTGAGTGTGACGAATCGGTCAGGAGATGCCGGAACGAGGTGTAATCTCTGTAGGAGCTTGCGGAGGGTTTGGCTCGAATCGGGAGGATTTATAAGGTTTAAGTGCATCTTGAGGTAGGGATGATCCCTTTTAGTTCCTTATGGTTGTAATAATGCATCTGGAACGCATGAATCTGCATGTTATTATGTTTTTGGGTAAAGGTACTCCATGTGGGGTCATGGGTGGTTTGAGCATTTACGAGTGAAACATTTGTTTCAATTTGATTGAGATGCATGCATGTTAGAGGAGTGTTTCCTCGTTTTTCTGCTGATTTTAGGCCGAGAATACCTGAGGAATCGGCCTAGGGTTTCTGTGAGAGTTGATAGCCGAAGATCTTGGCGTCAATATCGATTGACGCCAGGTTCTTCAGCTAGGAGATTGACGGCCAAATACCTTGCCGTGTCCATTTCATCGACGACAATCGATGTTGCCGCCAGCATGCATTTATTTAAATGTTGTTATATTGAATATTTAACGATATCGAGCGATGCAATGGTATTTGTAGTGCACCTAGTGCACGTGGTTTCTGAGACTGGCGTACTGGGTACGCAGTTAGCTGGTTCTTTATGTGTTTACGTAGTGTTCACGTGTAGTGGACTATTAGTACACGAGGTTTACGTGAGTCTTCACGTGGTTTGTGTGACGTGCACGTGGTTTTGTATACATGGCGAGTAGTACGACGCCTACCGTGGTTACCTCTCCAGTTGGGTACCCCAGGTTCTCTGTGAGCTAGGCTGTTAGTTCAGGGCTTTGTCCCGTACTTGTGTTGTACGTCGAGGTTTGTGTCGTCTGACCTGGACACCCTCACTCCTTTGCTTGAGTTATACGACCGCTGAGGGAAAGACGACAGTGGGACAGTGACTGTTGTACTTGTCTTTTGGTCACTTGTAGCGCACTCTTAGTTGGGGGTACGGACACCAGTAGTCCACTGGTCCCCAGCTAGTCCTTCTCCAGTGCCTCACTCTACGCGACCCAGGCCAGGGTCTCTAGAGGTGCCAGGCATGGGCCTGTGACCGTGTGGTCCACAGGTGGTGGTGTTTAGTTGGTCTCCACAGTTGCTTGACCTTTTCACGTGGAGCGGCAGCTGGACCTTTTGTCCGTGCTGCGAGACTGAGAGGTAGACCTGTGTGTGTTGTCCGAGTCAGTCACTGGTGTCGCGAACCAGTTCACGTGGCTCGAGTGTGGCGGACTCTACTTTAGCTCGTATACCTGTTTGGTTTTGCCGTTTATTTTTAAGTTTCTTTACATAGTCGGCAAACAGTGAGTATATTTACAGCTTTAATATCTGCTTATATATTCTATAAACTGCTAGTATAGTTTACCGCCTTCGTACCTGTGTTTTGGTTTGCTCGGTGTTGGGGGAGTTCCCTACTGAGCCAGTGACTAGCGAGGCTCACCCCTACCCCCACAGGTGAGGGCGAGGAGGATGTTTCTCGGCCGTTGTCCAGTTCGAAGCCGCGTCGTAGCGTGCAGGGTCAGCACCTCCAGCAGTGTAGTGTAGCTAGTTTGTCTACTTCCTTCAGTTGTACCTCGAGGTATGCCCCAGACTCTTGTACTTTATTTTCTTTCTGGAGATATGACTATGTAACTTGTGATTATATAAATGGTGTGTTCCTTTGTGTTTTCACGGACTATGGTGTGGTATCCTCCTTTGCGAGGCTTCGGCCTGTTTGCGGAGGGCGGACTCGGTCAAGTACGTTACCGTTTAAAACGGTCTTGAACGAGTGTTCCGTCACAATCCCTTCTCGTTTTCTCCTGTGTTTCCTGCTGCTACTAATTCCTGAGCAAAAAGGGTTGTAGATCTTGGGGTGGGAGCTACTTGCAGTGTGCACTCTTGCTTCGCTGATATAGATCAGATCTCTCCAACTGCTGCAGCCTCTCTTCTTTGTCCATATTTTTTGGAAGTTTGTGTGAAGACTCTACTCAAAAAGGTAGGATTCAAACTTAACTTCTTTCTTCCTTCTGTTCATCCTGGACCAGGTATTATGTGACGACCCTCATTATACCGGTACGTTATACCAACCCACGTCGGTATAGTAAAGGTTATCACAGTGGGACATTTACCCAACCTATCACATGATTGAGATATACACAAATATAGATACAGAGTCGCGGAAGTAAAGGACTAACTGTCATCACATTCCATCATCCACATTTATCATACATGATCCATATAACAAAATAAAAGACTAACTTTCATAATTGAAATTAAACCAAGCTACATTGTCCACAAAATTGAAAGTTCTACATTTAATACATCGTTGTCCACAATTACATAATGATAACTCTAATACAAGCTACAATTCACCTACTATGAAACAAAAGGGACACTACTCAACTCCACCAGCTAATCTCCACGCTCGGAGTCGCTCTCCACTGTCTCCTCCAAAGGTGTGTCACCAACTACACCTGTACGCCGAAGCAGGAGTGAGTCTAAAAGACTCAGCAAGTACTCCATACACATCATTCATGCATACATCGTAGTAGGGTCTACTAATTCATTTGCAAGGCAACATATAGCATGCTTGACACTTATGAGAGACAACCTATCATGGCATTTCTACAAATCAAAACACATGGTACATGGTTTAAGATGTTTCAAATAACACTTCCTATCACATGCTTTCTACTCATTAATCACATGAAGACTACACTTCCAATTCGATTATATCATGGTAGCAATTTATATGGGATTAGAAATATCATAGCATGAATTTACGTAACATATTCTAACACATTCACTTCACATGGTTACACATTCCCATATTTCACATGGTTCATTTTTCAAGCATTTCACATGTACACCTGTTCACATTCTAACATAAATGGTTCACATGATTTCACATTTCGCATTTGCATGCTCACATATATACACAATTTACACATGTTCACATATACACATTTTACACTTATTTGCCGTGACACATAGTCCAAACCACCACTAGAGGACACATCACATACACATAACACATAGCATATCACCCATGGCAATACAGTGATGACTCTTGGCACTGCGCAGACCGGGAGAACACGTCTCCACCCTAACCAGTGTTACTTGTCCACCTCCAGGATTTCATCCTAATGCCCTTAGGATATCTGAACACATTGAACCTTCTCATGGGGACTTTTCCATGATACAGTTCCACGCCCCTCTATGGAAGCAGTGTCACACACGGCACATTTTACACATTACACATTCCGATTCAACACATTTTCACATATGATTTTCACACTTTCTTGTTTATGCACATGGTTCTGTTCACCCTAGCATGATTCTACTAATAACAGAATTCAAGCATTTAGTAGCTCTCATGGATTAATTGGAACACACCTTATCCAACTTAATCATGATACATGCGTTTTTACTCATTTTCACATGAAAATCTCATAGTGTAGGCTACTGTTATCAAATGTTCCCGAAAATTTTACCACATGCTGTTTTCGGGTATATACACACATACAAATTTTCACATTTTTCTGAATTCACATGCATTTATAGAAATTAAAACATTCAGTTTCATGCCATTCTTAAACTAAGCCCACATAGAACATGACATGGATTTCAGATTTGATTATGCACAGTCATGAACACACATACATATTAGCACAGAATTTTTCCCGAATTTATTTCCCAACATATGATTACTAGAATTTTCACAAGGTCTACACATGCTTTCTATTCCTCATTGTAGGAATTAAAAATTCACATGGATATGGGAAAATTCCCAAATTTGCAGGGCATGGACTGATACATATAAACATGGTTCATAAATCCTACAGCATTTAACTCCTCAGAAATCATGGAAAGCAAATTAACCAAGCATAACCTCTTTCCTACACATGCTTTTCAATAATTCTAATAAATTATACCATCTACAGAAATACAGGAAATTTCACACACACATCACATTACCTATTTTACATAACATAAAAATTTACATTATATCCTCATGCTAAAACCGGAAATTAAGATATAGGGCAGAACAGTTCACTGTTCTGTCAAGAAGAACTAAACGGCATACTGCGGACGTTTACAAGAGTTGGCGGCAACATCGTTGGCCGCTGACTCAAGATCTCAACGTCAATGGTCTTGCCGTCAAGTTCGGACCCGTGTAAAACACAGTCCGAGCTCTGAAAATGGTGAATGTAGGGGATCCAGGACACGAGGAAAATCTATAAAAATGATAAAAACCTCCTAGACACATACATGGACAATGTGGAAGGGGTTACTTGCCTTTGGAAAAACTCCTAAAGGGATCAAATTAGTTGGAGAAGCTCTCCTTGGGCAGTCCCAAGAAGCCTCCAAGATGCCTCCACTCCGGCTTCTGTGATGCTCCCCTCTGAAGTCCAGGGCCGGGGATGTGTAGCCGGTTATGTTGTCTTCCTCCTTGTCGAAGTAGATCTCCAGAAGAAGCCTTGGATCGCCGGATCAAAGCCTCCAAACTTCAGGTTTTCTCACAGGAAGCTCTAGGGTTTTCTCTCCTCTTCTCTCTCCTTGCAAGTGTGAAAATGGGTAGTGGGGAGAGGCCATTTCGGGTTCAGGAAGTAGGGGAGGCCTTCACCCACTCACCATGCCGATTACATGTTCAGAGCCGTTGGGGGACATCCCCCAATGGTTGCCATGCCTTGCTTTTCAAGATAGCAGCTCTGCTGCGCATGCAGGCCAGAGAAGTTGGCGTCCATATCGTTGGACGCCGGAGCTAGTGTTGGCGTCCAGGGCTGGACGCTGACACCACCTCAACGGCCTGGGGATTGACGCCAATAAGGCCTTCGGCCAGAACCCTAATTTATGCAGAAAACCATGCACCAAGCTTCTATACATGCAATATGTACATGGTATTATATTCACACTATCACCATGCAATATATACATTATTTATGCTTAATATAACACACTACACGTAATTATACTATTTTAATACCTACGTAAGTACGTACATACATACACAAGCACAATACACACATAAATATGAAGAAATACTACGGAAATTCGGGTCTTACACCCTCTCCCCCTTAAAGAAAACTTCGTCCTCGAAGTTAGAACGACACTACTCAAACAAAAGGGATACTTCTTCTTCATCGCATCCTCAAGCTCCCACGTAGCCTCCTCACGAGAAGTTCTGCCATAGAACTTTCACCGACGCGATACTCTTGTTCCGGATGCTGCTGCACCTTCCGGTCAAGAATGGCTACTGGTTGCTCGACATACGAAAGATCTGGCTGGATCTCCACTGGCTCGTGACAAATCACATGAGACGGATCTCGGACATACTTCCTGAGCATAGATACGTGGAATACCGGGTGAACGCTAGCCAAAGCTGGGGTAAAGCTAGCTCGTACGCCACGTTGCCCCAACGTCTGAGAATCTCATACGGGCCCATGAATCTGGGGCTTAGCTTGCTATGCCTGCCAAATCTAACAACACCTCGAGTAGGCGATATCTTCAAGAAGACATGATCACCAACCTCGAACTCCAATCCTTTCTCCTGTTGTCGGCATAACTCTTCTGCCTATCCTGTGCCGCAACAAGCCTTCTCCTGATAAGCTGAATCTTATCCGAAGTTTCCTGAACTAACTCTGGTCCGATCAATTGCCTATCACCAGTCTCCTCCCAACATAAAGGAGACTGCAGGGCCTACCATACAACGCCTCGAATGGAGCCATTCCAATACTAGCATGAAAGCTGTTGTTGTATGCGAACTCCACAAGAGGTAAATGACGCTCCCAATCATCCTTCCAATCCAGAACACACGCTCTCAACATGTCCTCGAGCGTCTGGATAGTCCTCTCGGACTGTCCATCGGTCTGGGGATGAAATGCCGAACTGAGCTTAAGCTCCGAACCTAACGCATCCTGAAGACCTTTCCACAATCTCGAAGAAATCTCGGATCTCGATCCGAAATGATCGACTTCGGCACACCATGCAACCTAACGATACCACTACATACATCTAGCTAAGCTCTCTACTGACTGCTTCTTCTTCATAGGCAAGAAATGAGCAGTCTTCGAGAATCTATCTACAATTACCCAAATCGAGTCATTGCCCCTTCTAGATCGAGGCAAACCCGATACGAAATCCATAGTGACAGCTTCCCACTTCCATACGGGGATATCCATCCTTTGCATAAGGCCGGATGGTCGCTGCCACTCGGCTTTCACCTGCTGACATACTAGACATCTAGACACATAATCCGCGACATCCTTCTTCATGCCGGACCACCAAAATGATCTCTTCAGGTCTTGATACATCTTAGTGTTACCCGGATGAATAGAGAATCGCGATCTATGAGCCTCCGCTAACACATGCTCACGGACATCCACTACATCGGGGACACAAACACGGTGCTGAAGTCTAATCACACCCCTCTCATCACGAGCATGCCCGCCTTACCTACTAACTCTAACAATCTAGGATCGGCTTTCTGCTGCTCAATCACCTCATCCAAGACTGAGGACCTAAGGGATAGCTGAGCTACAAAAGCCTGACACAACGATGGCTCTAACTCGTCATAGAGCACGCTGCATCCTCCAACATCTTCCAATCCTGCTGGAGCGAAGACCTCTTCCTACTAAGAGCATCCGCTACGACATTCGCCTTTCCAGGATGATACTGAAGTCGAAGTCATAGTCCTTCAAGAACTCAATCCATCTCCTCTGCCTCAGGTTTAATTCCTTTTGGGAGAAAAGATACCTCAAGCTCTTGTGGTCGGTAACACCTCAAATCTGACACCATAAAGGTAGTGCCTCCAGATCTTTAGTGCATGAACACAGCTGCTAACTCCAAATCATGAGTCGGATAGTTCCTCTCATGCTCCTTCAACTGACGAGAAGCATAAGCTACTACCCTCTCTTGTTGCATGAGCACACAACCTAAACCAATCTGAGATGCATCCGTATAAATGGCAAGCCCTCTAGACCACTAGGCAATACCAATACCGGAGCAGAAGTAAGCTTAGCCTTCAATAGCTGAAGCTACGCTCACATGCCTCAGACCACACGAACTTCTCACCTTTCCGAGTCAGCTTTGTCAAGGGGGCGGCGATGGATGAGAAACCCTCAATGAATCGCCGATAATAACGCTAACCCAATAAAGCTACGAATCTCCGAAGGGGTCCTGGGAACTTCCCAATCCATAACTGCCTGGACCTTCGCTGGGTCAACAGCTACACCAGCGCCGGAGATAACATGCCCGAGGAAATGAACCTCGCGCAACCAAAAATCGCACTTGCTGAACTTCGCATACAGCTTGTGCTCACGGAGAACCTCTAAGACTAACCTCAAAGCTGACGGTGTGTGGCCTCATCCGGAGAATAGACCAATACATCGTCAATAAACACAACAACAAAGCTATCTAATACGGGCTAAACACCCGTTCATGAGATCTATGAACGCTGCAGGGGCGTTGGTCAATCCGAAGGGAAGAACTAAGACTCATAATGTCCATAACGGGTTCTAAACGCCGTCTTGGACACATCCTCACTCCTAATCCTCAACTGATGATAACCAGATCGCAAGTCAATCTTGGAAAAGACTGATGCCTCTCGCAACTGGTCAAACAGATCATCAATGCGAGGTAAGGGATACCTGTTCTTCACAGTCACCTGGTTTAGCTTCCTATAATCGATGCACAACCGAAGTGACCCGTCTTTCTTCTTGACGAACAATACAGGTGCTCCCCAAGGGGAAACGCTAGGGCGAATAAATCCCTTATCAAGCAATTCTTGCAATTGCTTCCTCAACTCGGCTAATTCTGCAGGTGCCATCCGATATGGGGCCTTGAGATAGGAGAGGTGCCTGGAAGCAACTCTATAGTGAACTCTATCTCCCTATCCGGTGGCAATCCAGTCAAGTCATCGGGAAAGACATCTGGAAAGTCCTGCATCACATCGATCTCTGCAAGAGTCGTAACGAACCAGCATCGGGTACTAACATAACGCTAGCAAGAAATGCGTCACATCCCTTGTTCACCATACGCATCGCCTTATGGCAGAGATAACTAACTTTCCCGCTAAGTTCTTTGGCAAGGGATGAGAGAACTCGTCCTCACCAGGAATGCGGAAAACATCTT
>CM024756.1:24343540-24403849 GCA_014218235.1 Colocasia esculenta | reverse complement strand
GTTTGAGTGTTAGATTGATGTAGTAGGTACTGAGGGAAAATTTCTCTGTACTTTCCTTTATTTTATTCTTATGTCAATTGTCACTATGGAATTGAAAATTAACAATTTTATGAGTATTTGCAATAAAGCTTAGATGTTAGTGGATTAAATGTCATGGCAATTTATGTCTATGGTTTTATTGAATGCACGCTAAATAGAGACTTAATTGTCGACTGTTCACATCTCAATATCCTTCCTTTATTATATTTGGGATATGACATAACCTTCTCAAAATACACTGTATCATCTACATTAAGATGAAAACTAGAGTTAGTGCATTTTAAAACTATAATCATCAACCTACAATAAACAAAGGTGGGACATGCTTACCCTGTAGCTAAGTAGGGCATAACTTGGCATGCTCAAGGTTTTCCTCATCAGAAGTAATTATGCCAACCTTCTCCTTGTAGAGAGTGCTTCCATAATGGAGTAATAGGTTGACTGATTGTACTCCAACAAGGACAATCAAATCCTCATGACATTCTCGGCCCATTGCATAGGGCACGGGAGGTCTTTCCTGACCTTAGATACATGAAAAAGTGGCCCTTCCACCTGTGGACCAAGATTGCAAGGCCTAACACTAGGGTTCGACATGCCTTCGTGGTGAACATAGAACCACTCATTATGTGTCGGGCAGCACATAAAGGGGTAACGATAGTAGAAGACACCAACTAGCGGCATGCTCAGCCTGACACATGACCAAGAAAGAAAAAAATCACCCTTCATCTATTTAGCATGAGCTAGGCAAGTTCAAGGCCTATGTACTCGAGAAGTTTGGCTACAAAGGGTGAGATAAGGAATTGAAAATTGGATGCATGTTTTCCTTGTACATTCACAAATAGCCATCTTGGTCAGTAAGTTGAAATTCCTCAAACCGAGGCATAGTGAGCTCAAATTCAATTGAGATCCTATATTGCTCTTGGAGCACTGCAGGATATGCCTTGGTGACACTAGACATAGTCTGACCCACCATTTGGGAAGCACGGGCTAGCCTCACTACCTTCTCCTCATCCTTTCCCCGCATGCTGGCCCTAGACTCTTGTTCGTCACTCGAATCGGCGTCATTCACCTCCCCCACTTTAGAGGCTACCTATAGCTTGGCCGATCTAGACCATGATGACTCAAACAAGCTATCTGAAGACCAATCCGTAGTACTGCAACCACCTCCAACCGAAGGCTGTTGGAGCTAGCACTTGTTGTGTTCCTGGTTTTGATGATGTCATGAGTAAAGAAAGAAGTGTCATAAATATATAAGAATTCTTCTAACACATGTTTTATATGACAGGAAAAAATTCACAAAGTGAAAGATCTCATGTGTGTTGACACTAATTGCTTAATAGGTCGACACACGTCTTAGTGAGTGAGTTATTGGAGTTCAGTGAAGCACTTGAGTTGACACTACCCAAGGATAGGTCGACACTGGATAGTCTTCTAGATGCGCAGAAGTCTAAAGTATCGCATATGGTCGACTCTAGTTGAAGAACAGGTCGACACTAGTTGGTATTCTGGTTAGTGCTGAAGGAAAATAATTGCATAAGGTCAACTCCAGATGAGAATCAGGTCGACACTAGTTGAATTTCCTGTTAGTGCTTAGAGAAAGAAATGCATGAGGTCGACTCCATATGAATTTCAGGTCGATTCCACCAGTCTATGAGGTCGACTCCAGATGAAGATAAGGTCAACTCTTCCAGTCTATAAGGTCGACACTCAAATTGTAGCATATCAACTGTTCGGATCGTTTTATATTTGTTGTGGTGGCCAGTGTGTGGCCCACATTGTGAGTAGTAGGTGCTTTCACAGGTTTCTGGGGCGTTGTGGGCTGGCTGGTTGGCCCAAAACACAGGTTTATTTTCTGTCCCTGAATGCGACCGAGGGGCTCGTCGCGTCCTTACCACGACACTCGGGGACGTCGCATTCATGATGCCGCTGTTTTGACTCGTCGTCTGCATGCGCGCCGCATGTCGCGCGCTGAACGGGCGTGCTGTGCGACAGGCGGATCCCGACGAGTAGCTGCGTCGCGATCAGGTCGCGACGTCACGATACGTCGCGTTCCCAACCGAGCTGCATTTTTAAGAAACCCTGACAGAACAGAGCTTTCACATGCTTTGCTCGGCCAGGGGAGGTTTTCCCGGGGGTTTTTGGCGATTCGAGCTCGTGGGACTTGGTTGGACGTGTTCTCTCCATGAGGATCACGTGTGGAGCGGGGAGAAACATCGGGTTATCGCCTGTTTAGGTGTTCTTCATCAAAGTAGGGAGATTCTGCCCTTTTTCTTTGTGGAATCGCTGTGTGTGTGTCGTGTGATGCGTTATTGCTTTAAGAACCATTGATGGCATGCTAGGACATCACAAAGAGCATGAAAAATGGACTGGAAGCCATGTATGGTAGGGTTTTTAGGGTATTCTGGCGAAGGGGACCCAGATAGGGTTTTTCACCTGCGAAGGCGACGGTCCCCCTGTCGCGATCTGATCGCGACAGGATGATATGTCCGTTAGCTCTTTTGATGGTGACTGGTCAGGGCGTTGCTATCTGAACGCGACCTGAGCCTCTGTCGCGATCGCAGCTGAGCGTTGTTATTTGTGTACCATTGTTAATGTATGTAACCGTTACTATTTAACTGATGCATGGCATGGTTAACCGATGTGTGTGGAAATGGTTAGTGGTGCTTTGAGACCTGTTGTGCTCCTTGGGAGTGCAGTTCACGTGGTGAGCTGTAGGATCACGTGGTAGTGTGCGTAACTGGTTTCAGTGACCGTATGTGTTCACGTGGTTTGCGTACGTGCATGAGTTTCCGTGTGCATGGCAGGTAGTGTTACGCCTTCCGTGGTTACCTCTTCAGTTGGGAGCCCCAGGTTCCGAGGTGAGCCAGGCACGTGGGGGTGTGCTCGGGGTTTGTCCTAGTACAGTGGTACTGTCAGGGTCTTGTCGTCTTCCTGGACACCCTCACTCTCGGGGAGAGTTGCCGTCTGGCAGAGGAAAGACGGCAGTGGAACAGTGACTTGTGAGAGTTTGTGTTTAGTCACTTGTACCACACCTCGTGGGGGGGATGGATACCAGTAGACGTACTGGACCCCAGCTAGTCCTCTTTCTAGTGCCTCACTTAGGGAGCTTAGGCCGGAGTCCCTAAAGGTGACAGGCATGGGCCTGCGGGGTGTGACCTGTAGGTTTGGTGGTTTGTTGGTCTCCACAGTTCTTGTTTGGTTTAGTGGAGCGGCAGCTGGACCTTTCGTCTGGGTGCGAGGCTGAGAGGTAGACCTGTGTGTTTGTCTGGGTGGTTGTGGTGTCGCGAGCCAGGCTACATGACCCGAGTTTGGCGTTTACCTACTTTATCTCATACACCTATTTAGGTTTTTCATTTACTTATTTGTTAACATTGCTTTTGAGATCAGCAAGCGGTAAGTAAGTTATAGCCTTGATATCTTGCTTAAAAATTCTATAAATTGTTATAGGTAGCTTCCTGCTTAGTTACTTGAGTTGTGGTTGCTCGGTTTCTTTGGGGAGTTCCCTACTGAGCCAGTGACTAGAGAGGCTAACCCCCCTATCCTTTTAGGTGAGGGAGAGCAGGAGGTTTCCCAACCGTCCTCTAGTTCCAGGCCGCACCGTAGCGGAGCAGGATCTGCGCCACCTCCAGCAGTGTAATTTTCTCTTTGTGCACCTCGGGGTATGCCCCAGGTTCTGTTGTACAAGTTTACGGTTTTAGTTGAGAAATGGCTATGAATCTCATGTAAATATTGTGGAATTGAAGTTCACTTCTGTTCTGTGGTTTCCTTTATATTTTACGGACTTGTGTGAATGATATCCCTTGCAAAGCTTCGGCTCGATCGCGGGAGGCGGAGTCATGTCAGCTCGTTATTAGGTTAACGGGTTTGAACGATGTGGTGTCACAGTTGGTATCAGAGCATAGTCCGTATAAATGTTAAGGAATTGGAAATTTACATAGCCTATTCTTTACTTAACCCACTGCTGGTAGTTGACCCTGGGTTTTTGTGTTAATAATTGTTGTGTTGTGTGGTTGGAAATTGTTTGTGCAGTTATCAGAAATGGCAGATCAGAGAGATTGGGGAGGAGGTGGTGATGATCCGAAGGATCCTACCCAAGGATGATTGAGCGGATATGGGATAGTCTTACGGAGATCGGTGTGAGGATGGATCAGCGAGGACTTGCATAGCCAGCAATACCAGTTGTTGAGGAGGCAGTGCCAGCATACCCAGTTCTACCACAAGCAGGAGCTGAGGTACCTCCTATAGTACCTATGCACCCTGCAGTACCAGTGAGGCCAATTACCGCAGAGGATCCCACAGCTCTTGTGGAGAGGTTTTTGAGGTACAGCCCCCTACTTACTCAGGTGGCCCTAACCAGATACTGCAGAGCATTGGATACATAGATCGAGAGGGTATTTGTGACTATGACGTGTCCGCAGGAAGACAGAGTCATTCTTGCTATTTATCAGTGAGGGGATTTGCTCAGGAATGGTGGAGGCTTAAGTTGCAGACTGTTTTTGCAGGAAGGATAGAAGATGGAATCACTTGGCCAGAGTTTTGACGGTTTCAATGGCACATTCTTTCCACTACAAATCCAGCAAGCAAAGAGGGAGCAGTTAGAACTTTACAGTAAGGAAGATTGTTTGTGTTGGAATATGAGATGAGATTCATGGCATTGAGTAGATATGCTCCTTATGTGGTGACTGATCATGCAATAATGGTGGATTATTTTATTAGGGGATTAAGGTCTGAGTTGCAGGATGCAGTAGCTCCACTGATGTGCAGGACAGTAGAGGAAGCGGCACAGCGGGCAGCTATGTTAGAAAAGGACTTTGCAAGCTAGGCAGAGTCAGTCTCAGGTGGGAGGTTTAGGCGGTTTTCGACTTCCTCAGCAGTCGCTATGGGCATTAGCAAAGGAAAGGCACCTTCAGGAGCATCATCATTCGGGATAGCAAAATGAGGTAAGCAGATCAAGAAATTCTTTCAAGGAGGAGGACGTGGCAGAGGCAGGCAACAGGGTTTTCAGCAGGGGCGTGGCTACAGGCCACCGGTTCAAGAGGAGTCCCAGTAGAGTACCGCAGGTCAGCCCGCAACTTTTTGGGAGATCATATGTTATGCTTGTGGTCAGCCAGGACATTATGCAAAGGATTGTCCTTCTCGAGGATATGGTCATGGCAGGGGGACTCAGCAGCAGCAGCAGACATATCAGCCGTCAGCGGAGAGAGCAGAGGAAGAGGAACCACTTTTCAGAGAGGAGGTCGAGGTCGGGTGATGGCAATCACCAATGCACAGCAGAAGCATCAAATCTTATTGAAGGTATATTACAGATCTTTGATTTCTCAGCTAGAATATTAATTGATCTGGGTGTTTCTCATTCATTTATATCCGAAGATTTCTTGGATAGTCTGTCTCATCCCATAGAAGAAAGGCAATGTGAATTGGTGGTTGAGATTCCTACCGGTGATTTTATGCTTACTTCCTGTATTTAGATGAGGTTCCGATTGTGATTCATGGGAACTAGTTGCCGAAAGTTGTATGATTTGTCTTTAAAGGAATATGATTTGATTCTGGGTATGGATTGGTAGAGGCTTATGGTGCTCTAGTAGACTGTAGAAAGAAGAGGGTCAGGTTTTGTAGACCTGATGGAACAGCTTTTGAATTTCAAGTTATGCCCTTCTATTCTTCTAAGTTTATCATTTCTGCGCTCAGAGCTAGAAGATTAATTAATGCAGGATGTGTAGTGTATCATGCTTCTGTGAGTTTGGTTGAGTCTCATAAATCTATAGAGTCTGTACCAATGGTTAGAGAATTTATAGATGTATTTCCAGAAGATTTGTCGGGGCTAGCACCGAGCAGAGAGGTAGATTTCACTATTGAATTAGAACCAGGTAGTATGCGATCTCAAAGGCACCATATAGGATGGCACCAGCAGAATTGAGAGAATAAAGAAGCAGTTGCAGGAGCTATTAGAAAAAGGTTTTATCAGACCAAGTCACTCACCATGGGGTGCACCAGTGCTATTTGTTAAAAAGAAGGATGGTAGTTTGAGGATGTGTATAGATTACCGGCAGTTGAATAAGGTTACTATCAAGAACAAGTATCCGCTTCCAAGAATAGATGTTGTTTGATCAGCTTCAATTAGCAAAGGTGTTCTCCAAGATTGATTTAAGATCAGGATATCATCAGTTGAGAATAAAGGAAGAAGATATTGAAAAGTCAACTTTTAGGACCACATATGGACATTATGAATTTGTAGTAATGCCATTTGGATTGACCAATGCGCCAGCAACATTTATGAACTTGATGAACAGATATTTCATCCATATCTTGGATCAATTTATAGTAGTTTTTATCGATGATGATATCTTCATATATTCAACATCAGAAGAAGAGCATGCAACCCATTTAAGAATCACATTGCAGGCATTCAGAGAACATCAATGTATGCTAAGTTCAGTAAATGTGAATTTTGGTTGAAAGAGATTCAGTTTTTGGGTCATGTTATTCTGGTGAAGAGTTGCGGTGGATCCAGCAAAAGTGGAAGCAGTGTGAAATGGGCAGAGCCAAAAACAGTGTCAGAGATCAGAAGCTTTTTGGGTCTTGCAGATTATTATAGAAGATTTATTCAAGATTTCTCTAAAATAGCAGCCCCAATGACAAAGTTGACCAGGAAAGGAGTTTCTTGGTTGGTCTTCTGAGTGCAGGCGCAGCTTTGCTGAATTGAAAAAGAGGCTTACTACGGCACCAATACTAGAAATTCCTTCAGGATGTGGTGGTTTTGTGATATATACAGATGCATCTAGAAGAGGATTAGGGGCAGTATTAATGCAGCATGGAAAAGTGGTTGCTTATGCTTCTAGGCAATTAAAGAAACATGAAGAAAATTACCCGACTCACGATTTGGAGCTGGCAGCGGTAGTTTTGCTTTGAAGATTGGCGGCATTATTTATATGGTGAAAGATTTGAAATATTCACAGATCATAACAGCTTGAAATATATATTTTCACAGAAAGATTTGAATTTAAGGCAACGCAGATGGATGGAATATTTGAAAGATTATGACTTCAGTTTGGGATATCATCCGAGTAAAGCAAATGTTGTAGCAGGTGCATTGAGCAGAAAAGCTGTATGAATCAACTTATGATCAGAAAATGGAAATTATATGAAGAGATGGCAAATAATTCCTTATATGTGCCAAATAGTCAGCAGAGAGTAGTGTTGGCAAACAGTTCAGTTGAACCTTCTCTTTACAGACAGATAGTTGAAGCCAGAAAGCTGATGAGAATTTGGCGGATATTTTAAGAATGGAGGAGGTAACTTTGGGCCATGATAATGTAGTCAGATTAAAAGGCCGAGTATATGTTCCAACTGATGTAGGAATTAGACAGAAAGTGTTAGAGGAGGCCACAATTCAAGATATACTATTCATCCAGGCAGAGTACTAAGATGTATCAGGTAATGAAGGGTTTTATGGTGGCCAAACATGAAAAGAGAAATTGCAGAATTTATAGCAAGATGTGCCGTCTGTCAGCAAGTAAAAGCTAAACATCAATGACCAGGAGGTTTGTTGCAACCTTTGCCATACCACAGTGGAAATGGGATGATATAGCTATGGATTTTATAGTGGGTTTGCCCAGCTCAGTAGATCATAATGGCATTTGGGTTTTTGTTGATAGACTGACTAAAGTTTGCAGATTGTTACCAGTTAATATGTCATGGTCAGTAGACAGGTTAGCCAAGTTTAATGTGGAAGAATAATATCATTGCATGGAATTCCAGTTACTATTGTTTCAGATCGAGATCCAAGATTCACTTCAGGTTTTTGGAGAAGTTTGCAAAGGGTAATTGGTACGGAGTTAAGATATAGTTCAGCATATCATCCACAGACAGATGGACAGACAGAAAGGACCATCCAGACAATAGAAGATATGTTAAGAGCCTGTTGCTTGGATTAGGGAGGAATATGGGAACGTCATTTAAGTATGGTTGAATTTGCATATAATAACACGTATCAAGCAAGTATCGGAATGGCACCTTATGAGGCATTATATGGCAGACCATGCAGAACACCATTGAATTGGCATTAGGTAGGAGAAAGGCAAGTTCTGGGTCCGAAATTAATCAGGCAATGTGCAGAGATGGTAAAGTTTATTAAAGAAAAACTTCAGATAGCACAGAGTCGACAGAAGAGTTATGCTGATAACGACGCAGGCCGTTGCAGTTTGAAGTAGGGGATTATGTATTTTTAAGGTTTTCCTACTAAAGGTGTATTTAGATTCAACAAGCGAAGCAAGTTACGCCCAGATATGTAGGTCCATTCCAGATAATGGAAAGATTAGGCGAGACAACTTACAGATTAGATCTGCCAGCAGACTTCGCAGATGTTCATAATGTATTCCATGTCTCAATGCTCAGAAAGTACATTGAAGATCCGTCCCAAGTAATCAGTTACCAGAGAAGTGAATTAAAGTCAGACATGATAATGCCAGAATATCCAGTACAGATCACAGGCCGCCGAACCCAAAAGCTCAGGAATAAGAGTATTGATTTAGTGAAAGTCAGATGGGAAAATAGGCAAGGCGGTGAGGATACCTGGGAACTAGCAGAGGAAATGATGAAGATGTATCCATACTGTTTGAGTAAGCTTTTAATTCTTTTAGGTGATAGTACCCTATTTGTTTAAATTGAAAATTGTTGTTATCGGGTTCCACTTTAAATTTCGAGGACGAAATTTCTTTTAGGTGATAGTAATGTAGCATATCGATTGTTCGGATCGTTTTATATTGTTGTGCTGGCCAGTGTGTGGCCCACATTGTGAGTAGCATGTGCTTTCACAGGTTTTCGGGGCGTTGTGGGCCGGTTGGTTGGCACAAAACACAGGTTTGTTTTCTATCCCTGAACGCGACCGAGGGGCTCGTCGCGTCCTTATCGCGACACTTGGGGACGTCGTGTTCATGTTTCCGCTGTTTTGACTCGTCATCTGCATGTGCGCGCGTGTCGCGCGCTAGACGGGTGTGCTGACGTCGATAGGCGGATCGCGATGGGTAGTTGCGTCGCGATCAGGTCGTGACGTCGCTATACGTCGCGTTCCCAACCGAGCTGTGTTTTAAGAAACCCTGGTAGAACAGAGCTTTCACAAGCTCTGCTCGGCCAGGGGAGGTTTTGCCCGTGGGTTTTGGGCGATTCGAGCTCGTGGGACTTGGTTGGATGTGTTCTCGCCGCGAGGATCGCGTGTGAAGCAGGAGAAACGTCGGGTTATCGCCTGTTTAGGTGTTCTTCATCAAAGTTGGGAGATTCTGCCCTTTTTCTTCGTGTAATCACTGTGTGTGTGTCGTGTGATGCGTTTACTGCTTTAAGAACCGTAGATGGCATGCTAGGACATCACAAAGAGCATGAAAAATGGACTGGAAACCATGTAAGGTAGGATTTTTAGGGTTTTCCGGTGAAGGGGACCCAGATAGGGTTTTTCGCCTGCGAAGGCGATGATCTCCCCTGTCGCGATCTGATCGCGATAGGACGATACGTCGCATTAGCTCTTTCATGGCGACTGGTCTGGGCGTCGCTATCTGAACGCGACCTGAGCCTCTGTCGCGATCATAGCCGAGCGTTGTTATTTGTGTACCATTGTTACTGTATGTAACCGTACTGTTTAACTGATGCATGACATGGTAAACTAATGTGTGTGGAAATGGTTAGTGGTGCTTTGACCTGTTGTGCTCCTTGGGAGTGCGGTTCACGTGGTGAGCTGCAGGCTCACTTAGTAGTGTGCGTAACTGGTTTCAGTGACCCGTATGTTTCACGTGGTTTGCGTAACATGCACGATTTTCCGTGTGCATGGCAGGTAGTGTTACGCCTTCCGTGGCTACCTCTTCAGTTGGGAGCCCCAAGTTCCGAGGTTAGCCAGGCACGTGGGTGTGCTCGGGGTTTGTCCCAGTACAGTGGTACTGTCAGGGTCTTGTCGTCTTCCTGGACACCCTCACTCTCGGGGACAGTTGCCATCCGACAGAGGGAAAGAGGGCAGTGGTACAGTGACTTGTGAGAGTTTGTGTTTAGTCACTTGTAGGGCGCTCGTAATTGGGGGGACGGACACCAGTAGACGTACTGGACCCCTGCTAGTCCTCTTTCCAGTGCCTCACTTTAGAGAGCTTAGGCCGGAGTCCCTAAAGGTGACAGGCATGGGCCTGCGGGGTGTGACCTACAGGTGTGGTGGTTTGGTTGGTCTCCATAGTTCTTGTTTGGTTTAGTGGAGCGGCAGCTAGACCTTTCGTCTGTGGCTGCGAGGCTGAGAGGTAGACCTGTGTGTTTGTCTGGGTGGTTGCTGGTGTCGCGAGCCAGGCTACATGACCCGAGTTTGGCGTTTACCTACTTTATCTCATACACCTATTTAGGTTTTTCATTTACTTATTTGTTAACATTGCTTTTGAGATCAGCAAGCGGTAAGTAAGTTATAGCCTTGATATCTTGCTTAAATAATTCTATAAATTGTTATAGCGTAGCTTCCTGCTTAGTTACTTGAGTTGTGGTTTGCTCGGTTTCTTGGGGGAGTTTCCCTACTGAGCCAGTGACTAGAGAGGCTAACCCCTATCCTTTTAGGTGAGGGAGAGAGCAGGAGGTTTCCCAACCGTCCTCTAGTTCCAGGCCGCACCGTAGCGGAGCAGGATCTGCGCCACCTCCAGCAGTGTAATTTTCTCTCTTTGTGCACCTCGGGGTATGCCCCAGGTTCTGTTGTACAAGTTTACGGTTTTAGTTGAGAAATGGCTATGTAAATCTCATGTAAATATTGTGGAATTGAAGTTCACTTCTGTTCTGTGGTTTCCTTATATTTCTACGGACTTGTGTGAATGATATCCCTTGCAAAGCTTCGGCTCGATCGCGGGAGGCGGAGTCATGTCAGGCTCGTTATTAGGTTAACGGGTTTGAACGATGTGGTCTGTCACAGTTGGTATCAGAGCATAGTCCGTATAAATGTTAAGGAATTGGAAATTTACATAGCCTATTCTTTACTTAACCCCACTGGGTAGTTGACCCTGGGTTTTTGTGTTAATAATTGTTGTGTTGTGTGGTTGGAAATTGTTTGTGCAGTTATCAGAAATGGCAGATCAGAGAGATTGGGGGGAGGGTGGTGATGATCCGAAGGATCCTACCCAAAGGATGATTGAGCGGATATGGGATAGTCTTACGGAGATCGTGTGTGAGGATGGATCAGCGAGGACTTGCATAGCCAGCAATACCAGTTGTTGAGGAGGCAGTGCCAGCATCCCCAGTTCTACCACAAGCAGGAGCTGAGGTACCTCCTATAGTACCTATGCACCCTGCAGTACCAGTGAGGCCAATTACCGCAGAGGATCCCACAGCTCTTGTGGAGAGGTTTTTGAGGTTACAGCCCCCTACTTACTCAGGTGGCCCTAACCCAGATACTGCAGAGCATTGGATACATAAGATCGAGAGGGTATTTGTGACTATGACGTGTCCGCAGGAAGACAGAGTCATTCTTGCTATTTATCAGTTGAGGGGTTTGCTCAGGAATGGTGGAGGCTTAAGTTGCAGACTGTTTTTGCAGGAAGGATAGAAGATGGAATCACTTGGCCAGAGTTTTGACGGTTTTCAATGGCACATTCTTTCCACTACAAATCCAGCAAGCAAAGAGGGAGCAGTTTAGAACTTTACAGTAAGGAAGATTGTTTGTGTGGAATATGAGATGAGATTCATGGCATTGAGTAGATATGCTCCTTATGTGGTGACGATCATGCAATAAGTGGATTATTTTATTAGGGGATTAAGGTCTGAGTTGCAGGATGCAGTAGCTCCACTGATGTGCAGGACAGTAGAGGAAGCGGCACAGCGGGAGCTATGTTAGAAAAGGACTTTGCAAGCTAGGCAGAGTCAGTCTCAGGTGGGAGGTTTAGGCGGTTTTCGACTTCCTCAGCAGTCGCATGGGCATTAGCAAAGGAAAGGCACCTTCAGGAGCATCATCATTCGGGATAGCAAAATGAGGTAAGCAGATCAAGAAATTCTTTCAAGGAGGAGGACGTGGCAGAGGCAGGCAACAGGGTTTTCAGCAGGGGCGTGGCTACAGGCCACCGGTTCAAGAGGAGTCCCAGTAGAGTACCGCAGGTCAGCCCGCAACTTTTTGGGAGGATCATATGTTATGCTTGTGGTCAGCCAGGACATTATGCCAAGGATTGTCCTTCTCGAGGATATGGTCATGGCAGGGGGACTCAGCAGCAGCAGCAGACATATCAGCCGTCAGCGGAGAGAGGCAGAGGAACCACTTTTCAGAGAGGAGGTCGAGGTCGGGTGATGGCAATCACCAATGCACAGGCAGAAGCATCAAATCTTATTGAAGGTATATTACAGATCTTTGATTTCTCAGCTAGAATATTAATTGATCTGGGTGTTTCTCATTCATTTATATCCGAAGATTTCTTGGATAGTCTGTCTCATCCCATAGAAGAAAGGCAATGTGAATTGGTGGTTGAGATTCCTACCGGTGATTTTATGCTTACTTCCTGTTATTTAGATGAGGTTCCGATTGTGATTCATGGGAACTAGTTGCCGATAAGTTGTATGATTTGTCTTTAAAGGAATATGATTTGATTCTGGGTATGGATTGGTTAGAGGCTTATGGTGCTCTAGTAGACTGTAGAAAGAAGAGGGTCAGGTTTTGTAGACCTGATGGAACAGCTTTTGAATTTCAAGTTATGCCCTTCTATTCTTCTAAGTTTATCATTTCTGCGCTCAGAGCTAGAAGATTAATTAATGCAGGATGTGTAGTGTATCATGCTTCTGTGAGTTGGTTGAGTCTCATAAATCTATAGAGTCTGTACCAATGGTTAGAGAATTTATAGATGTATTTCCAGAAGATTTGTCGGGGCTAGCACCGAGCAGAGAGGTAGATTTCACTATTGAATTAGAACCAGGTAGTATGCCGATCTCAAAGGCACCATATAGGATGGCACCAGCAGAATTGAGAGAATTAAAGAAGCAGTTGCAGGAGCTATTAGAAAAAGGTTTTATCAGACCAAGTCACTCACCATGGGGTGCACCAGTGCTATTTGTTAAAAAGAAGGATGGTAGTTGAGGATGTGTATAGATTACCGGCAGTTGAATAAGGTTACTATCAAGAACAAGTATCCGCTCCAAGAATAGATGATTTGTTTGATCAGCTTCAATTAGCAAAGGTGTTCTCCAAGATTGATTTAAGATCAGGATATCATCAGTTGAGAATAAAGGAAGAAGATATTGAAAAGTCAACTTTTAGGACCACATATGGACATTATGATTTGTAGTAATGCCATTTGGATTGACCAATGCGCCAGCAACATTTATGAACTTGATGAACAGATATTTCATCCATATCTGGATCATTTATAGTAGTTTTTATCGATGATATCTTCATATATTCAACATCAGAAGAAGAGCATGCAACCCATTTAAGAATCACATTGCAGGCATTCAGAGAACATCAATTGTATGCTAAGTTCAGTAAATGTGAATTTTGGTTGAAAGAGATTAGCAGTTTTGGGTCATGTATTTCTGGTGAAGGAGTTGCGTGGATCCAGCAAAAGTGGAAGCAGTGTGAAATGGGCAGAGCCAAAAACAGTGTCAGAGATCAGAAGCTTTTTGGGTCTTGCAGTTATTATAGAAGATTTATTCAAGATTTCTCTAAAATAGCAGCCCCAATGACAAAGTTGACCAGGAAAGGAGTTTCTTTTGTTTGGTCTTCTGAGTGCAGGCGCAGCTTTGCTGAATTGAAAAAGAGGCTTACTACGGCACCAATACTAGAAATTCCTTCAGGATGTGGTGGTTTTGTGATATATACAGATGCATCTAGAAGAGGATTAGGGGCAGTATTAATGCAGCATGGAAAAGTGGTTGCTTATGCTTCTAGGCAATTAAAGAAACATGAAGAAAATTACCCGACTCACGATTTGGAGCTGGCAGCGGTAGTGTTTGCTTTGAAGATTTGGCGGCATTATTATATGGTGAAAGATTTGAAATATTCACAGATCATAACAGCTTGAAATATATATTTTCACAGAAAGATTTGAATTTAAGGCAACGCAGATGGATGGAATATTTGAAAGATTATGACTTCAGTTTGGGATATCATCCGAGTTAAAGCAAATGTTGTAGCAGGTGCATTGAGCAGAAAAGCTGTTATGAATCAACTTATGATCAGAAAATGGAAATTATATGAAGAGATGGCAAATAATTCCTATATGTGCCAAATAGTCAGCAGAGAGTAGTGTTGGCAAACAGTTCAGTTGAACCTTCTCTTTACAGACAGATAGTTGAAGCCCAGAAAGCTGATGAGAATTTGGCGGATATTTTAAGAATGGAGGAGGTAACTTTGGGCCATGATAATGTAGTCAGATTAAAAGGCCGAGTATATGTTCCACTGATGTAGGAATTAGACAGAAAGTGTTAGAGGAGGCCCACAATTCAAGATATACTATTCACAGGCAGTACTAAGATGTATCAGGTAATGAAGGGTTTTTATGGTGGCCAAACATGAAAAGAGAAATTGCAGAATTTATAGCAAGATGTGCCGTCTGTCAGCAAGTAAAAGCTAAACATCAATGACCAGGAGGTTTGTTGCAACCTTTGCCCATACCACAGTGGAAATGGGATGATATAGCTATGGATTTTATAGTGGGTTTGCCCAGCTCAGTAGATCATAATGGCATTTGGGTTTTTGTTGATAGACTGACTAAAGTTTGCAGATTGTTACCAGTTAATATGTCATGGTCAGTAGACAGGTTAGCCAAGTTTAATGTGTGGAAAGAATAATATCATTGCATGGAATTCCAGTTACTATTGTTTCAGATCGAGATCCAAGATTCACTTCAGGTTTTGGGAGAAGTTTGCAAAGGGTAATTGGTACGGAGTTAAGATATAGTTCAGCATATCATCCAAGACAGATGGACAGACAGAAAGGACCATCCAGACAATAGAAGATATGTTAAGAGCCTGTTGCTTGGATTAGGGAGGAATATGGGAACGTCATTTAAGTATGGTTGAATTTGCATATAATAACACGTATCAAGCAAGTATCGGAATGGCACCTTATGAGGCATTATATGGCAGACCATGCAGAACACCATTGAATTGGCATTAGGTAGGAGAAAGGCAAGTTCTGGGTCCGAAATTAATCAGGCAATGTGCAGAGATGGTAAAGTTTATTAAAGAAAAACTTCAGATAGCACAGAGTCGACAGAAGAGTTATGCTGATAACCGACGCAGGCCGTTGCAGTTTGAAGTAGGGGATTATGTATTTTTTAAGGTTTCTCCTACTAAAGGTGTATTTAGATTCAACAAGCGAAGCAAGTTACGCCCAGATATGTAGGTCCATTCCAGATAATGGAAAGATTAGGCGAGACAACTTACAGATTAGATCTGCCAGCAGACTTCGCAGAGTTCATAATGTATTCCATGTCTCAATGCTCAGAAAGTACATTGAAGATCCGTCCCAAGTAATCAGTTACCAGAGAAGTGAATTAAGTCAGACATGATAATGCCAGAATATCCAGTACAGATCACAGGCCGCCGAACCCAAAAGCTCAGGATAAGAGTATTGATTTAGTGAAAGTCAGATGGGAAAATAGGCAAGGCGGTGAGGATACCTGGGAACTAGCAGAGGAATGATGAGATGTATCCATACTTGTTTGAGTAAGCTTTTAATTCTTTTAGGTGATAGTACCCTATTTGTTTTAATGAAAATTGTTGTTATCGGGTTCCACTTTAAATTTCGAGGACGAAATTTCTTTTAGGTGATAGTAATGTAGCATATCGATTGTTCGGATCGTTTTATATTTGTTGTGCTGGCCAGTGTGTGGCCCACATTGTGAGTAGCATGTGCTTTCACAGGTTTTCGGGGCGTTGTGGGCCGGTTGGTTGGCACAAAACACAGGTTTGTTTTCTATCCCTGAACGCGACCGAGGGGCTCGTCGCGTCCTTATCGCGACACTTGGGGACGTCGTGTTCATGTTTCCGCTGTTTTGACTCGTCATCTGCATGTGCGCCGCGTGTCGCGCGCTAGACGGGTGTGCTGACGTCGATAGGCGGATCGCGATGGGTAGTTGCGTCGCGATCAGGTCGTGACGTCGCTATACGTCGCGTCCCAACCGAGCTGTGTTTTAAGAAACCCTGGTAGAACAGAGCTTTCACAAGCTCTGCTCGGCCAGGGGAGGTTTTGCCCGTGGGTTTTGGGCGATTCGAGCTCGTGGGACTTGGTTGGATGTGTTCTCGCCGCGAGGATCGCGTGTGAAGCAGGAGAAACGTCGGGTTATCGCCTGTTTAGGTGTTCTTCATCAAAGTTGGGAGATTCTGCCCTTTTCTTCGTGTAATCACTGTGTGTGTGTGTGTGATGCGTTTACTGCTTTAAGAACCGTAGATGGCATGCTAGGACATCACAAAGAGCATGAAAAATGGACTGGAAACCATGTAAGGTAGGATTTTTAGGGTTTTCCGGTGTGAAGGGGACCCAGATAGGGTTTTTCGCCTGCGAAGGCGATGATCTCCCCTGTCGCGATCTGATCGCGATAGGACGATACGTCGCATTAGCTCCTTTCATGGCGACTGGTCTGGGCGTCGCTATCTGAACGCGACCTGAGCCTCTGTCGCGATCATAGCGAGCGTTGTTGTTATTTGTGTACCATTGTTACTGTATGTACCGTTACTGTTAACTGATGCATGACATGGTTAACTAATGTGTGTGGAAATGGTTAGTGGTGCTTTGACACCTGTTGTGCTCCTTGGGAGAGTGCGGTTCACGTGGTGAGCTGCAGGCTCACTTAGTAGTGTGCGTAACTGGTTTCAGTGACCCGTATGTGTTCACGTGGTTTGCGTAACATGCACGATTTTCCGTGTGCATGGCAGGTAGTGTTACGCCTTCCGTGGCTACCTCTTCAGTTGGGAGCCCCAAGTTCCGAGGTTAGCCAGGCACGTGGGTGTGCTCGGGGTTTGTCCACACAGTGGTACTGTCAGGGTGTTGTCGTCTTCCTGGACACCCTCACTCTCGGGGACAGTTGCCATCCGACAGAGGGAAAGAGGGCAGTGGTACAGTGACTTGTGAGAGTTTGTGTTTAGTCACTTGTAGGGCGCTCGTAATGGGGGGACGGACACCAGTAGACGTACTGGACCCCTGCTAGTCCTCTTTCCAGTGCCTCACTTTAGAGAGCTTAGGCCGGAGTCCCTAAAGGTGACAGGCATGGGCCTGCGGGGTGTGACCTACAGGTGTGGTGGTTTGGTTGTCTCCATAGTTCTTGTTTGGTTTAGTGGAGCGGCAGCTAGACCTTTGTCTGTGGCTGCGAGGCTGAGAGGTAGACCTGTGTCTTTGTCCGGGTTGGTTGTTGGTGTCGCGAGCCAAGCTACGCAACCCAAGTTTTGCGTTACCTACTTTAGCTCATACACCTGTTTGGTTTTTCGTTTACTATTTGTAACACTGCTTTTGAGATCAGCAAGCGGTAAGTTATAGCTTTGATATCTTTCTTAAATAATTCTATAAATTGTTATAGCGTAGCTTCCTTCTAGTTACTTGAGTTGGGTTTGCTCGGTTTCTTTGGGGGAGTTTCCCTACTAGCCAGTGACTAGCGAGGCTCACCCCCCTACTCCTTTCAGGGGTGGAGGGAGCAGGAGGCTTCCCAACCGA
The DNA here is from genome assembly GCA_014218235.1 of Colocasia esculenta. Lineage (NCBI taxonomy): Eukaryota > Viridiplantae > Streptophyta > Magnoliopsida > Alismatales > Araceae > Colocasia > Colocasia esculenta. The sequence goes on along the minus strand of CM024756.1, from coordinate 24,386,178 downwards.
CCTCTAGTTCCGGGCCGCACTGTAGCGGAGCAGGGTCTGCGCCACCTCCAGCAGTATAATTTTCTCTCTTTGTGCACTCGGGGTATGCCCCAGGTTCTGTTGTACAGGTTTACGGTTTTAGTTGAGAAATTGGCTATGTAATCTCATGTAAATATTGTGGAATCGAAAGATCACTTCTGTTCTGTGGTTTCCTTTATATTTCTACGGACTTGTGTGAATGATATCCCTTGCGAAGCTTCGGCTCGATGCGGGAGGCGGAGTAGGGTCAGGCTCATTATTAGGTTAACGGGTTTGAACGATGTGGTCCGTCACACAAATGCTACAAGGTCAGCTCTATACTCTGGACAGCTAGTCTCTACAACAGTCTAATGGATAAGCTCGACTCATGGAGGCATGTAGTCAACTGTACTGAAGCATCTGCATTGGTCCTAGTCAACTTCTATGTGCGTCAATATGCTCAAGTTGTGTTGACTCTCTGACCTTTTATTCCATTGATGAAAAGAGTTTGCCAACACATTAGTTCCAGGCATGTGACCCAAGGCCCAATGATTGGCACTCTAGGCACACTATTCAAGGTTTTGGAAGATACCTTTTTTGGCAGAAAAAATCACCTCCCAACGAATTGAGATTCTATTGGGGCCCACCAGGAAGAATCTGTGATGCTAATCAAAAAGGGGTGCGGTGTCCTCTTCAGAAGACAACACACACAGAAAAAGAGCAGAGAGCAAGAGAGCTACAAAGTGCCGAAAGAGTAGAGAGCTTGAGTTCAGAGAAGATGACAGGCTTCGGTGTAGTCAACTCATTACGAAGAAAGGATGTTGGATCACTTCTTCTACTCGGATGAAGACCAGTTGCTGATCAATTGAAGCAGAGCATCAAAATTCAACCTAATTCAGAGGCAATTAATCCTTAAAGTTGTGCCCAGAAGAAGAGTCTGATGAGCTCAAGCATGGAGAAGATGCAATTCAGAGTTCAACTCTAGTGAAACTGCACACAGAGTGTTTGCAAAATTTCTGCATTCCTTCAGCATTTCTCTCATTTGATTTTTCCTATTTCTTCTAAATACCAACTGCTTGGTTGTCTACTCTAGTTAGAGTAGATGGACTGATCCTACACCTTGTGTGTAAGGATTGAGAGATTGATACAATCTTGAAGTTGTGAATTAGCAAGTTGTATGAAGCTGTAAATCAGCAATTGTGTGAGTGTTTTCACACGTTCGGATTGTTGAGTGAAGCCTGACTTAGTTTAGTGAGGGGTGGATGTAGGTCTCCAAACTGGAGCCGAACCACCTTAAAAATTCTACTTGCATTGTGTAGTGTGTTGTGCATTGACTCTGTTGCTTCGTCGGTTTGATATAAGTAGCTCTTTCATATCCTAAGATATGTTTCGGGCTATTAATTTTTTAATTGGTCAATATTCCATACCCAACACGTGGTATCAGAGCTAGGCTCTCCATTTTTTGAACAACCAAAAGAGATCTGTGTGGAATGGATTCCAGGGGATATATTGCAAAAAGTCATTCTGTGAACAGACCCCCCCTATTTTGATGGAACTAACTATGCTTATTAGAAAACTCACATGCAGGTGTTTTTACGAGCACATGATGATCAAATCTAGAGGGTAGTTAGTAATGGACCCTATGAACTATCAAAAGATAAGGAAAAGTGGACTCAAGAAGAAATCAAGAAGTCAAATGCAAATTGGAGTGCTATGAACATCGTGTAGTATTCACTTCATCCCACAGAATTTTTGAGGATCTCATCATGTGCAATTGCAAAGGAAATATGGAATTGCCTAATGGTTATTTATGAAGGTACATCTGAAGTGAAAGAAATAAAAGCCAACATGCTAGTTTCTGAATATGAAGCATTTAAAATGAAGCATGATGAAACCATTTCAGAGATGTATGGTAGATTGACCTTGTTGACCAATGGCTTAAAGAATCTAGGAAAGACTTATACAGAACAGGAACTTGTTAGAAAGATTCTTAGATCTTTAACCCCTGTGTGGCACACAAAGGCCACTGTAGTGGAGGAATAAAGAGATTTATCTACTACATTTATTGATGAACTAATTGGTTCCTTGATGACTTATGAATTGGGTTTAAAGAGAATAGAAGAAGATGTCAAGAAAAAGAAGCCACTTGCTCTCAAGGCAAGTCCAAGCATCAAGGAAGCTACTTATGAAAGTGAGTCATCCACTTCTCAAAATGACTCAGGTGAGTTTGCCCTTATCACAAGAAAAGTCAGAAAATTTCTAAGAAAAGAAGGTAAGGGATTTCTGAAAAAGAAATCACAGGTGAACAATTTTTCAAAGCCTAAACAGTATGTAAATAAGAGATCTGATAGGGTTGTATGTTATAATTACAGGAAACCAGGGCATGTGAAATCAGAATGTCCTAAGCCCTTTAACCCAAATTGACAAAAAATAAGCAAAAGGCTATGGTTGGAATGTGGAGTGAAGAGGAAGATGATGATGAAGAAGAGAGTTCAGAAGCTGATGGATCACATACCAAAATTTGTCTGATGGCTAGAGGAGAAGAAGGAGATGAAGAAGAGGTAGTATCTCCATTTAGATATTTTTCATTCAGTGATTGGGAACATGTTTATTTTGAATTGCTTGATCAATATGATGAAGTTAAAAAGGAAAACAAAGTGCTCAAAAGAAAAATGAATCATATTGTTCATGATACCTCAATGGAAGAGAAGAAAAAGAGTTTGTTCAAGAAATCACTATGTTAAAAGAAAATGTTTGTGAACTGAAAGTCAAGGAGATCGAATATGTTAAGAAATGAAACTAGTTGCTGAAATATATGATGCCATAAAATGTGTGAATACTGAAATGAAGAAAGAACTAAAATCATCAGAAAGAAGTAACCATGAGACAAGAAGCTTTGGAAAGATTTGTGAGTGGTAAAAACAACTTAAAAGCCTTGCTTGGAACAAAAGTGAACTTCAACAAAGAAGGGTTGGGGTTCAATCCCTCAAAGAAGAAAGAAATAGGTTTGAAAACAATAACATTTATTTCTTCAACAAATTCAGAAACCTCTTCATCCACAAATCAACTCAATGGGAGGAAAACTCAAAGAAATGAGAAAAGAGAAATTGTTAAAAATTTTGAAATTAAAAAATTCAATAAAAAGGTTAATGTAAGTGCTGGATTCAAATCAACCAACATATTTCAATGGAACAAATCTAGGCAATCACATGACTGGGGAGGTCGACACTATTCCTATCGCAGGTCGATACCTTCATACACCAGACCACAGAACATGTCTAGGTGGACTCGTGCAGGTCGACACTATCCCTACAGAGTGTCAACACACTCTCACAACTTTGCTAGATTTGGTCTTTCAGAATATCCCAAGAGGTCTAGTTATCAGAATTATTCTTGGTTCCCTCAAATGAACACTAGAGGCAAATCTGAAGATAGGTTCATGAAAATGAAAGAAACAGTGATTCAAAAATTCTTGGAAACAATAGAAAGAATTAGAAACAACATGAAATGAAAATACCATCAAACCAATAGTAAAAAGGCAAGCATGGATTCCAAAAAGTCTACTTTCATATGTTCTTGAATTGGGTGATTTGAAGAGACCCAAATGTACTTGGGTTCCAAAGATCTTTCTTTGAATGTGTTGTAGGTATGTCTTATAGGCAAGAACAACAAGTGGTATCTTGAGAGTGGCTGTTCAAGACATATGACAAGGGACAAAGACAAATTCTACTTATTGTCTGAAAAGAAAGCTGGACATGTAACTTTTGAAGGAAACAACAAAGGTAAAATTGTTGGTTCAGGTAAAGTTGGTAAAAGTCCTTCAAATTCAATTGATGATGTACTTCTGGTGGAAGGATTAGAATGCAACCTTCTAAGCTTAAGTCAATTCTGTGACAAGGGTTACAAGGTAATTTTTTATTCCCTTAGTTGTACAATTTTTGAGCCGAATTCAAACAGTGTAAAATTTTCTTGTAAAAGAATCAATAATGTTTACATAGTTGATTTGAATGAACCTGAAAACAACAATCTTTGTCTTGCTGCTAATAAAAATGATCTTGCATGTTTGTGGCATCGTAGACCTTTTAACTTATTCACATGGATATGTTTGGACCTACAAGGACAAACAGTCTAAATGGGAAAAGGTTTGGATATGTACTTGTTGATGACTTTTCAAGATTTACTTGGGTATTCTTTCTTGCTCACAAAAGTGATGCCTTCATGGAATTTTAAGAATTCTATAAGAAAATCCTTCAAGAAGAAAAGTTCAAAATAATTTCAATCATGTCTGACCATTATGGTGAATTTGAAAATACTGATTTTGAAAATCTTTGCAGGGAAGAAGGAATATCTCACAAATTTTCATCACCCAGAACCCCTGAACAAAATGGAGTGGTAGAGAGGCAAAATGAACACTGGTTGAAATGGCAAGAACAATGTTGATTGAAAGTGGGTTGCCTAGAAACTTCTGGACAGAAGTAGTAAACACTTCTTGCTACATCATAAATTGTGCAATGGTAAGGCCACTAAGCAAAAAAACTCCTTATGAACTTCTGAAAGGGAAAAGGATGATGGAGAATTCCTGGAAAAGGAAGATGCAAACAACAAGCCAGGAAAGGAGTCTACCACAAATAAAACTCAAGTAATGAAGATGGGCAAGAGATAGCAACTGCCAATGAAAACACAGATCAACTGAAAATCAGAATGTTAAGGGATCACCCTCAAGATAGTATCATTGGTAACCTACTTGATCCACCCAGAACATGATCTCATTTCAAACTTATTTCTGAATGAGATCAAATGGCTCTTGTTTCACAAATTGAACCTAAAAATGTTGAAGATGCACTAAAAGATGTTTTTTGGATAAATGTCATGCAAGAAGAACTGAATCAATTTAAAAGGAATAAGGCGTGGCATTTGGTTCCAAGACCTTCTTCTCAAAGTGTCATTCGAACTAAATGAGTTTTCAGAAATAAAACAAGTGAAGAAGGCAAGATAATAAGAAATAAGGCTAGGCAAGTATGATGACCAAACTGTCCCCATATAAAATAATTCATTTATTTATATATTAATTTTGATGATTAACAAAACATTACTAATGAGTTACTTGAGTCTTGAGGACAGGAAATAAAAGCAAAAAGAAAGTTCAAGGCAATCAGGTAAGTCTCATTCATGCTTTGTCCAAGTCTTTGTATCGACTTCTATTGATAAGCAGAACGATTTCCTTTTGACCGAAAAGTTCAAACAAATCGATACCGTAATGATTTCTATAGTCCTCGTAACGTTTCTTTAGACTCATAAGACTTGCTAGCCGTAACGATTTCTTTAGTTCTCGTAACGATTTCTTTGAAACTCGTAACGACTTGATTAGCCGTAACGATTTCTTTAGTTCTCGTAACGATCTCTTTGAAACTCGTAACGACTTGATAGCCGTAACGATTTCTTTAGTTTCGTAATGATTTCTTTAAAACTCGTAACGACTTGGTAGCCGTAACGATTCTTAAGTTCTCGTAACGATTCTTTAGAAATCACAACGACTTTCTAGCCGTAACGATTTCTTAAGTTCTCGCAACGATTTCTTTAGAAATCACAACGACTTTCTATCCGTAACGATTCATAAGTTCTCGTAACAATCTTAGAAATCAAAACGACTTTCTAGCAGTAACGATTTCGTAAGTTCTCGTAACGATTTCTTTAAAATCACAACGACTTTCTAGCAGTAACGATTTCGTAAGTTCTCGTAACGATTTCTTTAGAACTCATACGATTTGCTTTGCGCAACGATTTCTTTAGAGTCATAACGATTGATAAGTGTTCATAACGATTGCTTTGCGCAACGATTTCTTTAGAGTTCATAAGGACTGATAAGTGTTCTTAACGATTGCTTGCGCAACGATTCTTTAGAGTTCATAACGACTGATAAGTGTCATAACGATTTGCTTTGCGCAACGATTTCTTTAGAGTCATAACGACTGAAATGGTTCATAACGATTTGCTTTGCGCAACGATTTCTTAGAGTTCATAATGACTTGATAAGTGTTCATAACGATTTGCTTTGCGCAACGATTTCTTTAGAGTTCATAACGACTTGATAAGTGTTCATAACGATTTGCTATGACTCATAACGATTTCATAGGTCATACAGTCATCGATTTCATAATTGATATTATCTCATCTTAAAGCATTGACCAGTCAAAGTCCACGTAGACATCTCTCTGACGCTTTTGCATTTATGAGATCTGAACATATCTCTGCATGCATGCAGACCATATTATCCTTTATCGTGCCTACTCTGATAACGTCCTTTAGACTTAAGCTATTTGGCATTACTATTTTCTTGACTATTGCTACTGACGTTCACTGACATCAGAGACAGCTTATCTGTCTGCTATTTGAGATTGACATTTGTGCAGACCTCTAAACTAGCTTCATGGTACAACGTTAAACAAATAGAAGCCATCGGATATCTTTGAAGATCTCATCTCTTTACGTGCTCAAGTAATCAAAAGACTGTTGACAGGAAGCTTCCAAGACTCCAGATGTCATTCAGTCTAACGACTACCAAAAGTGAGACAACAGACTCTTAACGTCTATATTTCAAATTGAAGATATATATACAATTCAGAAGAATAGAAGAAGATACATCGTTCAAGAAAAACATTCAAATTCTTCTGAAGAAAGTTTAGAGCAGAAAACTTCATTCCTCTTAGATTTTGCTCTTTTGTTCTCTACTAGCTAGTGAAAGATCATTTGAAGAGAGCTTGTGTAGTTCTGAGAGTGAGCCTAGATTTAGATTCTTTGCTCTCAGTGTTAGGTCCTTCAGATCATTGCTTATTGCAGTTTGATCTAGGGGCTTGTTTTTCAAACCTCTCTTGTAGTGTTCCCTTCTGGTGTGAAGGAAGACAGGTGGTCCAGGGTGTTGTTCCATTCTGGTGTGAAGGAAGACCTGGTGGTATCCAGGGTGTTGTTCCTTCGGGTGTGGAGGAAGACCAGCTGAGCTGGGTGTTGTTGTGTCCTTAAGGGGGACTGTACCCTTGATTAGTGAAATCCTGAGGTATTGCTCAGGGACTGGACGTAGGTCTCCTGTGGAAAGGAGCTCCGAACCAGGATAAAAATCCTACTGTCTTGTGGTTGTATTTTGTGTGATTGCTATCTCATTTCCTCTAACTCTAACCTTCATCTAAGTTGTTTTGTAATCCTTTTAGTGAACAGGTATTCATCAAGATCAAATTTTTAATAACCCATTCACCCCCCCCCCTGGGCTAGCTAGCTGGGCAACAAGTGGTATCAGAGCGAGTCTCTTCGACAAAGAATAGATCCAACGATCTGAAGAGCAAAGATCAATGGCAGCCCAAGGCAACTTCGAAGGTCAGTCAGTCAACAGACCCCCTTTGTTCGATGGTGAAGATTATCCATATTGGAAGACAGAATGAATATTTTCTACAAGGCCACGACTATCAATCTGGTCGATAGTAGAAGAAGGTGACCTGGTTGTCAAAATGAGAAAGCACAATGGACAGATGAAGACAGAAAGAAAATCTCCTTGAACTGTAAAGCCAAGAGCATTTATGTTGTGCTCTAAGCAAGAGGAGTTTAACAGAGTCTCAGCCTGCAAATCCTCCATGGAAATGTGGGAAAAGCTAAGGATTACATACGAAGGTACAGATAAAGTAAAGGAGACAAGAATCGACATTCTTGTCACTCAGTATGAGAGATTTCAAATGCAGTCAGGGAGTCAATCACCCAGATGTCAGTCGATTCACTGACATCACCAATGGTTTAGCCAGTCTAGGAAAGTCCTATGAGATTGCAGATATGGTAAGAAGACTCTATATCCTTGCCATCTTCATGGACACCAAAGGTCACAGCTATCGAAGAAGAATGACCTTAAGAGAATGTCAGTAGAAAAGCTCATCGGGTCCCTCATGGCCCATGAGATCAACATGGAAAGGCTAGGAGAATCATCTAGCAGAAAGAAGCACTCCATGCTTTGAAAGCAGAAGAAGAGTCATCAGAAGCAAGCTCTAGCAGGAGTGAGGTAGACAGCGAAAATGAAGAAGCAATGCTCTCTAAGAGATTGCAGCGCATCCTGGCCAAGAAGAAAAAATTTCAATCCGGCAGAAGGTACTTTAAGAAAAATAAAGACTTCAAAGATCAGATGGCAAAGAAATGAAGAAAAGAGAGACCATCTGTTTGAATGCAAGAAACCTGGACATATCAAGGCAGATTGTCCAAGCTAAAGAAAAATGATCACAAGAAAAAGGATAGCTCCAAGAAGTTCAGAAGATACAAGAAAAAGGCAATGGCAGCTGCTTGGGGAGAACAGCAGTGACTCAGACAGTGAGTCAAGCTCAGCAGTGATGAAGAAGAAGCCAACCTGGCTCTCATGGCCAACATCGAAGAAAGGTAACCTCTGACTCTTCTTTCGATTCTTGTAATAATTCTGATTCAGATTCTGACAATTGGGAAAGCGCCTTTAATGAACTTTACGACAATATAAAGAGGTGTCTAAATTACTTAAGATCAGTAAGAAGAATAATACATGCTTAGAAAACACTAACTCAGACTTAAAAACAGAAAATGAAGAACTAGAAAAGCATTAATCGAACTAAAAAGAAGAAATGAATTGTTGTGTGAAGACTTAAAAGTTAAGAATAAACAAATAACAAAATTAGAAAAACAAGAAAGTGTAGATGAATTAAGAAAAGAGATTAAAAATCTAAATGAAGAGAATGAGAAATTAGCAAGCACATTAGAAAATTTACAAATGGTAAGAATCCCTTAATACTAAAAGGGCTAGACGCTCAGGTAAGAGAAAAGATGGTGTCGGCTACACACCACCTGAAAATGCAGAAACTATAATTCCACCTAAGGTGTATCCAACTCCAAAATTGTTCCTGAGGAAAATACAGCCTATAAAGCTAATTTAAGTATATTGAAAGAGTAACAAAAACATCATGTTGTAGTCACTGTAATAAGCTAGGTCATTTAAAATCCACCTGTCCAACAAGACATAAGAAGTGGATAATGAAAGTAAAAAATAATGATACTGACCCATCAGGACCCAAAAGAACTTGGGTACCTAAAGCTTGATGTCTTAATTCAGGTTAATCCTCGAGCATCCAAATGGTATTTGGATAGTGGGTGTTCAAGGCACATGACAGGAAACCTGAAGCTGTTTTCCCATCTCCAAGCTGAAGAAGGAACAGTCACTTATGGAGATAATGGGAAAGGAACTGTAGTAGGCAGTGGATCAGTAAATAGCAAAGGAAAAACAGTCATAGAAGATGTGCTATTAGTCAAAGGATTGAAGCACAACCTCATCAGTATAAGTCAGCTGTGTGATAGAGGTCATCAAATCAAGTTTCAAGAATCAAAGTGCAGCATACTAAAGGATGGAGCAGTCATCTTTGAAGCAAATAGAGAGAAGAATCTGTACGTGCTCTACCTTGAAGAACTCAAAGAGCAAAATGTGTGTCTGGCAGCCAGCAAAGACAAATCAACTGAGCTGTGGCACAGAAGACTAGGCCACTGCAGCTTGGACAGATTGAACAAGCTCAGAAAGAGGAATCTTGTGGAAGGTCTACCAAAAGTAAATGGAAATTGGAAAAGTGTTTGTAGACCCTGTGCTAAGGGAAAGCACACAAAGAGTTCCTTCAAGTCAAAGACAGTGGTGACTACCTCAAAACCCTTAGAGCTCCTACATATGGATCTATTTGGACCAATGAGGACTACTAGTTTGGAGGAAAGAATTTTGGATTTGTCATAGTAGATGACTACTCAAGATTCACATGGGTATCATTCTTAGAGCATAAAGATGATAGTTTTGATAATTTTGTCGTTTCAGTAAGAAGGTCCAGAAAGATCAGAAGTTCAGTATTGTGTCCATTCGATCAGACCATGGTGGTGAGTTCCAAAATGAAAAGTTTGCTAGATTATGTGATGATCAAGGAATTCAGCACAATTTCTCAGCACCAAGGACATCACAGCAAAATGGTATAGCTGAAAGGAAGAACAGAACTCTCTTGGATATGGCAAGAACCATGCTCTCTGAATATGAGCTACCAAGATATTTTTGGGCTGAAGCAATCAACACAGCCAGTTACATTGTCAACCGAGTAATGATCAGGCCAATACTGAAGAAGACTGCATATAAGTTGTTCAAAGGAAAGAAGCCCAAGGTAAGTCATTCAGATCTTTGGATGTCCTTGCTTTATTCGGACAATGGAAAAAGGGACATTGGTAGTTGGATGCCAAGTCAGATGAAGGCATCTTATGGGGTATACTTCTAAACCCAGAGGCTATAGAGTTTTCAATAAACGCTCATATTAATTGAACAATCTGTGCATGTTATTTTTGATGAAACTAACCCTCCTTGAGAAAGGAAGTAGATAGTGATAATGATGATGCAGATGAACTGTCCAAAAGCTTAAAGATACATCAATTGAGGACAAGGATGATCCACCTCTGGAAGAATTACAACAAGAAGAAATTACTCATGAAAATCTTCCAAAGGAATGGAGATACAAGAAAGATCACCCACTTGAGAATATCATTGGTGATCCATCCATAGGGGTAAGAACAAGAGGTAATGTAATCCCTTGTCTTATTTAGCCTTTGTTTCTCAGATAGAGCCTAAGACAGTCAATGAAGCTTTAACTGATGAATCTTGGATAATAGCCATGCAAGATGAATTAAATCAATTCAAGAGAAACCAGTATGGTCACTTGTTCCTAGACCATCAGATCATCCAGTTATTGGCACCAAATGGGTGTTCAGAAACAAATTCGATGAAACTGGTGTAATCCTAAGAAACAAGGCCAGATTGGTAGCTCAGGGCTATTCTCAGAGGAAGGCTAGACTTCGATGAAACCTATGCACCTGTAGCTAGACTTGAGGCTATTAGAATCTTACTTGCATATGCATCAGCTCTAAACTTGACACTATATCAAATGGATGTTAAATCAGCATTCTTAAACGTTTTATAAAAGAGGAAGTGTATGTTGAACAACCTCCAGGTTTTGATGACACCGAATTTCCTAATCATGTTTTCAACTCCATAAGGCTATACGGTTTAAAACAAGCACCTAGAGCCTGGTATGAAAGGCTTAGCTCTTTTCTGTTAATCATGGTTTCAATAGAGGCAAGGTAGATAGCACATTATTCATAAAGTCAAAGGTCAATCACATACTATTAGTTCAAATCTATGTAGATGATATCATTTTTGGTTCTACTGACAAATCTCTTTGCAAGTATTTTGAGAAGCTTATGCAGGGAGAATTGAAATGAGTATGATGGGGGAGCTAATACTTCCTTGGATTGCAAGTCAAACAAGGGAAGGAAGGCACCCACAGCTGTCAAGCCAAATACACCAAGGAACTCCTGAAGAAGTTTGGATTCGATAATGCCAAACCACTGTCAACTCCAATGAGCACATCAACCAGAATGGACAGTGATCAAAATGGTAAAAAGGTAGATCAAAAGAATATAGAGGTATGATAGGGTCTTTATATTATTTAACAGCAGTAGACCAGACATCTTGTTTAGTGTATGCATGTGTGCTAGGTATCAGCAGACCCTAGAGAATCACACCAATTTCTATAAAAAAATATTTAGATATTTAGCTAGAACTCATGATTTAGGTCTTTGGTATCCAAAATCATGTGAAATAATTTAGTAGGATATTCTGATGCTGACTATGCTGGATGCAAGATAGATAGAAAGAGCACCAGTGGTTGTTGTCAATTTCTTGCAGGATGTTTGATATCATGGTCTTCAAAGAAACAAAACTCAGTGGCACTATCAACAGCTGAAGCTGAATATGTAGCTGCTGGAAGTTGCTGTACACAACTCCTTTGGATAAAGCAACAACTTGAAGACTTTGGATAAATATCAAATCAATTCCATTGCTGTGTGACAACACTAGTGCCATTAATCTGACCAAGAATCCAGTTCAGCACTCAAGACAAAACATATTGAGGTTAGATATCACTTTATTCGTGATCATGTTGCAAATGGAAATATAGAAATATCCTTTATTGATACAAATAGCCAACTAGCAGATATCTTCACAAAAGCCCTACCTGAAGAGAGATTTACATCTCTTAGAAGGGAATTAGGGATGTGCAATTTGTGAAAAGATTCCTGTATTTAAAATGGCATATAATTTTTCAGAATAAATGAAAATTTTCTCTCTCCTCTCACTTTAAGCAAAACTCAGTTTATTTACTCTTCCTTGACCGCTATTGTGTTAAAAGCAGCTTGACTCGTCAAACCCTTTTGTCGCCTTGTGCCGTTACCGCCTTTTGGCGCTTCCTATTTTCGATAAAATAATTCTAATTAGTCAATCGTTCTGGGAACGACTCATCTTCTACCTTTATCCTTTCTCCTTTATCTATTCACCCAAAGCCGATGCCCTAGGATTCCGGCATCTGAAGGATCGAAAAGAAGTGTGGAAGAGATCTAGAAGGGGGGGGATGAATAGATCTTAGCCACTTTTGCAGAAGCTTAAGTAATTTGAAAACTATTTAGAATCAGAGGCAATGTTATCAGTGAAAACTACAGATCTGTTAGATTTGAGTGAGTTGAAAAACTGGATGTAAGCAAGTGATTAAGTGAATTAAAAACGAATCCTATGCAAACATCTAGCGGATGAATCAATCAAACCACAGAAGACAATGCACAAGGATTTTTTAGGTGTTCGGAATCACCCATTGATTCCTACATCCACCCCTCACAACCCGTGAGGCTTCACTAACACAACAGGGCTACACCACCAAAGCAGCTGAAACTCCAACACTTCAGAGCATACAACTCACACAACTCTAGAAGCAAGACTACTCTAGAAACATTGAGCAAGAGCTCAAACCAACCTTGAGCTTGACAACTCAAACTGAGCTCGACGGCTCACACCAAACTGAGCACAATGCTCACACTAAAACTTGCTAGACACCAACTAAGACTTAGATCCTCTAGCAACAGATCTAGTCGAAATTTGAGAACTCTAAAGAGAGTAATGCAGAAGCACTTGCATAATCTCAAAGATATCTCAGAAGAACAGAAGAAAAGGTAAATTGTATTGAAAGCTTCGTTCTTCAGTGTACTCCCTTGTAGAAGCTTGAATTGGGAAGGAACTTGTGAAGCTTGAAGTCCAAGTCGATGCTCTGCAATCTGAGAAGGTGGATCTTCCTCGAATTCTTCACCAAAGAAGTCTTCTACAGAATCTGCCTCCTTGGAATGCTTCAGAGAAGTCTTCAGGAATCAAATTCCAATTCCCACACCTTGAATTGGTGGGAATTGGTCTTCTGGAAGTACTTGGAGAGCAGAGGAAGGAGACACGGGCTCTTCTTGGCCGCCAGGAGCTTCTTGGAGGCTCTGAGAGAGTTGGGTCCTTCTCTCATGTGAAGGCTGTCCAAAAAAACCTTTTATATCCTTAGGATTCCAAAGATACCCTTGGGGTACAAGGGCACGCATTCCTAGAAGATTCTGATCGCCCTAGAAGGACACGTGGCAGCCATCAACTTTTAGGATGACAAGTTCGTAGTGTGTCGACCTGCCCTGGTGGTAGTGTCGACACACTGTCCAGAGTTTGTAGAAGGCTGTTCTGGGAAGAGGGTCCCGTGTCGACCTGCTCTTGAGTGTGTCGACCTCCTGTCCCAATTCCTCAAACTAGCTGTTCTCGGAACGGAATAGTGTCGACTGCTCTAAGAGTGTTGCGACCTGGGTAGGCTTGATTTCTGAAAAACTGCCACTCGTGTCGACCACACTCTTGACATGTGTCGACACAGTCTCAACATTTTTACACATTTGCCTTTGAATTTGTGTTGATGTGTCGACACCATTGATGGTGTGTGTCGACTCATCTTTTGCATAAAAATTGTTTGTACCTGAAAAATAAACACATATATCATAGTTAAATGATTTATCATGACATAAATGATAATGTGGGTTTGAAAAAAATACTTTGGAACATGAATTTCAGGTATGAGTTTTTGGACATGTTTCATTACATTGCTTTAAGAACACCTCTTGTCATCATCAAATAGGAGGGAAAATGATATGAATTTGCATTCAACCCAACAGCATCGACTCTCTGCAAGATTTGAAACTTTCCCCTCTTCCCGCGAAGAATCCCTCGAGGGCTTCCATCTCTTCCATCATCTCCCCTCTCCAGAACAGTTCTTCTCCTCTTACCCATGGCCGCTCCGATGATCTCCGAAGTGTAGGGGGCTACAGCGCTGAGTACCTGTCCGCAGAACAGCAGAAAGGTTCACCTTCGTGAAGACAAAGGTGATGCGGAAACAAGGCAGTGGATGTTCCAAATCTCGAGAAGAATGGCATGAGAAGTATAGCAGAAACTCTGAGAAGGATGCAGTGGATGGAAATTGCCACTTTCACGAGGTAAGCTATCCCGACCTGGTGAAAGCATTTTATGTGTGCTTAAGGTCAGAGGCAGATGGGTCCCTCGTATCATCGGTAAAGGGAATCCAAATTAAAGTCGATCATGAGTTGTTGCACATGTTGTGGAGAGTGAAGAGTCTGGATTCGGGGGGTTCACACAGTGAACGATGAAGCAAAGGCCTTGGCATTATAGGTCCAGGGTTTAGGCTAAGAGACGGAAAATTGGATATTAATCAGATGAATGCATACAACCGTCTCTTCATTTCATTGTTTGTCAAATTTTGGTTCCTCGCAGTGCCCACCTTCTCAACGTGCACTAGGGCAGATTCAGATATGATGTTTTGGGCGATTCAGCAAAAGGAAATTAATATGGCGCAAGTCATGTTGGAAAGGATGAATTTGCCAGCGATCAAATATGGGATACAAAAGTAAGTTAAATGTCTCATTGCCTATGCTCATCTACTAACCAAGATTTTCAAACCCTTTGGAATAGATTTATCTGGGGCAGTTGTGGAGAAGCTGGGCCAGTGTTAAGGTCCAAAATCTCAAGAAAAGTGGTTTCTCTGTAATTGAAGGTGTATGGTCTAAGACCACTGTGGGCCGAGGGAGAGGCCATAATTGGTGATGTAGAAATTACTGATGTTCAGGAAATGGCAGTAGTAACACCACCAGCAGAGCAGCAGTAAGCAGAAGAGTCAGCAGCAGAGCAGCAGCAAGCAGAAGAGTCAGTAGCAGAGCAGCAGCAAGCAGAAGAGTCAGTAGCAGAGCAGCAAGCAGCTCAGTCAGCAGTAGAGAGCAGGCAGGCAGTAGCACCAGCATTTCAGCCAGAATCTCTTACAGCATCTGTAGTTGAAGAGGAAGTGGCAGATAAAGCCAGTGATTCGCCTACCTCAATAATTGGCTCAATTCTTAGGAATTTAGTTGAATCAGCTCTCTCCACGTGAATCGACTCACAGTCTGGTGAAATTGAAATGGAAGAAGCTGTGGCAGAAGGCACATGAAGAATCAATTCGTGTGGAGCAGTCCAGTGCTCCAGTAGATCAAGTTGAAGAGGAAGCTCCTGCTCAGGGGGAGCAAATGGAAGGTGAAGAGGAAGCTCCTGCTCAAGGGGAGCAGTCTATTGAAGAACCTGCACCTCAGAGGAAAGGCAAGAGGATCGTTCACAGAAAACTAAGCAAGAGCCACAGGAAAGTCAATCTGAAACCGGTTTTGGAATTGTGAATGCTCAGGGAGAGATTCTATCAGCAGTGCAGTCCAGTGTGCAAGGGATTCATGCAAGTCAGCTTGACCACCTCTGAGCTCTTCAGTCAGAAATGCAATGAAGTGGTTTAATAAAGAAATGTCTGAGTGAGAAGTCGATGCTAGCAGTTTTTTCAAGGTCAAGTGGAGTTCTCCTGCAGCTACTCAGAGCAGACCAGCTGCTGTTCCCCGGCCTTCAATGCCTCCAGCTCAAGTGTCTCAGTCAGCAGGGCCATCAGCTCAAGCATCAGGGCCACCAGGGCCACCAGTGGTAGCTTCAGGGTCATCAGGATCCTCTTCAGTCATCAGAGAAGGTCAAGACAAAGGGAAAGAGCCCATGACAGCTACTAAGGCCCCTGACACTTCTACTCTTGCAACTCCAAACCCTCCTATTCACCTCATCTCCTTATACAGCCCCACCAGCACCACAACTCTCAACATCCTCTGTCTCGCACCCAACCTTCTTCCTCTCTCACTCATCTCAACCTTCTTTCTCTCCCACTCCTTCTCACACCTCAGCTCCATCATCATTTTCACCTTCTTCACCTCTCATTCAAACCACTCCAGTTCACCCGTCTACATCCTTCAATCCCAAACACCTCTTCTATCCTCCTACTCCTCCTTCATCTGTCACTCTCATTCCGGAAAAAACCTTCACTACTTGGTGTCTTTGACACAAATCTGCCGGATGATTTTGAGAGAAATATCCTTATCACCATTCTCTCCACTGCCACTCATATCCACAGGACTGATCCTCCCAGTCCTGCCAAGAAAAAGAGGAACAATCATCCTCTGTCAGCATCCCCTCCTCACCATTATTTCCCTACCTCTGTCAGCATCCCTCACCATTATTCCTCCTCTTTGGTACTCTCTTACCCTCGAACCTCAGAGAAGATCCATCTATAAGGAATATGTTCAAAAGTGCATCCTCTCCACCGTCTATGGTATTCCTTTCCTCAACCTCTTGAGCATCTAAACATTATTCTTCCTCTTACCAGCTGTCCCACCCTCAAAAATCCAAAATCTTTGAGGGCACTAAGTTCAAGACTGAAGATCAGTGGGCCAATGTCAAGGGCAACAAAGCTCAATACAGCAAATATTTGATTGCCAGGGCAGAATCTCTTACCCATCGAGCTCACCCACTCACTCTTTCTGAGTGGTTCATTATTCAGCTAAGAACTCTTGGGGACCCTTATTTTGAAAGAGATTCGTATTGCCAAGAATTTTCAGTTGTACAGTGATTTTGCTATTTGAACAAGCTGCCTGAAGTACAGTTCTACCAATTTCATTCAGCCTTAGTGATGCTGAGATCAGAACGTCAGTAAATCTTCCCCTCACAGTGGACTTTGCCGATCTCGAAGTTGACTCTCCAGTCCTTCTGCCAAAGCTACACTCCCTAGTATTTGACTCAGATGCAGGCTCCCATGCCTTTGACATGTTTGCTAAGCAGATGGGCAGAATGTCAGCTAAGCAGAATAGAATGCCTTCCTTTTTGCGGTTTATCTTCAGAGAATACCACTCTGGCCGCATTTCCTCTCAAGTTTTGGCTCCACTCCTTTCTGAATGTGAAAGGCTTACTCCCACCATATGGGAAAACTCTCTACAAGGAACCCCATCTTCAGTTACAGGCCATCAACAGTTCCTTGGTTCGTCAAGCTAAGCCCATTCTCTCAGCCGAAGCCTTCATGGATCTCAACTCCATAAATCCAATTCAAGAGATCTATGTTCAGTGGGCAGCCAGATATACTGCCTTCTTTGCTCTGAAGCAGGATCTGCTTGATCAGAAGATTTTCTATCCAATCTCTCTGGATAGATTTCTCCATCGTGCCAGCTTTGGAAAGAGCACCTTTTACAGATTTATCTTGGATAAAGACCATGGAGTATTCCTGGAACAGCAAAGGCAACTTTACATTCAAAGGACCATCCCATCCATGGGCCCTACCTTTTCAGTTGCTTCTAGTGCATTCCAACAGATTTTTGAAGATCTTGAGAACAAGGCATGGGCTGTCATCTCACAGCATGCTCTCTGTTGTCTCCTATGTACTATCTTCCTCCAAGTATTTGTATCGACTTCTATTGATAAGCAGAACGATTTCCTTTTTGACCGAAAAGTTCAACAAATCGATACCGTAACGATTTCTATAGTCCTCGTAACGATTTCTTAGAACTCATAACGACTTGCTAGCCGTAACGATTTCTTTAGTTCTCGTAACGATTCTTTGAAACTCGTAACGACTTGATAGCCGTAACGATTTCTTTAGTTCTCGTAACGATCTCTTGAAACTCGTAACGACTTGATAGCCGTAACGATTTCTTTAGTTCTCGTAACGATTTCTTTAAAACTCGTAACGACTTGGTAGCCGTAACGATTTCTTAAGTTCTCGTAACGATTTCTTTAGAAATCACAACGACTTTCTAGCCGTAACGATTTCTTAAGTTCTCGTAACGATTTCTTTAGAAATCACAACGACTTTCTAGCCATAACGATTTCGTAAGTTCTCGTAACGATTTCTTTAGAAATCACAACGACTTTCTAGCAGTAACGATTTCGTAAGTTCTCGTAACGATTTCTTTAGAAATCACAACGACTTTCTAGCAGTAACGATTTCGTAATTTCTCGTAACGATTTCTTTAGAACTCATAACGATTTGCTTTGCGCAACGATTTCTTTAGAGTTCATAACGACTTGATAAGTGTTCATAACGATTTGCTTTGTGCAACGATTTCTTTAGAGTTCATAACGACTTGATAAGTGTACATAACGATTTGCTATGACTCATAACGATTTCATAGGTCATACAGTCATCGATTTCATATCTTGATATCTTATTCATCTTAAAGCATGGACCAGTCAAAGTCCACGTAGACATCTCTCTGACGCTTTTGCATTTATGAGATCTGAACATATCTCTGCATGCATGTAGACCATATTATCCTTTATCGTGCTACTCTGATAACGTCCTTTAGACTTAAGCTATTTGGCATTACTATTTTCTTGACTATTGCTACTGATGTTGACTGACATCAGAGACAGCTTATCTGTCTGCTATTTGAGATTGACATCTGTGCAGACCTCTGAACTAGCTTCATGGTACAACGTTAAACAAATAGAAGCCATCGGATATCTTTGAAGATTCATCTCTTTGCATGCTCAAGTAATCAAAAGACTGTTGACAGGAAGCTTCCAAGACTCTAGATGTCATTCAGTCTAACGACTACCCAAAAGAGAGACAACGGACTCTCTAACGTCTATATTTCAAATTGAAGATATATATACAAGTTAGAAGAACAGAAGAAGATACATCGTTCAAGAAAACATTCAAATTCTTCTGAAGAATGTTTAGAGCAGAAAACTTCATTCCTCTTAGCTTTTGCTCTTTTGCTCTCTACTAGCTAGTGCAAGATCATTTGAAGAGAGCTTGTGTAGTTCTGAGAGTGAGCCTAGATTTAGATTCTTTGCTCTCAGTGTTAGGTCCTTCAGATCATTGCTTGTTGCAGTTTGATCTAGGGCTTGTTTTTCAAACCTCTCTTTGTAGTGTTCCCTTCTGGTGTGAAGGAAGACTGGTGGTATCCAGGGTGTTGTTCCCTTCTGGTGTAAAGGAAGACCTGGTGGTATCCAGGGTGTTGTTCCCTTCGGGTGTGGAGGAAGACCAACTGAGCTGGGTGTTGTTGTGTCCTTAAGGGGGACTGTACCCTTGATTAGTGAAATCCTGAGGTATGCTCAGGGACTGACGTAGGTCTCATGTGGAAAGGAGTTCCGAACCAGGATAAAAATCCTACTGTCTTGTGGTTGTATTTTGTGTGATGCTATCTCATTCCTCTAACTCTACCTTCATCTAAGTTGTTGTGTAATCCTATTAGTGAACAGGTATCATCAAAGATCAAATTTTTAATAACCCATTCACCCCCCCCCTCTGGCTAGCTAGCTGGGCAACAAAAGTATCGAAAGGTTATAATCAAGAATTTGGAATTGATTTCGAAGAATCTTTTGCTCATATAGCTAGGCTTGAAGCAATCAGAAATTTGCTCTCATTTGCATGTGCTCACTATATTAAATTACAGCAATGGATGTTAAGAGTGCCTTCTTAAATGGCTTAATAAAAGAGGAAGTTTTTTTTGAACAACCTCCTAGATTTGAATGCACTGATTTTCTTAACCATGTGTTTAAGCTTGACAAGGCTCTCTATGGATTAAAGCACAAGGCTTGGTATGACAGATTGAGCTCATTCCTTATTGGTAAAGGGTATTCCAGAGGTAAAGTAGATCAAACCCTTTTTACTAAAGTGCAAGAAAATGATATTTTGGTTGTCCAAATTTATGTTGATGACATTATATTTGGATCAACAAAATCTTCTTTGTGTAAGGAATTTGCTGATTTGATGACGAGTGATTGGGTTGTTCAAAGTAAGGAAGGAACCTTCATCAATTAGTCAAAGTACATACAAGATTTGCTAAAGAAGTACAAAATAGAAAATATGCGACGACCCTCCTTATACCGGTACGATTATACCAATCCACATCGGTATAGTGAGTCTCGTCACAGTGGGACATTTACCCAAGCACTAACACTTATGATTGAGATGCACACAAAATAAATACAGAGTAGCAGAAGAAAAAAGAACCACTGTCTTTCATTTCATCATCCACATTTAAACAAACATGATCAATATAGCAATTTTAAGAACTATAGTCCACAAATGAACAAAAATTTTCAAATTACATTGTTTGTCTGCAATTACATAAGTTCCAAATAATAAGTTTCAATTACATACTATGAAAGCAAGTACAATTATGGTGACTCCACAAAGCTACTCTCCTCGCTCAGAGTCGCTCTCCGCGGTCTCCTCCAAAGGAGTGGGGTCACCTGCTAAACCTGTACGCCGAAGCAAGGAATGAGTCTAAAAGACTCAGCAAGTAAACTCCATTCACATCATACATGCATACATCACAAGTAAGTCCTATGTTCAATTTCATTACATCAAAACATATAGCATTGTTGAAACAATGATAAGAAACAAATGCATTCATGTTTTTCTACATAATTCACAACACATGATACGTGGTTTATGTCATTCCAAAATAAAATACCTACCACATGCTTTCTACTTATCTATCCACATGAGAGCTACATTCACAATTTAAGGTACAACATGATAGCATTTAGCATAGAATTTTCACACACATAAAAGGAAATGCTCCTAACATGGATTCTAACATATTTTTGCACATGTAAAACATTGTTATAAACACATTAAGGTGGCTGTTTTGACATGAATCTAACATTTTCATATCATAAATCACAATTTCACATTCTAACACAATGGGAATCACATATTTACACATTTACACATTCACATTGTTTACCTTTACACATTTCACATATACACATGTTCACACTACACAATTTGCACATATACACATTCACATTTCACATTTAGATGTCGTGACACATAGTCAAAACCACACTAGAAGGACACATTCACATAACACATAACACGTAGACGCACCTAGGCAACACAGTGACGGCTCTTGGTACTGCGCAGACCGGAGAAGTAATCTCACCCTAACCAGTGGTACTTGTCCACCTCAAGGATTTCATCCTAATGCCCATAGGATTCTAAACACATTGAACTTTCCGTGGGGACTTTTCCACGTACAGTTCCACATCCCTCTATGGAAGCAGTGTCAGACACGGCACATTTTGCACTTGTTTTTTTTTTCCGATTTATTATACACATAGTTCTCACACAATTGGACTCATAACTTACATTTCACCATTTGGAATATGGTTCAGGTTCCCTAACATGATGCTACTGTTAACAGAGTTTAAACACTCAAGAATCTACACTAATCATGTTGGAAACTCATTAACAATCCATAACCATATAAGCATGTTTTAATCACTCACTTTTACATGAAAATTTCACAATGTCATCTACTGTTGCCCAAATCACACGAAATTTTAACCACATGTTGTTTGCAGGTTTCAAATCACACATACACATTCTCATAATTTCTAAGCTACATTGATTTTACAGAAATTAAAATACTCATTCACATGCCTTTCATAAATTAGTTTATCATAGAAGCACAGTGTCAAGGTCGGATTTAACAGTTCACTAACCTGCATCTAACATCATCTTATCATGGAATTTCCCCGAATTTATCAAGCATCATACAATTTACTGAAATTTAAAACAAACCTACACATGCCCCCTATTTTCCAATACAGAAATTATAACAAATTTCATAGTCAGGGGAAAATTCCAAACTTTCAGGACAAGGACTGACATACATACACATCGTTTGGAAATTTTATGGAAATCCAATTACACATGGATCATGTGAACAGTAGGCTACCAAATCCAAGATCTTTATCTCACATGCATTCACATAATTCTAGCAATTATACAAATTACAAAAATGCATAGAAATCTCACAAAACACATTCCTTTATCTATTTTACATAACATATAACATTTACAGTATATCCTCATGCGAAGAAACCCAAAAAATAATCATATATAAGGAAGAACAGCTCACTGTTCTGTCCGGAAGAACTAAACGGCAAAGTTTGGCCGTTCAAGGAGGTTAACGGCAGCATCGTCTGCTGCCAACTCAAGATCTTAACGGCAAGAGATTTGCCGTTAAGTTCCTGTCTGTGCAAAAACACAGACCGAACTCTAAAGATTGGTGAATGTAGGGGTTCTAGGACACGAAAAAAATCCCATAAAATGCCTAAGACCTACTAGACATACACATGGACGACGGGGATGAGTTACTTGCCTCAATAAAATTCTCCAAAGGGATCTAAATGGCCGGAGAAGCTCTCCTTGGGCGGTGCCAAGAATCCTCCAAAATCCTCTTGCTCCGGGTTCTTTGTGGATGTAGACAGTAGCCCGGTGTTGAAGAAGCCTTCCCCACGTGTAGACTTCCTCCTAGTCGGTGTAGATCGCCGGGAGAAGCCTCAATTCGCCAGATCAAAGCCTCCAAAGGTTCAGGTTTTCTCTTGTTCTCACAGCTAGGGTTTCCCTTTTGCAAAGAGCCAAGAGAGCTCTTTCAGGTCACAAGGAGGGCTATTTTATAAGCCTTGGCCTTGGAGTCCCACACACAGGTGATGGAAAGGATGGATAGCCATTGGGGACAACTCCCAATCGGTGAGCAAGGCAAACCCAGAATTTCTGGGTCTACTGTGCACAGAAATTTAGAGAAGTAGACGTCCACATAGATGGTTGTCTACTTTAGTGTTGGCGTCCATCGACATGGACGTTTATCATCATAAACATCCACTGATGTTGCCGCCATTTGCTCTTCGGCCAAACTTAAAACCCATGCAGAAAAACCATATGTATGCTATATATATATATACATGCAATATACATAGTATAGTGTACACACTACTACACCATGCAAACAAATAACATTACATCTAAACATACACATGCATACATAAGTACACCTAGCTAATATGTACGTAGATATCTACATATGCATCCATGATATTTACACACAAGCACGAATCCACACATACAACAAAATAAAAGGACAAAAATTACGGGCCTTACACCCTCTCCCCCTTAAGAAAACTTCGTCCTCGAAGTTTAAACGACGCTACTCAAATAATCGGGATACTTCTTCTTCATCACATCCTCAAGCTCCCAAGTAGCCTCCTCTCGCGAGAAGTTCCGCAATAGAACCTTTACCGACGCAATACTCTTGTTCCGGAGATGCTGGACCTTCCGGTCAAGAATAGCTATTGGTTGCTCCTCATACGACAGATCTGGCTAGATCTCCACTGGCTCGTAACTATAACATGAGACGGATCTCGAACATACTTCCTGAGCATAGATACGTGGAAAACAGGATGAACACTAGCTAAAGCTGGGGGTAAAGCTAGCTCATATGCCACGTTGCCCAATCGTCTGAGAATCTCATACGGGCCAATGAATCTAGGGCTTAATTTACTATGCCTGCCAAACCTGATAACACCTCGAGTAGGTGAAATCTTCAAAAAGACATGCTCACCCACCTCGAACTCCAAATCCTTCCTCCTATTGTCGGCGTAGCTCTTCTGCCTATCCTGTGCCGCAACAAGCCTCTTCCTGATAAGCTGAATCTTATCCGAAGTCTCCTGAACTAACTCCGGACTGATTTGCCGCCTATCGCCGGTCTCCTCCCAACATAAAGGAGATCTGCAAGGCCTTCCATGCAACGCCTCAAATGGAGCCATACCAATGCTCGCATGAAAGCTGTTGTTATATGCGAACTCCACTAGAGGTAAATGGCGCTCCCAATCATCCTTCCAATCCAGAACACACGCCCTCAACATATCCTCGAGCATCTGGATAGTCCTCTCAAACTGTCCATCTGTCTGGGGATGAAACTTCGAACTGAGCTTCAGCTCTGAACCTAAAGCATCCTAAAGACCCTTCCACAACCTCGAAGTAAATCTCGGATCTCGATCGAAATGATCGACTTCGGCACACCATGCAATCTATAATGCTACTGACATACAATCTAGCCAAGCTCTCTACTGACTGCTCTTCTTCGTGTAAGAAATGTGCAGTCTTCGAGAATCTATCTACGACTACCCAAATCGAGTCATTACCCATCTAGATCGAGGCAAACCCGAAACAAAATCCATAGTGATAGCTTCCCACTTCCATACTGGGATCTCCATCTTCTGCATAAGACCAGATGGTCGCTGCCGCTCGGCCTTCACTTGTTGGCACACTAAACACCTAGATACATAATCCGCTACATCCCTCTTCATGTTGGACCACCAGAAGGACCTCTTCAAATCTTGGTACATCTTAGTGTTACCCGGATGAATAGAGAATCTTGACCTATGAGCTTCTCACAGACATCTACCATGTCAGGGACACACACTCGGTGGTGGAATCTAATCACACCATCCTCATCACGAGCGATGTCTGCCTTGCCCACTAACTCTTGGAGTCTAGGGTCGGCTTTCTGTTGCTCGATCACCTCATCCAACACCGAAGACCTAAGGGACAGCTGAGCCACAAAAGCCTGACATAAGGGCTCTAACTCAGCATCGCACACGCCGCATCCTCCAACATCTTCCAGTCCTGCTGGAGCGAAGACTGCTAAGAGCATCCGCTACAACATTCGCCTTGCCTGGATGATATTGAAGGTCGAAGTCATAGTCCTTGAGGAATTCAATCCATCTCCTCTGCCGTAGGTTTAGTTCCTTCTGGGAGAAGAGATACTTCAAGCTCTTATGGTCAGTGAACACCTCAAATTGACACCGTAAAGATAGTGTCTCCAGATCTTTAGTGCATGAACCACTGCCGTAGGTTCCAAATCATGAGTCGGATAGTTACGCTCATGCTCCTTCAATTGGTGAGAAGCATACGCCACTACCTTCCTTGCTGCATTAGTACACAGCCTAAGCCAATCTGAGATGCATCTATATAACTGGCATAACCTTCAGCACCACTAGGTAATACTAATACCGGAGCGGAAGTAAGTTAGCCTTCAATAATTGAAAGCTACTCTCACATGTCTCGGACCACACAAACTTCACCCCTTCCTGGTAAGTTGAGTCAATGGGGAGGCAATGGATGAAAATCCTCAATCAATCGCCGATAGTAACCAGCCAAACCCAGAAAACTACGAATCTCCAAAGGGGTCTTGGGGTCGGGTTCCCAATCCATAACTGCCTGGACCTTTGCTGGATCAACTGCTACACAACACCGGAGATAACATGCCCAAGAAATGAACCTCGCGCAATAAAAATCGCACTTGCTGATTTTGCATACAGCTTGTGCTCACGGAGAACCTCTAACACTACCCTCAAATGCTGACAGTGTGTGGCCTCATCCGGAGGGTAGACCAACACATCATCAATAATACCACAACAAAGCTATCTAAGTACGGCCTAAAAACCATGTTCATAGATCCATAAACGCTGCAGGGGCGTTGGTCAATCCGAAAGGAAGGACTAATAACTCATAATGTCCATAACGGGTTCTAAACGCCGTCTTGGACACATCCTCACTCCTAATCCTCAACTGATGATAACCAGATCGCAAATCGATCTTAGAAAAGACTGATGCATTTTGCAGCTGGTCAAATAAATCATCAATACGAGGTAAGGGATACCTGTTCTTCACTGTCACTTGGTTTAGCTTCCTATAATCGATGCATAACTAAGTGATCCATCCTTCTTCTTTACGAATAAGACAGGTGCGCCCCAAGGGGAAACACTAGGGCGAATAAATCCCTTAACTAGTAATTCTTGCAACTGCCTCCTTAACTCGGCTAACTCAGCAGGTGCCATCTGATATGGAGCCTTCGAGATAGGAGAGGTGCCCAGAAGCAACTCTATGGTGAACTCTATCTCCCTATCCGGTGGCAATCCAGACAAATCATCGGGAATGACGTCTGGAAAATCCTGCACTACCTCGATCTCTGCAAGAGTAGGTGACTCACCAGCCTCGGGTACCAACACTACGCTGGCAAGAAAAGCGTTACAACCCTTGTTTACCATGCGCATCGCCTTCAAGCAGAGATGACCAACTTTCCCGCCCAGTTTCTTGGCAAGGGATGAGAGAACTCGTCCTCACCAGGAATGCGAAAACACTCCTCTTCCGACGAAAATCTACTAATGCATAGTGCTCCTCTAGCCAATCCAGACCAAGAATAGCATCAAAGTCCTTCATCTTTAGCAAGAAGAAACACCCTTCTAGGACTCTATCCTCAATACACACAGTAACGACGGAATACACTTCCCAGTCGATACCGTACCTACGAGTCTATGTACAGACAACGGGACTTCTAAATCCTCAGACTCTATGCCTGACCCTAGAGCTAACTGCCTAGCGAACCACTCAGAATGAACGAGTGAGTGGCACCCGTATCAAACAAAACCCGAGCGTGCACACCTATAAGTAAAACAGTACGTTCGGTGACATGCTCCGCCTGCTCGGCATCCTCTCGTGCTAGGGCAAACACTCGAGCTGGGGCTCGAGGCCTTCCTGGTCTTCCTGTAGATGGTGTTGCTGCTGCTACCACTGCTGGGGTTGGCGCTCCACGCTGGACTCCCTGTTGAAGTCTCAGACAATCCTTGATCTTGTGGTCGCTGCTCCCGCACTTCAAGCATTTTCCCGCTACCATCCAACACTCCGTACCACCGTGTGTCTTCCGGCAATGAGGACACTCCTTCTTCACACTAGGGAACGTTGAGAAGGTACCTGAGTACCGCTGGCTGCCACTGGACGCTGCAGGGTCTGGTACGCTGCCTTCTTCTTATCCTGCCGCTGGAAAGGGGCCGCAGGTCTCTTCTGCAAAGCTTTCTTCTCCTCGAGGTACTGCTCCATTTCACCCTCCTGCCTACAAGCAGCGCTAAGGGCCTCGTGCAAAGTATGATGATCGAACGCCACTAGCCTCGTCCTCAGTGATGGCTTAAGGCCCATCACAAACTTCTTTGCCTTCCTGCGCTCATCAGCTACTATGTGTGGTGCATACTTAGATAACTCAGCAAACCTGGCCTCGTACTCGAGTACAGTCTTGGATCCCTGAGTCAAGGAAAGGAACTCCTGCTCCATCCTTTCCTGGATATGCTCGGGGACGAACTTGGCCCGAAAGAGCCTCACGAACTCGTCCCAAGCAACGTCAATAGCACCGTCCTCGAATCGGGTACGCAGTAAGGAAGCCCACCACACATCAGCTCTCTCCTACAACACAACCTTCATAAGCACCAACTAACAGCTCTAATTTAACAGGATAAGCAAGCATATAAAACTAACACATACCTGTAGCATGTGGTGGCTAAAGTGACCTTATCCTCGTCTGCACACCTAACAGCCCGGAAGATCTTCTCGATCTCCTCATCCAGCTCTCGGCTAGTAATGGTCGCTCTCCCCCTTAAAAGAGGGTGGCAACATCCTCTTGAATCTTTCCATGATGGAGGGTCCACCATGGTCTTGAGCCTAGGGAACTGAAGCCTGGGCCTGCTACAACAAACAACAAGCAATGCATATTCAACACAACATCATGCAATTAAATAAGACAGACTACTCTTTATTTTATTATTCCAACCTGAGCCTCCATCTGAGTCTGGAGTGCAGCCTAGGTGTGGGCCTGCGTCTGCATGGCCTGCACTAACCCTGCATGAACACTCCATAATCCACAGGTGGCGGTGGGGGAAGTACAGGACCCTGAGGTGCCGGGGCCTGCTGCTCAGTCTGCTCCTCACGCCTCTGCTCACCCTCACGAGCGGAACCCACCACGCCTACCGCGTGAAGCCATATGCTGCAGTGATTTAGCCACTATTATAGACTACGTTATTTAGTCCTTAACCACTTCTTATCTATCTTTCTTCATTATTAATCAACTCTACACACGTGGACAACTCTATAAGGACTTAGCATGTAATGGAGATGATGATTATGTATATTTATGTACAATCTCAACCGGTTTCTCTGATACCAATCTCTGCGACGACCCACCTTATACCGGTACGATTATACCAATCCACGTCGGTATAGTGAGTCTCATCACAGTGGGACATTTACCCAAGCACTAACATATATGATTGAGATGTACACAAATATAATTACAGAGTAGCGGAAGAAAAAGAACCATTGTCTTTCATTTCATCATCCACATTTAAACATACATGATCAATATAGCAATTTTAAGAACTACAGTCCACAAAATGAACTACAAATTTCAAATTACATTGTTTGTCCGCAATTACATAAGTTCAAATACATAAGTTTCAATTACATACAATGAAAGCAAGTACAATTATGGTGACTCCACAAAGCTACTCTCCTCGCTCGGAGTCGCTCTCCACGGTCTCCTCCAAAGGAGTAGGGTCACCTGCTAAACCTGTACGCCGAAGCAAGGAATGAGTCTAAAAGACTCAGCAAGTAAACTCCATTCACATCATACATGCATACATCACAAGTAAGTCCTACGTTCAATTTCATTACATCAAAACATATAGCATGGTGGAAACAATGATAAGAAACAACCTGTCATGATATTTCTACATAATTCACAACACATGATATGTGGTTTATGTCATTCCAAAATAAAATACCTACCACATGCTTTCTACTTATCTATCACATGAGAGCTACATTCACAATTAAGCTACAACATGATAGCAATTTAGCATGGGATTTTCACACACATAAAAGGAAATGCTCCTAACATGGATTCTACATATTTTTGCACATGTAAAACATTGTTATAAACACATTAAGGTGGCTGTTTTGACATGAATCTAACATTTTCATATCATAAATCACAATTTCACATTCTAACACATGGGGTTCACATGTTTACATATTTGCACATTCACATTGTTTACCTTTACACATTTCACATATACACATGTTCACACTACACAATTTGCACATATACACATTCACATTTTCACATTTAGATGCCGTGACACATAGTCCAAACCACCACTAGAAGGACACATTCACATAACATATAACACGTAGACACCGCCTAGGCAACACAATGACGGCTCTTGGTACTGCGCAGACCGGGAGAAGTAATCTCCACCCTAACCAGTGGTACTTGTCCACATCCAGGATTTCATCCTAATGCCCATAGGATTCTAAACACATTGAACTTTCCCATGGGGACTTTTCCACGGTACGGTTCCACAGCCCTCTACGGAAGCAGTGTCACACACGGCACATTTTACACTTGTTTTTTTTTTTTTGATTTATTATACACATAGTTCTCACACAATTGGACTCATAACCTACATTTCACCATTTGGCATATGGTTCAGTTTTCCCTAACATGATGCTATTGTAACAGAGTTTAAACACTCAGGAATCTACACTAATCATGTTGGAAACTCATTAACAATCCATAACCATAATAAGCATGTTTTAATCACTCACTTTTACATGAAAATTTCACAATGTCAACTACTGTTGCCCAAATCACACGAAATTTTAACCACATGCTATTTGTAGGTTTCAGATCACACATACACATTCTCATAATTTTCTGAGCTACATTGATGTACAGAAATTAAAATACTCATTCACATGCCATTATAAATCAGTTTATCATAGAAGCACAGTGTCCAGGTCGGATTTAACAGTTCACTAACCTGCATCTAACATTCATCTTATTACGAATTTTCCCCGAATTTATCAAGCATCATACAATTTACTGAAATTTAAAAACAACCTACACATGCTCCTTATTTTCCAATATGGAAATTATACAAATTTCATATCATGGGAAAATTTCCAAATTTTCAGGACAAGGACTGACACACATACACATCTCTAGAAATTTTATGAAATCCAATTACACGTGGATCATGTGAACAATAGGCTACCATATCCAAGATCTTTATCTCACATGCATTTCACATAATTCTAGCAATTTATACAAATTACAAAAATGCATAGAAATCTCACAACACATTCCTTTATCTATTTTACATAACATATACATTTACAGTATATCCTCATGCGAAGAACCTAAAAAAAATAATCATATAAAGAAGAACAGCTCACTGTTCTGTCCGAAGAACTAAACGGCAAAGTCTGGCCGTTCAAGGAGGTTAACGGCAGCATCGTCTGCCGCCAACTCAAGATCTTAATGGCAAGAGATCTTGTCGTTAAGTTCCTTTTGTGTACAAAATACAGACCGAACTCTAAAGATTGGTGAATGTAGGGGTTCCAGGACACGAAAAAATCCCATAAAATGCCTAAGACCTACTAGACATACACATGGACGACGGGGATGAGTTACTTGCCTCAATAAATTCTCCAAAGGGATCTAAATGGCCAGAGAAGCTCTCCTTGGGCAGTGCCAAGAAGCCTCCAAAATCCTCTTGCTCTGGTTCTCTGTGGATGTAGACAGTAGCCCGTTGTTGGAGAAGCCTTCCCCAACGTGTTGACTTCCTCCTAGTCGGTGTAGATCGCCGGAGAAGCCTCAATTCGCCAGATCAAAGCCTCCAAAGGTTCAGGTTTTCTCTTGTTCTCACAGCTAGGGTTTCCCTTTTGCAAAGAGCCAAGAGAGCTCTTTCAGGTCACAAGGAGGGCTATTTTATAAGCCTTGGCCTTGGAGTCCCATGCACAGGTGATGGGAAGGATGGATAGCCATTGGGACATCTCCCCAATCGTTGAGCAAGGCAACCTGGAATTTCTGGGTCTGCTGCACACAGAAATTCAGAGAAGTAGACATCCACATAGATGGCCGTCTACTTTACTGTTGGCGTCCATCGACATGGACGTTTACTCATCATAAACATCCACTGATGTTGCCGCCAATTTGCTCTTCGGCCAAACTTAAAACCCATGCAGAAAAACCATATGTATGCTATATATATATACATGCAATATACATAGTATAGTGTACACACTACTACACCATGCAAACAAATAACAATTACATCTAAACATACACATGCATACATAAGTACACCTAGCTAATATGTACGTAGATATCTAGATATAATACATGATATTTACACACAAGCACGAATCCACATATACAACAAAATAAGGACAAAATTTGAGGCCTTACAAAATACCAAATCAATGGCAACACCAATGAACACAACATTGAGTTTGGATGTTGATTTGAAAGGTAACTTGGTAGATCTAAAGACTTACAGAGGTATGATCGGATCCTTGCTTTATCTGATAGCGTCTAGACCTGATATGTAGTTCTCAGTGTGCATGTGTGCTAGATTTCAGGCTAGTCCTAGAGAATCCCACATGAGTGCTCCAACAAGAATTTTCAGATATCTGACAGGAACTCATGAATTGGGATTGTGGTATCCTGCATCTAGTTAGTGTAATTTGATATCTTATTCAGATGTTGATTATGCTGGTTGCAAATTGGATAGAAAGAGTACTAGTGGTCATTGCCAATTTTTGGGAGGGTGCTTAGCCTCTTGGGCTTCCAAGAAACAACACTCGGTTGTTGTCTCTACTATAGAGGCAGAATATGTAGCTGTAGGGAGTTGTGGCACTCAAGTGTTATTGATTAAACACAAACTCCAAGACTACCAAGTAGAACTTGGATGTCTCCCAATAATGTGTGATAATACTAGTGCAATAAATTTGGCTAAAATTCCAATCTAGCACTCTAGGACTAAGCACATAGAAATCAAGCATCATTTTCTAAGAGATAAAGTCAGCAAGAATTTATTTGAATTGCATTTCATTGAAACAACTAAGCAAATTGTAGATATTTTTACAAACTCTTTGTGTAATGAAAGATTTTCATTTCTAAGAAGAGAACTTGGTTTGTGCTTGCTTGATTCATGACTGATTGCTTGCAAATGCTTACTTGAGTGATTGCTTGTCATATGATTTGTTATTGCCTGTTGATTGAACACTTTACTTCAATATCTGGTGCACTTTGTGAGGGAGAGGTTGGGTCAAGAATTCATTGTTTGGAAAGAAAGGTTCAGTGATTCAATATGGTCATAAAGTTGAAAGTGTTGGATACATAGTGATTGCAATCTAAGAAGAATAATTCCTTCAGAAAGTCTGAGATTTGGCTTGAATAAGGTCAACTCTAATGGCAGGTGAGTCGACACTATCTTCTTTGATTCTTAATTCTTTTCATTTTCTTTTCCAGTTTCTGTCACTTCTCTTCCTTCTCACAAAGATCTATGTTTTGAGGGGAGTAATTCAACTGTGAATATTTGTATTTTTGGGCAATTTCTCAGGGGAGTTAAAATTCTTATACTCTAAACTCCATTATCTCTGAGAGTAAAAGAAATGGTTTGTTAATTATAACTTCTAAGTTTAACTTTGAAATTCACTGAAAACATCAAAGAGGTTAAATAACAGTTGCTGAAAGCATTGTATCAAGTGAAAATTGCATCCTATCCATTTCTAAAATTCCCATGTATTTTGATCTCTCCTGCAAGATTCTAAAAATCATCTGAGCTATATTGATTTAAAATTTTTCTTGAGAGATAAAAGATGTTCAAGAATATTCATATAAAATACTTAATATTTGGAGAACAATGACTAGACTCTGAGAAACTGCAAATCCTGATAAAATCAGTTGATAAAATTATATGTCATGATGAGCTAGTTAATTCTGTTCAGGGTTGATAAATTTCTGTTTGTGCTTATTGAGTAATTGGAGATTTTTGTGTCTAACCAACATGTATCCTCACATGAAAAGATGCACACAACCCTTGAGACAAGATGATTACATCACTTGAGTAATCAGAGCTCTAGTGTGTAAAAAGCATAAGCTCTTGCATGAAAAAGAAAGGGTAAATCTAATTGTTCATCTTTTTATAAAAATACAAATTGTCAGTTAATTGAATTTCAAAAATCTGAAAAATCTCAAGATAGTTTTTATCTCAATACATCTTGGTTTGCGTTTTATATATCTATCTAGGGTCACCTTTTTACTTGTGTTGAGTAAGAATTAATAAAATTACAATTTCACCTGAGATTTTTTCACCTATTATTTCTGCTTCTCAGTATATCAGTGTCTTATAATTGGATAAACTAAATTTTAAACTTTCAAACCATTATTTCACTAAGAGGAGTATAAAGTGAGGAAAGAGCATAACTCTTTTAACTTTCTCAAAGTTACCCAAATATACATTTAATCATGGTACATTGCTCCTTTCCTAATTCTATCTGAACAGTTCACTAAATCCTTCATGATAGAGTCGACACATGTCTGGTTAGAGTTGACTCATCTTGTTCATCACTTTCACTGGAACATGTTATCTCTCACTGTTCCGCATGCCCTCCGTATCATCTAGGGCATGTCGACGCTTGACGCATCTCTTCCCCCAAACAGTCTCAACTCAAGTGC
Source organism: Colocasia esculenta (assembly GCA_014218235.1). Taxonomy (NCBI): domain Eukaryota; kingdom Viridiplantae; phylum Streptophyta; class Magnoliopsida; order Alismatales; family Araceae; genus Colocasia; species Colocasia esculenta. The sequence continues at coordinate 24,352,725 of CM024756.1, read as the reverse complement.
TCGTTCGCAACAGTTGAATATAACTGCCTTTCCTCTTCCTTTCACAAACTCTCATTCCGTGCCTGCAAACCTTCTCCTCCATCTCTTGTTTTTCGTCATGGCATCCAAAATGGCAGCCCGTCATGGAAGAAAGTGGAAGGAGGCTAAACCTGTTACTTCAGAACGGCGCACCAAAGCCAGAAATGATCAAGGGAAGAGTTCAGAATCTCAGGAGAAGAAGCCCTCTGTTCCCTCTTACTTTCTCTCACCGACGTTCTCACATCCATGATCGGCCAAGGAGAAGTCCTTCTCCAAAGGGAAAAAGAAGACAAAGTATGTGGATTTGAGCAGTTCTGGTGAAGACGACAGTGTGCAAGCATCTCATGCCATGCACTCCGAAGATTCAAGAGAAGAAAACCCTAATATTCAAGGTTCAGACTAGTCCTCTGATGATCAGTAATCGCATGAACAAGTCAGTTCACATTCGATGGGGTCCAGAGACAGTAATCGAGATGGTACAGATGATTCAGCAGATGAAACTTCTCAAGAGGTTAGGGAAGAAGTCGAAGAGATGCCTGAGAAATAAGCAAGCACTGATTAGAAATCACAAAGTATGAGTCAACCCTCAGAGTCAAAAATTGGCGGAATAGAGTCTAATAATGAGATCAGTAAGTCTCAGGAGGCAGTTCCTCTTACAGCTGAGAATAAACAAATTCTGCATCTAAGAACTGTGGATGTTCTTGATGAAGGTATGAGTTATGTCTTTCTAGAATTATTAGAAATGATAGAATTTCAGCTTTGGACTAGCTTTGTTAGTGAACACAGGGTTTTCTATCCTATTTTAGTTCAGGAATTTTACAAGAACTTGGTGAGCAAGAGAATTCTCTAGAATCTATAGTCAGAGGGATACCATATACTCACCACAGACTTTGTGAGTGAAACTTTAAATATCCCTAATGAAGGTCACAATCCTCATGAGTATACATTCTGTGTTCATGAAACATATACCCTCATGACAAGACTAGAGCATGACAAAGAAAACATTGTCCCGACTAGGGTATCAAGTTTAAATGCAAAAAAATTCCCTCCACTGAATAGAGTGCTACACCACATTTGCACTACTATTCTGACCCCTCAAGGAAGAGGGAGGCATAGAGCCACAAGCCTTCAGAGGTTCCTACTATATTGTTTGATAACTAGAGAGAAGGCAAATCTGTCAACCATTTTCTGTCAACTTCTTCATGAATCCACAAGACCAGAACTGAGAAAAAGTTTGCCTTATGCTACTCATCTGTCTAGTATTTTTCAGAAGGAAAATATTCCACTTAACAACACAAAAACTAGAACAATCCCAAAGTACAACATCTATTGTTTGGCTCACATTGTAAATTTATGAAGCTCAAACTGGAAATAATCCAGTTGGTATAGCTTCCTCTCAAGGTCATGAGAATGATGGCATTGCTATGAACAGCCACAATAAGACCAGAATGAGCAGGGGATGATATTGTAGCTCAATAAGTTTAGATGGCTGAGGATAATCCTTCCCCCACACCCTCTTATGCTACTAGACCTTTCTCTCTAATTCCTAGATTTGATGATCTGGGAGTGGATCTTCCACATTACTCTCCTGCTCCTCACACTCATCAGGAGACCTTCACCTCTCAGCATGCTCCTCCTTCAACTTCAACAAATGAAGTTGTTATTCCTCCATAGCTATTACAGTTACCTCAAGATTAGTTTGCATCTTTACATGATTCAGTTGGCCAGCTTAATGCCAAGTTGAAGAACAGTCCCTCAGATTTGAAAGCCAGTTGGAAGAAATAGAAAGGCAGCTCAGTGATAACATAGACAGACAGGAACAGTCAGCAAGATTTGCAGCCTTTAGATCCAATAAGCTCATTGAGAAAATTGGAGAAGCATTCAACCATTCAGCTTTTACTCAAGCATAGATGTTTGACAAGTTACAGTCAGTTGAAGAAGCACTTCATAAAGGATCAGAACAGCTAGATGGTCAGCTTTCTCTGGAAAATTCTTACACTCAAATGACTGAAAATTTGAACATTTTGAGAGAGTATCATGCAGATATGTCTAATCATATCAGATCCATGAGACATGACTTTGAACAAGTTTGGAAGCTCCATGGAGATTTAGAAACAACTGAGAGCAATCATGCCACTTCTTCCACTGCTGCACCACCGATGCCACATGGGATAGATCAGGTCCCAATTGTTGTCTCTGCCAAGCTAGGAGAAATGCAAAGTTTTATGAACATAAGACTGAATGCTATTCAAATCTATCTTCGAGATAATTATGATGATTTGGAAGCTAGACTGGCGAGGATTGAGTGGAGGCTCATTATGCAGCTACCTCCACCACCTCCTTCCCCTCAGTGATTCTTCTATTTTGATTATGTCAAAGGGGGAGACATTTCATAGACTTTTGACTTTGATGTATTTTTATTTCAACAGATGTTTTTCTGGTTGTAACACTCTTAAGCAATGGCAATTAATGAAACCATCTATGTGCATGTGTGAATTGTTCTTATGTGGATTACTTGCTAATATGTATGGACTTGTATGGATTGATTGTTAATGTACCTTTAATTCAGTCACAGTCAAAACTTCCACATTTAATTCAGTCAAGTCAATTAAAACATCTATGAATCATTGTTGCCATCATCAAAAAGGGGGAGATTGTTGTGTCCCTGATTTTGATGATATCATGAGTAAAGAAAGAAGTGTCATAAATATATAAGAATTCTTCTAACACAAGTTTTTATATGACAGGAAAACTTCACAAAGTCAAAGATCTCAAGTATGTTGACATTGGTTGCTTAATAGGTCGACACACGTCTCAGTGAGTGTTACTAGAGTTCAGTGAAGCACTTGAGTCGACACTACCCAAAGGATAGGTCGACACTGGATAGTTTTCTAGTAGCGTAGAAGTCTAAAGTATCGCATAAGGTCAACTCTATTTGAAGAACAGGCCGACACTAGTTGGTCTTCTGGTTAGCACTGAAGGAAAAGAATTGCATAAGGTTTACTCCATATGAGAATCAGGTCGACACTAGTTGAATTTTCTGTTAGCGCTTAGAGGAAAGAAATGCATGAGGTCGACTCCACTAGTCTATGAGGTCGACTCTAGATGAAGATAAGGTCCACTCTACCATTCTATAAGGTCGACACTCAGATGCTAGAAGGTCAACTCTATACTCTGGACAACTAGTCTCTACAGTAGTCAAATGGATAAGGTTGACTCATGGTGGTATGGAGTCAACTCTACTGAAGCATCTACATTGGTCCAAGTCAAGTTCTATGTGCATCGACACTATGATCAAGTTGTGTCAACTCTCTAGCCCTCTTATTCCAGTGATGAAAAGAGTTTGCTAGCGCATTAGTTCTAGGCATGTGACCTGAGGCCCAATGATTGGGACTCTAGGGAGACTTTACAAGGTTCTGGAAGATATCTTTTTTGGCGGCAAAAAGCACCTCCCAACGAATTGGGATTATGTTGGGGCCCACCAAGAAGATTCTGTGATGCTGATCAAAAAGGGGCGTGGCGTCCTCTTCAGAAGACAACATCAACAGAAAAAGAGTAGAGAGCAAGAAAGCTAAAAAGTGCAGAAAGAGCAGAGAGCTTGAGTTCAAAGAAGATGACAGGCTTCGGTGTAGTCAACTCATCAAGAAGAAAGGATGTTAGATCGCTTCTTCTACCTAGATGAAGACCTATTGCTAATCAACTGAAGCAGAGCATCAGAATTCAACCCAATTCAGAGACAGTTGATCCTTAAAGTTGCCACCAGAAGAAGAGTCGGATGAGATCAAGCCTGGAGAAGACGCAATTCAGAGTTCCACTCCAGTGAAACTGCATGCAAAGTGTTTGCAAAATTTTTGCATTCCTTAGAAATTTCTCTCATTTGATTTTTCTTATTTCTTCTAAATACCAAACAGCTTGGTTTTCTGCTCCAGTTGGAGTAGATGGACTGACCCTACACCTTGTGTGTGAGGATTAAGAGATTGATGCAATCTTGAAGCTGTGAATCAGCAAGTTATATGAAGCTATAATCAACAGTTGTGTGAGTGTTTTCACACATTCGGGTTTTGAGTGAAGCCTCACTTAGGTTAGTGAGGGGTGGATGTTGGTCTCCACACTGGAGCTGAACCACCTTAAAAATTCTACTTGCATTGCTTGGTGTGTGGTGCATTGTCTCTATTGTTTCGTCTGGATTGATATAAGTAGCTCTTTCATATCCTAAGATATGTTTCGGGCTATTAATTTTTTAAGTGGTCAAAATCTATTCACCCCCCCTCTAGATATTCATTCCATACCCAACAGCACTCTTGCCTGATCCTTGTAAAGACCCCTCACTCACAAACATCTTCTCTTACGTAGTACTCATCGAGAGCTAATTAAGGCCTTGGTATTAAGAAGCATTGCACCACCTCAAACCAACCAAGGATGAGCTCTCCTAAATTGACTTCTCCTAACCTCTCCTACATTGACTCCTCCCGATCTCTCCCAACTTCTCCACCTCCGTAGTAAGGATGAATGAGCCCATCTTTCCACAAAGCCCTCATCCTATAGGCCTACACAGAAGAAGCCTCAGAGATGTTGCGAGCCAATTGTTTCCCATGGAAGGTATGCATCTTGAGGCCAACATAATCATGAAGCCCTTGAGCAATATGGTGTGGCGCATAGTCCCAAGGACGCACACCATCATGGCTTCTCTATTAGAGTGGCACCACATGTTGCCCCGATTTCAATACCATCATGACTAGCTAACCAAATAGCTTGGCATGCAATCCCAATTTTAGTACCATCTTGGCACCCTAAGAAGTAATGATGCACAATCATTCAAGTGACAAGATGCAGTAAATTAGTCTGGCTTGACTCTGGACTAAGATCGGATCCAAGGTGGAGGGCTCATGATAGATCATTTGGGCCATGCCTAATAGCATTAATGGGCTCAGCCTAGTTTTAGTCATAAAAAGAGAGCAAAGGAAGAATGAAGGAGGCAACCAAGGAACTTAGTCTCATCTCAAATGCATTGCTTCCTCTTCCTCCCCAACTACCTTCAAAGAAGGGCAATAGTCACAGGTAAGAAGGGGGCATGTGTCTGTGTAGCGACCCTCATTATATCGGTACGGTTTATACCAACCCACGTCGATATAGTGAACGTTGCCACAGTGGGACATTTACCCAACAATAACATTCAGTTGAGATACACGTGAATATAAGAACAGAGTAGCGGAAGTAAAAGAACCACTATCTTCATTTCATTCATCATCCACATTAACATACATGATTCGATAACATTTAAGAATTAAAAGTCCACATAACTTAAATTGCTGAAAATCAAATAATAGGTGTCCATACTTATACATTCTTCCATGATAATGCTAGTACAATGTTCAATTTACATACTATGAAATCACAAAATGCACAGTACTCCACACTCTAATCTCCGCGCTCGGAGTCGGTCTCCAACGTCTCCTCCACAAGTGTCTCGTCACCAACTACACCTGTACGCCGAAGCAAGTAGTGAGTCTAAAGACTCCGCAAGTAATTCTCCCATACCGTACATGCACATATCATAGTAGTTCTACATGCACGTCCACAAGACATAACATGTAGCATGCTTGACATTAATTTTACAACCTATCATGGTGAATATACAATTTAAACACATGGACTATGCTTTCAGATTTCCTAAAATGGAATCACCTATCACATGCTTTCTATTCATTTCTCACATAAGATCTATCTTCAACAACTAAGACATGAAAGCCATTAGCATGAATTTCCGAGCATGCATGAAAGGAAACATACCTAACATGGAATCTACACATTTCTACGCATATACGTAACCATTTTACATGCTTTAAGCTTGCTGGTTTTACATGCTTTAGCAACCATAATCTAACACATGAGAGCTACAACAACGATTAAATCACAACATGTAAGCAATCAAGTATGGAAGTTGTTTATATATGCTTAACAATTATCCCTAGCATGGATTCTAGGCATTTTGCATACATAAACATGATCATAACGTAGTAAAGCTACTGTTAAAGCATGATTTCAGATTGTCATAACATGGATTACAACTCGCATCCTCACATTTTGGTTTCACATTTTTACACAATTTCAATTCGCATATTTCACACCTTACACATGCACTTTTACACATTGTTCACATTCACATTTTTCACATGAACACATACACATTTACACTTTCACATTAGTGCCGTGACCATAGTCCAAACCACCAAAGAAGGACACAACACATCACATCACATTAGACGCCATCTAGGCAATACAATGGCGACTCTTGGACTACGTAGACCGGGAGAACAAGTCTCCACCCTAACCAGCGTACTTGTCCACCTCCAGGATTTCCCCCTAACGCCCTTAGGGTCACAACACATTGAACCTTCTCAGGGGGACTTTTCCCTGATACGGTTCCACTGCCCTCTGTGGAAGCAATGTCACACTTGGCACAATTTACACATTACACTTTTTCTGATTTAAGCACTTAGTTTAGCACATGACACTCACATCTCACCCATTCACTCATTCACACACATGGGCTCTGTTTTCTTGACATGACACTACAATTACAGAAATTTACACTCAAGGAATTTCACCCTTTAGGTTTGAAATAATCAGAATTAAATCATTTTTGCAACGGCATGCATTAATTTGACATTTCTACATAGAAAATTCTATTGCATCATATACTTGTCAAATGACCTGAAATTTCACCACTAGCTGATTTCAGGTTAGGATCCCACATGCAAATTTTTAGATTTTTCTAACCTAAAACCAATTACAGGAAATCTAACATCGAATTCACAGGCTATCCACAATTCACGTTAGCATGGAGTTGGACACCAATCACAATTTTAACAACTCACTGTCTGAACCCTAGCATGTATAGAGCCACATGATTTATTCCCGAATTTATTGGGCAATACACAATTTACGGAAGATTTATCGTGACCTACGCATGATTTCTATTTCCCAAAACAGAAAATGAATAAATCATACAAGCATGGAAAATTCCGAAACTCAGAGCACAGACAGGGTTGTACATACATGGTCTAACAAAATAGGGCAACATGATTTTACCACGGATTTTCAGGATAATGGTGAGAACATACACGTGAACATTCTTCCACATGCTTTCAAATATGTAAATAAGCTCTACCATCCACAAAATAATGTACATTCACATTCCCATCCATCACATTAGCTAGTATACATAGCATATAAGAGATTACATTATATCCTCATCGTGAAGCATATCGAAATTAATCATATAGAAGGGCAGAACAGCTTGCTGTTCTGCTCAGATGAACTTAACGGCAAGCTATGGCCGCTAATTAATGTTAACGGCACAATCGCTGGACGCTAAGCATGATCTTAACGACAACAGATGTTACCGTTAAGTTCAGGTCTGTGCAAACACAGACCCGAGCTCCAAAATAGGGTGAATTGGGGGATCTAGGACACGAGGGAAAATGCACAAAATGATAAACCAACCTAGACACATACAGGACATTATGGGTAGGGTACTTGCCTTTTAGATATACTCCAATGGGACCAAAAGGCTTGGTGAAACTCTCCTGGGCTGTCCCAAGAAGTTCCCAACCAGCCTCCAAGATGGCCTTCCTCCGGGTTCTTGAGCAAGCTCCAGCGAATTCCGAGGTCGGGGATGCCTTCCTTGATGATCCAGCAAGCTCCTTGATGCAGCAGGTGGCCGGATCAAGCTTCAGAACTTCAGATTTTGGGTTCAAAGGTGAGTTTCTCACAGTCCGAAAACAGGGTTTCACCCTTTATCTTTCTTCCTCTCTTGCAAAGGGGCAAAGAGAAGGCTTAGGGTTGTTAAAAATGGGTTTGTATATAGCCAAAGACCTCTCACCCACTCAGGGAGATGTGTGATACCCCTTTCAGACGTTGGAGACAGCTCCCCAATGGGTGAGCTAGCTTGCTCCCCAATTCTGGGCTCTGCAGCGCATGCAGGTCAGAGAAGTTGGCGTCCACATCACTGGACGCTAGGGTTAGTGTTGGCGTCCATATGGTTGACGCCGACACCACATCGACGTCTGTTGATATGACGCCATCTGGCCTTTGGCCAGAACTCTAAAACATGCAGAAACCATGCACAACTTACACCTATATATGTACCATATGTCACTATTATGTACATACTACCATTATACCATTCATACACTATTTACATCTAATTTATACACATGCATGCATAATTATACTAACTAGTACTTACATAGATATTCACGTACATACATACACAACTATGAAGTATTCACATGCAATACAAATAATGCAACAAATCGAGGGTCTTACACCCTCTCCCCCTTAAAAGAACTTCGTCCTCGAAGTTAGAACGACACTACTCAAACAAAAGGGGATACTTCTTCTTCATCGCATCCTCAAGCTCCCAAGTAGCCTCCTCTCGCGAGAAGTTCCGCCAGAGAACTTTCACCGACGCAGTACTCTTGTTCGGAGATGCTGAACCTTCCGGTCAAGAATAGCTATTGGTTGCTCGACATACAACAGATCTGGCGAATCTCCACTGGCTCATGACTAATCACATGAGACGGATCTCGGACATACTTCCTGAGCATCGAAACGTGGAACACAGGATGAACCTAGCCAAAACTGGGGGTAAGGATAAGCTCATATGCCACGCTGCCCAAACGATGAGAATCTCATATGGCCAATGAACCTAGGGCTCAACTTACTATGCCTGCCAAATCTGACGACTCCTCAGTAGGCGATCTCTTCAAGAGACATGATCGCCAACCTCGAACTCCAAATCCTTTCTCCTGTTGTCGTCATACTCTTCTGCCTATCCTGTGCCGCAACAAGCCTCTTCTCTGATAAGCTGGATCTTATTCGAAGTCCCTGAACTAACTCCGGGCCGATCAGCTGCCTATCACCAGTCTCCTCCCAACATAACGGAGATCTACAGGGCCTACCATACAACGCCTCGAATGGAGCCATACCAATACTCGCATGAAAGCGTTGTTGTATGCAAACTCCACAAGAGGTAAATGACGCTCCCCTCATCCTTCCAATCCAGAACACATGCCCTCAAACATATCCTCGAGTGTCTGGATAGTCCTCTCGGACTGTCCATCAGTCTGGGGATGAAACGCCGAACTGAGCTTCAGCTCCGA
>CM024756.1:24279698-24343440 GCA_014218235.1 Colocasia esculenta | reverse complement strand
ATCAACCTATCGTTTAGTGTTGGGTAATTATCCCACTGTGACGGCACTCTTTGTACCGATGAGGATTGTATAATCGTACCGGTATGAAGAGGGTCATTACACTTAGGCTTGGGAGTTACCTAAAAAATAATTAGAAAATATGAATGAGCACAAAATTTTCAATAGGATTTACCTCATAAACAAACCAAATTGGGATATTACAGAAATAATTTAATCATGACCAAGAGAGACAGAGTCATTGTAGTCAAGAATAAGCAGTTTTACGACTCATGTATAACAAGCATTTACAAAGAGGATCATTTTTGTAGGCTAACCAATGTCCAGCATTTCAAATCAGAAACATGTTAGTAATCTGGCCATTAAACTTGCATTTCATGTATAAGCAATTAGTCAAATAGAATTATCATTTGAGCAGTCAAATCTAGCTTATAGTGGTGTCATGCCAAAACACATGATCTTTAACATTTTAGCTGGCTAATAAGAGTTTTCGGGTGCTCCTTCTAGGACCAGGTCAGGGCCCCCAGCATAAGGCATAAGTTCAAGAGATGTTGAAGACCACAATATATACTCTATTGACAATTCATGTATTAAATTACCAAGAATTCCAAGAAATAGTTTAGAGATTTATAGTAAATAGTTTCAAAGAAAAGTATAGTACAAATATTACAAGAAAAACTCCAAGTGTGTATAGAAAAGAATGGAATTATTCAAGAATAATCAGTCAAAAAAGATCATAATTAAGAGTTTAATAACTTAAGATTATTGGGTCTATGACTGAATGTAGTACCTTAGATTCATGTTTGCTTATTTTTTATGATTTATATAAGTTATAATTCATTTACATGTATGTGCGAATTTGGTTTAATATTGCACTTGTTCACATGTAATATTTGTTTTCATTTTCCTTTCATATTTATGTGATTTTTAAATTTTATCTATGCATGTATAGCAATTTATCACTGCACACACATCCCAGAGCGTGTTAAGCCCATGTCAATGAATCTTCTCATTCAAGACTTTAGGATTGATGTACACAAGTTTCATTTTCAACGATGAGAATGTGTATATCTAACTCAAAGTCTTTAATTGTCCCGTTTTAGATATTATGTGAATGTTTGATCGCACTTTGTGGTTATTTACTATATGTGTTTGTATAGTTGTTGAAAATTTTGGTTGGGTCTTCTCACTCCTCTCTGGTATACCTTTATTGATTTTGAATATTTTCTTAGCCACTTAGAAATATGTTTTTAAGAAAATTCTTAATCAATAAATACTTTTGGTATATCAGAGAGGTGTGGGGAGATGCTGCCAAAATGTTCAGCAAAATGTACAAATGTATAGTAAATGACCATCTGAGTGCGATCAAATATTCATGGATGAGTAAAAAAGTGATAATCTAATATATGTCCAACCTATTCATTTTGACTTACTCGAACGATGTGAGGGTGGGTTGGGTTTAAACTCAACAAATGGCCAACAAAGGATTTTTATGGTGAATCTTAAGTTGTTATACAATTTTTAGTGATGCTCGTGAGATGACATTTGATCTATGTAGGAAAATGTGTATGAGAATCGGTCATGGATGTACCATGGAATAGTTAATAGAGTTGAGACAGAGGAGTTTAAAGATGAAGTTGATAGTTTCATTCGGTTTGCATTGAGGAATTCATCAGTAGCAGTTGATCCGATGGGTAACATCTGATGTCATGTTCTGCTTGTAAGAATAGAAAGTGGATATCGACATGGGATGTGCAACATCATTTGTATACGAGAGGATTTGTTGCCCATTATGAGTTATGGTCGTCTCATGGTGAGTAATATCCAGTCGTATGAATCGGCCAACGTTGCCTCCACAAGTACTTACGTAGACATGGTTGTCGATGCTGCTGGTGTAGAGTTCAATATTCCGATGACCAATACAATGAAGAAGTGCCGAATAATATAGCTCAGAGATTTTATTAGTTACTTCGAGATGCTGATGAGCCATTATGGGACGGTTGTGAGAAGCATACACGGTTGTCTGCAGTGTCAAACTACTGAATTTGAAGTCTAAATTTCATATGAGCGAGAGTTGTTTTGATCGACTTCTCTTACTCATCAAGAGTGCTTCCTCAATCAGAGAGGTTGCCCGATGATTTTACCATGCGAAGAAGATGGTGAATGATCTAGGGCTTGGATTTATGAAAATTGATGCATGTCCTAATCATTGTATGTTTTACTACAAAGATGATGCAAATAAGACATCATGTTGTATCAGTAAGCATGATAGATTCAAGCCTAAGAGAGGAGAGAAGTCAAAAGCAGAAGGATGTTCCATATAAGTCACTGTGGTACTTTTCGACCACACCCAAATTGCAGCGGTTGTTCATGTCCCCAAAGACAGCTGAACATATGACTTGGCATGCGGAAAGGGTCCGTCATGATGATGGTAAAATTAGTCATCCTACCGATGGCGAAGCTTGGGCTCATTTTAGCCGTACTCATCCTTCCTTCTTAAGGGATCCACGCAATGTGTGGCTGAGTTTATGCACGGATGGCTTCAATCCAATCAGAGGCACAGTGGCATCTTACTCATGTTGGCAAGTATTTTTAACAACGTACAACCTTCCGCCAGACATGTGCATGAAGTGTGAGAATCTCTTCCTTTTATTGCTAATTCCTGGTCTAAAAACTCCAGGAAAAAATTTAGACATATATCTCAGACCGTTGATTGATGAGCTGAAATTGTTATGGTCAGATGGGGTTCCTATTATGATGCATTCAGAAAATAGAATTTCAATTTGAAGGCTGCATTAATGTGGACAATAAGTGACTTTACAGCGTACGACATGCTATCTGGCTGGAGCACACATGGGAGGTTGACATGTCCTTATTGTATGGAGGATTCAAAATCATTCTTGTTGAAATCTGGGGGAAAAGCATGTTGGTTTGATTGTCATTGTCAGTTTCTACCAAGTGACCATCCATTCCGAAAGTAGAAGGATTCATTTATGAAAACTACAATTGAATTGGATGAGGTAGATATGGAACGGGTGTCTGGTGGAAACATGGCAAGGAGGGTCTAGAACTTACAATTGTATCACAACTGGCTGGTATACCCGACAAATTTCAGGGTTTGGGAAGGATCACAATTGGGTGAAGCAAAATATCTTTAGGAATTGCCTTATTGGTCAACACTTTTGATACGACATAGCCTAAATATCATGCATATAGAGAAGAATATTTTTTATAATGTATTCAACACAATTATGGATGTCAAAGGCAAAACAAAGGATAACGTCAGGGCACAAATGGATTTGAAAGTACTTTGCAGACGCCCAGAACTAGAACTACAACATGTTAGAGAAAAAGTGGTTCAACCTAAAGCTTTATACGTGCTTGGGGCCAGACAAATTAAGGAAGTGTGTCAATGGTTGAAGTAATTGAGATTTTCGGATGGATATGTTTCGAATATTGCCCGTTATGTAAATGTCAACGAGGGGAAAATATACGGAATGAAGAGTCATGATTGTCATGTTTTCATACAAAGATTGATTCCAATTGCTTTTCGTGAGTTGTTTCCGAAGTAGATATGGGGAGCAATGACCGAGTTGAGTCAATTCTTCAAGATTTTATGTGCATTAAGACTAAGAGTTCATGTCTTGCAAAATATAGTACAGATAGTCTATAAATTAGAGAAGATATTTCCTGTAGCATTCTTCGATTCAATGGAGCACCTGATCATCCATTTGCCATATGAGGCTAGAGTCGGAAGACTAAAAAATTTCGATGGATGTATCTGTTTGAGAGGTATATTCCTATGTCTCAATTTATTCACATTACGATGATCTTTTATATTTCCTATGCGTTCATTTGAATTGTTGTCGGTAGGTGCATGCACAATCTTAAGATGAAGGTCCGCAACAAAGCACAAGTTGAGGGCTCCATTACCCAGGCGTACCTTATTTAAGAGATATCGAACTTTTGTTCGATATACTTTGACACAGAAATACGAACTCGACACACTCAACCCCCACGTAATGATGATGGTGTAGATTCTAATGTGTCTGACCGACTCTCTATATTGAAGTGTCCTGGACGAGTGTTCGATATTCTTGTACTCGCGCACTCGAAGATAGAGAGTGGTAGCTACAGAGATCTACATCTCTATGAATTGCTCAGAACTAAACTGTAACGGACCACGTCGTTCAAACCGTAACACCATAATGAGCTTGACACGACTCGTCTCCCGTGATTGGGCCGAAGCCTCGCAAGGGATATCAAACACATATTTCCGTGGAAACACAAAAGAATCATATTAAGCACACATAAGTTACACTGCTTAATATGGTTCTTTTGTGTTTCCACGGAAATATGTGTTTGATATCCCTTGCGAGACTTCGGCCGATCGCGAGAGACAGAGTCGTGTCAAGCTCGTTATAGTGTTAACGGGTTTGAACAACGTGGTCCGTTACAATTGGTATCAGAGCAATATCCGTGTAAATATGAAAGAATGGAAAAGTACATAGCGGTTCCTTATTATGATTTCCTCTGCTGGTAGTTGGTCTTGTTTTTGTAGTAATATATTTGTTGTTTTGTATGGATAAAATGTGTATGTGCAGGTCTATTATGGCGGATAGGAGAGATTGGGGAGGAGGAGGTGTTGATCCTGAGGAGTCTACTCACCAAATGATAGAGAGAATGTGGGAAAGTCTCACGCATATCCGAACAAAGTTAGATCACATTACCAGGCTCATCTTCTAGGGTTGTACCACCGGTAACGGAAGAGATTACGCCGGCCCCAATAGTACCACCTTATGGAGTAGAGGCATGTTAGACCCCGAATTTTTATTCTCTTTTGTATATATATATATGTATATGGATGTGTGTTAGGAGTTCGCTTGTTGTGTGCATAGCATGCGTAGTTCATTGTGCCTACTATAAGTTTTATACTTCTCTTGAGCATGAGCATATACGTACATATATATATAATATATATATATATATATACTATATATATATATATATAATATATATAATATATATATATATATATATATTTAAATATATATATATGTATACGTGTATTCGGCGTAGAAGTGAGCATTAGCTAAATTAATAAGTAATAGGAATGTTCTCTTTTATTTTCCAAGAATCTTAGACTTAGAATGATTGAGTAATATTATGTATGCGTGAGTATGTTTAGTTGTAAACATGGTTTATTGCATGGTTTAGTTAATGCGTACATTGTACTTCGTACATTGCATGTACATAAAGAGTTCAAGCATGGTAGGTGTATTTAGTGGTCTATATTGGAATTCTATACTCCTCATGAATAACATGCATGTATTTTTATGATAATTAGGTGAGAATAGTCAATTGGCTAAATTATGCATATAGTACATATAAAGGAATCCTATGCATATAGTACTTAAGCAATGTTAGGTAAAGTTGTGCAAGTTAATCTAATTACCGGTGCGCATGTTGTATCCATCTATTTCAAGGATAGGTAACCAGTGTGCTACACCCGTGTGTGTATACTATATATATGCCAAATCAAGTGTGTATGCATAGGTAGATATCTACGTACATCTTATCTTAGTGTATTCATGTATGCTTGTGTATGCCTAGGTATAAATGCTATTGATTGCCCGGTGTAGCAATATACATATTATACCTTATACTTGTATGGTATGAAGATATTCATGTGCGTGTTGTTATCTTAAATTGTACCTATGTATGTATGTGTAGGATAAGTAGTAATTATTGGATACTACATGGTGTAGTGGTGTATACACTATACTACATAGATTTCATGTGCATGTATGAGTGGTAAGCATGGTTCTGCATGATTTTAAGTTCTGGCAGAAGAGTGTTTTGGCGTCAAGATGCATGGACGCCATATTATGTCAGCGTCCATATCGACAGACGCCAACCCTATGTAGCCGTCCAGGGATGTGGACGTCATATCCCTAATTTTCTGTGCTCTGCAGAGCGCAGAGAACACTCATTGGGCCAGGCCTCTGATTAGGGAGATGTCTTCCCAACGTCTCGTCTTGTCCCTTCAGCCCCTGCACGAGCCCTCTTGCCACCTTATTCTTTAAAACACCTCTCTTTGCCACCTAGAGAGCTCTCTTGGCTCATTTTCTAAAAGGAAACCCTAGCTGAGAGAAGAGATGAAGGACTGACCTTGAGAGCTCAGATCCGGCGTTCTGAGGCTTGGATCGGCGATCTTCTTCGACAAGGAGGAAGTCCAAGCATAGGAGAAGGCTTCCTCGGCGTTGGACTGCGGCTTGCAACCCCCTTGAACCCGGAGCAAAGGATTTCTGGAGGCTTCTTGGCAAGAGCCAAGAGAGAGCTTCATCGGCTATTTTGATCCGTTTAGAGGTTTTTCTTCAGGCAAGTAAACCCTAGGTCTTGAGCCTAGATATGTCCCCTAAGTCTCAGGAATTTTTGTGGATTTTAATTCGTGTCCTGGAGCCCCTATTCTGAATCTTTTTCCAAGCTCGGTCTGTGTCTTACACAGACAGGAACTTGACGGCAAGAGACCTTGCCGTCAAGTGTCTGTTAACGGCATGCGATAATGCCGTCAACCCCTGTACGCGGTCAGATCATTGACGTGAGTTCGTCAGGACAGAACTGTTAACTGTTTTCTCCCTTAAATGACTATTTTTTCGATGTGTTTCTCGCGATGAGGATATACTGTAAACCCTATACGTGATGTTAGATTCTATTGTGGTGTGTGGATGGGTTATTGAGTATGGTATGAGTAATGCAATTTAATTACTTTGCGAAAAAAAATGCATGTATGTTAAGGCAATGACCTTCTTGACCCTCTGTTTGGATGATTTAGTGAGGGTCGGAAAGTGCTAAATGTTGTGAGCCATGTATGTATGCATCAGTCATCCCCTGCAATTTCTATGATTTTTCCCATGTTTATATGATTTGTTAGAGTTTATATTTTGGAAAATAGAGAACATGTGTAGGACTATTAAATTCTCTAGTAAATCGTGCTTTGTGCAATAAATACGGGTAGAATTTCGTGCGAATACATGTATGTTAGGTCAGGGCTGAGGCATGTTAACTCAATTATTCATGCTAGATTCCATGCTAATAGGGATTTTGAATAGCATGTGAAATGGATGTTTGATTTTCTGTAAATTCGTTTTAGTTAAGAAAAATCTGAAAGCTTGCATGCAGAATCCTAAACCTGAAACCAGTATGTGGTTAAAGTTTCAGGACATTTGGACAACTATACAGTGCAATATGAAATTCCATGTAAAATGCGTGACTAATGCAAGCTATTATGAAATGATTTGGTTTCTGAACAATTTAACCTGGTTAATGAAACTTCTGGAATGTTAATTATGGTCATCTGTAGTAGCATGGTTAGGAGAAAAACAGAGTCACATTGTGCATGGGAAAAATGAGGGAGATGTGAGTGTTATGTGTAAAATACGTGTTAGAACTCGGCATGAGTAAAGTGTAAAAGTTGTGCCTATGTGACACTACTACCCTAGAGGCATCGGGAGCCGTATATAGAAAAGTCCCTATAGAAAGCTCCATGTGATACAGTTTGTCCCAAAGGCATTGGGAAAACCCAGGAGGTGGACAGTACCACTGGATAGGGTGGAGAGGGCTTCTCCCGGTCTGCGCAGTTACCAAGATTCACCACTGTATTGCCTAGGTGTGGGGTATGTGATTATGAGTCGTGTTATGTGTATGCGTTGTGAAAAGAGTTATGAGAATGAGATATTTGTTAGTGTCCTCTACTGGTGGTTAGGACTATGTGTCATGGCAAATTGTTTAAGCAATGAAAAATGAATAAAGTGTGAAATATGTGAACAGGGCACGTGGTAAGTGCCCATGATGCACGTGGTAAGTGCAATCGATGTGATACGTGATAAGTGAAAGTGGAAGAGTAAATGATGTGGAAATGCGTAAATTGTGTAAGTGTAAACATGTGTACATGTCAAATGAGTAAAAGTGAACAATGTGATTGAGTGAGTGTGCAATCATGTGGGATAAATGTGTTAGATTATGAACTTATGATATATGTCATGAAAGTGTTAAATGCATATCCAAACAGCAACCTAAATGTATGTAAAACGATGTTTCACATGTGTAAGAATGAGTAGAATCCATATTAGGAACTTCCCTTTCAAACATATGAGAATCTCACGATAATTGCTATCATGTTGTGATTGAATTGTATATATGTATATAGCCCTCACGTGAATGAAATGGTAGTGAGCATGTAATGGGATTTTCACGTTTGCAAAAAGTTGATTATGAATATGGCAAATGCATGAAGAATATTTGGATTCCATGCTAGTTGAAGGGCTCAATTAGTATAAAAGCTTCATACTTAAGTGCTAATGGATTGCTAAATGGTTTCACCATGTTTTAACCTTCAAGTCATGCCACAAATGTGAACCATGTGCATGTGATCTTCTATGTTAAAACAGCAAGCAAATTGTATAAATAAATACAAAAAGGTCATGTAAAAAGCAAGTAGTCATCGTGCTAACTGGTTCTTTTCTTTACGCTCAATTGCATGCTCTAGTAGTAGAAATATTTATGGGTTAAAAGAATGTGAGGACGAATCATGCTACATGTTGAGTGTATAAAATAAGCGCATATGTATGATGAAATGCTCATGATTTAGAATAAAATTATGGTAGACTAAAGCATACTCCTGTGAAGATAATATGTATTGCTAGTTGAGGGTAAGGACCATGGGTACCTTCGTGATTTAATGATAGTGTGCATCTCTTTAATGTTAATGCCATATTGTGAGTGTGACATGTTTAAGTTTAAGACTTTGGTTTGCTTGCTGACTCTTTGGACTCACTCTTGCTTCGACGTACAGGTTGACAGGTATCTTGCATTAGAAGGAAGCATAGTAAGGACCGTCATTTTGGGAAGACTATTGTGGAGCTGCCACTAGATATACTCTTCTATTCTTTTATCATGTAAATAATGGTTGTGTGGACAATATTTGGACAATGTAGTTCTTTATCTGTATTAATGTGGACATTGTCTTTCTATTTCGCTATTTAGATTGTGGAATGTGTGTTGGTGATGGGTAAGAGTTGAGTGATTATTTTATTCCGCTGTACTCTATTGCTATCAGGTACATATCAACCTATCGACTAGTGTTGGGTACATGTCCACTGTGACGACGCCCTTTATACCGATGGGGATTGGTATAATCGTACCGGTATGAAGAGGGTCGTTACAGAGATGGTATCAGAGCTAAGGTTGAGACTGTACATGGATAGACCATCACCGTCACAATATTGCAAAATCTTCATAGGGAATTGTCCATACATGTAGAAATTACTAATACTAGATGGAAGATAGTAAGGGGAATAGTTAGGATATAGTAACCTAGGTTCTAATTGAGTTATTTATTTTGCAGACAGATGGCTGGACGTGGTAGACGTAGTGCTCAGTCTCGGAGGTATGAGCAGAACCGCAAGCTGAAGAATTTTGTGAAAGGACTTAAGCCATCAGTGAGGGCTAGGCTTCTGGAGCTCGATTCGCGTATCTTAGGAGAGCTTCTAGGTGTGACACCAAGCAAGAGAATGGAGCGGGATCTCTCCCAGAGGGGGAGGCAACTCCAAGGAGAATATGATCAAGCCATTCAAAGGCAAGGTAAGAAGAAGGAGAAACCCTTGGAAAGTCAACAATCAACTGTGACCTCAATTAGCGAGAAACCCGAGTGCATCCAGTGCGGGGGAAGCGTCATGGCGGGAGCGCATGTTGGAGAAAGGAAGGAAGGTGTCTTAAATGCGGTAGCAAGGAGCATCGGCTTAAGGAGTGTCCGAACCTGAAGACAAAGTTTACTCCACAAGGTGCTTCATCGACGACAATGAAGGAGCAAGGAGTAGCTAGTGATGACCTCGGCGCGACGTCACCACAGGTACTCGATGCGATCTTCGAGGACGAAGATCTTTTCTAGAGGGGGAGAGTGTTAGACCCCAAATTTTTATTCTCTTTTGTATATATATGTATGTATATGGATGGTGTGTTGGGAATTCGCTTGTTGTGTGCATAGCATGCGTAGTTCATTGTGCCTACTATAAGTTTTATACTTCTCTTAAGCATGAGCATATATATATATATATATATATATATATATATATAATATATATATATATATATATATATACGTGTATTCGCGTAGAAGTGAGCAATTAGCTAAATTAAGAAGTAATAGGAATGTTCTCTTTTCTTTTCCAAGAATCATAGACTTAGAATGATTGAGTAATATTATGTATGCGTGAGTATGTTTAGTTGTAAACATGGTTTCCTGCATGTTTAGTTAATGCGTACATTGTACTTCGTACATTGCATGTACATAAAGAGTTCAAGCATGGTAGGTGTATTTAGTGTCTATATTGGAATTCAATACTCCTCATGAATAACATGCATGTATTTTTATGATAATTAGGTGATAATAGTCATTGGCTAAATATATGCATATAGTACTATAAAGGAATCCTATGCATATAGTACTTAGCAATGTTAGGTAAAGTTGTGCAAGTTATCTAATTACCGGTGCGCATTGTTGTATCCATCTATTTCAAGCATAAGGTACACATGTGCTACACCCGTGTGTGTATACTACATATATGCCAATCAAGTGTGTATGCATAGGTAGATATCTACGTACATCTTATCTTAGTGTATTCATGTATGCTTGTGTATGCCTAGGTATAAATGCTATTGATTGCCCGGTGTAGCATATACATATTATACCTTATACTTTGTATGCGTATGAAGATATTCATGTGCGTGTTGTTATCTTAAATGTACCTATGTATGTGTTAGGATAAGTAGTAATTATGGATACTTACATGTGTGTGGTGTATACACACTATACTACATAGATTTCATGTGCATGTATGAGTGGATTAAGCATGGTTCTGCATGATTTTAAGTTCTGGCAGAAGAGTGTTTTGGCGTCAACATGCATGGACGCCCATGTTATGTCAGCGTCCATATCGACGGACGCCAACCCTATGTAGCCGTCCAGGGATGTGGACGTCATATCCCTAATTTTCTGTGCTCTGCAGAGCACAGAACACTCATTGGGCCAGGCCTCTGATTGGGGAGATGTCTTCCCAACGTCTCTTCTTGTCCCTTCAGCACCTGCACAAGCCCCTCTTGCCCCCTTATTCTTTAAACACCTCTCTTTGCCACCCTAGAGAGCTCTCTCGGCTCATTTTCTAAAAGGAAACCCTAGATAGAAGAGATGAAGGACTGACCTTGAGAGCTCAGATCCGGCGTTCTGAGGCTTGGATCCGGCGATCTTCTTCGACAAGGAGGAAGTCCAAGCATAGGAGAAGGCTTCCCCGGCGTTGGACTGCGGCTTGCAACCCCCTGGAACCCGGAGCAAAGGATTCCTGGAGGCTTCTTGGCAAGAGCCAAGGAGAGCTTCAATCGGCTATTTTGATCCGTTTAGAGGTTTTTCTTCAGGAAAGTAAACCCTAGGTCTTGACCTAGATATGTCCCCTAGTCTCAGGAATTTTTGTGGATTTTAATTCGTGTCCTGGAGCCCCTATTCTGAATCTTTTTCCAAGCTCGGTTTGTGTTCTTACACAGACAGGAACTTGACGGCAAGAGACCTTGCCGTCAAGTGTCTGTTAGGGCATGCGATAATGCGTCACCCCTGTACGCGGTCAGATCATTGACGTTGAGTTCGTCAGGACAGAACCGTTAACTTTTTCTCCCTTAAATGACTATTTTTTCGATGTGTTTCTCGCGATGAGGATATACTGTAAACCCTATACGTGATGTAAGATATTATTGTGGTGTGTGGATGGGTTATTGAGCATGGTATGAGTAATGCAATTTAATTACTTTGCGAAAAAAAAAGCATGTATGTTAAGCAATGACCTTCTTGACCCACTGTTTGGATGATTTAGTGAGGGTCGGAAAGTGCTAAATGTTGTGAGCCATGTATGTATGCATCAGTCATCCCCTGCAATTTCTATGATTTTCCCCTGTTTATATGATTTGTTAGAGTTTATGTTTTGGAAAATAGAGAACATGTGTAGGACTATTAAATTCTCTAGTAAATCGTGCTTTGTGCAATAAATACAGGTAGAATTTCGTGCGAATACATGTATGTTAGGTCAGGGCTGAGGCATGTTAAATCAATTATTCATGCTAGATTCCATGCTAATAGGGATTTGAATAGCATGTGAAATGGATGTTTGATTTTCTGTAAATTTGTTTTAGTTCAGAAAATCTGAAAACTTGCATGCAGAATCCTAAACCTGAAACCAGTATGTGGTTAAAGTTTCAGGACATTTGGACAACTATACAGTGCAATATGAAATTCCATGTAAAATGCGTGACTAATGCAAGCTATTATGAAATGATTTGGTTTCTGAACATTTAACCTGGTTAATGAAACTTCTGGAATGTTAATTATGGTCATCTGTAGTAGCATGGTTAGGAGAAAAACAGAGTCACATTGTGCATGGGAAAATGAGGGAGATGTGAGTGTTATGTGTAAAATACGTGTTAGAACTCGGCATGAGTAAAGTAAATTTGTGCCTATGTGACACTGCTACCCTAGAGGCATCGGGAGCCGTATATAGAAAGTCCCTAGAAGGCTCCATGTGATACAAGTTATCCCAAAGGCATTGGAAAACCCCGGAGGTGGACAAGTACCACTGGATAGGGTGGAGAGGGCTTCTCCCAGTCTGCGCAGTTACCAAGATTCACCACTATATTGCCTAGGTGGTGGTATGTGATTATGAGTCGTGTTATGTGTTGCGTTGTGAAAAGAGTTATGAGAATGAGATATTTGTTTAGTGTCCTCTACTGGTGGTTAGGACTATGTGTCATGGCAATTGTTTAAGCAATGAAAAATGAATAAAGTGTGAAATATGTGAACAGGGCACGTGGTAAGTGCCCATGATGCACGTGGTAAGTGCAATCGATGTGATACGTGATAAGTGAAAGTGAAGAGTAAATGATGTGGAATGCGTAATTGATAAGTGTAACATGTGTACATGTCAAACGAGTAAAAGTGAACAATGTGATTGAGTGAGTGTGCAATCATGTGGGATAAATGTTTAGATTATGAACTTATGATATATGTCATGAAAGTGTTTAATGCATATCCAAACAGCAACCTAAATGTATGTAAAACGATGTTTCACATGTGTAAAATGATTAGAATCCATATTAAACTTCCCTTTCAAACATATGAGAATCTCACGATAATTGCTATCATGTTTTGATTGAATTGTATATATGTATATAGCCCTCACGTGAATGAAATGGTAGTGAGCATGTAATGGGATTTTCACGTTTGCAAAAGTTGATTATGAATATGGCAAATGCATGAAGAATATTTGTATTCCATGCTAGTTGAAAGCTCAATTAGTATAAAAGCTTCATACTTAAGTGCTAATGGATTGCTAAATGGTTTCACCATGTTTTAACCTTCAAGTCATGCCACAAATGTGAACCATGTGCATGTGATCTTATGTTAAAACAGCAAGCAAATTGTATAAATAATACAAAAGGTCATGTAAAAGCAAGTAGTAATCGTGCTAAGGTTCTTTTCTTTAACGCTCAATTGCATGCTCTAGTAGTAGAAATATTTATGGTTAAAAAATGTGAGGACGAATCATGCTACATGTTGAGTGTATAAAATAAGCGCATATGTATGATGAAATGCTCATGATTTAGAATAAAATTATGGTAGACTAAAGCATACTCCTGTGAAGATATATGTATGCTAGTTAGGGTAAGGACCATGGTACCTTCGTGATTTAATGATAGTGTGCATCTCTTTAATGTTAATGCCATATTGTGAGTGTGTGACAGTTTAAGTTTACGACTTTGGTTTGCTTGCTGAGTCTTTGGGCTCACTCTTGCTTCGGCGTACAGGTTGACAGGTATCTTGCATTAGAAGGAAGCATAGTGAGGACCGTCATTTTGGGAAGACTATTTTGTGGAGCTGCCGCTAGATGTACTCTTCTATTTCTTTTATCATGTAAATAATGGTTGTGTGGACAATATTGGACAATGTAGTTTCTTTTATCTTGTATTAATGTGGACATTGTCTTTCTATTTCGCTATTTAGATTGTGGAATGTGTTTTGGTGATGGGTAAGAGTTGAGTTGATTATTTTATTCCGCTGTACTCTATTGCTATCCAGGTACATATCAACCTATCGACTAGTTTTTGGGTACATGTCCCACTGTGATTACGCCCTTTATACCGATGGGGATTGGTATAATCGTAACGGTATGAAGAGGTCGTTACAAGGCACCTCCTGTAGCCCTCTACTTCCAATGGTACGGAGGCCAGCAAGTTTGGAGGATTCCACCATGATGGTAGAAAGGTTCTTGCGTTTACAACAACCAACATATTCGGGAGGTCCAAATCCGGATACGGCGGAGCCTTGGATCCATGACATAGAAAGGGTGTTTGTTACAATGAGGTGTCCCCAAGCAATAAAGTTATCTTAGCAACATACCTTTGAGGGGTTTTGTACAGGAGTGGTGGAGACTTAAGATGCAGACTGTGTTTTTCCGTAGAGCTGAAGAAGCAATCACTTAGGCAGAGTTTCTTGAGGCTGTCAATAATACTTTCTTTCCGGTGCAAGTTCAGCAAGCAAAGAGGGAACAATTTAGAACACTTCAGAAAGGGAACTTGTCAGTGTTGGTGCATCAAATGAGATTCATGGCCTTGAGTCGGTCTGCCCTGTATATAGTTACCAACAATGCAATGATGATTGAGTACTTTATTCGGGGATTGAGGCTGGAGTTGCAAGATGCTGTTATTCCTTTAATGTGTGGTACAGTGGAAGAGTTAGCCCAAAGAGCAGCATACTTGAGAGAAGAATCAAGCTAGGTAGTCAAGCAGATGGGGATCAAGTGGTGGTAGTTTCCGACTTCCACAACAGTCCACGGGTGTTAGCAAAGGAAAGGCACCTTTGGGAGGATCATCTTCTTCGGGCTTTGGCAAATGGGGCAATAAGCTAAAGAAGATATTTAGAGGCCGAGGAGTGGTAAGTATCAAGGATTTCAGCAAGGGCACGGTTATAAGCCAGAGGTAGATGAGTCTCAACAGAGCACGACAAGGCAGCCTAGAGAATTTCGTGTTACAATTGTGATCAGCTGGGGCATATAGCGAGGAATTGTCCATAACCAAGGAGAACTAATTATGGTAGAGGAGTGCCACAACAGCAATAACAACAACCACATATCAATTATCGGTAGGCAAGGAAGAGGCACACTTTACCAAAGGGGCGGAGGACAAGGTCGAGTGATGGCGATTACCAGGGCTCAAGCGAAGCATCAAATTTATTGAAGGTATATACCAGTCCTGAATATTTAGCAAGAACATTAATTGATCCAAGTGCATCCCTTCTTTATTTCCGAAATTTTCTTGATGTTATGGTGCACCCTTTTGAGGAGAGGCAGTGTGAGCTTATGGTAGGGTACCGTCGGGGGATTTCATGCTTACTACATGTATTTGGATGAGGTACCTATTATGGTTCAGGTAAACAGTTTCCAGCTAGGCTTTATGCTTTGCAGTTAAGGAATATGATATGATATTGGGTATGGATTGTTAGAGGCATATGGAGCGGTGGTGGTTTGCAGGAAAAAGAAAGTAAGGTTCAGCTATCCAGGAGAAATTTTATTTGAGTTCCAAGGTATGCCATTCTATACTCCTAAATTTATTATCTGTTCCTTAAAGGCTAGGAAACTGATAAAGCAAGATGTGTAGCCTATTTGCATCTATTAGTTTGGTTAAGGCAGAAAAAGCAGTGGATATGGTACCTGTTGTTAGGGAATTTGTGGATGTGTTTTCGGAGGAGTTACCGGGTTTAGCACCGCATAGAGAGGTGGATTTTTACTATTGAGTTGTAGCCGGGTAGTATGCCTATCTTTAAAGCGCCATACAGGATGGCACCTGCTGAATTAAAGGAGTTAAAGAAGCAATTGCAAGAGTTACTTGAAAAGGGTTCATTAGCCGAGTCATTCACCATGGGGAGCACCGTCTTGTTGTAAAGAAGAAGGATGGAAGCATGAGAATGTGTATAGATTATTGCTAGTTAAATCAAGTTACTATAAAGACATGTATCCACTTCCTTGTATAGATGATTATTTGATCAATTGCAATCAGAAAGGTGTACTCTAAAAGATTTAAGATCGGGACACCATCAATTGAGGATTCGGGAGGACGACATAGACAAGACGACATTCAGAACAAGGTATGGGCACTATGAGTTTGTGGTTATGCCTTTTAGGCTAACCAATGCACTGGCAGCATTTATGAACTTAATGAACTGGATCTTTCATCCTTATTTAGATCGGTTCATTGTGGTGTTCATAGATGAATTTAGTATATTCAAACTTAGAGAAGAGCATGCAAATCATTTGAAATTGCATTGCAAACATTGAGGAGCACCAACTTTATGCAAAGTATAGTATGTGAGTTTTTGGTGTAAGGAATTCAATTTCTGGGGCATATTATCTCAGGTGAAGGTAGTTGTTGATCCAACAAAATTGGAGGTGGTTATGAAATGGGAGGAGCCAAGACGGTGTTCGAAATCCAGAGTTTTCTTGGTAGGCCGGCTATTATAGACGGTTTATCCCAGATTCTCTAAATAGCAGCACCATTGACAAGGCTCACTAGAAAAGACTACCATTTGAATGGTCCTCCGAGTGCAGGCATAGTTTCATGGAGTTAAAGAAGAGGCTTACTTCAACCCCAATATTGGTGATACTGGCAGGAAGAGGTGGTTATGTGATATATACCGATGCATCTAGGAGAGGACTTGAGGAAGTGCTTATGCAACATGGAAAGGTGGTAGCATATGCATCTAGGCAGTTGAAACATCATGAAGAAAAATAACCTACACATGATTTGGAATTGGCAGCGGTTGTGTTTGCATTGAAGATTTGGCGGCATTATTTTATGGGAAAGATTTGATATATTCACAGACCACAAAAGCTTGAAGTATATCTTCTCCCAGAAGGATAAATTTAAGGCAACGTAGGTGGGATGGAATATCTCAAAGATTATGATTTCAGTTGGCATATCACCCAGGTAGAGCAAATGTGGTAGCGGATGCTTAAGTAGAAGGTAGTTATAAGCCATATTATGATGAAAGAATGGAAATTGTATGAGGAGTGGCAGAAGTTCTTTGTTTGTACCCAACAACCGATGAAGAGCCGTGTTGGCTAATAGTGTGGTGGAACCATCATTATATTGGCAAGTCTTGGAAGCTCAAAAGGAAGATGAATGTCTGGCCGATATTGTGAAGATGGAAGATGTTACCATTGATGATGATTGTATTGTGCGATTTAGGCATGGGTTTATATGTTCCAAATGAAGGTGGAGTGAAGCAGAAAGTGTTGAAGAAGCACACCGGTCCAAGTATACATACATCCCGGAGCACTAAAATTTATCAAGATTTGAAAAGATACTTTTGGTGGCCAAGCATGAAGAAGGAAATAGCAGAATTTATAGCAAGGTGTGCGGTGTGTCAACAAATCAAGGCGTAGCATCAAAGCCAAGGGATTATTGCAACCACTACCAATACCACAATGGAAGTGGGATGATATCTCAATGGACTTTGTTGCAGGTTTGCCCAGGACAGCATCGGGTCACAATGGTATTTGTGTTTTTGTTGATCGGTTAACTAAAGTGTGTAGGTTATTACCGATTAGCATGTCATGGGTAGTGGATCGGTTGGCAAAGTTATATGTTGAAAGAATTGTGCCATTGCATGAGATACCAGTTACTATTGTTTCAGATCGGGATCCCTGGTTTACATCGGGTTTTGGAGGAGTTTTGCAAAGGGTTGTGGGCACACAATTGAGGTATAGTTCTGCTTACCGTCCCCAAACCGACGAACAAATGGAGAACAATCCAAACATTGAGGATATGCTTCGGCGTTGTTTTGGCCTAGGGAGGTGGATGGGATTATCACCTTGGCATGGTTGAGTTTGCCTAAAACAATAGCTATCATTCAAGTATTGGCATGGCACCTTATGAAGCACTTTATGGGAGACCTTGTAGAACACCTTTGAATTGGCATGAAGTGGGTGAAAGGCAAGTAATGGGACCAAATTAGTTCAGCAATGTGCAGAAGTGGTCAAATTTATTAAGGAGAAACTTTAAACAGCGCAAAGTAGACAAAGAGCTACGCATATGTTCGGCGTAGGCCCTTGCAGTTTGAAATTGGTGAGTATGTATTTTTGAAAGTTTCCCCGACTAAAGGTGTTCTAAGGTTTAGTAAGAGGCAAGTTAGTCCTAGATTCGTTGGTCATTTTCAGATCTTGGAAAAATTGGGGAGACAACTTATAGGTTGGAGCTTCTAGCGGATTTCACAGATGCTCACGATGTATTTCATGTTTCCATGTTAAGGAAATATATCTGAGATCCTTCTCAATTCTAAGCTATTAGCGAGATGATTTGAAGCCGATATTTCCATGCCACAATACCCGGTGATGATCAGGCAGGCGGACTCAAAAGTTAAGGAGTGAAAACATCGAGTTGGTGAAAGTTCGGTGGGAGAATCGACAGGTGGTGAAGATACTTGGGAGTTAGCTGAGGAGATGTTCAAAGCATATCTGTATATATTCCAGTAAGTAGCACCTTTCTTTTTAGGTGATAGTTGCATATGTTCTAAACTTTGTTCAGTTTACCGCTTAAATTTCGAGTACGAAATTCTTTTTAGGTAATAGTAATGTAATGATCGGAAGGTTCGGATCGTGGTTTACCAGGTTTTGGAGGCCAGTGTGTGGCCATTGTTCCCATGGGGTCTATGTGGTTTTTACAGCTTATTTGGTTCAGGTTGTAGCAGAGGTGCTAGGCAACCCAGCCAATTCGGGCTCTATCGGGCTCATTAGATCGTAGCGCGAACAGAGGATGCGATTCTCAGGGGCTTATCGCGTTCGATTTTCCAGACGCGATCTTCTTTCTTATCACGGTCTGCATGTGGGACGCGATTACAAATGTTAATTGCGGTCGCCATGCAGGACGCGATATGGAACCACCGTTACGTGGCTATCACTGCATGCATGCCGCGTGGCGCATGCAGGGTGAAGGGAGCTTAGTTGCGTCGCCGAGGAGGATGCGATTCTTATCACATCCGATAACCATGACGCGATTCGGTTCAGAGCAGTTAAGTATGTCCTCCCCTGGCCGAACAGTGCAGTTGCACTGCTCAGCTGGGGAAGGAGTTGCTACGGCTGTGAAGGGTTGCTGGCCATTCTTGGAGCGATCGGAGTCTGTTTGGCGAGGTTTCGGCGCGTGAACGAGCGTGGGAGAGCAGGGAATCTCGAGGTGGTTTCGAAATTTGCTTCTTTGCACTGGTAGGATAACTCTACCATAGTTTTACCCTGTTATATATAGATTGGGTTGGTTGAGCTTGAATGAGGTATTTGCATGTGGGGAATGATATTGCATGATAGTGAGTACATGTAGGAATCCTGTATAGATTTATTTCCTGTTTTACATGATATTGGGACTGAGGTGGAGAGTTTTCCGATGGGGTGCAGGGTGTGCACCTGAACCCCCAATGGCGTCCAGGGCAGGGGACGCGTTCTTGTTAACATGTCGCCTTCTCCCGACGCGATTCCAAGTGGAGTTGCGTCCTGTTTGTTTGACGCGACTTAAAAGGGTAAAAGCAACTTTTGGTTTGAACGCGTTTATAAAAGGGGCCACCCAAGTCTTGGTGAGCTGTGGCCAGTCTGTCCAGTTTGTGTTCCACATTGCTTGGGCTATGTTAGCAAGGCAATGTAGGGTCGGTGTGGGTGGTGTGCACCCCGTGTAACGATTGATATCGAAGAGTTTTGTGTGAATTTATGTGCATAGTGGGTTAGGTTTTATACCTTCCGTAGTTACCTCTCCAGTCGGTTATCCTAGCACCGAGAGCTTAGGGCTTGTCCCGGTACGAGAGTACCGTCGAGGTTTGTGTCGTCTTCCTGGACACCCTCCTCTTGTGCTTGAGTAGTACGTCCGGCTGAGGGGAAAGACGACGGGGACAATAGCTTGTGTTTTAGTGTACGACCATTTATAGCGCGCTCTTGGTTGAGGGACGGACACTAGTAGACATATTGGTCCTCAGCTAGTCCGATTCCAGTGCCTCACTTTAGGGTTCTCAGTCTGAGCACCTAAAGGTGTCAGGCTTGGTCCTGCGCGCGTGTGTGCTCGCAGGTGTGGTGTAGTTTGTCTCCACTCTTCTTGTTTGTTGAGTGGAGCGGAAACTAGACCTTTCGCCCGTGGCTGTGAGACTGAGAGCTGTACTTGTGTGGCTTGTCTGGGTCTATGGGCTGTTGTCATGAACCAGTTCTCGAGACTCTTGTTTGTGTACCCTTTCTTTAGCTTGTGAACTTTATATGTGTTGCCTTTTATTTAATTACTCGCTTTGTAGTTTCATCATGTTTATATGATTTTATGTTTTACAGCTTTATTATTAATTGTGTTTCTCGGCTTGGGGGAGCTACCCTACTGAGCCAATGACTTGAGGCTCACCCCTTTTTCTTCCAGGTGAGGGCGTGCAGGAGGCTTCACGTCCATCTAGTAGCTCGGACCAGCCGATAGCAGAGTCAGGCCGTCACCACCAGCAAGTAAAGTTCTTTCTCGTGCAGCCTTGGGGGTTTTGTCCCGGGCTAAGTTTATGTTATGTTTGATTATATAAGGAACTTGGAATGTACTTTTCTTGTGGACCTATATAGCAATGTAACTTATGTGTGCTTAATATGGTTCTTTTATGTTTCCACACGGAAATATGTGTGATATCCTTGCGAGGCTTCAGCCCGATCGCGGGAGACTGAGTTGTGTCAAGCTCATTATGGTGTTAACGGGTTTGAACGACGTGGTTCATTACATAAACCCTCACATTGATTAGCCCTCAATGCTAATGTCTTTATATATGTACCTCATTTGTTTGCAAATCGCAGAACTTGAGGTTGTGTTGCATTTTCATTACAGAGAGTTTTGACTCAGTCCATACTGCAACGGATCCACGTCTGACTGACGTGCATATTGAAAAGGAATGGGAAAGTCTTTTGCTACTTGGTTAAGATACCGAGTAAGTGTCTAAATATTTGATGCATAAGTGTTATGTTCTTATGCATAAGTTGTTCATAGTTGTCATTGTCTGTCCCTTTTTTTTACATAGGTTGAGCAAGGCTTTATTATGATTCAAGAGTACAAGAGATCATTTATGGGCCCTCAAAGATTGAATGTGTCTATCTAGGCTCATTGTGAATGGATACTGATTTTCACACGAGAGATTATGGACGAAATAAGTCTACGATGAACAGCGGCATATATGTGAAGGGAAGTGCCTACAATGAAAATGAAGTAGAGTATTATGGCATTCCGAAGAAGTCATTGAACTTTAATTTTGCGACAATGCAACCATGTATTCCTCTTCAAGTGTCATTGGTTCGATCCAACCTCTATTCATAATGACACACATATGGGATCGTCGATGTCAACATATGTCCAAGTTGAGTACGTATGAGCCATTCATTCTAGCGGCACAAGCCAACAAGTTTATTATTACAACTAATTGTCTCTCAAATTGAGAGATTGGTGAACGCTTGTAGAGTGAAACAAGGCTATTCCTTGAGTATGAGCTTCTCCCGCCTGATATAGAGCTCAAGATGTTAATGACATTTTTTCCATCAGACCGGAGTGACGCACAAGAGTTGGCTCCTTCTACGCAATTCAATATAGAATTAAATGAACCAATTTACTTATATAAGGATAACGAAGAGGAAGAAGTTGACAAATGCCCTTGACGATCATGTTGTTGAGCGGGAGGTGGAGTCTGATGAGGAGGAAGAGTGACCGATGATAAGGACGAAGAGGATGACTAAGATGACGCTGAATTAGACATATCTTCAGCATCTGATGAGGAATTTAGATAATATTACAAAAATTTGTAAGAATTGAGTGTGTTGCTAATTATATGTTATTAAATAGCTACTTCAAATTTGAGTGCTGATGACCATGTTATATCTTTATTGTTCTCAAAGAGATATGCTGTGTGGAGGACATAGTGGGAGGGGGGCCACCTTGTCCGGTGCACCCTCTACTTCTGTAGGCTGAGGGTCTACGCCGATAGGTGTATATGTACAAAACTCAATTCTTTTAGTGTACTGTGTATATTAACTTTATATTTCTAACGTGCATATAATTTTGCAGGGTCCGCCTCCCTGACTACACTGGCTGTCCCGGTGACAAGTATATATAATGTACCCAAACACAAAACTCTTTATATATTGTTCATATGAACTTTAAATTTCTAAAATGCATATAATTTTACAGGGTCCGCCTCCTGCCTAGTAGCCTCACCTATCCCATCCCATTCAGCAGCAGGTACATGCATGTTTCCATACTTTAGTGAGGAGTTGGCTCAGCCAGCTGATGACAGCCTTGCTGGATTTCTAGGAAACTTAATCACTTCAAGCTTATTATATTGTTATTTACGTTATATGGTTTTTTGTAGAAATTAATGTGCAATTGTAGGGGGAGATATATCCAAGATCTGCTTCCCACTATATTACATCGTTGCTACATACACGTTTCCAGGACCAGTGGACTCATTGAAAGAGTTCCCCCTGTCCGTCCGGATTTGTTATTTGAATGTTCATGGTATTATTATTTTTTACTCATTTAAAGTCATTTATTTAATTACTATCTCTCTCTGTTAGTGCACTAACTTGAGTAATTTAATTTCTAAACAGTAGAGGTACATGTTCACGAGAGAGGAGGATCTCCCTCGATCATGAGCCATCTAGGAGTCTACTGCCCATAAATAATTTCAGAAAGTCACTGTGGGAGGCCCGGGACAAGGCGGTAAAGATCACAAGCAGCGATGATCTCACGGCTTGGATGGATTACGGCCTGGAGTGGATGATGGGACTATT
The DNA here is from genome assembly GCA_014218235.1 of Colocasia esculenta. Taxonomy (NCBI): domain Eukaryota; kingdom Viridiplantae; phylum Streptophyta; class Magnoliopsida; order Alismatales; family Araceae; genus Colocasia; species Colocasia esculenta. The sequence continues at coordinate 24,320,524 of CM024756.1, read as the reverse complement.
GGGAGTCCTTTTGTCATCATTGGGCTACTGACCATGGGAGGAGAGGTCACAGGCAGCTAAACGCAATCGGACAGCTCATTCGGGAAAATGTACATACTAGTGGTCTTGTCTTATGCGACCCCCAGCCAGAAATTGGTAAGTATATTAACCTTCAATTGCTTAATACATTAATTATTATTTGAAAGTAACTACTTTTGTTGAATTGTAAGTGTCATGAGCTCGAGCGTGCCCTACATTTCGTGAGTTTTTTGATCGGACTCATAAGTGTAAGGGGACAGATGACTATGTCAGCAAGAGTGCTCGCACGTTGTCGTCAGTCGAAATATAATTTTTTCAATTTAGAGATTAAATAAATATGTAATAAATAATCATTTTTAACTTGATCTATAGGAGACCTATGATAGGATGATGGTAGATCGCTATGCAGAGGGCACTCCTAGCCAGACTTGGATCAGAGGCTTGGGTCGACACAGCGGGAGGGCCGAGGAAGGGCCGTGTACGAATTGGGGACAACTTGAATACTAATCCATTGTTGTCCTCAAATGCGAGTTCAGTCGCTCCTCCGGCTTATGCGAGTTCATCTGTTGCGACGCCCGACAGTGGTGGAGACAACATCAAAACCCTCATCCGGGAAGATCTATCGTAGCAGTTGCCGCTGCACGTTGGCGCCATGCCCGAGCAGCTAGTGGCTGCCATCCGAGGAGCAGGCCCTCACAGCTATCCCTTTAGGTCAGTATTACTTTTAATTTCATGTAGTTTGAATGAAATGAAACCACTAATCTAAACTGTTAAAACAGGCAAACCACTAATCTAAAAAAAAAACCAAATGTAAAGGGTTAGATCAGCATGTCGTTCGCTCTGACACGACCGGTGGGTGAGAGTGACGTGTGGGAACTAACGGAATCCTAATCGGATTCCCGGTTTGGGTTCGGCGCTCAAAGCACTAATCTTAAAACAACCCAAATGAAAAGGATCAGAACACAGCACCTGGGTGTCCAAAATCTGAAATAGGGATCTGATCGACATGTCATTCACTACGACATGATTGGTGGGTGAGAGTGACGTGTGGGAACTGACGGAATCCTAATCGGATGCCCGGTTTTGGTTCGGCGCTCAAACCACTAATCTTAAAAAAAAAGCAAATGAAAAGATCAGAACACCACGCAACCTAGGGATCCAAAATCTGAAATAGGCATCCGATCGGCGTGTGTTCGCTCTGACACAATCGGGTGGGTGAGAGTGACGTATGGGAACTGACGGAATCCTAATCGGCGCTCAAACCACTAATCTTAAAAAAAATCTAAGTGTAAGGATCATAAATATTTTCTAATTAAACTTAGTGAATATTCATATATTTTGAATTTAAATTTTGAAAAATAATATGTTATATATTTTATTTATGTTTTCTAATGTTTATTTTTATAATATAGGATCCTCCAGCACCTGACGATCATGAGGCGGAGAGAGGGCGATCCAACCGATCTTTCTTGATTTTTTATTTGATAATATTGGGGATGTTCCATATTTGTTGTGATTGATAATTTATGTTAATTATTATTTATTGTGGATGTTCCTATGATGTTATTTTTAGCAGGTTTTTCAATTTATCGTTGTTATTTAATTATTTTTAAAAAATAATAACAAAGATTATTTTGACAGATTTTCTAATGGAATGTTTCGTCGGAAAAATTGTCGTAGACATAATTTCTGATGGAAAGTATCCATCCATTAACCGTCGGACTTTCCGACGGATTGCCGACGGATATTTTCCGTCAGAAGCTTCCTACTTCAGACACTCTTGTTCGTCGGCCAAGGTGTCGGAAGTTCTAACGGATTTTCTGACTAAGCACTCCATCAGAATTTATCGACGGATTTATTTTGTCAATACATTAGTCGAAGGCTTTATTTTTTGGTGGATTTTTTCGACGATTATTTCTATCACAATACCAACGAATTTTGTTGTCGTTGGTAATTTCTAACAATTTTTTTTCCGATCGACTGTTTCCGAGTCAGTCGCTGAAAGGTGGTCGAAAATTTATTTTTTCCAACAAATTTGCGACGGATGAAGACCGCTTTTTCTTGTTGTGGGAGAAGGTATTGTTGGCTACCTTCCAACTAAAAAGGATGCCAAATCTTGGTGGAAGGCCACATCTGCCCATCTACCCAATCTTGTTGAACTAGAACGGGAAGGGTTCCTAGAGACATTTCGGGAAAAATACTTCTCCAAGAGGGTGCAAGAGAAGAAGGCGACTAAATGTGCCACACTGAAACAAAGAGGGATGATTGTGGCTGAGTATGAAGCTCAGTTCTCTCATTTGGCATAGTATGCCCCACATTTGGTGGGCACAGAAAAGTTGAAGACCAAGCGGTTTATGGATGGGATGCGTCCCATGTTCATTGAAAAGCTCAGACCACATAACATCTGCACATACACAACAATGGTCCAGAGAGCCCAGCTGGTGGAGGACACAATGGCCAAGGTCAAAGGCATGAGGGGAAAAAAATCAACAAAGTCGGTTTTTGTAAAGAAAGGCATATCTAATACATCGGGAACCATCCGCAACAACCACAACTATAAAAACAACAACAACAACAAAGGCCAAATATTGGTAATAACTATACTATGTAGAAAAGAAGGTCAAGGTGGAAGGAAGACAGTTAGTCGAGAACTGTCTCTTTTGTGACAAGTCTGGACACCGAGCTAAAGAATGCTGGAAGAAGCTTGGAGCTTGACTAAAATGTGGTGGTCATAACCATTGCATTTCCGACTGCCCTATGTTGAAAGATCAGCCGGGAAGAGCACAGAATGCACCCCGATGTCAGGGATGCCTTAATGCCGTGATAGAAGCTGACCTACCTGAGGAAGGGGGTTGGTGGAAGGTACCATTCTTATTCATTCGCAACCTACTTTTTTTCTTATTGATACTAGAGCTGCATATTCATTTGTTTCCACCGCATTTGCTGCAACTCTACCTGTTAAACTAGTCACCATCAAATCCATAATTACTGTAGCTTTCCCCTTGGCTCTGAATCTGAGGTTACACACTACCTGCCTAAATGTGAAACCATTATTGAAGGATAGAATCTCCCTGCCAATCTCATATGTCTAGATATGAAGGGGTATGACGCTATATTAGGCATTGATTGGTTGATAAAGTATGACGTCGATGTCAATTGTCGTCATAGGAGGGTTACCTTTGCAAGACCAAATCTCCCAAAACTATCTTTTCTTTGCATCTATTACCGCTCAAACCCTGTCATTATCTCGTCCCTTAAAGATTGCAAGCTGATTAACCAGGGCTTTGACTCTTTCCTAGTTTTGATCATTGCGACTGAAAAGAAGAAACCCACTCTAGAAGATATCCCCATAGCTAGAGACTACCCCGATGTCTTTCCAGAAGACTTAACTAGAATATCACCTGAACAGGAGGTAAATTTCACAATTGAATTACTCCCTGGTGCAGCCCCTATTTCCAAAGCACCATATCGCATGTCCCCTACTGAATTGCAGGAGCTGAACAGGCAGTTCCAGGAGTTACTAGATCAAGGTTTTATCAGGCCCAGCACATCCCCATGGGGTGCGCCTGTATTATTTGTCAAAAAGAAGGATGAAACTATGACACTCTGCATTGATTATCGTCAGTTAAATCAATTGACGATAAAGAACAAGTATCCATTGCCCTGTATCGACGAGGTCTTTGATCAAATCTTCGGCGCACAATACTTTTCTAAGATCTGGCTACATCAACTAAGAATGAAGGAGGAAGATATACACAAGTCAACATTCAAGATTAGATACAGTCACTACGAGTTTGTGGTTATACCTTTTGGCTTGACAAATGCTCCAGCGGCCTTTATGCAACTTATAAACAACATATATAGGTCGTCCTTAGACCAGTTCATGTGGTGTTCATTGTTGACATCCTCACTTACTCCAAATCTAAGGAAGAGCTTGAAGAACACTTGAAGATTGCTCTGCAAGTGCTTAAAGATAATCAACTCTATGCAAAACTTAGCAAATGTAAATTCTAGATGGAGGAAGTATCTTTCCTTGGTCACATCATATCCAAGGAAGGTAACTCTATAGATCCATCTAAAGTGGAGGCAATGAAGATCTGGAAAGACCGACAACTGTGTTGGAGATTAGAGGTTTTTTGGGTCTGGATGGTTTCTATCGTCACTTCATTAGAGACTTCTCAAGATAGTTGTACCATTGACCAGACTTACTAGGAAGGCGTGTTGGGTTGATTGTATATTCATATCATTTCCCTCCTATTTTGATGATGACAAGAGGTGTTTTTAAAGCAATTTAAATGAAACATGTCAAAAACATCATACCTGAAGTCAATGTTCAAAAAGCATGTTTCAAATCACATTATCATTTATGTTCATGATAAATCATTTAACTAATGATATATGTGTTTAATTTTCAGGTACAAACACTTTTTACAAAAGAAGTGTCGACACACCCCTCAATGGTGTCGACACAACAACCTCAGTCTCAAAGGCAAAAAGCTGAAGAATTGCCTAGACTGTGTCGACACTAGTCCAGAAGCAGGTCGACATGAGTTGCAGATTCCAGGATTTACACTACCCAGGTCGACGCACTCTCAGGGCAGGTCGACACTGGACTCAGTTCCTAGAACAGTCTGTTTGATGAATTGGGACAGCAGGTCGACATAGGACCAGAGCGGGTCGACACTAGACCCCTTCCCAGAACAGCCTATTTGTGAATTGGGACAGGAGGTCGACCTCACCACCAGGGCAGGTCGACACAAGATCCGCTCCAGAACAGCCTGTTTTGTTATTGGGACAGCAGGTCGACCTCACCACTAAGGCAGGTCGACACTCTACGGAAAGATTCCATCCTAAGATGGATGTTTGCCATGTGTCAGCCTAGGGCGATGGGTATCAACCTAGAATCGTGTGCCCTTGTACCCAAAGGGTATCCTTGGAATCTTTTGAGTATAAAAGTTCCCTAATCGACCCCCCATCACATCAAGAGAGACCCAACTAACTCTTAGAGCCTCCAGAAAGTTTCCTAGCGGCTACAAGAGGTCGTCTCCCTCCTCTGCTCTCCGTGTGCTCCAGAAGACCAATTCTCACAACTCAAGTGTGAGAATTGGAGTGTGATCCCTGTAGAAACCTCTGAAGCATCCCAGGAAGCAAATCCAGTAGAAGCCTTCGTTGGAGAAGAATCAAGGAAGACCAACAATTCCAAAGTGCAGAGCATCGGTTTGGACTTCAAGATTGCAAGCCTCTTCCCAATCCAAGCTTCTACAAGGGAGTACACTTGAAGAACGAAGTTATTTAATACAATCATTGTACTTCTGCTCTTCTGCGAGATCTTTTGAGATCATGCAAGTGCTTCTGCATAGCTCTCATTAGTGCTCTCATTTTCGATAGATTGTTGCTAGAGGTCTAGTCTTGAGTTGGTGTCTAGCACCGTCTTTTGTGAGCATTGTGCTCAGTGTGGTGAGCATTTTGCTCAGGTTGTTGTGAGCCGTTGTGCTAGTTTGAGTTGTCTAACTTGTAAGGTTTCGTATAGAGCGCAGCGGAAACGCGAATCCCTCAGGTAGATATCGTTGCGGCCGTCGGAATCGAACTAAATCGGTAAACCACGCACAGGCAGATCTCATCTTTACCTTTGCGGGGTTGCGTAACTCCCAAATCCGGGGAGGTGGTGGCGCAGGAGGCGCCGGTGCTTCAAGCCGTTCAAGTGTCCGGCCTCTAGACGTATCCACGCGAGCTCCGGACGCAGACGGGATCTCCTCGTTCTCCACGCGTCTCCCGGATCTCAGCTCCACCATGTGCCGAAGAGAGGAGAGAGAGGGTGGGGGGCGCCCTGGGAGAGAGAGGAGGGGGCGGCCAGGGTTAGCCTGGAGCTTGGCCCAGGGTTTAACTCTCAGCGTATATTTATAGACACCGCGGTTTTTCACAAAAACCCAGTCATTGTCTATAAAGAACACCTTGCCCAGTCTGCTCGGACTCTTATGCGTGTGACCCTCTAGGCCCAACTGCTAGTCCAGTTTTCAGCCCATTAAGCTCAATAACTCTTTATTGACTTATGGTAATTAATTAACATCTCATATTAATAATTACACAATCAATTATCGTCTCACGATAATTGACCGGGCTTCCAATCAAGTTGGGTGCCAAGCAACACCACTTGATCCTGGAAAGCATTGGGGTTCAGCAACCCATTCAAGGAACCTTTTGTATCATCAGTTACCACGTGACTTTAATCCTTCGCTCGTACAATGCTCCCGAGTGCACTTAGGGTATGGTCAACTGTCAAACCCTAATGTGTGTACTCACTTGGTTTAGATGCCGCATAACAATATCAGAAAACTCCTTTTCTGATAAGTAGTCTTGCCCTGGCCAGGGACTATCAGGCATCCTTCCGTAGAGCATTCACTCTCCTATTACCGAGAGCGAGCGATCCCATATTGACCACACAATCACCTTCGAAGGTATTCCGCTAGATCCGATCACTTAACTGATTAAGACCTCATGGCTAGAGATCTATAAGTCAAGGTCAACCCAGAAGTCCACCAACAAGGTGTCCTTGGTGTCTCAGGTCTAAGGACCAATCACGCCACTGTGACAATGAATCTAGCTGGTTGACAGTTAGGTAACATTACCATCCAGCGATTCATAACGATCAGTTCAGTGAACTCATTCTCCAATGAGCACCTACAGATTCACCTTAGTGTCTCCACACAAGTGACTATGAGACCAGTCACCCTCATCATATGAGCAGGTGCAACCTGTACTAGTCTAACCGATATCCGATGTCCTTCTCGATATCCTCCGACTAGGAACAATTAAGAATATACGTTTAAAGGATATTAATCTCATTGTTATGATCTCATCATAATTAATATCCATTGCGCATATTCATGGACTTCATAATGAAACGTAAAAACGAATTACACATAATGAATAAAAGCCTTATTATTATTATCAAAGAACAAGATTGTACAAGTTATGATTGGCTTGAGGACATCCATAACTAACAATCTCCCACTTGGACTAAAGCCAATCACCTTTATGTCTTAAACCCATAGACTCTAGGTGGCGCTCAAACACAATTTGAGACAGAGGCTTCGTCAATGGATCTGCAATGTTGTCGACTGAAGGAACTCTTTCCACCAGTACATCTCCTCTAGTGATATCTCCCTGATCAGGTGAAATCGCCTCAGAATGTGCTTCGACTTCTGATGAGACCGCGGCTCTTTCGCTTGCGCAATGGCCCCATTGTTGTCACACAGCAATGGGATCGGATCAGAGTCACCTGGCACCACACCAAGGTCGGTGATGAACTTCTTCATCCACACTGCCTCCTTGGCGGCTTCAGCTGCAGCAATGTACTCAGCTTCTGTCGTCGAGTCTGCAGTTTTCCTGCTTGGAACTCTTCCAGCTCACTGCACCCCCGTTCAAAGTGAACACAAATCCAGATGTAGACTTGCTATCATCTGGATCCGACTGGAAACTCGAGTCAGTATATGCCCGAGTTTCAAGTCCCCTCCTCCATAGACCAGAAATATATCCTTAGTCCTTCTCAAGTACTTAAGGATACATTTCACAGCCATCCAGTGTGTTTCACCTGGATTTGCCTGATATCTGCTCGTAACACTTAGAGCAAATGCCACATCAGGCCTTGTACATATCATGGCATACATGATAGACCCTATAGCCGAGGCATAGGGGACTCTATCCATGGCTGCCCTCTCTTCAGGAGTCTTAGGAGACTGCTCCTTAGAGAGTAATCCCATGTCTCATAGGTATGAGACCTCTCTTGGAATTTTCCATGCCAAACCTTTTGACAATGGTATCTATGTACATGGATTGGGTCAAGCCAAGCATCCTCTTAGATCTATCTCTATAGATACGTATTCCCATACGTAGGATGCTTCTCCCAAATCCTTCATGGAGAAGTTCTTTGACAGCCAAACCTTTACTGATGATAACATCCCTACATCATTCCCAATGAGTAAGATGTCATCAACGTAAAGTACGAGAAAGTGATAGCACTCCCACTGACTTTCTTATACACACATGGTTCATCTTCATTCTTAATGAAGTCATAAGATTTGATAGCCTCATCAAACCTTATGTTCCAACTACGAGAAGCTTGCTTCAATCCATAGATGGATCTTTGAAGCTTGCATACTTTGTCTGGACACTCTTTGGATGTAAAACCCTCAGGTTGTATCATATACACTTCCTCCTCAATGTTTCCATTAAGGAAAGCGGTTTTTACATCCATCTGCCAGATCTCGTAATCAAAGTATGCAGCAATGGCAAGAAGAATTCTGATCGACTTTATCATGGCAACTGGTGAGAAAGTTTCGTCATAGTCAATTCCTTGCCTTTGACGATACCCCTTTGCCACCAACCTTGCCTTATAAGTGTCGATCTGTCCATCTGCACCGATCTTTCTCTTAAAGATCCACTTGCACCCAATAGGTACAATACCTTCGGGCAAGTCTACCAAGTTCCAAACTTGGTTGGTGTACATGGACTGCATCTCAGAATTCATGGCATCTCGCCATTTCCCTGACTGAGGACAATCAACAGCCTCTTGGTAGGTCTTTGGATCACCATCCTCATCAAAAGACATGCCTTCACTGATATGTCCAACATATCTTTCAGGCTGTCTAGGTACTCTACCAGACCTACGCTGAATGTGTGTATAATCCTGAACAGGTTCCGGAACCGATGTCTCACCCAGTGGACTTTGCACAATTTGTGGATCTAGAACCTCTTCTAGATCTATTTTACTCCCACTGTCCTCTTGGGAAAGGTATTCCTCTTCCAAGAAGACAGCTCTCCTGGCAACAACACTCTTTGTTCACCAGGATGGTAAAAGTAGTACCCAAATTTTTCTTTTGGGTATCCAACAAATCTGCACTTATCGGTTCTAGATTCCAGTTTATCTGGGTCATGTCTCCTCACGTGGGCAGGACAGCCCCAGATTTTAACATGTTTAAAATCAGGCTTTCTACCCTTCCATATCTCATATGGAGTGAAGACACAGATTTACTGGAACCCTGTTCAGTAGATATGCTGCTGACTCTAGCGCATATCCCCATAAGGAAACTGGTAACTGTGAACGGCTCATCATGGATCGCACCATGTCCAACAAGGTACGATTTCTCCTTTCCGATACACCATTCATCTGTGGTGTATAGGGAGGAGTCCATTGAGAAAGGATACCATTGTCCTTTAAGAATTGTGTGAACTCTGTACTTAAGTATTCACCTCCTCGGTCTGACCGTAGGATTTTAATACTCTTTCCAGTTTGTTTCTCAACTTCATTCTTAAATTCTTGGAATTTCCCAAAGGCTTCAGATTTGTACTTCATTAAGTAAACAAATCCGAACCTTGAGTATCATCCGTGAATGTAATGAAGTATGAGTAGCCACCCTTGGCTTGGGTAGACATTGGACCACATACATCCGAATGTATTAGTTCCAATATGTCCTTGGCCCTATCTCCATGTCCACTAATGGAGATTTGGTCAACTTACCCATTAAACAGGATTCACAAGTTGCATATGATTCATAATCAAATGGATCTAAGTATCCATTCTTATGCAACTTTTGAAGCCTATTCTCGCCAATGTGACCAAGCCTACAATGCCACAAGTAGGCAGTGTTCACACTATTCTTACTTCTCTTAGGAGAAACATCAACATGGAGATTTTCATAAGAACATCAAGTAGATACAAACCATTCACCAAATTTGCTAAAGCAACTAGTTTATTTCTCAAATAAACTGAACAACTATTGTTCTCAATGGTAAACTTGTATCTACTCCTGTCTAACAGACACAAACCCTTTTCTTTCCTGAAGCTTCCCCAAGCTTCTACTTCTCATGAGCCTTCATTGCAAGGTAGTCCTTGCAATTTTCTTCCGTGTCCCCTGTACTTTAGTGGAAGCACTCAGCCCTTTTCTTCTCCTTTTCTTATGTCCTTCTTTTGTTTTTGCTTAGACTGCTTCTTTGCATTGCCTTTCTTAAAGGCTTGCCCTGCTCTCCTCTTCTTGTTGGACTTTCCAACCATGAGAACAGTGGGCTTTTCCTTCTTAAGGTTGCCCTCAGCAGTCTTCAGCATGTTGAGCATCTCAGCTAAACTCACCTCAATCTTGTTCATTGTGAAGTTCACAATGAACTGGGAATATGAATCTGGAAGTGACTGGAGATGAGGTCCGTGCTTAGTTCCTTGTCAAGAGGAAAACCAAGCCCTCGAGCCTCTCAATCCACTCTATCATCTTCAGCACATGAGTCTGTACTGAAGACCCCTCTGCCATGCGAGCTCTGAACAGGCCTTGGATATCTCATATCTCTCCACCCTGCTCTGCTCTTCAAAGAGCTCTGCAAGTGCTGCATGATGGATCTAGCATCCATGTTCTCATGCTGCCTTTGCAACTCATTGCTCATTGAGGCAAGCATGTAGCATTGGGCCAGAGTGGAATCCTCCTTCCACTTCGCAAACTCAAGCGTTTCCCCTTCAGGTGCATCAAGGGGTGTTCAGCTGGGATCTCACCCTCCAGGACATAGGCAATGCGCTCAGACCTGAGGACAATCTTCAGGTTTCTGAGCCAATCCGAGTAGTTCGGGCCTGTCAATCTGTTGGCATCCAGTATGCCACGGAGTGGGTTACCTGACGACATTTTTGCCTATAAAGGAAATGTAAAGACAATTAGCAGATGTTCATAATAATTAAATCTAGATTAGGACTTTAATCAAGATTAGCTCCCACTATTTTCCGACAGACTGTATAACCCTCATATACAGAATGGGAGACACCGACGGTCTCCTAGTGGGGATCGGAATCTCACAGACTCATAGCATGATCTTGTGGATAGCACAACAAACCATACTATGATCTGAAAGCGGTCAACCCTTGACACTTGCAACTCTTGCAATATCCGATCTTATTTTGGCCCCTGAATTTTAATGACCTTGTGGATAGCACAACAAGTCATTAAATCCAGTCTAAGCAATACCATCATTACGTAACGAGCATAGATTTGGATGTAGCCCTTGTGGATAGCACAACAAAGCTACACCGGTCCTCTACCCCTTTAAGGCATCATCATGCCATAGTTTTAGTCTGTCATTAGACTTGACAAGCCTTGTGGATAGCACAACAAACTTGCCCGATCTAATGGCAATCCTAAAACTATAATGATGGAGGGCCACGTAATTCATTCTAAATGATTACGCTACGGCTTAAAGTTTGAACGAGGAGGGATTTTGACATATTTTATCTTGGTCTCTATATCTGCGTGCTATTGATATATAGAATTTGGAATATCATATATTTAATTATATATATCATAGCACATTCCACACATATCATATATATGAAGAAAAACGATGGATGATCATGGACTTTAACCTAGAGTGGCATTACCAGAGCCAGTTGGTAATCCACAAAAATGGTGAACAAATGGCAGCCCCGCATCTGATGCTTTAGCTTGATGTAACTTTATCTCCATGAAGGTCCTGCATGGTACTCTCCTCCATCTCCGCCAATCCGCTTCTTATAATTACAAGTAATATTTAAATTGGGCTCGCAGGCCCATAAATGTACATCAGATAATAATAAGAAACCTTGAACAAGTCAAGGGGAGTACATAACAGGAGGGAGATAGAATGTACAACCCGGATTAATAGAGGGAGAGAGGGAGGCACGCAGTCCTCATAAATTACATCATTTGCCATTAACCATAACATTCATCACATGATATCTAAGTCCATGACCATCCATCCACATACATCACATGCATCAACAAGCAATTATCACATAATTACTTCTGAAATATTTTACTTCAAAAATATAATAATATATTTTGAAAACCATTTAACTAAACAATTTAGCTAACATGGATACATCTAATCAACATTAGATAAAACGTCATTCAGCGTTACTGCATGAAGTCGCCAAATGTACAGTTAATTAATTTAAAATCACATTTCTAAATCAATTAACATGCTTTAATTAGATAGTAGGAATAACTAAAACATTTTAGATTTTCCTTAAACTAATTAAGCAATGGGTCAAACACTGAAAATTAATTTACAGAGATCTAAACACCTTTAAAAACTCTCAAAATAATTTTCAGAATTTTCTGGGATTTTAAAACCTGTTTAATGTTTTTTAAACAATTAAAACAATTAAAACAATTTAAAATTAAAAGGGGGAAGGGGGGACCGGATCCGGTGGGGCGCGCGGGCCACCCGCGCGGTGGCCCGGGCCCCGCCCTGGGTCCGGGTAAGTCACCGGACCCAGGGCCCGCGGGGCGACCCGCGGGGTCGCCCCCTCCGCCCGCTAGGGCTCGCCCGAGGGCGAGCCCTAGGCCGCCGCCGCCCTGGTTCGCAGGGCCGCGGCGGGGGGGGGGGGCACGCGCCGCCCCGGCGGCCTCCGCGGACGGCGCCGCCGCGCCGGACCCGCCGCCCTTCTCCCTGGCACCCAGAAAACCCCGAAAATGCCCCTACAAACTTGCAAATCGCCACTTCTTGGACTGTCCAAGAAGCTACAACCAGTGCGACGGCGGCACTTTGCAGGCCCGTACGACCTCCACGGGTGGCCAAACGATGCACGAGGGGTTCTTCGGGAAGCCCTTGGTACCAGAACACCTCCATGTACCAAGCGGCAAGTGCACATCTCATGTGCGACCCACGAACACGACAAAATTGGCGACTTATGCACAACGCGAATCGACAAAACACATGAAATATCATACATGAGACGCCGATTCCGAACGTACCAGCAACCTGGCTCTGATACCACTGTTGGGTTTCGTATAGAGCGCAGCGGAAACGCGAATCCCTCAGGTAGATATCGTTGCCGGCCGTCGGAATCGAACTAAATCGGTAAACCACGCACAGGCAGATCTCATCTTTACCTTTGCGGGGTTGCGTAACTCCCGAATCCGGGGAGGAGGTGGCGCAGGAGGCGCCGGTGCTTCAAGCCGTTCAAGTGTCCGGCCTCTAGACGTATCCACGCGAGCTCCGGACGCAGACGGGATCTCCTCGTTCTCCACGCGTCTCCCGGATCTCAGCTCCACCATGTGCCGAAGAGAGGAGAGAGAGGGTGGGGGGCGCCCTGGGAGAGAGAGAGGAGGGGCGGCCAGGGTTAAGCCTGGAGCTTGGCCCAGGTTTTAACTCTCAGCGTATATTTATAGACACCGCGGTTTTTCACAAAAACCCAGTCATTGTCTATAAAGAACACCTTGCCCAGTCTGCTCGGAACTCTTATGCGTGTGACCCTCTAGGCCAACTGCTAGTCCAGTTTTCAGCCCATTAAGCTCAATAACTCTTTATTGACTTATGGTAATTAATTAACATCTCATATTAATTAATTACACAATCAATTATCGTCTCACGATAATTGACCGGGCTTCCAATCAAGTTGGGTGCCAAGCAACACCACTTGATCCTGGAAAGCATTGGGGTTCAGCAACCCATTCAAGAACCTTTTGTATCATCAGTTACCACGTGACTTTAATCCTTCGCTCGTACAATGCTCCCGAGTGCACTTAGGGTATGGTCAACTGTCAAACCCTAATGTGTGTACTCACTTGGTTTAGATGCCGCATAACAATATCAGAAAACTCCTTTTCTGATAAGTAGTCTTGCCCTGGCCAGGGACTATCAGGCATCCTTCCGTAGAGCATTCACTCTCCTATTACCGAGAGCGAGCGATCCCATATTGACCACACAATCACCTTCGAAGGTATTCCGCTAGATCCGATCACTTAACTGATTAAGACCTCATGGCTAGAGATCTATAAGTCAAGGTCAAAACCCAGAAGTCCACCAACAAGGTGTCCTTGGTGTCTCAGGTCTAAGGACCAATCACGCCACTGTGACAATGAATCTAGCTGGTTGACAGTTAGGTAACATTACCATCCAGCGATTCATAACGGATCAGTTCAGTGAACTCATTCTCCAATGAGCACCTACAGATTCACCTTAGTGTCTCCACACAAGTGACTATGAGACCAGTCACCCTCATCATATGAGCAGGTGCAACCTGTACTAGTCTAACCGGATATCCGATGTCCTTCTCGATATCCTCCGACTAGGAACAATTAAGAATATACGTTTAAAGGATATTAATCTCATTGTTATGATCTCATCATAATTAATCCATTGCGCATATTCATGGACTTCATAATGAAACGTTAAACGAATTACACATAATGAATATAAAAGCCTTATTATTATTATCAAAGAACAAGATTGCACAAGTTATGATTGGCTTGAGGACATCCATAACTAACATAACCTCAAGGTTGTGTTGATCATCTGCTCAGTTGTTCTAGACGTAGTCTCTTCTAAAGTTGTGTGGGTTGTAAGCTCTCAGTGTTGGAGTTGTCAGCTCTAGTGGGTGGTTCCCTAGTTATTTAGTGACTCCTCACTGTTGTGAGGGGTGGATGTAAGGAATCACTTGTGTGCTTCCGAACCACCTAAAACTCCTTCTACATTTGTCTAATTGTGGTTTGATCACTCATCCGTTAGATGCTTTCATAGGATCGTTAATATTCCACTTCGATCAACTTGTTTCACATCTATTTTACCACTCACTCAAATCTCATCAGATCTGTTGTTTTTCACTATAACATTGCCCTCTGATTCAAATGTTTTTAAAATGTGGTAAGCTTCCCAAAAAGTGGCAAAGATCTATTCATCCCCCCCCCCCTCTAGATCTTTTCCTCACCTTCACTTCGATCCTTCAATTGGTATCAGAGCGGGTTTACTTTGATCTGATTTGATCTGAGCAGTTTTTTTTTGTTTCTGAGTGTTTATGTGTTTGAGTGTTTGCCTGTTTGTTTGCTAAGCATTTTCTTTCTACTTTGAGTCATGGATTCCAAGGTTTCATAGCTGAGGTCATTCCATAAATAGGCCACCATTCTTTAATGGGACGGACTATTCTTACTGGAAAAAAGAATGCAAGTATTTTTAAGGGCCCAGAACTATGAGATCTGGAAGTAGTGGAAGTGGGTCCCTATGAAAACCAGGGAGAAGAAGACACCTGGACTAGGGAACAAATAAGGAAGCTACATTGAATTATAGTGCCATGAACATGATTCAATGTGCTGTCCATCCCAAGGAGTATTCGAGAATCTCAATGTGCAAATCTGCCAAAGAGATGTGGGATAAACTCGAATTACTCTATGAAGGAACATCACAAGTAAAGGAGACTAAGGCAATATTCTAGTTTCAGAATATGAACTTTTTATGATGAAGTCTAACGAAAATATTTCTGAAATGTTTGCCAGGTTCATGGTGATTGTGAATGGATTAAAGGCCTTGGGTAAGGAATATACAGATGCAGACTTGGTAAGAAAAATTTTACGTTCACTTCTTCAATTTGGCATACAAAGGCCACTGTCATTGAAGATTCAAAAGATCTGTCCAAAATCTCTTTGGATGAATTGATTGGATCCTTAATGACATATGAATCAACTTAAAAAGAATGAAGAACACATAATTAAGACCAGCCTATGGCACTTAAGGCCTCTTCAAGCAATAAAGATAAAAGTCAGGAAAAGACAAGTTCTGAGGAGTCTGAGTCAAATGAGGATGAAATTGCCCTCATGACCAGGCAATTCGAAAATTCTTGAAATACAGAAAAGAAAATGTCTGGGAAAAAGAAGTTTTTCTCAGGTAAGAAACACTTCCTCTTCTAATTTCAACAAGAATCACAAATCTGACGAAAATATTGTCTGTTACAGGTGCAACAAACCAGGACACATGAAGGGAGAGTGTCCTGAGAACAAGAAGGAAAAGCACAAGAAGTTCCAGAAATTTAAGAAGCCAAAGGCCATGGTAGCCACTTGGTCTGATGAAGACTCAAGTGAGGAAGAAGAAGAAAGAAATCCTCAAGCTCTGAAAGTGAGGAGGTTTGCTTCATGGCCAACAGCTCAGATGGAAAAGTAAGTACATCCTTCGAAGACTACACTATAGATGATTGGCAGGATGCTTATGCTGAATTGGTTGAAAAATTTTCTGAAATGAGAAAGAAACAAACACATCAAAAAGAAAATTGAAATCTTTACCATAACCAATCTTCAAACCATAGAATTTGTGAACTGGAAACTGAAGTAACAGAATTGCATGAAGAAAAAGAAAATCTCCTGAACCTTATTGATGAACTAAAACTTGCCTCTCAAAAGGCCTCCCAAGAATTCAAAAACTTAACTGAAAAGCTGGAATTGAAAAACAAGAAAAACACAAAGATTGAAGAAATTGAAACTCTTAAAAACCAGCTAAAAGAAAGGGATGAAGTTATCCAAACCTTCACAAAAGGTAAAGATAACTTAGAGGCACTGCTAGGAACCACCATGACAACCACCTCTCATGGATTAGGATTCAACAAAAACCCATGAAAGACAAATCTGGTGAGAAAAAGGCAAAGCACCACTAATTAAATTTGTCAAGGGTCCTAATCTTGAGAACAGAAATTCAACAAACACAAACAAAACCTTAAACAAAACACAAAACAAAAGCAAAACTCAAAAACAAAGAGACAATCAGGTCGACACAGTCCCCTGACAGGTCGACACCAGTCCACAAGAACAAGGCTTCTGTGGCTGCTATGTCGACACCAGTACAGGAGAGGTCGACCTGCTCAACATCAAAAGCTGCAAACAACTCAACCAAAAATTCAAATAAAAATTTGAAAAATAAGAAAAGTCAAAAGAAATAATCATGAAAAACCTTGGACCTCCAAGACAACATTTCAAGATGATTGGACCAATCCTTGGAGCCAATGGTATGATAACCCATGTTGGTATCATCCTCAATTCTTTATCCAAACCTCTTGATGTACCAACAAATCCATGGATTCCACCTCCTCATCTGAACTCCAATTTTCAAATGAAAAACTCCCCTCCTACAAAAACAAAAATCTTGGTGCTTTCATTCCTAAAAGAAAGAACAAACAGAAAAAGGCTGAAAACACCATGTAACAACAAAAAATAAAAAACAGGTCAAATTTGGGTGAGAAAAGATTACTGACAATGTTCAAACATTCTGATGGTCCCAACTCTGTTTGGGTACCAAAATCTTCTCTCCACTGATCTTTTTGCAGGAAGGTCGTGCACCCAACACCAATGTATGGTTTCTTGACAGTGGGTGTTCACGACACATGACGGGAGACAGAGCCAAATTCTCATTCCTGCTTGAAAAGGAGGGAGGGTCAGTTACATTTGGAGGTAAAAATAAAGGAAAGATCATTGGATCTGGAAAGGTTGGTCAAACTTCTTCAAACTCAGTAGATAATGTTTTATTAGTTGATGGTCTTGATTATAATTTGCTCAGTATCAGCCAACTATGTGACAAAGGTCACAAAGTTGTGTTTGAATCTGATTTTTGTAAGATAATTGATTCATCAACTGATAAAATCAATTCTTTGGAAAAAGAGAAACAATGTCTACATGATCAACCTTAATAAAAACTTTTCTGAAAATCTTTGCTTTGTTGCAAATAAAGATGAAATTGCATGGACTTGGCACAAAACTTGGCCATGCAAGTTTCAGAACATTGAATAAGTTGTTAAGACTGAACTTGGTTAAGGGTCTTCCTGAATCTTTTTCTAATGTTGAAGATCAAGTTTGTGGGATATGTGCTAAAGGAAACAAACTAGGAAATCTTTTAAAACCTTCAATGAGGTACTTACATCTAGGCCACTAGAACTTCTTCACATGGACCTTTTTGGGCCAACAAGAGTTCTAAGCTTAAGTGGCAAGAGATATGGGTTTGTAATCATTGATGACTTTACTAGATTTACTTGGGTTATCTTTCTATCCCACAAAAGTGATACTTGCCTTGAATTCAGGAATTTCTGTACCACTATCTTAACAACTTATCCATATAAAATCAAAAACATTTTAACTGATCATGGGGGTGAATTTGATAACACATCCTTTTCTGATCTATGTGCTGAATTTCAAATATTTCACAAGTTTTCTTCACCTAGAACTCCAGAACAAAATGGAGTTGTGGAAAGAAAGAATAGAACTCTTGTGGAAATGGCTAGATCCATGCTCTTAGGAAGTAATCTGCCCAAATCCTTCTGGGCTGAAGCTGTTAACACAGCCAATCATATCCTAAATAGAGCTTTGATCAGACCAAAGATCAGAAAAACCCCCTATGAATTGTTGAAAAACAAAAGCCAACTGTTTCTTATTTCAAAACTTTTGGGTGCAAATGCTTTGTACACAATAATAACAAAGAAAACCTTGACAAGTTTGATGCTAAGAGTCAGGAAGCTATCTTCCTTGGCTATTCTGAAGTGTCAAGGGCTTTCAAAGTGTACATTCTAAAAACCAAAATGTTGAAGAATCTCCACATGTTATTTTTGATGAAAATTCCTTTTCCACTAATGATTCTAAATCTTGCAGGGAAAGACAAGACAATGAAGAGGATGACCTCATTGTGGATTCTTCACCACTGTTGAGGAGCTTGACAATAATGAAGAGAACCTGAACAACAACTCACCATCTTCAAGTGGTCAGGTAACATTGCTCCAGAAGTGGGTACTTCTCAACAGGTAATTTCTGAACCTCGATATCTGAGAGATCACCCATTAGACAGTGTAGTTGGCAATTTGAATGATAGAGTAAGGACCAGATCATCCTTCTTGCAAAATATTGAAGAAGACCCACTAGCTCTAATTTCCCAAATTGAACCCAAGTCAATTGATGAAGCCTTATCCAGTTCTGATTGGATTAATGCCATGCATGATGAGCTTCATCAATTTGAAGAAATCAAGTATGGAATTAGTACCTAGACCTAGTGACCAAGCAGTGATTGGTACTAGATGGTTTTCAGAAATAAGTTAAATGAAACTGGTCAAGTAATAAGAAACAAGCTAGGCTAGTTGCAAAGGGGTATAACCAAGAATTTGGAATTGACTTTGAAGAATCATATGCCCCTGTAGCTAGACTAGAAGCTGTCAGAATTTTCCTTGCTTTTGCATCCTCCATGAAATTCAAAGTCTATCAAATGGATGTCAAAAGTGCATTCTTAAATGGATATATAAAGGAAAATGTTTTTGTTGAAAACCTCCTGGATATGAAAATGAAAAATATCCTAACCATGTTTTCAAGCTTAATAAGGCTCTCTATGGTCTTAAGCAAGCTCCAAGAGCTTGGTATGACCGGTTGAGTTCCTTTTTACTTGAAAAAGGATATTCTAGAGGTAATGTTGATCAAACATTGTTCACAAAAACAGTTAAAAATCAAATAATTGTAGTCCAAATTTATGTTGATGACATAATATTTGGATCAACCAATAAAGGCCTTTGCACTGAATTTTCAAATCAAATGAAGAATGAATTTGAAATGAGCTTAATGGGAGATTTAACATTCTTTTTGGGATTGCAGGTTAACCAAACACATGAAGGAATCTTCATCAGTCAAACCAAATATGTCAAGGAGCTATTAAAGAGGTTTGACTTTCAGAACCTTAAGCACTCAAGCACACCAATTGCAATTAATGCTAAACTAGAAGAAGATCCATCTGGTAAGTCAGTAGATCCAAAGACCTACAGAGGTATGATTGGCTCTCTCTCTATCTTACAACTTCTAGACCTGATATTCAGTTTTGTGTGTGTTTATGTGCTAGATTCCAATCTAATCCTAAAGAAAGTCACATGCTTGCTGTTAAACGAATCTTCAAATATCTTGTTGGAACATGTGACTTAGGTATTTGGTATCCTGCTGGTTGCAAGTTAGATCTGTTTGCCTATTGTGATGCTGATTATGCTGGGTGCAAATTAGATAGAAAAAGCACAAGGGCTTGTGTCTATTTCTAGGTGGGTGCCTTATCTCTTGGGCTTCTAAGAAGCAACATTCAGTTGCTCTGTCAACTGCAAAGCTGAATATGTTGCAGCAGGTAGATGTGGAACTCAGATTCTCTGGGTGAAACATCAACTTCTTGATTACAACCAAGATTTAGGGTGTGTACCCATCCTATGTGATAACACTAGTGCCATAAATTTGTCTAAAAACCCCATTCAGCACTCCAGAACAAAACACATTGAAATTAGGCATCATTTCTTGAGAGATGAGGTTGCCAAGAAATCCTTTGAACTCCACTTCATTGAAACTGAAAAACAAATTGCAGACATATTCACTAAACCCCTTCCTGAAAACAGATTTTCATCTTTAAGGAGAGAACTTGGTCTTTGTAAATGTCCACCTTCATGATCTCTCTCAAGGTTTGGGTTGAGTGTAATGCATTGTCTAAGGGGGTTCTTTGCATCTCATAATTCTTTGCTTCCTTGAGTTACATTGTTCATATCTCTCTCACTTTCAATTCTATTCCCCTTTTTACAATAAATCTCCAACTCTTATTGTGTTGAAATTTCTTGGTATATCAAATGGTGATTTGGAGAAGGACAAGTTATGCCTGTCTGGACACTTTCACTATGCGAGAGTATATGTCTCCGCCAAGTACTAAGAAATGATATGCAATTGTTGAGGGGAGCTTCTATTGTTCAAGAGGATACTTTTTCTGATTTCAAAATCTTGCTTATTTTCACTTCCATTTCTTTTTGATAATGAATTCTTCAACTCTTATTGTATTGAAATTTCTTGGTATATCAAATAGTGTTTGGAGAAGGACAAGTTAGGCTTGTCTGGAACCTTTCATTATGCGTGAGTATATGACTCCGCCAAGTACCAAGAAATGGATATGCAATTGTTGAGGGGGAGTCTTTGTTGTCCAAGAAGAAAACTTTTCTGATTTCCAAAATTTACATATCTTTATTTTGATGAAAAGTGATTGAAATCATCATCTCAGGGGGAGCTAGAAAATTCACAAGTCATGACTTTGCAAAATTCAAAATTTTTCTTGAATCTCATCAATTCCTTGCATGATGTCATCATTTCGAAGTCTAGAGTCTCAAAATGAACCCTTGAGTGATCTATTATATTTTTTACTAATCAACTTTCAACTATATCTCTCAACCCACAGAAATTCAGATCTCTTCCTAGACTAAACATCAACTTGTGCTTGAATTTAAAACATTTCCTTGTTTGCAACTGATGATTGGATGTATTTGATTTCTATCTCACAAACTCTCCAAAATTTTTAAAATCCAACAGAGCAATGGCACTTGTGCTGAGAAACTGCACACCTTCACAATGAATGAAGTGCCATGTATGTCATGAGGCACTATTGCTAACTCTGTTCAAAGGGGATCAAAATAAAATAAATTCAAAACAAAAGCAAATGTGCTATGTTTTTTTATGATGACTGAGTAACTGGAAATATTGGCGTCTACAAAACGTATATTTTCATGTCAAAAGGCCATCATTTACCCCTTTGAGACTTGACAATGACTAAATCTTAAGTATCCAGGGACTATGGTGTGTAAAAGCACTAGTACTTGAGTGAAAGAGATTTATATCATTTGATAGTTTGTTAAAAACAAAATGTGAACATTATTGGAGATGTGTCTAGAAAGAATCATCTTCATTCCTCATCCAGTTGTTCTTTGAGATTGTGTTTTATTTTCAACACAATTGTATTTAGTCTAGATGACATCTTTAATTCTTTAAAGTTGAGAAATATGGTAGTTTAGTTGATTGTTAGATATTATATCCCTCAATTTCTCATTTTGTTGATTCAAGTCTTGGAATGCTAATATCCTGTTGGAAATTGTTTGAAAACTTGAATTGTGATGAATTTTTGCAAATATAACAAATGAATTTTTAAGCCTCTTAAAAATCCTTGAAATGATATTTCCCTCATTGCTTATCATTCTAAAGATGTCCCAAAATTTCTCAAATTTTCCTCACAAAATTCAAATTTTCTTCAAAGGTCAGGTCGACACCATTCTATCTCGTGTCGACACACTTCCTAGGTCAGGTCGACACTACCTTCTTCCTGTGTCGACACTGCCCTCTTGCCAGAATTTTAAGTCGTGGGTTCCAGATAAGCCCTGTTGTTCCTGCGGGGTATTGCACCACTGCACCCCTTTTAGGCATCAGGTCGACCCGACGATGCTTTTCTTCTCATTTCCGGCAAGAAATCTCACACATTTCTCCCTCAATCAAAACCCTTTTCTCATCATCTCTCATCTCTTCATCAACTCTGATTCCACTCCTCCTTGCACCATGGTGAGAAGTTGGGTCCCCTCGCCGTGGAGCAAGATCTCAGGCTCGTCCAGGCCGGTTCCGGCAGAGGATGATGTTCCCCATTGAAAGAAGAACAAAAAGGCGGAATGACCCTGCAGAGCAACCAGGTCCTCCTCTGCACCTCAGCCCGCAGCCAAGAGAGGTAGACCCTCTTCTTCAGGCAGAGGTAGGGTTTCTAACAACCGGGCTTCTGAGAGACCCTTCTCAGAGTTCTACAGAGTCATCATCTTCATCTCATCTGAGTCTTCCAGCTCAAGCCCACGTGAAGCCAAGCTTATTTTAAAGCCCAGATAGTGGACTTATCAGACATTCAGCTAGCAGACACATTTCCAGAAATTCAGACCTATTTTTCCTTTCAGTCTTGGTTGCCATTCATTTCTGAGTTTCAATCAGTTATCCAAGACTTGTTAGGGAATTCTACAAGAACCTGACATGCACAGATGAAGGGTATGAATCAAAGGTTAAGGGAATAGCAATTGATATGCCAACTGATATAGCTGCCTCTATTTTCAAAGTACCAGCTGAAGGGGCAGATTATCATCAATTTGAATTTGATCTTCATGAAGCCTATTCTATCTTGACAGGCCTACCTTCTGATGCATCTGATCTCAAACAAACCCATGTTACAAGATTCAATGCCAATTCCTTTCCCCCTGTGTTGAGAGTCATCCACCACATTTGACCACCATTATCACCCCTCAAGGTGGTGGAAGGGACAGGTTGACAGATATTCAGAGGTTTATTCTGTATTGCATGGTCAAAGATATCAAAATCAATCTCATGTCATTATGTATCAAATCATATCTGAAACAACAAGGAGGACCTCAAAGATCTCTACCATATGCTGCACATCTGACCTCAGTCTTCCAGCATTTTGGTGTGCCCTTGGAGAATGAGAAATCCCAATCTATTCCTAAGCCCAACATCTACACCTTTAAGAATATTCAGAAATTTATGGGATTTAGACTGGAGGGAAATCAAGTTAGGAGAGGGCCAGTTGTGGTTGAGGCCCCCCAAGCTCAGGAGGAACAGCCTCATGATCAAGGGAACAGCCCCAAGCTCAGGAGGAACAGCCTCAAGATCAAGGGGACCAGCCCCAAGCTCAAGAGGAAACAGCCTCCAGCTGAAGGGGACCAGCCCCAAAGTCAAGAGGATCAGCCTCCTGAATGAGGAACACCTCAAATTTCAACTGAAGGTGACATTCCTTTTCATGCCCCACTCTCACCTCAGTTTCCCCATTTCTCTCCACAACCCAATTTCAAGCATCCACATCTTCTGGTGGGCCTCCTGTTCCACCAGAATTGATCTCCTTCCTGAATGATAAGTTTGAAACCTTGAACTCCTCCATTCAAACCATGTCAAAACATTTGAGTTGAGGATTCAAAGATTGGAGAACACAGTATCTGCCAAATTTATAGAACAAAAAGCTGCCTCAGACTATGCAGCTCAAAGATTCAATAGATGATGGCACAATGGCAGATGCCTCATTCAGCTGAAAGAACATCAAGAAAATTGGAGAGGGTTCTTCAGGGAATTTTGGCAAATTCCCAAGCTGATGTCTTTCAACACCCAACAGACATTACATGAGATCACCAGCACAAGACTGTCTTTGCTCATTTTGTGGATGATTTGGAGAGCATGAGGAACTTCAATGCACATATTGATACACAGATATCTGATTTGACAAAGGAATTCAAGATCATGCAAAGACCTGGTTGGTCAGCTGGATCACTTCCTCTTCACAACCCATTGCAGCTGATCTAGCAAGAATTCAAGCTACCTTGATAGAGAATTCAGATAGAATGGAACACTTTTTTACTCACAAACTCAAAACCATTCAAGATCAAATCAAGTCCAGCTTGACATTCATGGAGAAAAGACTGTCTGATATTGAGACCATCCTACTTCCCCATTCCTCCTCCTCCTCCATCTTCTACTTAATGTAATTTTTCTTTTGATGATGTCAAAGGGGGAGAAGAAGAAAGAAAGAGAAATTTAATGTTCTTTTGTAATCTTTTGGAATGATTGTAATGGTTCTCTTGATGAATGAAATGAAATGCTTTTCTGCTTAGCTTGAATGAAATCTTCAATTGTGACTTCAATGTGAATGAAAATCTTTATGTGAATGTGATTGTTTGAATACTTGTCAAGTTGCTTGACTTCTGTGTACAAAAATTCTCATTTCAAGTAACATTGTGTTCCACAAGTACATCATCATCTGTTACTAAAAAATATCAAAAGGTCTTTGACAAGTTTAAACAAAAAGAAAATAAAAATGTGAATAACAAAATTGCTTAAAATCACACTTCATCAAAACCACATTGTAATATGGATTTATTGTTGCCATCATCAAAAAGGGGGAGATTGTTGGGTTGAGTGTATATTCATATCATTTCCCTCCTATTTTGATGATGACAAGAGGTTTTTTAAAGCATTTAAATGAAACATGTCAAAAACATCATACCTGAAGTCAATGTTCAAAAAGCATGTTTCAAATCACATTTATCATTTATGTTCATGATAAATCATTTAACTAATGATATATGTGTTTAATTTTCAGGTACAAACACTTTTTGCAAAAGAAGTGTCGACACACCCCTCAATGGTGTCGACACAACACCTCAGTCTCAAAGGCAAAAAGCTGAAGAATTGCCTAGACTGTGTCGACACTAGTCCAGAAGCAGGTCGACACGAGTTGCAGATTCCAGGATTTACACTACCCAGGTCGACGCACTCTCAGGGCAGGTCGACACTGGACTTAGTTCCCAGAACAGCCTTTTGCAGAATTGGGACAGCAGGTCGACACAGCCCAGAGCAGGTCGACACTAGACCCCGTTCCCAGAACAACTATTTGTGAATTGGACAGGAGGTCGACCTCACCACCAGGGCAGGTCGACACAAGATCCGCTCCCAGAACAGCCTATTTTGTTAATTGGGACAGCAGGTCGACCTCACCACCAAGGCAGGTCGACACACTACGGAAAGATTCCATCCTAAGATGGATGTTTGCCACGTGTCAGCCTAGGGCGATGGGGTATCAACCTAGATCGTGTGCCCTTGTACCCAAGGGTATCTTTGGAATCTTTTGAGTATAAAAGGTCCCTAATCGGCCCCCCATCACATCAAGAGAGACCCAACTAACTCTTAGAGCCTCCGAAAGTTTCCTGGCGGCTACAAGAGGTCGTCTCCTCCTCTCTCTGCTCTCCGTGTGCTTCCAGAAGACCAATTCTCACCAATTCAAGTGTGAGAATTGGAGTGTGATCCCTGTAGAAACCTCTGAAGCATCCCAAGGAAGCAGATCCAGTAGAAGCCTTCGTTGGAGAAGAATTCAAGGAAGATCCAACAATTCCAAAGTGCAGAGCATCGGTTTTGGACTTCAAGATTGCAAGCCTCTTCCCAATCCAAGCTTCTACAAGGGAGTACACTTGAAGAACGAATTATTTAATACAATTCATTGTACTTCGTTCTTCTGAGATATCTTTTGAGATTATGCAAGTGCTTCTGCATAGCTCTCATTAGTGCTCTCATTTTCGACTAGATCTGTGCTAGAAGGTCTATGTCTTGAGTTGGTGTCTAGCAAGTCTTTTGTGAGCATTGTGCTCAAGTTGTGTGAGCATTGTGCTCAGGTTGTTGTGAGCCGTTGTGCTCAGTTTGAGTTGTCTAACTCAAGGTTGTGTTGAGCAGTCTTGCTCAGTTGTTCTAGAGTAGTCTTACTCTAGAAGTTGTGTAGTTGTAAGCTCTCAAGTGTTGGAGTTGTCACTCCAGTGGGTGTGTTACCCAGTTGTTTTAGTGAATCCTCACTGGGTGTGAGGGGTGGATGTAGGAATCACTTGGGTGATTTCCGAACCACCTAAAAATCCTTGTGCATTTGTCTAATTGTGGTTTGATCATTTCATCCGTTAGATGCTTGCATAGGATCGGTTAATATTCACTTAATCAACTTGTTTCACATCTATTTTATCAACTCACTCAAATCTCATCAGATCTGTTGTTTTTCACTGATAAAATTCCCTCTGATTCAAAAGTGTTTTTAAATTGTGTAAGCTTCCGCAAAAAGTGGAAAAGATCTATTCATCCCCCCCCCCCTTCTAGATCTTTTCCTCACCTTCACTTCGATCCTTCAAGGAGAACCCATTCACATGGATACTAAATGTGAAGATAGTTTCATGTCACTGAAAGAGCACTTAACTTCCACATTTGTACTGACATACTAGTTGCCGAAGGAAGCTTCGAAGTTTACACTGATGCATCAGGAATCGGCCTCGGTTGTGTATTGATGCAAAATGGGAAGGTGATATGTTATGCATCCAGACAAGTGACGAAGCACGAAGATAACTACCCTATGCATGATCTGGAGCTAGCAGCCGCAGTCTTCGCCTTAAAGATACGCCGACATTACTTATATGGTGAGAAGTTCATTGTATTTTCTAACCATAAAAAGTTTGAAATATCTATTTTCTTAGCAGGAATTGAACATGAGACAGCGGAGGTAGTTGGAGTATCTAAAAGACTTCGACTTCACTATCCAATATCACCCAAGTAAAGCAAATTATGTGGCAGATGCTCTTAGCAAGAAGCCAATGGCTACCTTATCAAGTCTTATGGTGGGAGAATGGCGATTATTAGAAGACTTTACCCAGCTGAATATAGATGCATGTACCAAAAGAAAGGGGTGTATGATTGCTAGTATTAGAGCACAACCTACTCTACTCTAAGACATCCGAGTACTTCAAGACAATGTGTAACGTCGCGTGCTTTTCGGAACCTTTTTGGATCATATGTGTTGTGGTTGTGGCGGCCGTTGTGAGGCCAGTGTGAGTTGGTTGTGTGGAATGTGTGGTTTGTTCAGGTGAGGTGCAGGTTTGGTCCTGAAATGAAATAGGACCTACTGCAGTTGAGTTGGAGTGGCGGCCAGGGGTGGCCATTGACTTGTTGGCGTCCAGGTAAAGTGCCGTTGACTTCATGAACCTGGCGGCATAAGATATGGACGTTTATGGTGGCGGTTGCCTTAAACGGCAGAGGGGTTGATGCCAACCTGAGAATTCTGCAGGTTATAGGGTCACCGAGAGCAGGTTCTCCACCTGGTTCTCTCTTTCCCTTGCCCCAGCTTCATGCCCCTGCATCCCTAAAGCTTCCAACAGGTTCAGGAAAGTGGTTGGAGGATCGTGGAACGTGTGGCGTTGTCGAATCACGCGAGGAAACGCCGTGGCGTGGTGCAATTGCCGCTGGAGCTCGCGGAGGGTTTGGTGTGAACCAGGAGATTTCAGGAGGTTTAGGCGTGTTCTGAGGTAGGGAATGACCCTTGTAATTCCTATAGGTCGTGATAATGAAATTAGATAACATGAATCTGCATGAAAATGGTGATTTTGGGTTATGGTATCCATGCGGGGAATAATGGGTGGTTTGAGTAATTTAGTGAATGAATCATGTTATTTTGAGTTGTTTGGGATTCATGTTTGTTAGAGGAAGTATTTCCTAACGTTTTTTCGATGGTTTTGGGATTAAATATACCTGTAGAATCGGTTAGGGTTTCTACAGGAATAGTGGCTGAAGAGCTTGGCGTCAACATCGACTGTCGCCAAGTTCATCAGCTGGGATATAAACGGCCATATCCCTTGTCGTCTATTTCCCATAAGCGGCAATCGATGTTGCCGCCAGCATGTGTAGAAGCAGAAATAACTGATTATGGTATTTAACGATAATGTATGGTGTGTTGACACCTGAGGTGCACTGAAGGCACATAGTTTCTGTGTTTAGCATACAAGGTATGCAATTAATTACTTACTTTCGTGGTTGTGTGTCGTTCATGCGAGACCAGTTGGGTTCACGTGTAGTGGACCATTGTTACCTGAGGTTTACGTGAGGTTTCACGTGGTTTGTGTGTGACGTGCACGTGGTTTGTGTACGTGGTGAGTAGTACGATGCCTACCGTGGTTACCTCTCCAGTTGGGTGCCCCAGGTTCTTTGTGAGCTAGGCTGTTAGCTCGGGGCTTTGTCCCGGTACTTGTGTTGTACTGTCGAGGTCTGTGTCGTCTGACCTGGACACCTCACTCTTGTGTTTGAGTTGCACGTCCGGCTAAGGGAAAGACGACAGTGGGATAGTGACACTTGTATTTGTCTTTAGTCACTTGTAGCGCGCTCGTAGTTGGGGGTACGGACACCAGTAGACATACTGGACCCCAGCTAGTCCTTTTCCAGTGCCTCACTCTAGAGAGCCCAGGCCAGGGTCTCCAGAGGTGCCAAGCATGGGCCTGTGACCGTGTGGTTCGCAGGTGGTGGTGTTTAGTTGGTCTCCACAGTTGCTTGACCTTTTCACGTGGAGCGGCAGTTGGACCTTTCGTCCGTGGCTGCGAGACTGAGAGGTAGACCTGTGTTAGCTTGTCCGAGTCAGTTTCTAGTGTCGCGAACCAGTTCACGTGGCTCGTGTTTGGCTGTCTCTACTTTAGCTTGTACACCTTTACTGGTTTGCCGTTTAATTATTACAGTTGTTTTTCGTAGTCGGCAGACGGTGAGTACTTTTACAGCTTTTATATCCTGCTTAGCTGTTCTATAAATTGTTGGTATTGTTTACTGCTTTCGTACGTGTGGTTTGGTTTTGCTCGGTGTTGGGGGAGTTCCCTACTGAGCCAGTGACTAGCGAGGCTCACCCCTACCCCCACAGGTGAGAGCGAGGAGGACGTTTCTCGATCGTCGTCCAGTTCAGAGCCGCGTCGTAGCGGTGCTGGGTCAGTACTTCCAGCTATGTAGTAACAGCTCCAGCAGTGTAGAGTAGCTAGTTTGTTTATTTTCTTCAGTTGTACCTCGGGGTATGCCCCAGGCTCTTGTACTTCTTTTCAGTTTTGTGGAAATATGGCTATGTAACTTGTGAAATATATATAAAGTGTGATGTGTTCCTTTGTGTTTACACGGACTGTGGTTTGGTATCCCTTGCGAGGCTTCGGCCCGTTCGCAGGAGGCAGACTCGGATCAAGTACGTTATCAGTTTAACGGGCTTGGCCGAGGTGTTCCGTCACAGTTGGTATCAGAGCAAGGTCCGTGGTAATATAAGGGAACTAGAAAGATACATAGCCTTTTTTTGGTTTTTTGTACACTGCTGGTAGGGACCCTGGTTTTTGATAATTTGTTGTTTTGATTTCTGTTTAATGTTTTGTTTATGTAGACATTTCTGGAATGGCTGATAGAAGAGATTGGGGTGGTGGAGGAGATGATCCAGAGGAAGTACCCAGCGTATGATAGAAAGAATCTGGGAAAGCCTCACGGATATTCGGGCGAGGATGGATTAGCAGGTGCCGGTACCACCGGTTGTAGTGCCACCTGGGGATGGAGAGACTGTACCTATTGCTCTAGTCCCGCCAAGAGTAGAGGTGCCTTTTGTAGCACCTGTGCCACCACCACCGCCAGTATTAATAGCAGAAGAACCAGTAATGCAAGTTGAGAAGTTTCTGAGATTGTAGCCACCTACTTATTCAGGAGGGCCGAATCCAGATACAGCAGAGCACTGGGTTCATGAAATTGAAAGGGTTTTTGCGACTATGAGGTGTCCGGTAGCAGATAAAGTTGTGTTAGCTGCTTATCAGTTGAGAGGTTTTGCATTAGAATGGTGGTGACTGAAGATGTAGACCACCTTTGCAGGCAGGACAGAAGAGGCTATTACTTGGTCGGAATTTCTTGATGTATTTAACGATACATTCTTTCCGATTCAAGTACAGCAAGTGAAAAGAGAGCAGTTTCGGACGCTCCAGCAAGGTAACTCTTCGGTTTTAGAGTACCAGATGAGGTTTATGGCTCTCAATCGTTATGCACCTTATGTAGTATCGGATAATAATATGATGGTTGAGTATTTTATTAGAGGTTTGAGAGTGGAGTTGCAGGATGCAATAGTACCTCTCATGTGTAAGACAGTAGAAGAAGCAGCCCAGAGAGCAGCTACGTTGGAGAGGTCTATTCGGACTCGACAGGCGGGCGAGTCAGGTTCAGGTAGTTTTCGGCTACCACAGCAGTCAGTGGGTGCAAGTAAGGGTAAAGCACCAGCAGGACCTTCTTCATCAGGTTTTGGTAAATGGGGTCAGAAATTAAAGCAAGCATTTAAAGGAAAAGGAAGAGGATGGGGAGGTCGTCAGCAAGTTCAGCAAGGCCGAGGTAGGCCTGAGGTGGAGGAGTCGCAGCAGAGCACTGCCAGGCAGCCTATTACTCCACCAGGATATAGATGTTATAATTGTAATCAGTCGGGGCATTTGATTCGCAATTGTCCCTATCCGAGAGAATATGGGTATGGAAGAGGTGTGCAGAGTAGCAGCAACCTCAGCAGTTTCAGCAGCCACAGGCAGGTCGTGGCAGAGGAGTACCGCAGCAGCGAGGAAGGGGCCGGGTTATGGCTATCACCCGAGCCCAGGCGGAGGCATCGAATATGATAGAAGGTATTTTACCTCTTTATGATTACTCAGCAAGAGTTTTATTTGATTCGGGTGCCTCTCATTCTTTTATTTCTGAAGGATTTCTGGATTGTATGACTCATCCTTTAGAGGAAAAGTCTTATGAGTTAGTAGTGGAAGTTCCCTCGGGTGAGTTCTTACTCACTTCGAGCTATATAGATGAAGCTCCTATTATGATTGAAGGGAATCAGATGCCGGGTCGGTTGTATGCCCTGCAGTTGTCAGATTATGATATTATCTTGGGTATGGATTGGCTTGAGACTTATGGAGCATGTTAGATTGCAGAAGAAAAGGATCAGGTTTTGTCATCCTAATGGTGCAGTATTGAATATCAAGGTATGCCTTTTTATACCTCTAAGTTTCTAATTTCTGCAATTAAAGATAGAAAGTTGATAAATGCTGGTGTGTGGCTTATTTAGCCTCGGTAGGTTTGGTAGAAGCTAGTCAGCCAGTGGAAGCATTCTCGTGGTTAGGGAATTTGTTGATGTCTTTCTTGAAGACTTGCCTGGTTTAGCTCCACATAGAGAAGTGGACTTTACTATTGAGTTGCTGCCAGTACCATGCCGATTTCTAAAGCTCCATATCGGATGGCACCAGCAAAACTTAAAGAATTGAAAAAGCAATTAGAAGAATTGTTGCAGAAAGGGTTTATTAGACCGAGTCATTCCCTGTGGGGAGCACCAGTGTTATTTGTGAAAATGAAGATGGGGGGTTTTCGGATGTGTATTGATTATAGGAAGTTGAACGATATGACCATTATAATAAGTACCTGTTGCCGAGGATAGATGATCTATTAATCAGTTGCAATCAGCAAAGGTATTTTCTAAAATTGATTTGAGGTCTGGGTACCATCAGTTGAGAATTAAAGAGGAGGATATAGATAAACAGCTTTCAGAACCAGATATGGTCACTTCGAGTTTGTGGTTATGCCATTTCGGTTGACTAATGCTCCTGCAGGTTTTATGGATCTGATGAATAGAATTTTTCATCCATATTTAGACCATTTATTGTGGTCTTTATAGATGATATTCTGATTTATTCAGCATCTGAAGAGGAGCATGCAGCTCATTTGAGGTTTACCCTGCAATTGTTAAGGGATAACCAGTTGTTTGCTAAATTCAATAAGTGTGAATTTTGGTTGAAAGAAATTTAGTTTCTGGGTCATGTTATCTCAGCTAAAGGAGTAGCAGTGGACCCAAGTAAGTGGAAGCATGATGAGATGGGGTGCCTAAGACAATAATCGAGATTAGAAGTTTTCTTGGATGGCAGGTTATTATAGGCCTTTATCCAAGATTTTTCTAAGATTGCGCAACCCTGACCAAGTTGACCAGGAAAGGTGTGCCTTTTGTATGGTCCGGTGAATGTCAGAGAAGTTTTATGGAATTGAAGAAAAGACTTACATCAGCACCTATATTGCAATTACCGGCAGGGAGTGGTGGTTTTGTATTGTATACAGATGCTTCACGGAAAGGTCTTGGCGCAGTACTTATGCAGCATGGCAAAGTAATAGCTTATGCGTCCAGGCAATTGAAGCCGGCAGAAGAGAATTACCCCACGCATGATTTGGAATTGGCAGCAGTTGTATTTGCTTTAAAGATGTGGAGGTATTATCTGTATGGCGAGAGATTTGAGATCTTCACAGATCATAAAAGTTTGAAGTATATTTTCTCGCAGAAAGATTTGAACCTTCGTCAGCGCAGATGGATTGAGTATTTGAAAGATTATGATTTCAGTTTGGCTTACCATCTGGGTAAGGCCAATGTTGTAATAGATGCCTTGAGTAGAAAGGCATATGTAAGTCTGATGATGATTAAAGAATGAAGTTGTATGAAGAGGTAGTGGAGAACTCCTTGTATGTGCCCAGTAGTCAGCGACGAGCAATACTAGCTGCTAGTGCTGTAGAGCCGTCCTTGTATTGGCAGATTGTGAAGCTCAGAGAGCAGATGTAAATTTAGCTAAAATTGTGAAAATGGAAGGAGTTACCATTGATGATAATTGTGTGGTTAGACTCAGAGGCAGGTTGTTTGTTCCAGCTGAAAGAGAGGTGAAGCAGCGAGTGTTGGAAGAGGCTCATAAATCTAGGTACACTATTCATCATCCGGGTAGTACTAAAATGTACCATGATTTAAGAAAGCATTTCTGGTGGCGTCATATGAGAAAGAAATAGTAGAGTTTGTTGCAAGGTGTACTATCTGTCAGCAGATTAAAGCAGAACATCAGAAGTCTGGAGGTTTGTTGCAACCGTTGCCATCCCACATGGAAATGGGATGATATTGCTATGGATTTTGTGGCAGGTTTGCCAAGATCAAATTCCGGGCATAATGGCATTTAGGTTTTTGTTGACAGATTAACCAAAGTGTGCAGATTAGTGGCAATAAGTATGTCTTGGACAGTGACAGATTAGCGAAGGTTTATGTTGAAAGAATTGTTCCACTGCATGGTATTCCAAACACTATTGTATCTGATAGAGATCCAAGATTTACTTCTGGTTTTTGGAGAAGCTGCAAAGAGTATTGGTACTGAGCTGAGGTATAGCTCCCTTATCATCCCCAGACAGATGGTCAGACAGAGAGGACTATCCAGACGATTGAAGATATGTTGCGGCTTGTTGTTTAGTTTGGGGAGGTAGCTGGGAGCATCATTTGGGAATGGTTGAGTTTGCCTATAATAATAGTTATCATACCAGTCTTGGAATGGCACCGTATGAAGCTTTATATGGAAGGCCATGGAACCCCATTGAACTGACATGAAGTGGGAGAAAGGCAATTAGTGGGTCCGAATTAGTTCAGCAAACCACAGAAATAGTAAGCTTATTAAAGAAAAATTGCAGGTAGCTCAAAGCAGGCAAAAGAGTTATGCGGATAATCGGAGAACACCACTTCAGTTGAGGTGGAGATTTTGTTTTCCTGAGAGTTTCTCCGAGTAAAGGAATTATGAGGTTTGGTAAGACTGGAAAGTTGAGTCCAAGATATGTAGGACCTTTCCAGTGATTGAGAGATTGGGGAAAAGCTTATAGATTGGATTTGCCAGCAGATTTTATGAATGTTCATGATATATTCCATGTCTCTATGTTAAGAAAGTGCATTGAAGATCCAGCACAAATATCAGATATCAGGGTGGTGACCTGAGGCCGGATATGACTATGCCAGAGTATCCGGTGCAGATCACAGATCGAAAGATAAAGAAGCTGAGAAATAAAGAATCGAGTTGGTTAATGTGAGATGGGAAAATAGGTTGGGTGGTGAGGATACCTGGGAGTTAGCCGAGGAAAGGCTAAAGGGTATCCCTATCTGTTTGAATAAGCCTTTGTATTTCTTTTTAGATGATAGTGCTTGTAAAGGTGTATATTTAAGTGTTTAACTTTGAGTTGTGCTATGAATTTCGAGGTCGAATTTTCTTTTTAGATGATAGTAATGTAACGTCGCGTGCTTTCGGATCCTTTTTGATCATGTGTGTTGTGGTTGTGGCGGCCATTGTGAGGCCAGTGTGAGTTGGTTGTGTGGAATGTGTGGTTTGTTCAGGTGAGGTGCAGGTTTGGTCCTGAATGAAATAGGACCTGCTGCAGTTGAGTTGGAGTTGGCGGCCAGGGGTGGCCGTTGACTGTTGGCGTCCAGGTAAAGTGCCGTTGACTTCATGAACCTGGCGGCATAAGATATGGACGTTTATGGTGGCGGTTGCCTAAACGGCAGAGGGGTTGACGCCAACCTGAGAATTCTGCAGGTTATAGGGTCACCCCAGAGCAGGTTCTCCACCTGGTTCTCTCTTTCCCTTGCCCCAGCTTCACGCCCCTGCATCCCTAAAGCTTCCAACAGGTTCAGGAAGTGGTTGGAGGATCGTGGAACGTGTGGCGTTGTTGAATCGCGCGAGGAAACACCGTGGCATGGTGCAATTGCCGCGGGAGCTCGCGGAGGGTTCGGTGTGAACCAGGAGATTTCGGGAGGTTTAGGGGTGTTCTGAGGTAGGGAATGACCCTTGTAATTCCTATAGGTCGTGATAATGAAATTAGATAACATGAATCTGCATGAAAATGGTGATTTCGGGTTATGGTATCCATGCGGGGAATAATGGGTGGTTTAAGTAATTTAGTGAATGAATCATGTTATTTTGAGTTGTTTGGGATTCATGTTTGTTAGAGTCAGTATTTCCTCACGTTTTTTCGATGGTTTTGGGATTAAATATATCTGTAGAATCGGTTAGGGTTTCTGCAGGAATAGTGGCTGAAGAGCTTGGCGTCAACATCGACTGTCGCCAAGTTCATCAGCTGGGATATAAATGGCCATATCCCTTGTCGTCTATTTCCCATAAGCGGCAATCGATGTTGCCGCCAGCATGTGTAGAAGCAGAAATAGCTAATTATGGTATTTAACGATAATGTATGGTGTGTTGACACCTGAGGTGCACTGAGTGCACATAGTTTCTGTGTTTAGCATACAAGGTATGCAATTAATTACTTACTTTCGTGGTTGCGTGTTGTTCACGCGAGACCAGTTGGGTTGACGTGTAGTGGACTGTTGTTACCTGAGGTTTACGTGAGGTTTCACGTGGTTTGTGTGTGACGTGCACGTGGTTTTGTGTACGTGGCGAGTAGTACGATGCCTACTGTGGTTACCTCTCCAGTTGGGTGCCCCAGGTTCTTTGTGAGCCAGGCTGTTAGCTCGGGGCTTTGTCCCAGTACTTGTGTTGTACCGTCGAGGTCTGTGTCGTCTGACCTGGACACCCTCACTCTTGTGTTTGAGTTGCACGTCCGGCTGAGGGAAAGATGACAGTGGGACAGTGACACTTGTGTTTGTCTTTTGTCACTTGTAGCGCGCTCCTAGTTGGGGGTACGGACACCATTAGACGTACTGGACCCCAGCTAGTCCTTTTCCAGTGCCTCACTCTAGAGAGCCCAGGCCAGGGTCTCTAGAGGTGCCAGGCATGGGCCTGTGACCGTGTGGTTCGCAGGTGGTGGTGTTTAGTTGGTCTCCACAGTTGCTTGACCTTTTCACGTGGAGCGGCAGTTGGACCTTTCGTCCGTGGCTGCGAGGCTGAGAGGCAGACCTGTGTTAGCTTGTCCGAGTCAGTTTCTGGTGTCGCGAACCAGTTCACGTGGCTCATGTTTGGCTGTCTCTACTTTAGCTTGTACACCTGTACTGGTTTGCCATTTAATTATTACAGTTGTTTTTCGTAGTCGGCAGACGGTGAGTACTTTTACAGCTTTTATATCCTGCTTAGCTGATCTATAAATTGTTGGTATTGTTTACTTCTTTCGTACGTGTGGTTTGGTTTTGCTCGGTGTTGGGGGAGTTCCCTACTGAGCCAGTGACTAGCGAGGCTCACCCCCACCCCCACAGGTGAGAGCGAGGAGGACGTTTCTCGACTGTCGTCCAGTTCAGAGCCGCGTCGTAGCGGTGTAGGGTCAGTACCTCCAGCTGTGTAGTAATAGCTCCAGCAGTGTAGCGTAGCTAGTTTGTTTATTTTCTTCAGTTGTACCTCGGGGTATGCCCCAGGCTCTTGTACTTCTTTTCAGTTTTGTGGAAATATGGCTATGTAACTTGTGAATATATATATAAAGTGTGATGTGTTCCTTTGTGTTTACACGGACTGTGGTTTGGTATCCCTTGTGAGGCTTCGGCCCATTCGCGGGAGGCGGACTCGGATCAAGTACGTTAACGGTTTAACGGGCTTGGCCGAGGCATTCCGCCACACAATGACCCTATGATTCTAGAAGTTAAGGTTGATCTGGACCAGAGGCCATATTTTTCCTTAGCATAAGATGGAAGATTACTGTTCCGAGGGCGAGTCTGTGTACCCGACCATGTGGAGACAAAGAAAGCTACTATGGATGAAGCTCACAAGACAAGGTACACCATTCACCCTAGAACTACTAAAATGTACCAAGACTTAAAAAGAAGTTTTGGTGGGCTAACATGAAGAGGGAAGTGGCAGAATATGTCGCCAGGTCCTTAACCTGTCAGCAAATCTAAGCAGAACATTTACGACCCGCAGGTAAAGTAAAACCCCTAGAGATTCTAGCATGGAAATGGGAAGGTGTAGGAATGGACTACATTTTTGGACTGCCCAATGTAGAAGTGGATTCGACGGAATTTGGTTGATTGACAACCGCTTGCCCAAGTCCGCCCAATTCTTCCAGTTAAGAACAAGTGGACATCGGATATTCTAGCTGCCTTGTATGTGAAAGAAATTGTTAGACAACATAGAGTACATGTATCCATTGTCTGATAGAGACCCACGATTTACATCCCATTTTTGGAAAGAACAAATCAGGTAATTGAAGACATGCTTAGAGCCTGTGTTCTGAACTTTGGAGGTAGTTGGCATGAATATTTACCTATTGTTGAATTCGCCTACAACAATAGCTACCAAGTTAGTATTCAAATGGCACCATTCATGGCACTATATGGTAGGAGCTATTGATCTCTGATCTACTGGTATGAGGTCAGCGAAAGACAACTGTTAGGTACAAAAATAGTAAGAGAAACTACATAAAAGGTCATGCTCATTAAAGAAAGAATGGCAGTGGCACAACAGAGATAGAAGGCTTATACATATACCAGAAGAAGAGATCTGTAATTTCAAGTTGGCGACCATATGTTTCTAAAAATATCTCCAAGCCGTTGAATTAGAAGGTTTGAATCAAAGGCAAGCTATCGCTATGATTCATCGGCCCTTTCGAAATTCTCGAAATAGTAGGTGAAGTTGCTTATCGTTTGGCATTACCTCCACAACTTGATGGAGTACACAATGTATTCCACATATCTATGCTGAAGAAGAATGTACATGACCCTTATCATGTCATCGAATATGAGTCCCTAGTATTTCAAAAAATGGGACATATGAACAGAAGCCAATTAAAATCATAGACCGAGAAGTGCACCAGTTGAGGAATAAGACGGTTCCCTTGGTAAAGATCCAATGGAATCAAC
Source organism: Colocasia esculenta (assembly GCA_014218235.1). NCBI lineage: Eukaryota > Viridiplantae > Streptophyta > Magnoliopsida > Alismatales > Araceae > Colocasia > Colocasia esculenta. The sequence continues at coordinate 24,282,997 of CM024756.1, read as the reverse complement.
GCCTGGAGGAAGATGATACATGGGAAATAGAAGAAGCTATGTGCAAGAGGTTTCCAAAACTACTCACAAGTAAGTAACAATTTTCCTTGTCTATGAATTTGGGGACCAAATTCTCTAATGTGGGGGAGGGTGAAGCACCCCGAAAAATTCATAAATGTAAAAATAAGAAATAATTGAAAATTAACAATTAGTATTATCGAAAATAGTATTATGGGCCAAAAACACTCTTAACCCAAAGTATAAAAGCTAAAATATCAATAAATCCCCAAAATTCGTAGCTCAAATTGGACATAAATTGAAAAGTGCAATTAGGGCAAACCTAAGACAATTAGACTTCCAATCAACTCAATTTGTGCCCAACCATATTATGAAGTTTCTTAATGGTTCTCCTACTAAACTTGGGGTGAGAATCCTCAAATTTAAGGAAGGGTTTACAATAGGACTTCTAAACAACCAGAGATCTTTAAATGCTCGTCATAAACCCCTTGAGGACGAGTTACCAACTTGTTGGGGTCGTGAAGAGCATAGCTTGAGCACTGGAGGAGGTGGAGATCACGCCCAACTGGAGCTCTCTTCTCCAGCTAGTGTTCTGTATCGACCTGTAGAAGACTTCTCTAAGAATCAATCAAAGGTACGTATTCTCAGGTCAAACATGAACAAATCATATACCATGTGAAAGTTCATCAAGTCTAGTTTCATATGCAATTGTTTTCCCCAATTTGCATCAATCACACATCGAGTATTAAGTGTTTTCCAAACATCGCACATGATTAGGGCTTTTAGTGTTCATGTCATGATTCATACATCCCAAGACCAAATTGAGTCCAACCAAAAGATTAGTTCTCTTCTACTCATCGTTCTCTACAACTTTTATGTTCATAGTTTTGTCTAAAGAACCCTAGATCTCAAGTTATAGGCGTTACATACATGTATGGATCGTTTTTACTATCTTCGAGTTGAACCCTAAATCGCGATCAGACCAACCGTCGCGATTTAGATACTGGTATCGCGATAGGCCAACCCATCACCCTTACCTTAAAGGCAACAGCCATGACCATCGTGTTTTAGTTTCGTCCTGATAGGATCCAACAACATCAAATTATGCGCCGCATAGAATTCAGTGTATGTCTGAATCACGACCATAGAGTCCGTTGCGATTTTGTCTATTTTTCCTACCCTCAGTTTTCATGTTTATTTCATATTTCAGGAGTGTTGCATGAACGCATCGGCCATAGCCGTCGCGTTTCTCTTCAGTAATTAATTGTCTTGAATGCATCTGACTGACCAGTCGTGATTTGAACGTGATAGGTAACCTCGTCGCGATTTCGTTAACCGACTGCTTTAACTGTTTTAACTGTCAACAACATTGGAAATAGCAACAACTGACGTCGCAATTTCTAATGTCTACCTGAGACCTATTTACTCAGTTTAAAGTATATGTCTTGCATGTTATGAGTTATAGATGTATTGTTCAGTCTGTCCAGTGGCTTAAAACATGTTAACCCATGAAAAAGCCATAACAAGCTAAAAGTTATTCTACTGTTCTTAATTGCTTGATTTATTCCTCTTGAGATTTCTATAATCATCTTGATGATCTAGCTTGTTAATCTAAAAGTATATCATGTTAAAATATTGAAAAGCATGTTGACATAATTGCATGTTCAATATTGCGTCATCATGTTACTTGCTTTCCACCTTATTTTAAAACAATGGATTGTGATATTGAGGCACGTTCTACACTACACTCTTGCACAAATAGGAAGCCCCTTCTTTGGGGATTGGAAACACTCTAATGGTCATTCCATACTGGCAGACTAGTGACCTTTCCTCTAAGACTTCAGTAATTCTCCGTACTCCGTGCATTCCGTCATGGAGACCGAGTTGGTTGTACTATTGAAGTTGTCAGAAGATAGAGTGCACTTCCTCTCTTGTCTTTTTCTCATGAGTGTGGATGTATAATCATGGACTCAAGCCATTAATATAAAGAGTTAACTAAAAGTGTAAATTGCATCGTTAAGTTGTCGAAATTCTCTCTCAACGATTGTTATCATGAAATCATGTTCACATGACTTGTCTTTCTTGAAATCATCAAAGACATGATATTGCAATGTATACTTTTTGAAACTCTTGTTATTCGCTATGATTGACTGTGGGTATCTACATTCGAAAATTGTGAGATGCTGATCGGGCACAACGAGTGTCCAAGGGCTCCAATCTAGCCCCAATGACAAAAAGTCATAAATATACTATTAACCATGGGGTATAATGATTACTGGAATTGCATCTGCGTAGAAAATAGTGTCATGTTGAATGCTAGATATAATAACCACATACACATGTCCTAGTGTGCATTCCAAGGTGGCATAGATCCTTAGTGCACATTAGTGTCTTCATGCCTGATTAAGTGTTAAGTGTTGAAAGTTTGTGCTCGTGCGTGCTTGCTTGCTTGTGTGATATGGTCATCTTACGTTCTTGAAATTAAATGACATCGTGTATAATACATGCAACTATGCTACATATGTATACATATGTATGTCACTTCGTGCATATTATCTTTAATTGAGATTAGTGCAAATTATACTTATAAATAATGTGTAATATATATAATTTATGTAATAAGTGTAAAAATATTTAATTATGCTCATACTATATTGTTGGAGCCTAAATGTATGTTTAAATTGGATGAAAATAGGTGTTTCGGCTGTCTGGCACAATTGGCGGCCAACACTGTGCCGCCAACTTGCAGGCCTGATTGGCGTCCACATCCCTGGATGCCAAGGGTCAGTGGGCGGCCACCCCCTGGACGCCAACCCCCTATTGGCGGCCAGCACCTTGACGTCAACTGTGCAGTTGACTACAACCGATGTTGACATCTATATCCTCCTACGTAACGGTTCCAGATTTGTTAATGCTGGCATTAAGGCCGATTCCAGTTTAGGAAACTCATCCTAACCCGTAGGAAACCTACCCAGAAGCGTACCCAACCCATCCAACCTTATAAAGACCCATCTTCTGGCCGCACCAAGCCTTTTGGTGTTTTGAGAACCCTAGTATTTCGTGCGAGAAAAGCTGAAGTTCCAAGGCTCTGATCCGGCGACTGGAGGAGTTTCTGGGAGATCTACAACGACTGGAGTGTAGTCCAACTGTCAAGGAAGCAATCCTAACTCCGAGGGACCGTCTGCATCCACAAAAGAACCAGATCTAAGGCATTTCTGAACACCTTCATGGCAGGGCCGAGGAGGGCTTCATCGACCAAATTTGATCTTCTAGGATTTATTTAGAGGCAGGTAACCTATGTA
>CM024756.1:24233016-24279598 GCA_014218235.1 Colocasia esculenta | reverse complement strand
AGCGATCGAAGGTAAAATGGGTGTCTTGATGAGCGGTCAGATAAGCCTGAGGGCCACTCTTCTAGGACAACATCTACAGTGGTGGAGGTTCCTGGGAATCTATGGAGGGACACGGGTACAACTCAAAATCTTCTACCCCTCATTGTTTTCTCTCCTCACAACCCACAGTTCCAGATGCGTCATGGTGTTGACCTTTTCCTAGGGCTTAGAGGAGGAGAAGTTGTTGCTGTTGTTTTGGTGGTTAGGGAGGGGGCTCTACACTATACCAAGGTCCCTTTTTGTATACCTAGACTTGAAATGGCGACCTTGATGTCCTCAAAATTATCCTACCCCGATCATTCATGTCATACACCCAGTTGCGGAAAGTGAAGCAATTGTGGATTTCATGACCGGGAGCCCTATGATAGGGGCAGTATTTTGAGGTATCAGCCCTTGGTGGACACCCTCCTTTTGTGGGGGAAGTTGGATGGCGTCACATGACATGTGGGCAAAGAATATGTCCCTGAGTGATTCAGGGAGTGCAGGATAATGAGATCTCTTGGGACCAGGATGGGTATAGCCAGAAGGAGGAGGAACAACAGAATAGGGCTAGAGGGATGTGATGGGAATTGGTGAGGATTGGAAGCAGGATTGGAAGGCTTGTTAGGAGGCCTCAATGGTTGACTGCAAGCATTAACAACTCATTGACGGTCACCCCCTCATTGTTAGATGCCGCCGGAGCCTTGCGTCCCTTAGGCTTCCCTTCAAAAAATGGTGGGAGGGAGGAGTCCATGAAGTGATTTTGAACCACCCTAGCTTGATTGTAAATATGTGCAAAGGAGGTAAACTTGCTAAGCATCAATATAGATCGGAGCAAAGGGTGGTGTTGGTGACTATCATGGTTATGGCTTGGGACTCCAGGATGGGGAGGTCGGCCCTCAAAGCCATGGATCTCCAGCAGTTGGCAAAAGTGACAAAGTCTTGGTCCAGCCTCATCTTTTCCGCCACCAAGTCGGGAAGTGTAGGGACTTGGGTGGCCATATAAGAAAGTGGGGAGATGAAGCGTTTGGAGACATGTCAAAATTGACGAGATCAGATGCAGGTAAGGAGGTGAACAACCTCAAAGCCTCCCCTTCTAACGAATGATGGAAGAGGTAGACTAAGAGGACCCGATCATATAGCCACAGATGGGAATCCATGGTGAAGCCGGCGAGATAGAATTGGGGGTCGGAGGTCCCGTCATACTTGCGGTATTTTGAAGAGAGTGAGGCTTGGATAGGGAAAAGGACTCAGCTAAGAGCCTCCTAACAAGACCCTCCATCTCCAATCGGGAGATGGATTCGGATTGAGTGGGGGGTGTGGGTTGAACATAGGGTGGATAGACAGAGGGAGGAGTTTGAATAGGAGTTGGTGCAGGAGTGGGAGAGGAATAGGGAGATAGGAACTCAAGATGGAGTAACGAGCCTAGGAGTGGACCTAGACGAAGATGCATTGAAAGGAGATGGTGAGGAAGGAGAAGCCATTGCCCAGACAGTATGCTTGGAGAGCATGGAAATGATGTCCTCGGGCGAATAGCTAGAGAGGAGTTTGGAAAATTTAGAGTCTTCTTGAACTTCTTGGGCATATGTGGGGTTGACCGCTCAAACTTACCTCCTCATTGTCGGCTTGAGAGGAGGATTGGATTAACTCTTTGGTCTGAACTTAGAATTAACCATTCCGACAAATTCATCATGGATATTATCATCGTACTCAAAAGTCGGATTGTTAGACATAATGAATGAGTTCAACCAAGAGTCCATTAGCAACATAACCTACTGATTTTAAGATGGTTAAGCTGATTAACTACACTTTTATTAGGAGAAATGTGTATTTCTACCAAACAATATTGTCAAGAACGTCCCAAAATTTGTAGATGTTGAAGTTGTGTGTTAATTAGACTTGTAAAGGCCAGTTCTCTCACTTCTCACTTCTCAGCCAGATGAATAGGCAAACTAGCTGGGAGGGTGAAAGGTCCTCCTGCCCCATACCGCGAGGGAATCCAAGGCATTTAGGGACTTATGGAGTTCTTCTTGAAGCCAACCCGATTTACCCGAGAGGGAATCCCCGAGTAAAAGGTTGTGAATCAAGATAGGGCCATCCTAAAATGTGTGGGGAGGCTAGAACAGAAGAGAATAAGGACCCCCTCATGACTGAGGACCGTTAGGCAGTCAAACAGGAAGAGGACAGAAAGAAAAATAGATCAAAACAGCCAAAACACAAGCTTCTAGGAAATAAATGGCAAGACAGTGGACGTTCAGTTCCTTAGAAAAAACGTAGACGGCAGGATCGATGGACGCTAACAGAAAGTAAACGGCAGGAGGTGTTGACGCTAAGAAGAATTTAACGGAAAGGGAAGCGGACGTTTACCTGGGTAAACGACAAGATCGCTTGCCGTCTATCTGTGTGCAGACTGATGACTGTGGCAGCAGCAGTTGTCCCACCGTGATCGCCAAAAGAGAGCTGTGGATGTTCCGTTCCATGCCCCCGAAGTGGTTGAAACTCTGGAGAAGTATCCCGAATGTTAAGAGTGCTCCCTCATTGGCGTGGATGGTTGTTGGTTGACTCTTACTAGCTCTATGACCCCCGTTTGACCAGATAGACTAAGAGGAAACGAAGAAACCGACAAATGAAATGAGTGGGAGGTGATCGCCAGTGTAGCAACCTGAATTTTTGAGAAAAATAAAAATTTAAATAATAAATTAAAAACTCAACGAAAGGGATTCAATGAAAAGTATTAATAAAACCCATTAAATGGAAAAGAGTAATGGGCTTTGCTTAATGGATCCTCTAGAACTTATTAGGTCAAAATATGAATTTACAAAGGAGAATAATAAGAAAATACCCTAAATTCGGAGCTTAATTATCTCCTAATTGGAAAGGGGTTATTAAAGCAATAAAAGTGGCAATTAGAGTTGGAATTGGATTCCTAAACCTACTCCATATAGTCTAGCATGAATTTAGATATTCCTAACCCATTAGAGATTGAAAGCAAGAGAGGAAAGGTGGAGTTAGGAAATCTCGTAATTAAAAGGAATTTGAGTAGTAGTAGGAATATGAACTTTTATTTATATAATACATCTCTTAAACCCTCATGGCCGGCCCTAGCTCGTGCAAAGGGGTTCTTGGACGTGGAGAAGAGGCCAAGGAGGAGGGAAATCGAGGAGAGGAAGATCCATCAAGCTTCTTCCTTCGTTCTGGAGTTCTAAGCCCTAGAAGATAAATCGAGTCAAAGGTAGGCATTCTCACGAGCAAAATTAAAGTAAACTCGTCTGTAGGTAGTTCCAATCACCAGAACAAAAGCCTTCTTGATTCTCTCTTTTTCATCGAGCCAATCATTTTTTCTTGATTTTAGAAGATCTGCAACATGATAACCCTAAGACATCATGTTTAATTCAATCTCTATGATACTTGATCCCATGCTATGAAATTCTTGCTGTAGATACTTCATGTTGTTAGGATATTTTGCACCTAAAAGCCCTAAATTTCATCGAGCATGCTGATCGAATTTAATCAATCTTTCTCTCTGTGACATGTTCTGAATAACTCGTTCTTGCTCATGTTCCACCCTACATGAACCTGCTCTCTCTCCTAATTCCAATTTCGATTTACTGGAAGTGCCCTTACTGTCTACTTTAATTTGCAACTTGTTTCATGATTTTTCATCGACTATGTAATTAGTTATGATTTTTCAAAGTACCTTGTGTCCAAATAAGTCAAGTTGGCACGCAATCCGATGTAGAACATTGTTCCCGCTCGAACTCGGGTGAGTATGTGAGAATGCGACGGCTCGACACGCCGCATTCTCAGAGCCGTCGCGACCATCATCTTGTCGCGTTCTGAACGCGACAGGAGACCCGTCACGTTCTGGCCGCCTAAGCAGATAGCCCTGTCGCGACCCGTACAGGACCCTGTCGCGTTCCATCATGACCCTGTCGCGACCCTTACATGGGTACGTCACGTTCACAGGATTTTTGATGAAAATCCATAAAATTTATTGCTCTCACTTTCTACAATATTCTTATGCCTTTTTAACAGTCATACACGCAGTAAAAACACCCGTTTTTAATGGAGCTATATTGAATGCTTTAAAATACATATTCACGACTTCTTTTCTATCTATGATTTCTCTCTCACATGCACACACATGAACCATCCATATATGGCTGAAATCTGGCATAAATATCTCATAATGTATCTGGTAATTTATTGCAATAAAGTATATTAATTGCCCTATTTTAAAGAACTTGTATTCGTTTCTCTTGCATTTTTTATATACCGATATCGATGCTCCACTATTCTAGAATTCCTCTAGAAAGTCGAGCACCTGTTTTTATATACACACTTTACTTGGCTTGTGGTGAACTCTTCGTTGGATATTCCTTTCGCCGACTAGTGAACCCTTGCACAAGGCCTCCGTAAGTCTCCTCTGATCATGGATTCTCACATGGTCGACGAGCCGGTTGTACCCTAACACCCATTACACCTTTAGGGATCGATATGATCCAAACGGCTATTAGAAGTTCGCTCTTACCTTGAATCACGTCGGACCTCTGGACTTGTGCATAACATGGCCAGTGGGAATCGTGAGTTCCACCTGACTGCCAACACCAAGTGCGCGTGTTGTGCAACTGTTACTATCGCCTGTTTACTCGTCGCATTACGTGCAATGTCCACTAGCTCTCATCTGTACTCTACTCGCTCATCTATTCACGTTCTCTTTACTATCTTGTCTATTTATCTAGTGCTCTTAACTATTCTTGGTACTCTATATTGGCCATTGACTGATTGTCTAAAGATACAATATAACCAATGCCTGGCAATATATAAAGGGCCCGATCTGGTCCTGGGATGTGTGCCCGAAAGTGCTAGTGCCCATGGGAGTTAAATGATCAGAGTGTTTGGCATTACACTCAAGTGCTATCTATCTCGACTATCTATATGACAATCAAAACACAAAACGTGCTATACTCTCTCGATGTCTAGAATGACAAACAAGTGCTATACTTGTCATGCTATTATTATACTTGTGCTAGTTGTGCTATGGCCATCTACTATTCGTGCTATACTCGATACTTGTGCTATTTTTGAAACTATACTCGATCTCGTGCTATTGTGCTATATGTTACCTGTTGTGCTATCTCTTGCTATATTTGACTATCTTGTACCTGCTATCTTTAGATACTCTACCATAAATGCGTTAATTATTTAAAGCCTACTTGAGCCTGAGATTTAAGTCCTACTGGGCGTTATCACTCACCTACATTATTTGATGTGTGTTCTCAAGTGAGACCGAGGATGACACATACACTCACGAGGAAGGGAATGACCAAGAGTGAAGCCAGGAGTACCCTCGAGTCATTATGTTATCTTAGAGTTGTAGTTAGTTATTTTCTTTTATTGCAATGTAATTGGGCCCTATAGAAGCTCTCTGATATTAGGGTTGTAACTGTAACTAGATATTTGAAAAGTTATTAATGAGAAAGATTTGCTTTAGTATTATTCAATGTGCATGGTTTGATGTCTAGTATTCGCTCTATACCTTTTTCTTGCAACTGCCTTCGCGCTCTGATATTCCGCATCGGGGCGTGATAGCCAGGCCTTACCTGTGCCCAAAGTAGTGTTCTAATCGCACCAATGACGTTGCCTCGCGTAGCGGTTGATGCGGACTTCAATTTTCCTCTTTTCGACCGCCAAAGAAAGGAAGTTCCATGGTCTTGCTTGAGTGTTCCTGCAACAAAGAGAGAGCTCTATTAGACTTAGGGCAGTGTAGTAAACGTCCAAAATGAAAAGAAGAGGCCCAAAAGGAGAGCCACGTATCGTTGCGGGCATGAGAAGAGGGGTGGCCAAATGCTATGACCACCCTTCTTCCCTCCGTTTTTGGTTTGGAAAACCCCTTTTAGGTGTGTAGGGAAGTTTCTTTTTTTTTTTTTAACTTGGATAGATCCTGTTAGGGAAGGCAAGAGAGTGCTCCCCCCTTCAAGGAAGGGAAGAGTTGGTCACTCCACCACCCATCACCTAGCAGGGAATTTTTATTAACGATAAAATATTTAGTACAGAAGAAACCTAGGGCCTGATGGAGGGGAAACCTATCTTATCAAGATGATAGGGACCCCTTACAGAAGAGGGGAGATCAGCCCAGGAGCACCATAGAATAAGAGACTCATAAATAGAACAACCTACACCTGCCAAGAGTGTATGTGTGTGAAGTGAAGAGCATGCAAAGCTAAAAAGAGAATAAGGAAAGAGAAGGAGAAGAGGGAGATGATCCTCTTGTATTGGCCTGAATCACTCCTTTATGGGTTCCTTCAGCTCGTGATGAAGCCTCCTAAACATTCCAATGGTTGAGAGGAAGAGAGGAAACAAGGGTGGAAGCTCTCAAGGCACTTTTCTCTCTCTTCTCTCAAGGTGTTAAGCACTAGCTCGTCCAGCATCACCCCCTCACTTAGAAGGCCAAGGAGTACCATATATAGGCAGTGGGGGTGGAGCTAGTGAGCATAGGATGCTCAAGTGTGAAGAAACACACTTAAACATGTGGCAATCCATGTATTAAAGGCTAAACCAATGAGAGGGGGCCATGGAGGATTTTTACTGGGTCAAGGGGGTGCCAAGGTGGCCCATTTGCCCATTGAGAACGGCCCCATGCGTTGCATGACCGAGAGGAGGCGCAAGTGGGCTGGAATCTCAGGCAGTTGCGCAGACCAAGTAAACCCAGTTTGACATCAAGAGATGCTACTGCCAACCCCATGCAAACATCAACATAGGTGGACGTCAATCAGAGTCGACGTCCAGGGATCTTGCCATCAACATGGAGTCAGCGGCAATTGATGTGGAAATTTTCATGGGATCTGAGGCAAGTCAACAAGTGGTCAAACAAGTGTTATTGGGCCACGAACCGCTCGGGGATGGGCCAAATCTCGCGTCTACAATACTATCTTGTTTCTCATTGTAGATTGTGTGTTTAGCATGCTTAATCCATGAAATGAGTTTTGGATATTAAATAGCATGCTACAGTAACTGTTAGTCTGTTTATAAATGCTCTATACAGGTGTCTACAAGGTTTGTGTGGGGTATCCATAGATGGAACCTCGGAGTTAGGACTCTGTCTGTGAAAGTGACGGCTCAGGGTGTCACGTTCAGAACGTGATAGCCCGACCCGTTGCGTTCTGCTTCAGAATGTGTCGTATCGAGGCGTCGCGTTCTGAAGGCGATAGAGCACCCCGTCATCTTCTTGATTTCGAGGGTTGTAAGCTTGTGCATGGTTACGTGTTTATCGCATGGCTTTGTCTTTTATTCGTAGTGTTGGTGAGCAGTGCATTGGCACCCGTCGAGATTGAGAAATGCCATGTTTTCTTGGTTTCTGAGTATGTGGCGAGTAGTACAATGCCTACCATGGTTACCTCTCTAGTCGGGTACCTTAGGTTTTGTGTGAGCTAGGCACGTTAGTGCCCGGGATTTCTCCCAGTACTGTGGGTACTGTCGAGGTCTATGTCATCTTCATGGACACACTCACTCTTGTGTAGAGTTGTACGTCTGGCTGAGGAAAAGACGACAGAGGGACAGCGACTTGTGAGATTTTGTGTTTAGTCACTTGTAGCACACTCGTGGTTGGGGGCACAGACACCAATAGATGTAATAGGCCCCAGCTAGTCCTGTTTTCCAGTGCCTCACTTTAGGGAGCTCGGACTCCTTAAGGTGCCAAGCATGGCCCTGTGGTAGTGTGGTCTGCAGGTGTGGTGTTGGTTGGACTCCACTGTTTCTTGGCCTTGCTATGGTGGAGCGGTAGCTGGACCTTTCGTCCGTGGCTGCGAGACTGAGAGGTAGTCCTGTGTGGTTTGTCCAGGTTAGTTACTGGTGTCGCGAACCAGTCTTCGTGACCCGAGTGAGGTGTTACTCTACTCTAGCTCATACCGTTGGACGAGGATTGCCGTTTATTTATTAAGAGTTGATTTCTGTTAATAGCTTTTAGATAATTTGTAAGACCCGGCCCCCTTTAGCCCTTTGGCCCCGTCCTCAGGGTCGCGACAGGTGTGCTCTGGTGGCTTGCCGTGATGGGCTTGGTGACGCGTTGCACCTGGCCGTCACGTTCTTGTCACGATGTAGGTGGCCGTTGCGCCCTTGTCGCAGCGTCTAACGACATCACGACTACTTTTTTTGACAGACGTGACCGCTATCCTGTCTGTCAGAACGGTCGTGTCGGGTGGTAGGAGCATACAGCGTTGATGCGACCTGGCTAGCCGTCGCGTTTGCTTTTCCCGATCTTCGAGGTCTGACGGCTTTTGGGGTCACCACCGGGGGTGGCCGCCGTGACAGGGTCGCGACGCCTAGGGGCATCGCGACAATGGTGTAGTCGCGCCAAGCCGACCCTCACATCTTGGGGGCCGTCGGTTTATAACTGAAGGCTCGCCCCATTCTCCCCCTCTCACCCTCTCTCTTCTCCGTCTTCCCTCTCCTCCCCCTCTCGAGCTCCCTTGCGGTTTCTCACCCATTATTCTTGCTCGTGGTGCTCATGCTGAGGTGGTGGCGTCCCTTTCGTGTAGGGGACGTAGTCGTGGTGCTTGGAGCAAGGAGGAGGTGGTCATTCCTACGTGAAGGCCCCAACGGGTTGGCTCTTCTTATGGAGGTAGGGACCCTTGATCCTCTCGCCCTAAGCATGCTCCCCTCCCTCTAGAGATGGTGTTTCATCATGGTTTGGGGTTGTGGGAGTGTGAGGATAATGCTCGTTCTTGAGTGAGGTTTCCATCGAGTGTAGATTCTCGTGAATCCATGTTTGTGCGGTTTTAAGGGTGCTTGAGTGATCTACAGCTTTCATACATGTTGCACATGCTCCCCTCGCCCTTGTGGAAATGTGTGTATCGTGTTTTTAGGGTGGTTCCTGGGAGGATTGCTCTGGAACCCCCCTCGGCTGAAGACGCGACCACTATAGAGGTCGTGATCTTGTCGCGACGGCCTGGCCGGTCACGACATGATCGCGATGCTCTTCGGCGTCACGACGTGATCGCGTCGGCTAGGGTCACTGCGACATTATCGCGACAGGTTAGGGCGTCGCGATAAGGTCGAGATGGCCCGATAGGTCGCGACTTCAGCCGAGAGACACGTTATGTTTTTGCGAAGTCCCGTGTTTTGTGGAGTCTTCGCCGTTTCCGCTTTTACTGTACCCGTGGCACCTGTGCTAGTTTCCTATTATGGTCCTACACTAGTCGTCACCCGATGTTCGAACATGAGCGTTGGTCCCGTGGAGAGGTTGTTACCGGTGCCTGGGACCCCATCCTCGGGAGCCTGTTGAGGGAGTACTCTAGGCTACGAGCGTGCTCGAGTTGGCAGCCGAGTAGGCAGACTCTGGAGCAGAGGGGAAAACGGTGGTTAGGATAACGGCATTGAGTCGTTTGCAGAACTCTCGTAGTTGGTCTGGGACTCCGAGGTCGTTTTGAGGAGTTCTTCCCAGCACAGTCCAGCTAGTCCTTTTCTCACTGCCTCGCTCCTTGTGGCCCCAGAACCACTTGGAGAGGCCAGGCGTGGGACCGTAGTCCGGCCAGACTATGGCAGTTACTATTATGTTACTTTGTGTCCTGCCTCACTCTGACGAGACGTGGAGGTTTGGACCTGGGTCAAGGATAAGACGTCGGTAGACGCACCTGACTGGTTGACTAGTGGTAGTGTTTTCCATAGCTAGTGTTCCTTGTCCAGGCGGGGTCCTTCCTATCTATGTTTACTAGCCGTGTGGTGGTCACGACGAGCAGTCGTACGGAGTTTCCGACCGTGTAGTACTTTCGTACCGTTTCTAGTTAGTAGCTTTGTTCCACACATTCTTTCGTAGGTAGATGATATAACTGTTGTTATTTAATTGATATAGATATTCTTCTGCCTATTAGCCAGTAGGAGATTGGTAGTCCCTACTGAGCTTCTGTTGTGAAGCTCATCCCTTCCTTTCCCAGGTGAGACTTCTCAGCAGCGGCAGGGTGCGCGCGGGCGGACGAGATGGGGCGGTAGTGGAGGTCCCCATAGCTAGCAGTGGTTTCCCTTCTCAGTGTACGTCACCCTCGGGTATGCCCCTAAGGGACTTGTTATCCCCTACCTTTACTTGTACTAGTGTGTGTGTGTTGGGACTGTACTTAGAGCGGTACACAATGGTCTCGCTCTTCTTTCTATTTCCATGTGTGTGCTTCTAGTTTTGTAGTTGACGTTTACTTTCATTACATATCCTGTTAGATTCATATTATAGCTCTTCCGGGTCTCCGGATCCGTGGCCGGCGACCGCAAAAATCGGGTCCTCGACGTGGGCCGAGGGTCGGGTTCTTGGGGTCGTTACGTAATGTTATTTACAATTGTAGTATCATGTGTAGGTAGCACTATAAATTGCTTAGTATAGCTTCTTGCTCCTTTGCTTTGTGAGTTTGGTTTTGTATGACTTTTGGGGGAGTTTCGCTACTAAGCCAGTGACTTGTAAGGCTCACTCCTACTCCTTTCAGGTGAGGGAGAGTAGGAGGCTTCCCAACCCTCATCTAGTTCAGAGCTGTACTGTAGCGGAGTTGGGCCTGCACCTCCAGCAGTGTAATCTTTACTTTCTGTTCACCTCGGGGTATGCCCCAAGTTGTTGTACTTTGTATTCGACTCTAGTTGAGGACTGACTATGTATATTTTTTGTAATATTTGATATGTGGAATCTTATATATTGAGGTGTTTCTTTAATATTTCCACGAACATGTGAATGATATCCCTTGTGAGGCTACAGCTCGTTTGCGGGAGGCGGAGTCGGGTCAAGCTCGTTATTAGGTTAACAGGTTTGAACGACAAGGACCACTACAAGAAACTCCTTGTCAGGCCTCCGTAAGACTTCTTGGCTTTGGTGGACGTCCATTACCGACGAGTAGTTGTGCCATCAATACCCATTTTACCCCTAGGGATCATCATGATCCAACGGCCTTAGATTGCTCTCTCTTACAAGTGATCACGCCTCCGGCTGTGTTCGTAGCACGGCTATTGGGGGTTAGTGACTTCCACCAAACTGCCGGCACACGATCATGTGTGTTGTGCAACTGTTACTATCACTTGTTTATCGTTGTTTTTACGTGAATTGACCTGTAGTTCTCATCTATTCCTTATTCTCTCATCCATTCATGTTCTCTTTATATTCTCATCTATTCCTCCATTAGTCTCATCTATTCTTGGTATTCTAATTGGCCATCTATTGATTGTCTGAGTTAAAAACAATGATCAATACCACACAACCTTATAAAGGGCCCGATCTGGTCCTGGGAGGTGCGCTCGAAAAGTGCTAGTGCCTATGGGAGTTTTAATGATCACGGTGTATGGCATAACATCCAAGTACTATACTATCAAGATTAATCTATGACAATCAATTCAAGTACTATATTCTCTTGGTTGACAAGAAGATCGACCAACATACTATCGTGACTAGTGTACTATCTGCAATTTACGTGTTATCTCGTTATAAGGCCAATCTTTATCGTGCTATTTGTGCTATTTTCTTGTGAAAAGTACTACTACATTCTCTTGCTATCATGTGATAATACTCGTGAATATACTTGATCGTTCTCTCTATTTATCCTGCTTTACAAGACATTAATCACTTAAAACATGTCTGTTTCACGAGATATTAAGTCCTACTGGACGATTATCACTCATCCTGTGCTATTTATTTCATGTGTTTCAGGTGATTCTGATGGGGAATACCATACGCATGAGAAAGGGGATGAGCAAGTGCATGTATAACCTGACATTTCGACAACTAATTATCTTAGTAGATAGTTAGTAGTTGTTTTTGTTTGAATAAAGTACTCTAGGCCCATAGTTATGGCTCTGTATTAGTGAATGTAATAGAATTAGTGGAATTATCAATAAAGATGGTTCATTTGGCATGATTCTAATATGTGCAATAGATTGATGTCTATTTCTGGCTCTATACTATTTATTTAACTATTTATCGCTCTGATATTCTGTGTTGGGACGTTACATCCCATATAATGAACATAAACAACTCTCATTCATTAACTCATAATGTTAATACTGTGAGGAATTGATCAGAGCGCAGCGGAAACGCGATTCCCTCCTTTAATATCGTTGCCGCGGTAGGAATCGATCTTAAACTGAAAACCCGCGGGGGAAGATCCGATCTTTACCTTTGCCAGGTTACAAACTCCCTAATCTGGGGAAAGATACACTGGAGGCGCTGGTGCTTCAAGCCATTCAGGTGTCCAGCCTCTAGACGTATCCACGCAAGCTTCAGACGCTAACGAGATTGTTGGGTTTTCAATATATCATGTTTTTGATGATCACATAAATGTTCTTGAACATTGATTTAATGCAAAAAATTGATGTGCTACTAACATGAAAAACACCATGAAAGTGATGTGTTAAATATTGCTAAATCATACAATGTATATCACTAACAATGTATTTGCATGTAAATGCACAAGCATGAAAGATGGAGCATGAATAGATGATCAAATACACAAGAAATTGTCAAAGAAGTGCATCTGTCGACAGGCCCAGGGCATGTGTCGACAGATACACACAGTCAACCCAAGATAGAGTTCAGTTTTTGCATCTCTGAGTGCACCTGTCGACAGATGCAAACTACATGTCGACAGATACACACAAAAACCCAAGAGATCTCAGGTTTTGTATCCCTGAGTGCACCTGTCGACATGCAACTTACCTGTCGACAGATACACTCAGAAACTCAGTTTTCTGAAACCCAGTTCTCAGCCTGAGTGCATCTGTCGACAGATGCAAGTGCACCTATCGACAGACGACGGAAACATGAGATTTAGAGTTTCCAAATCCGGCCCCATTTGGGTGTTTCCTTCCTCCACGACCCCCACCTTTACCTAACACTATATAAGCATCCTTTTGGAGCAAAATTCGCAGAGAGCAGCCCCCCAACCAAGAGCCTCCAAGGGACCAAGAGGAAAAGCTCCAAGTTGCTGCTCTGCTTCAATCTTCTGCCTAGATCGTCGTGGAATCGCCATCCATGCGAAGTTGAAGCCGGATCATCGTCAATTCAACCTTCTACATCGATCAATCTACATCCAATCGAAGTTTGAAGAGCGTTTGGACGATCCACGAGAAGAATTCCAACTGGATTTGTTCCCCAACTTTAAATTCTTCTCCATTTCACAATTCCATTCCATTGTGTGTGTGTGGTTGTGTTTCAAGCATCCCTTGTGCTTGATTCACGAAATTGTGGTTGTTCTGATCGTGGTTTATCAGACAACGTGTGTGTGTTTGAGTTGTTGTGTTGAACTCGCTCATAAGCAGTCGTTTCTGCGTGTGTGTGTGGATGGTGGATGTAGGATGCACGAGTTGTGTACTCCGAACCACCTTAAATCATCGTGTCCTGTGGTTTGCTCGCGTTGCGATAGATGATTGGTAGGCACGTTGTTCATACGCACGTTTGATACCCTGTTTCAATATATCAACTCAAGCTTTCTTAACTCAATCAAATTCTAACCAAGTTTCATTAAGATTGTTGTAGCACCGAAAAGAAGCCATCAATAATTAGAATTTGCCGTAATCTATTCAACCCCCCCCCCCCCCTTCTAGATTACCATATTGTGTTATTCCGCATAACCTTCAATTGGTATCAGAGCAAGGTTTCTCCGATTTACAGTTTTCGTAATTTGATCTAGCGATCAGGAGATTTTCGATCTTATGGATTCTAGCAAAGGGTATATGGCGAGGGACATTCAGTAACCAGGCCACCCTATTTTGATGGCACTGACTATTCTTATTGGAAAAATCGTATGCAGGTATTTTTGAGAGCTCAAAATTATGAGCTGTGGAAGATAGTCAGCAAGGGACCATATGTGTTGCCCGAGGACGAAGACACTGGATGAAAGACCAAATAGCTAAAGGAACTCTCAACTGGAGCGCACTAAACATGATGCAATGTGCGGTGCATCCAAAGGAGTTCTCAAGAGTCTCCACATGCTCAACAGCAAAAGAGATGGGACAAACTTGAACTCATTTACGAAGGTACGTCCGAGGTAAGGGAAACTAAAGTTAGCATGTTAGTGTCTGAATATGAAATGTTCAAGATGAAAACTGATGAAAACATATCAGACATGTTTGCAAGATTCATGCTAATAGTTAACGGGCTAAAAGGTCTTAAGAAGGAATACTCTGAAAGTGACTTAGTAAGAAAGATACTTCGATCTCTTACTTCATCTTGGAATACTAAGGCCACTGTCATTGAAGATTCCAAAGACCCTTCCAAAATGAAATTGGATGAACTAATTGGCTCCTTAATGACATATGAAATCAACATCAAAAGAAAGAATTAGAAGAAAATCCTAGGAAGTCAATTGCTTTAAAAGCATCCAACAAAACATCAACAAGCTCCAAGAAATCCATTCAACAAGATAGTGATGAGCAAGGAACATCTAGTGAGAGTGATAATGATGAAATGGCAATGCTCACTAGACAATTCAAGAAATTTCTGAAGTTGAAAAGGAGAGACTCAGGTAACTCCAAACCTTTCATAAGAAAAATTTTCACAGAAATATGAGTCCAACAAAAAATCTGATGTTGTTTGTTATGAATGCAAGAAACAGGGGCACATGAGAGGAGAATGCCCGGAACTCAAGAAGAAGCTGAAGAAAGAAAAAATCATCTCCAAGAAAGCCAAAGCAATGTTGGCAACCTGGAGTGACGAAGATGAAGATGAAGATGCACAAGAAACATCCGATGATGAAGAAGTGAAATGCTTAATGGCAAGAGTGATGACTCCACCGAGGTAAACTTCTCATTTGATAATTACACTGCAAGTGAATGGGAGGAAGCATACACTACTCTATTGAAAAAATTTTGTGAATATAAATCTGAAAATAAAGCATTGAAAAAGAAATGCAACTCCCTTGTGCATGATAAAAGCAATGATGAACGAATTGCATTCCTGACAAAAGAAATAGAAATGATGAAATTGATGAAAAGACTCATAATGAAGAGATGGATTGCTTGAAAATGAAACTACAAGAAACACGTAAAGAAAAGGACTGTTTAAGCCATTCTCTTGAATTCCTTCAAGAAAAACATCTAGAAACAAGAAAAAGTTGGAACAACTGAAATGGAATTGAAGAGAAATCTGAGGACTTGATGAAATTTGAAAAAGGGAAGCAAAATCTAGATGCGGTTTTGGGTGCTAAAATTCATGTAACCAAGCATGGGTTAGGATATCAACCTGTCAAACAAAAGAAAATAGGAGAGTCATTGATCACTTCCTTTGTTGATCCTAGCCCAAGCACAAGCAAGCATGTTCCCACAAAGCATAAAACAAGTCAACTCAGACCAAAGTATTGCAACCCCCAAACAAACAAATGTTCCAACAAACAAAAGAAAAAAGCCACCTGTCGACAGATGGAATGGTGCCTGTCGACAGGCAAGAACAACTTCAACCAATAAACAGTCTATCAAGCAACAAAAAATTGAAAAGAAAATTCCTTCATGCAATGTGTGTAAAAAGATTGGTCATGATGAAAAACAATGCTGGAATAATCCAAAGAAACAGAAATTCAAACAAGTTTGGATTCCTAAACATCTACTTTGTTGCATGAATGAAATTTTGGGACCCAAAGTAATTTGGGTACCAAAACCTCTTGTCTGATCCACATATGCAGGAATGCCTAGCAGCCCAACATCAAAACAAATGGTACTTGGATAGCGGCTGTTCGAGGCACATGACGGGCGACAAATCTAAATTCTGTTTCCTGTGGAGAAAGACGGAGGACAAGTCATTTTTGGAGGTAACAACAAAGGCCAAATCATTGGCACAGGTAATGTTGGTAGTGTCCCTCCAATTCAATTGAAAATGTACTGTTGGTGATGGCCTTAATCACAACTTGCTTAGCATAAGTCAATATGTGATAGAGGTCACAACGTCATTTTTGAATCGAATTCATGTCAAATTGTTGATAAAGAAACAGGAAGTGTAAAATTTTCTGGAAAAAGAGTGAATAACATTTACTTAGTTGACTTAGATGATCCAGAAAATGAACTTGTGTCTTGTTGCAAATAGACAGGATGAATTGACATTGTGGCATCGTAGGCTTGGCCATGCGAGCTACAACGTATTGCACAAGATCATGAAGCTCAAATTTAGTCGTGGACTTCCTGACATTTCCTTTACAACAATGAAAGTTTTTGTGATGCATGTGCACAGGGAAAACAGACCCGGAAGTCTTTCAAATCCAAAGCACCGGTAAGCACATCTAAACCATATGAACTGTTGCACATGGACCTTTTTGGACCAACTAGAACTCTAAGTCTCAATGGCAAACGTTTTGGTTTTGTCATTGTAGATGATTTTTCTAGGTTCACATGGGTCAAATTCTTGGAACACAAAAGTGAAACACTTACAATCTTCCAAGAATTCTTTAACAAAATTGAGCATGGCAATGTGAATAAAATATGCTCAATCCGCACCGATCACGGGGAGAGTTTGATAACAATGCATTTTCTGATTTTTGCAGGCACCAAGGAATTGAACATCTGTTCTCCTCCCCAAGGACTCCAGAACAAAATGGAGTAGTGGAGAGGAAATAGAACATTGGTGGAAATGGCTCGCACTCTTCTGGTTGAAGGCCAACTCCCAGAAGCTTTTGGGCAGAAGCAGTGAACACTTCATGCTACATTCTAAACAGAGCCATGGTAAGACCTGTGATAAAGAAAACCCCCTACCAATTGTTGAAAGGTAAGAAACCCAACCTTGGGTACTTCGAGTATTGGCTCAAGGTATTTATTATAACAATGATAAATCTGATTTAGATAAATTTGAAGCAAAAGTGATCAAGGTGTTTTTCTAGGCTACTCAGAACACTCTAGGGCATATAGGTGTTAACAATAAAACACGCACTATGGAAGAAACTCCACATGTTATTTTTGATGAGACCTATGCCAATATAACAGTTGAATGTTAACAGAACTGAAAATGAAGATGAAGGAACATCGCTTAAGGACCTACAAGTCAAAGCAAAAGACAAATCTGAAGAAGATCCCAAGACAAAGGTGGATATTTTCATAGGGACTATGATGAAGATGATGAAATAGCATTCAGAAAACAAGATGAAACACTTGAAGAAAATCCACCAGAAGGTGAACCTCCTGAAGAACAACATTCACAAGATCAAATCCTCAAGGACAAGATGCTCCCGGCCCTTCAACAATCACAAATGTGAGGTATTCCAAAGATCACCCACTTGATGATGTGATAGGTAGTTTAAATGATTCTGTTCAAACAAGGTCTCAAGTTAGACAAATAATTGAACATGATCTTTTTGCTTTTGTCTCTCAAGTGGAACCCAAAAATGTTGAAGAAGCCTAAAAGATAACTCATGGATTGATGCTATGCATGAGGCTTGGTCAATTTCAAAGAAATAATGTATGGAGTTTAGTTCCTAGAACCCCTAAATTTCTATCATAGGAACTAGATGGGTGTTTAGGAATAAACTTAACGAAGAAGGAAAAGTGGTCAGAAATAAAGCTAGACTGTTGCAAAAGGATATAATCAAGAATTTGGTGTAGATTTTGAAGAATCCTTTGCTCCTGTAGCCAGGTTAGAAGCAGTCAGAATTTTATTGGCATATGCATGCTCCCATAAGTTCAAACTTTATCAAATGGATGTTAAAACTGCTTTCTTAAATGGCTATATCAAAGAAGAAGTCTATGTCTCTCAACCACCAAGTTTTGAAAATTCTGAAATGCCTAACCATGTGTAAATTGCACAAAGCTCTTTATGGTTTGAAACAGACACCTCGAGCTTGGTATGATAGACTAAGTGATTTTCTGGTAAGCAAAAACTACTCAAGAGGTAAAGTGGACCAAACCCTCTTCACTAAGAAAGTTCGCAATCACATAATTGTTGTCAAGTTTATGTGGACGATATTATATTTGGTTCAACTAACCTTCACTGTGTGAAGAATTTTCTAAACACATGCACAGTGAATTTGAGATGAGTCTAATGGGGGAGCTTCAATTCTTTCTTGGTTTGCAGGTGAAACAACATAAAGATGGCTTCTTCATAAATCAAGAAAAATATGTCAAAAGCTTCTCAAACGATTTCAATTTGAGCAAGCTAAACCGGCCTCCACCCCAATGAGCACAAGCATCAAATTGGAAAATGATGAGAAAGGTAAACCAGTAGATGCAAAGCACTTCCGAGGTATGATTGGCTCACTCCTTTATCTTACTGCAAGTAGACCGGATATACAATTCAGTGTTTGCCTTGTGCTAGATATCAATCTAGACCAAAGAAGCCATTTAATTGCAGTCAAGAGGATTTTCCGATATCTCTCAGGCACATGCAATTTGGGTTTTTGGTACCCAGCAGGCAGTAGTTTTGATTTGATATCATATTCTGATGCTGATTATGCTGGATTAAAATTGATAGAAAAAGCACTAGTGGATATTGCCAATTACTTGGTGGTTGCATGGTTTCGTGGGCATCCAAGAAAAAACACTCGGTTGCACTCTCCACTGCAGAGGCAGAATATGGCTGCAGGAAGTTGTGCAGCTCAAGTGTTGTGGATCAAAAGTCAGTTAGCTGACTATAATGTTGAAATTGGATGCACACCTATCCTATGTGACAACACAAGTGCTATCAACCTTTCAAAAACCCTGTCCAACACTCAATGACTAAACACATTGAAATCCGTCATCATTTCTTGAGAGATGAAGTTGCCAATAAAACCTTGGAACTTAATTTCATTCCCACAGAAAAACAATGGCTGACATTTTCACCAAACCCTTGTCTGAAGATAGATTCACATCCTTAAGAAGAGAATTGGGTTTGTGTAAAATGCAATGAAACTAACTCTCCATATTGGAGTACATGTTTTATGTGTGAATGACTATGTGGTATATCAAATGGTGAACTGTGGAAGAACAAGTTCGGCTTGTTTGGAAACTATCATCATGCGTGAGAAAACATTCTCCGCCAAGTATCCATAGTCCCATTGCATATAAAGGCCCTGTACTTCACATAGGATTTTTAGTTTCCTTACATTTTATCATGTGAACTCCCTGAAACAATGCATTTTCTGTGATCATGTGCTTGTGTATGACATCTTGTAATGAACATGTTTGCCTTGCATCAAATGCTTGTGTGAATCCTTGACTAGATGTTGTGTCAACACGTGCACACACTATGGGGGAGTGAGTTAAGGGTAGATGAGTATTTTCATGAGGAACTCTTCCTTCACTTCAACACTTCCTTGAACTTCATGTGCACTCAAATGAATCTAGAAAAATCCACTCTGTCATATCTGTCGACAGACACATTCCATCTGTCGACAGGTACACTCAGATTTGCTCTGACTGAAACTTCAATTCATCAGTCTGTGTGCATCTGTCGACAGACAGATTCCTACTGTCGACAGATACACAAAATCTCATTATTTTCTCAATCCTTCTTCATACTTTTTAAGAAAGTGTTCATTACTTGATTTGAAGGTAAAAATTGGATTTTTTTGTGCAATATAACCATTCATATCACTTCATGTCAAAGTCGTGAACCAAGTCTAAATGATTTTTGATGCAACACTCGATTGAGTTCTTTTTAGATCATTTTGAACACAATGAGCAAACAAATGATTTTTAAACATCTCCTTTGAATAATTCCTTGTCATTGAACATGAATCCAAAATGATTTGAAAAATCAGAAGGTCCTTGAATTTAATGTCTACATTATCACTTGCCTAAAGAAATCTCATGTACTTGACGAAAAGTAAAAACAAAATAAAAGGGAGAAAAGCTACCTATTTCTACGTTTCAATCAAAAATTTATCTTTCAATATGGGATGGAGGTAGAGCAATGATGAAAATCACTAAGTAACGGGACATGGGCATCACCAATGTCGGTCTTCGCGTCAAAAGGTTGTTTCATTATCTCTACACAATGGCTTGATGGACACTCACATTGAGTAACTGGGGGTATTGGCATCACAAATGTCTACCTTCACATGAAAAGTGAAAGTGCTCCTCATTGCCACTCTTTTCCATCTTCGCTGTTTAAAGATCCTAAAATCATACTAGAAATAGAGTGAAGCCTCCGAAATTTTTTTTTTGTCAAGTCCTATGCTTCTTATGGGTAAGATGTTCTTGTGGCCATCTAATTCAAATTTCATCTGTCTATCATCTCTTTTGGATGCATGTTTTTCTTCAATGGCCTTACTTAAAAGAGTCATTTAATTTTCACTGGCTTTTGTGAAATGTGTTAATTATGATCTAATTAAAGAATTCGTCAGTTTTATTTCAAAATCATTGTAGAATTGCGTCATGTCTTCATCATAATGGGTATGCATTTTTATCTTGTACATACACCTTTTTTACCCTAAACTTCAAATGAACACTTGACCTTTTGAAAAATCTTAAAAAAAAAATCAAGTTTCTTCCAAAAAAAAAAAAAACAGTTATCTGTCGACAGACAGATGGTCATCTGTCGACAGACGACGGCCCAGATCCGTTTTTGAAGTCACCCATCGCGCCGGTTCAAGTCCTTTGTGTGGGGCCTATCTTATAAATCCCTTCTAAACCTATTCTAAAGGGTTCCCACGACCATTTCCCACCATTTCCCTTCTCATTTCCTCCTCCTCTCTCTCCAAACCCTTTCTTCCCCCTCCAGGGCTCAAGATCCGATCGTCTCCGATGATCTCGCTGCTCCTCGTCTGAGATCCCTCCACTCTCCCTTCCCAACACCATTCTCACCTTCCTTCTTGAGATGGCACCCAAGACAAAGATTCTCACTCGCCGTCATCGCGCTTCGACGGACGCCGGAGAGAGTTCCAGGGCTCCTTCAGAACATCGTAGCAAGCATCGCGAAGATCGGTTGCTGGAACTCATTGTTCCTCACGGTCTCCATCTCATCCGGGTACAAGGCACCTTCAAGAAACTCGTCCAATCCCGGTATGTGGACTTTGAGTCCTTAGCACCGATGTTCCCCTCACTCCTACCCTACTTTGACACTCAAGGGTGGACATCCTTTCTATACTCACACTTGCAATACTCTCCAACTGCCGTCACCGAGTTTTCAATAACCTAGGGCTTTCTGATCAGGGAGATATTTTCTCTTCGGTGAGAGGCACTCGCTTTCGCCTCACCGCCAATCTTCTCTCGACAGCCTTGAAATTCCAAACTCAGGAGTTGAAATCTTCAACTATACTCCTTCCGCTTCTGAGTACTATGAACTTCTCACTTTGCAACCTTATGATTCCACTAAGGAAATTGCTCATCTAAATGCCAACTCCTTTCCTCCTTTAATCCGGATGATCCATCCACATCTTCACTACTTTGATCATCCCGAAGGATGGAAGCCGAGAATTAGTCACTGAGGTCCATAAGTCCTTGTCATATTCTTCAAATGTCATCCAATCAATCTACCTGAACTCATGCTAAGCCTCATTCGTCGGTGTTTCTCCAACACCAAGAGATCCATGCCATATGCTTGCCCCATCACCTCTCTTCTCATTTTCATTGGCATTCCTATCCCTTCAAGCGAGCTCATCTCCTTAACATCCCGCAGTGCTTTTGACCTCACTGCCGCTAACGAATGGGCTACAAGCTTGTAGACGGTGTAGTGACAAGGACTCTCAAAGGGAAAGAACAACAAGGTGTGAAAGATCATGATGATGAAGAAGACAATGCAGACAATGAAGACAATGAAGCTAATGAAGACAGTGATGAGAACCTCAGGATGAGCAAATGCCTGATCAACCTCAAGAATTTGCTGATTACCTGTGCCACAAGAACAATCTCTTCGTGATTACTTGGCACAATTGCAACAACATATGACCTCCAGGTTTGCTCAACTGAACACCAGATTTGATCAAGTGGATGCTCGCCTCAATTCTCTGGATGAGTCTCACGTGCATATCCGAGACCGCCTTGATTACCTCTACTCCGAGAGAGCTGGATTCCGTCATCCTCCACCTGCTGGACATGACGGAATAGAGGGTCTTAGGGTCCTTAGAGGTCGTCAAGAGTCTTAGCTGGGAGTTAGTCTCACTAGTCCTGTTATCTTTTTGCTTGTTCATGTTATCTCCCTTCCTTTTGATTTTTATTGAGTCGTGTAATGATTGTCTCTTGTACTGTGAAATTTGAATGATCAATCAATGCAAACTCACAGTTATGTGCATTTGTCTCATGTGCATGACTTGACCTTTTGTATGTTGTCAAAAAGGGGGAGAACATCAATATTATGTATCAATTGAATGTTTTTGTCATCATCAAAAAGGGGGAGATTGTTGGGTTTTCAATATATCATGTTTTTGATGATCACATAAATATTCTTGAACATTGATTTAATGCAAAATTGATGTGCTAACTAACATGAAAAACACCATGAAAGTGATGTGTTTAAATATTGCTAAATCATACAATGTATAGCACTAACAATGTATTTGCATGTAGGTGCACAAGCATGAAAGATGGAGCATTGAAGAGATGAGCAAATAGCACAAGAAATTGTCAAAGAAGTGCATCTGTCGACAGGCCCAGGGCATGTGTCGACAGATACACATAGTCAACCCAAGACAGAGTTCAGTTTTTGCATCTCTCAGTGCACCTGTCGACAGATGCAAACTACCTGTCGACAGATACACACAGAAACCCCAGGACAGATCTCAGGTTTTGTATCCCTGAGTGCACCTGTCGACAGATGCAACTTACCTGTCGACAGATACACTCAGAAACTCAGTTTTCTGAAACCTAGTTCTCAGCCTGAGTGCATCTGTCGACAGATGCAAGTGCACCTATCGACAGACGATGGAAACATGAGATTTAGAGTTTCCAAATCCGGCCCCATTTGAGTATTTCCTTCCTCCACGACCCCCACCTTTACCTAACACTATATAAGCATCCTTTTGGAGCAAAATTCGCAGAGAGCAGCCCCCCAACAAGAGCCTCCAAGGGACCAAGAGGAAAAGCCTCCAAGTGCTGCTCTGCTTCAATCTTCTGCCCAGATCGTCGTGGAATCGCCATCCATGCGAAGTTGAAGCCGGATCGTCGTCAATTCAACTTTCTACATCGATCATCTACATCCAATCGAAGTTTGAAGAGCGTTTAGACGATCCACGAGAAGAATTCCAACTGGATTTGTTCCCGAACTTTAAATTCTTCTCCATTTCACAATTTCCATTCCATTGTGTGGTGTGGTTGTGTTTCAAGCATCCCTTGTGCTTGATTCACGAAATTGTGGTTGTTCTGATCGTGGTTTATCAGACAACGTGTGTGTGTTTGAGTTGTTGTGTTGAACTCGCTCATAAGCAGTCGTTTCTGCGTGTGTGTGGACGGTGGATGTAGGATACACGAGTGTGTACTCCGAAACACCTTAAATCATCATGTCCTGTGGTTTGCTCGCTTTTGCGATAGATGATTGGTAGGACGTTGTTCATACGCACTTTGATACCTATTTTCATTATATCAACTCAAGATTCTTAATCTCAATCAAATTAAACCAAGTTTCATTAAGATGCTGTAGCACCGAAAAGAAGACATCAATAATTAGAATTTGCCGTAATCTATTCAACCCCCCCCTTCTAGATTACTATATTGTGTTATTCCGCATACCCTTCATAGATCTCCTCGGTCTCTACACGTCTCCCGGATCTTAGCTCCACTATGTGCCAGAGAGAGAGGTGGGGGCGCCCAGGAGAGAGAGAGAGAGGTGGAGGGGGCCAGAGAGGACCTTGGAGCTTGGCCCAGGGTTTGACTCTCCACGTGCATATATAGACTCTACGGTTTTTCACAAAAACCCAGTTAATGTCTATAACGGTCATCCTGCCCAGTCTGCTCAGAACTCTATTGCGTGTGACCCTCTAGGCCCAAGTGCTAGTCCAGTTTTCAGCCCATCAAGTCCAATAATTCTTTATTGACTTACTGTAATTAATTATAATTCATATTAATTAATTACACAATCGATTATCGTCTCACGATAATTGACCGGGCTTCCAATCAAGTTGGGTGCCAAGCAACACCACTTGATCCTGGAAAGTTTAGGGTTCAGCAACCCAATCAAGGAACCCTTTCTATCAACAGTTACCATGTGACTATAGTTCTTCGCTCGTACAATGCTCCTGAGCGAATTAGGGTATGGTCAACTGTCAAACCCTAGTATGTGCACTCACTTGGTTTAGATGCCGCATAGAAATATCAGAAAACTCCTTTTCTGATAAGTAGTCTTTCCCTGGCCAGGGACTCTCAGGCATCTTTCCCTAGAGCATTCACTCTCTTATTACTGAGAGAGAGCTATCCCATATTGACCACACAATCATCTTCGAAGGTATTCCGCTAGATCCGAACACTTAACTGATTAAGACCTCATGGCTAGAGATCTATAAGTTAAGGTCAAAACCCAGAAGTCCACCAACAAGGTGTCCTTGGTGTCTCAGGTCTAAGAACCAATCACGCCACTGTGACAATGAATCTAGCTGGTTGACAGTTAGGTAATATTACCATCCAGCGATTCATAATGGATCAGTTCAGTGAACTCATTCTCCAACGAGCACCTACAGATTCATCCTTAGTGTCTCACACAAGTGACTATGAGACCAGTCACCCTCATCATATGAGCAGGTGCAATCTGTACTAGTCTAACGGATATTCGATGTCCTTCTCGAATATCCTCCGACTAGGAACAATTAAGAAATACGTTTAAAGGATATTAATCTCATTGTTATGATCTCATCATAATTAATATCCATTGCGCATATTCATGGACTTCATAATGAAATGGCAAACGAATTACACATAATGAATATAAAAGCCTTATTATTATTATTAAAGAACAAGAATGTACAAGTTATGATTGGCTTGAGGACACACATAACTAACAATCTCCCACTTGGACTAAAGCCAATCACCTTTATGTCTTAACCATAGACTCTAGGTGGCGCTCAAACACAATTTGAGTCAAAGGCTTCGTTAGTGGATCTGCAATGTTGTCGACTGAAGGAACTCTTTCCACCAGTACATCTCCTCTAGTGATAATCTCCCTGATCAGGTGAAATCGCCTCAGAATGTGCTTTGACTTCTGATGAGACCGCGGCTCTCGCTTGCGCAATGGCCCATTGTTGTCACACAACAATGGGATCGGATCAGAGTCACCCAGCACCACACCAAGGTCGGTGATGAACTTCTTCATCCACACTGCCTCCTTGGCGGCTTCAGCTGCAGCAATGTACTCAGCTTCTGTCGTCGAGTCTGCAATGGTTTCTTGCTTGGAACTCTTCCAGCTCACTGCACCTTCGTTAAGGTGAACACAAACCCAGATGTAGACTTGCTATCATCTGGATCTGACTGGAAACTCGAGTCAGTATATGCCCGAAGTTTCAAGTCCCCTCCTCCATAAACCAGAAATATATCCTTAGTCCTTCTCAAGTACTTAAGGATACATTTCACTGCCATCCAGTGTGTTTCACTGGATTTGCCTGATATCTGCTCGTAACACTTAGAGAAATGCCACATCAGGCCTTGTACATAGCATGGCATACATGATAGACCCATAGCCGAGGCATAGGGGACTCTATCCATGACTGCCCTCTCTTAGGAGTCTTAGGAGACTGTTCCTAGAGAGATTAATTCCATGTCTCATTGGTATGAGACCTCTCTTGGAATTTTCCATGCCAAACCTTTTGACAATGGTATCTATGTACATGGATTGGGTCAAGCCAAGCATCCTCTTGAATCTATCTCTATAGATACGTATCCCAATACGTAGGATGCTTCTCCCAAATCCTTCATGGAGAAGTTCTTTGACAACCATACATTTACTGATGATAACATCCCTACATCATTCCCAATGAGCAAGATGTCATCAACGTAAAGTATGAGAAAAGTGATAGCACTCCCACTGATTTTCTTATACACACATGGTTCATCTTCATTCTTAATGAAGTCATAAGATTTGATAGCCTCATCAAATCTTATGTTCCAACTGTGAGAAGCTTGCTTCAATCCATAGATGGACCTTTGAAGCTTGCATACTTTATCTGGACACTCTTTGGATGTAAAACCCTCAGGCTGTATCATATACACTTCTTCCTCAATGTTTCCATTGAGGAAAGCAGTTTTTACATCCATCTGTCAGATCTCGTAATCAAAGTATGCAGCAATGGCGAGAAGAATTCTGATCGACTTTATCATAGCAACTGGTGAGAAAGTTTCGTCATAGTCAATTCCTTGCCTTTGACGATACCCTTTGCCACCAGCCTTGCCTTATAAGTGTCGATCTGTCCATCTGCACCGATCTTTCTCTTAAAGATCCACTTGCACCCAATAGGTACAATACCTTCAGGCAAGTCTACCAAGTTCCAAACTTGGTTGGTGTACATGGACTGCATCTCAGAATTCATGGCATCTCGCCATTTCCCTGACTGAGGACTATCAATAGCCTTGGTAGGTCTTTGGATCATCATCCTCATTATAAGACATGCCTTCACTGATATGTCCAACATATGATTCAGGCTGTCTAGGTACTCTACCAGACCTACGCTGAACGTGTGTATATTCTGAACAGGTTCCGGAACCGATGTTTCATCTGGTGGACTTTGCACAGTTTGTGGATCTAGAACTTCTTCTAGATCTACCTTACTCCCACTGTCCCCTGGGTAAGGTACTCCTCTTCCAAGAAGACAGCTCTCCTGGCGACAAACACTCTTTGTTCACCAGGATGGTAAAAGTAGTACCCAAATGTTCTTTTGGGTATCCAACAAACCTGCACTTATCGTTCTGGATTCCAGTTTATCTGGGTCGTGTCTCTTCACGTGGGCAGGACAGCCCCAGACTTTAACATGTTTAAAATCAGGCTTTCTACCCTTCCATATCTCATATGGAGTAGAAGACAGATTTACTGGGAACCCTGTTCAGTAGATATACCGCTGACTCTAGCGCATACCACCATAAGGAAACTGGTAACTGCGAATGGCTCATCATAGATCGTACCATGTCCAACAAGGTGCGATTCCTCCTTTCCGATACACCATTCATCTGTGGTGTATAGGGAGGAGTGCATTAAGAAAGGATACCATTGTCCTTTAAGAATTGTGTGAACTCTGTACTCAAGTATTCACCTCCTCGGTCTGACCGTAGGATTTTAATACTTTTTCCAGTTTGTTTCTCAACTTCATTCTTAAATTCTTGGAACTTCGCAAAATCTTCAGATTTGTACTTCATTAAGTAAACAAATCCGAACCTTAAGTAGTCATCCGTGAATGTAATGAAGTATGAGTAGCCACCCTTGGCTTGGGTAGACATTGGACCACATACATCGAGTGTATTAGTTCCAATATGTCCTTGGCCCTATCTCCATGTCCACTAAATGGAGATTTGGTCAACTTACCCATTAAACAGGATTCACAAGTTGCATATGATTCATAATCAAATGGATCCAAGTATCCATTCTTATGCAACTTTTGAAGCCTATTCTTACCAATGTGACCAAGCCTACAATGCCACAAGTAGGCAGTGTTCACACTATTCTTACTTCTCTTAGGAGAAACATCAACATGGAGATTTGCATAAGAAACATCAAGTAGATACAAACCATTTACCAAATTTTCTAAAGCAACTAGTTTATTTCTCAATAAACTGAACAACTATTGTTCTCAATGGTAAACTTGTATCCAATTCTGTCTAACACAAAATAGAAATAATGTTCTTAATAATGCTAGGCACAAAGTAGCAATCATCTAATAAAAGTAAATCTCCTGAGGGTAACTTGAGCTTCACTGTCCCCACAGTGTGTGCAGCAACACTTGCGCCATTTCCAAGCCTCAAGTTCACCTCGCCCTTACTCAGCATCCTTCTACTTGTCAACACCTGCACATCATTGCAGACATGAGAGGCACATCCAGTGTCTATAACCCAAGATGTAGAATCTCTAATAGACAAGTAAAGATCTATCATAGATACCTAAAGCTTCGCCAAGCTTCTGCTTCTCCTGAGCCTTCAATGCAAGGTAGTCCTTGCAATTTCTTTTCCAGTGCCCCTTCTTCTTGCAGTGGAAGCACTCGCCCTTTTCTGCTCCTTTGCTTATGTCCTTCCTTTTATTTTTGCTTGGACTGCTTCTTTGCATTGCCTTTCTTAAAGGCTTGCACTGCTCTCCTCTTCTTGTTGGACTTTCCAACAATGAGAACAGTGGGCTTTTCCTTCACAAGGTTGCCCTCAACAGTCTTCAGCATGTAGAGCATCTCAGCTAAACTCACCTCAATCTTGTTCATTGTAAAGTTCACAATGAACTGGGAATATGAATCTGGATGTGACTGGAGAATGAGGTCCGTGCTCAGTTCCTTGTCAAGAGGAAAACCAAGCCCCTCGAGCCTCTCAATCCACTCTATCATCTTCAACACATGAGTCTATACTGAAGAGCCCTTTGCCATGCGAGCTCTGAACAGGGCTTTGGATATCTCATATCTCTTACCCTGCTCTGCTCTTCAAAGAGCTTCTGCAAGTGCTGCATGATGGATCTAGCATCCATATTCTCATGCTGCCTTTGCAACTCATTGCTCTTGAGGCTAGCATGTGCATTGGGCCAGAGTGGAATCCTCCTTCCACTTCGCAAATTCAAGCGTTTCCCCTTCAGGTGCATCTAGGGGTGGTTCAACGGGGATCTCACCTTCCATGACATAGGCAATGCGCTCAGACCTGAGGACAATCTTCAGGTTTCTGAGCCAATCCGAGTAGTTCGGGCCTGTCAATTTGTTGGCATCCAGTATGCCACAGAGTGGTTACCCGACGACATTTTTGCCTATAAAGGAATGTAAACACAATTAGCAGATGTTCATAATAATAATTAAATCTAGATTAGGACTTTAATCATGATTAGCTCCCACTATTTTCCGACAGACTGTATAACCCTCAGATACAGAATGGGAGACGCCGACGGTCTCCTAGTTGGGATCGGAATCTCACAGACTCATAGCATGATCTTGAGGATAGCACAACAAACCATACTATGATCTGAAAGCGGTCAACTCTTGATACTTGCAACTCTTGCAATATCTAATCTTATTTCGGCCCCTGAACTTTAATGACCTTGTGGATAGCACAACAAGCCATTAAATCCAGTCTAAGCAATACCATCATTAAGTAACGAGCATAGATTCGGATGTAGCCCTTGTGGATAGAATAACAAAGCTACATTGTTCCTCTACCCCGTTTAAGGCATCACCATGCCATAGTTTATTCTGTCATCAGATTGGCAAGCCTTGTGGATAGCACAACAAACTTGCCCGATCTAATGCCAATCCTAAAACTACAATGATGGAGGCCATGTAATTCATTCTAAATGATTACGCTATGGCTTAAAGTTTGAACGAGGAGGGATTTTAACATATTTTATCTTGGTCTCCTATCTGCGTGCTATTGATATATAGAATTTGGAATATCATATATATTTAATTATATATATCATAGCACATTCCACATATATCACATATATGAAGAAAAACAATGGATGATCATGGACTTTAACCTAGAGTGGCATTACCAGAGCCAGTTGTAATCCCCAATTAAATGGCAACATATGGCTGCCCCGCATCAATGCTGTTGCTTGATGTAACTCTATCTCTAGGAAGGCCTTGCATGGTACTCTCCTCCATCTCCGCCAATCCGCTTCTTAAAATTACAAGTAACATTTAAATTGGACTCGCAGGCCCATAATATACTTCAGATAATAATAAGAAACCTTGAACAAGTCAAGGGGAGTACATAACATGAAGGAGATAGAATGTACAACCCGGATTTAATTTAATAGAGGGAGAGAAGGAGCCATGCAGTCCTCATTAAATTACATCACAAGCAATAAACCATAACAATCATCACATGAAATCTAGGTCCATGATCATCCATCCATACATCAACACATCACATGCAATAATAAGCAATTATCACATAATTACTTCTGAAATAATTTTTTTTCAAAAATATACTAATTATATTTTGAAAACCATTTAACTAAACAATTTAGCTAACATGGATAACATCTAAACAACCTTAGATAAATGCCATTCGCTGTTACTGCATGAATCCGCCAAATTTTTTTGTTAATTAATTTAATAAGAATCACATTCTTAAATTAATTAACATGCATTAATTAGATGATAGGAAATAACTAAAATGATTTTAGAATTCCCTTAAACAAATTAAGTAAGGGGTCAAAATTTGAAAATTAATTTACAGAGAGCTAAAACAAATTTAGAACTCTTAAAACGAATTTTCATACTTTTCTGGAATTTTAAAGATTTTTTCTAGATTTTAACACTTTAAAAACATTTTAAAATCTTAAAAGGGGCGGTTTGGGGCCGGTCGGATCCGGCACGAGCCGGATCCGCCGGCGGCCCGTTCGGGACCCGTGGGGGGTCTGCCCGCGACTTACCCGCGTGCGGCACGGGGGGGACCCGGCGGGGGTCACCCCCTCCGCTCGAAACGGGGGGGGGGGGGGGGGGGGGGGGGGGCGGCTATGGTGAAACCCTAGCCGCCGCCACACCCTGGCGTAGGGCCGCGGTGGGGCGACCCCGCCGGCCTTCGTGCCGCCACCGGCGGCCGCGGACAGCGCCGGCGACGCAGGCGGTGGTGGCGCCCCACAAAACCCCAAAAACCCATCCCGAAAAAACCCAAAAATTGCAGAGAATCGCCCCCGATTTGGACTGTCCAAGGAGCATGGCGGTGGCATAGTACAGAGGCCCATGTGACCTCTATAGAGGGCCAAACAACGTCACAAAGGGTTCTTTGCGATGCCCTTGATACCGAGAACGATTCTCAAACATCAAGAAGCAGTTGTTCATCCTATGAATGACCGGGACCGGGAAAGCAGCAAACTGGCGATTCATGCAGAACGTGAATTGATAAAAATGCATGAATAACATTCACATGGCGCCGATTCTGACGAGCCAGCAACTTGGCTCTGATACCACTGTAAGGAATCGATCAGAGCGCATCGGAAACACGATTCCTCCATTTAATAGCATCTCCCAGATCTCAGCTCCACCATGTGCCAGAGAGAGAGGTGGGGGCGCCCTAGGAGAGAGAGAGGAGGAGGCGGCTAGAGAGGACCCTGGAGCTTGGCCCAGGGTTTGACTCTCCACGTGCATATATAGACTCTGCGATTTTTCACAAAAACCCAGTTAATGTCTTTAACGGTCATCCTGCCCAGTCTGCTCAGAACTCTATATTGCGTGTGACCCTCTAGGCCCAAGTGCTAGTCCAGTTTTCAGCCCATTAAGTCCAATAACTCCTTATTGACTTACTATAATTAATTAATAACTCATATTAATTATTACACAATCGATTATCGTCTCACGATAATTGACTAGGCTTCCAATCAAGTTGGGTGCCAGCAACACCACTTGATCCTGGAAAGCATTGGGGTTCAGCAACCCAATCAAGGAACCCTTTCTGTCAACAGTTACCACGTGACTATAGTCTTCTTCGCTCGTACAATCCTGAGCCCTGACGGAACTTACGGTATGGTCAACTATCAAACCCTAGTATGTGCACTCACTTGGTTTAGATACCGCATAGCAATATCAGAAAACTCCTTTTCTGATAAGTAATCTTGCCCTGACCAGGGACTCTCAGGCATCTTCCCTAGAGCATTCACTCTCTATTACCAAGAGCGAGTGATCGCATATTGACCACAAAATCACCTTCGATGGTATT
The DNA here is from genome assembly GCA_014218235.1 of Colocasia esculenta. Lineage (NCBI taxonomy): Eukaryota > Viridiplantae > Streptophyta > Magnoliopsida > Alismatales > Araceae > Colocasia > Colocasia esculenta. Next base: position 24,247,915 of record CM024756.1, on the reverse strand, counting down.
CCGCTAGATCCGAAACACTAACTGATTAAGACCTCATGGCGAGAGATCTATAAGTTAAGTTCAAAACCTAGAAGTCCACCAACAAGGTGTCCTTGGTCTCTCAGGTCTAAGAACCAATCATGTCACTGTGACAATGAATCTAGCTGGTTGCCAGTTAGGTAATATTACCATCCAACGATTCATAAGGGATCAGTTCAGTGAACTCATTCTCCAACGAGCACTTACAGATTCATCTTAGTGTCTCCACACAAGTGACTATGAGACCAATCAGCCTCATCATATGAGCAGGTGCAATCTGTACTAGTCTAACCGGATATTCGATGTCCTTCTCGAATATCCTCTGACTAGGAACAATTAAGAATATACATTTAAAGGATATTAATCCCATTGTTATGATCTCATCATAATTAATATCCATTGCGCATATTCATGGACTTCATAATGAAATGGAAAATGAATTACACATAATGAATATAAAAGCCTTATTATTATTATTCAGGAACAAGAATGTACAAGTTATGATTGGCTTGAGGACACACATAACTAAAATTCTCCCACTTAGACTAAAGCGAATCACCTTTATGTCTTAATCCCATAGACTCTAGGTGGCGCTCAAACACATTTGAGTCAAAGGCTTCGTCAGTGGATCTGCAATGTGTCGACTGAAGGAACTCTTTCCACCAGTACATCTCCTCTAGTGATAATCTCCCTGATCAGGTGAAATTGCCATAGAATGTGCTCTGACTTCTGATGAGACCGCGGCTCTTTCGCTTGTGTAATGGCCCATTGTTGTCACAAGCAATGGGATCGGATCAGAGTCACCCGGCACCACACCAAGGTCGGTGATGAACTTCTTCATCCACACTGCCTTCTTGGCGGCTTCAGCTGCAGCAATGTACTCAGCTTCTGTCGTCGAGTCTGCAATAGTTTCTTGCTTGGAACTCTTCCAACTCACACCACCGCCGTTTAAGTTGAACACAAAACCGAGATGTAGACTTGCTATCATTTGGATATGACTGGAAACTCGAGTCAGTATATGCCCGAAGTTTCAAGTCCCCTCCTCCATAAACCAGAAATATATCCTTAGTCCTTTCAACTACTTAAGGATACATTTCACTGCCATCCAGTGTGCTTCACCTTGATTTGCCTGATATCTACTCGTAACACTAGTGTAAGGCCCTATATTTTACGCTCTTATATAGGTGTTAAATTGTGCTTATGTATGTGTGAGAATGTGTATATAAATTATTTTTGGTCTTGTGTGTAAATATATATGTATATATAATATTGTATATTATGTATGCATTGCATAGATGATATTATATTTAAAATATACAGTGTAAATTGTACATAACTGTGTGGTGTATATAGAGTTTTCTGCAGTTTTAAGTTTGTTCTGTCGACCAGTAGGCGTCCACATCTGTAGACGCCGACCCCAAGTCAGCGGCCACATCGATGGACGCTAACCAGTATTGACGACCAGTGATCTGGACGTTTACCTCCCAGATCAGATGCGTTTGCAGATCCGGAAACGCCTCTGGATATGTCACTTCTGATTAGGAAACCGTTCCCTAACGGTAACCTAGGCTACCCTCTTTGCATCTCCGACCCTTAGCCTATAAAATACCCAGATTCCTATCGGAGATGACCCTTTTGACTCTTTTGTCAAAACCCTAGTTTTCTCTGTGCGAAACCCTCACTCATGCTCTGAGATCCGGCGATGGTGACTTCTGACGGCATTCTTCATCGACAAGGAGGGAGTCTAAACATTAGGGAAGGCTTCTCCGACATCGGGTTGTGCTCTACAACGACACGAACCTAGATCGGAGGGATTCTAAAGGCTCTTTGGCTCTGGCCGAGGAGAGCTTCTTCGACCTATAACTCCATCCGTGGATTTTTACAAAGGCAAGTAACCAAACCCATGGGCCATACATGTGTCTAGTAGGTCCTAAGCATTTTTACAGATTTTAATCATGTCCTAGAACCTCCCTTTCTCCGGTGTTTTGTGAGTTTTGTCTATTTTCTGCAGACAAGAACTTAACGTCAATCTATACTTCCATTAATATCTGAAGTTGGCGGCGGCCTTTGTTGCGTTAACATGGTAGGCGGCCACCCCCTTGCCGTTTAGTTCTTCAGGCAAGAACAGTGGACTGTTCTCACATTTATGATTTATTTTCGGATTTCTGCGTATGAGGATATACTGTAACTTTTATATGTAGTGGATAATGTTGTGTAATTTTGTGAATTTTCGTTAATTGTACTATTTATTAAAATTTTCTGAAATGCATGTTAGACAGGTTTTATATCTTGTAAATTGTTGTTTACATGATCCATGTGGAAATTGAGTACCATAGAATTTCTATAAGATGTGTATAGATGTCAGTCCAGGTCACAAAATTTGGGATTTTTCTGATATCTGTATAATTAATTATGATTTTTGAACTATAAAATAGTGAATATGCATAATAGTTTTAATCTTCAATAAATTGTACGATGCAACCTAAATTCTTGAAAATTCATGTGATGTATAACTGTAAATATAGATCTTGAACTGTTAAAAATGATTACAATACTGTGATTTCAGAGCAATCAAGTTATGAGTAAACATGTAGAATCACTGTTTTAATTCTATAAATCATGTATAGCTCAGAAAAATGTGAAATTTTGTAAGCATGATGTCCAACCCATAAACAATCTGTGATACATTTTCATGTGGATTGGATAATAGTAAGTAATAATTTCTTCCTTTCATGAAGAAATGAATTATTAAGCATGTTCATTGTAATTATAGATTAACTAAATAGTTTAGCATGATTTATGTTAATCTATGGTTGATTAAATATTGTTAACAGTAGTATCATGATAGGGAACCAAAATCGTGTGTATAATTGTGAATATGGAATTATGTGTTAAATAGTGTGAATGTGTGTGTTTAAAAATGGAAATTATGTAAAACGTGCCAATGGGTGACACTGCTACCTTAGAGGGCTGTGAAACTGTACCGTAGTAAAGTCCCTACGGGAAGGTTCATATGTGTGTGATGTCCCATGGGCATTGGGATAAAATCTTGGAGGTGGACAAGTACCGCTGGTCAGGGTGGAAAGTGCTTCTCCCGGTTCTGCACAGTAACTAAGATCTTTCACTTGATTGCCTAGGTGATAAGATATATGTGTGTGTGTGACAAGTATGTGTCCTTCTAGAGGTGGTTTGGACTATGTGTCATGGCATAAAATGAGATAATGCGATTTTGTTTATATGTGAAATGGGCATGTGTAAAAATGTGAATTAATATGATAATATGTGAAATTGTGAATCAGACTATTAAATGTGTTATACCCATGTAAAAACAGCAAGCTATTTATGTTTATAAATGTGTTATGAATGTGAAGTGTACCTAGAATCCATGGTAGGATCATCTCTTTCACTATGTGTAAATTCCATGCTGATATGGTTATTGTATCATGACATAAATATGATGAAAAGTGCTTGCATTTAGAATGATAAAGTATGTGTTAGGAAAATTTAATTCTAAATGTAAATATAAAGCATGTGGCCTATATCAAAGGTAGTAGAATAGCATGTTTAGATTAAAAAAAAAAAGATTGTTAAATCCATGTTACATGAAATCGTGACTTGACTTAAAGGTAAAATGTCTATATGACGTGTGTATGTATTATGTGTGTGGATTGCTTGCTGAGTCTTTGGACTCACTCTTGCTTCAGCGTGCAGGTGCAGATATCTCTATTCTTTGGAGGAGACAGTTAGGAGTGACTCCGAGCGCGAGGAGTAGCACCTTTGTGGGATTTCAGCATTTGTACTTTTCTTTCATAGTATGTAATAAAGAACTTGATGTATTCAGTTGTGGACAATATAATTTACTTTAAATTTTCAGTTGTGAAATGTTTAGTTCCTTCTTGTACTATATAGACTGTGGATAAATGTGGATGATGGAATAAGATCTTTTATTTAGTTCTTTTATTCCACTGTATGTGTTTATATTTGTGTACATCTCAACTTATTATATGTGTTGGGTAAATGTCCCATGTGGCGACGCTTTCTATATCGACGTGGGTTGGTATACCGTTACCGATATAAAGACGGTCGTTACACTTAGAGCAAATGCCACATCAGGTCTTGTACATAGCATGCCTATATGATAGACCCTATAGCGGAGGCATAGGGGACTCTATCCTGACTGCCCTCTCTTCAGGAGTTAGGAGACTGTTCCTTAGAGAGATTAATTCCATGTCTCATTGGTATGAGACCTCTCTTGGAATTTTCCATGCCAAACCTTTTGACAATGGTATCTATGTACATGGATTGGGTCAAGCCAAGCATACTCTTGGATCTATCTCTATAGATACGTATTCCCAATACGTGGGATGCTTCTCACAAATCCTTCATGGAGAAGTCTTTGACAACCATACCTTTACTGATGATAACATCCCTACATCTTCCCAATGAGCAAGATGTCACCAACGTAAAGTACGAGAAAAGTGATAGCACTCCCACTGATTTTCTTATACACACATGGTTCATCTTCATTCTTAATGAAGTCATAAGATTGATAGCCTCATCAAACCTTATGTTCCAACTATGAGAAGCTTGCTTCAATCCGTAGATGGACCTTTGAAGCTTGCATACATTATCTGGACAATCTTTGGATGTAAAACCCTCAGGCTGTATCATATACACTTAATCTCAATGTTTCTATTGAGGAAAGCAGTTTTTACATCATCTGCCAGATCTCGTAATCAAAGTATGCAGCAATGGCGATAAGAATTCTGATCGACCTTATCATAGCAACTGGGAGAAAGTTTCGTCATAGTCAATTCCTTGCCTTTGACGATACCCTTGTCACCAGCCTTGCCTTATAAGTGTCAATCTATCCATCTGCACCGATCTTTCTCTTAAAGATCCACTTGCACCCAATAGGTACAATGCCTTCAGGCGAGTCTACCAAGTTCCAAACATGGTTGGTGTACATGGACTGCATCTCGGAATCATGGCATCTCACCATTTCCCTGACTGAGGACTGTCAATAGCCTCTTGGTAGGTCTTTGGATCATCATCATCATTATAAGACATGAATTCACTAATATGTCCAACATACCTTCAGGCTATCTAGGTACTCTACCAGACGTACGCTGAACGTGTGTATATTCCTGAACAGGTTCCGAAACCAATGTTTCATCTGGTGGACTTTGCACAGTTTACAGATCTAGATCTACCTTACTCCCACTGTCCTCCTGGATAAGGTACTCCTCTTCCAAGAAGACAGCTCTCCTGGCGACAAACACTCTTTGTTCACTAGGATGGTAAAAGTAGTACCCAAATGTTCTTTTGGGTATCAAACAAACCTGCACTTATCGGTTCTGGATTCCAATTTATCTGGGTCGTGTCTCTTCACATGGGTAGGACAGCCCCAGACTTTCAATGTTTAAGATCAGACTTTCTACCCTTCATATCTCATATGGAGTAGAAGACACAGATTTACTGGGAACGCTATTCAGTAGATATGCCGCTGACTCTAGCACATACCCCCATAAGGAAACTGGTAACTGCGAATGGCTCATCATAGATCATACCATGTCCAATAAGGTGCGATTCCTCCATTCTGATACACCATTCATCTGTGGTGTATAGGGAGGAGTCCATTGAGAAATGATACCATTGTCCTTTAAGAATTTTGTGAACTCTTACTAAAGTATTCACCTCCTCGGTCTGACCGTAAGATTTTAATGCTTTTTCCAGTTTGTTTCTCAACTTCATTCAAAATTCTTGGAACTTCCCAAAAAGCTTTAGTTTGTACTTCATTAAGTAAAACAAATCCGAACCTTGAGTAGTCATCCGTGAATGTAATGAAGTATGAGTAGCCACCCTTGGCTGGGTAGACATTGGACTACATACATCCGAGTTGTATTAGTTCCAATATGTCCTTGGCCCTATCTACATGTCCACTAAATGGCGATTTGGTCAACTTACCCATTAAACAGGATTCACAAGTTGCATATGATTCATAATCAATGGATCTAAGTATCCATTCTTATGCAACTTTTGAAGCCTATTCTTGCAATGTGACCAAGCATACAATGCCACAAGTAGGCAGTGTTCACACTATTCTACTTCTCTTAGGAGAAACATAACATGGAGATTTTGAATAAGAAGAAACACAATAGATATAAACCATTTACCAATTTGCACAGCAATAGTGTATTTCTCAATACAAATTGAACAACTATTGTTCTCATTGGTAACTTGTATCCATTCTGTCTAAACACGAAACAGAAATATGTTCTTAATAATGCTAGGCACAAATAGTAGCAATCATTAATAAAAGTAAATATCGGGGTTAATGTAAGGCCTCAAATTTGTCCTTATTTTGTCGTGTGTGTGTAGATTCGTGCTTGTGTGAAATATTATGTATGTATATGTAGATATCTACGTACATATTAGCTAGGTGTACTTACGTATGCAGTGTGTGTTAGTTGTAAATATTGTTTGTTTGCATGGTGTAGTAGAGTGTACATTATATACATATATATTGCATGTATATATATAGAGTATATATATGGTTTCTGCATGGTTTAAGCTCTGGCCGAAGAGCAAATTGGCGTCAACATGGATGGACGTCCATGTTGAGTAAACGTCCATGTCGATGGACGCCAACTATTAGGTAAACAGCCATGGATGTGGACGTCTACTTCTCTGATTTTCTGTGCGCAGTAGACCCCAAAATTCGGGTTGGGCTTGCTCACCGATTGGGAGATGTCCCAACGGCTCTCACCTCTCCCATCATGCCTTGCGTGAGATCCCAAGCCCCATCTTATAAAATCACTAGCCCTTGCAACCTGAAAGAGCTCTCTTGGCTCTTTGCAAGAGAGAGAAAAACCTAGCTGAGAGAACAAGTGAAAACAGAACTTTGAGAGCTCAGATCCGACGATTTGAGGCTTCTTCCGGCGAGCTATTTCAACTGGGAGGAAGATTGGACGTAGGGGAAGGTTTCCCCAACGCTGGACTGAAGGCTACTTCATCCTAGACCCGGAGGAAGGAGTTTGTGGAGGCTTCTTGGCACTGCCCGAGGAGAGCTTCAACAACCATTTCGATTCCTTTGGAGGTTTTTCTAAAGGCAAGTAACCCATCCCCATGGTGCATGTACATGTCCAGTAGGTCTTCGTATTTTATGGGATTTTATTCGTGCTGGAAACCACATTTCCCCATCTTTGGAGTTCGGTCTGTGTTTCTGCACAGATAGGAACTTAACGGAAAGATCCCTTGCCGTTAAGATCTCCATTGGCGGCAGACAATGCTGCCGTTAACCTCTGTGAACGGCCAGCCTTTGCCGTTTAGTTCTTTAGGACAGAACAGGGAACTGTTCTTCCTTATATATGATTATTTTCTGATTTCTTCGCATGAGGATATATTGTAAATGTATATGCTATGTAATATAGATAATGGAATGCATTGTGAGATTTATGTAAATTTCTGTAATTAGTATAAATTGTTAGGTTTATGTGAAATGCATGTTAGATAAAGATCTTGGATAGGATAGCTTGCTGTTCACCTGATTCGTGAAGAATTTGAAAGCCATAATTTTTCTAGATCATGCGTATGTATGTCAGTCTTTGTCGCAAAAATTGGGAATTTCCCATGATCATGTGATTATTACAATTTCTGTACTGAAAATAGAAAACATGTGTAGGTTCTTGTAAAACTCACAGTAAATTGTATGATGTGAAATAAATTCGGGGAAAAATTTTGTGAATAATATGAATGATAGATGCAGGTTAGTGCACTGTCAAAATAGACCATGATATTATGCTTCCATGATAAATGATTTATGAATGCCATGTGGTTGAATGTTTTATTTTCTGTAAATTTAATATAGTTCAGAAAAATATGAAAATTTGCATGTGTGGTCTGAAAACTGCAAATAGTCTGTGGTTAAAATCTCATATGATTTGGGCAACAGCAGAGTACATTGTGGAATTTCCATGTGAAAATGAGCTATTAATGCGTGCTTAACATGATTATGGTTGGATAATGTGTTTTCAGCATGATTAGAGTAAGTTGCTGAGTGTTTAAATTTGTCAACGGTAGTATCAAGTTAGGGAAAAAACAGAGCCATGTGTAAACCGTATGAAATGTGTGTGTTAAAAATCGGAATGTGTAAAATGTGTGTGTGTGACACTGCTTCCATAGAGGGCTGTGGAACTGTACCGTGGAAAAGTCCCCACGGGAAGGTTCAATGTGTTAATCCTAAGGGCATTAGGATGAAATCCTGGAGGTGGACAAGTACCACTGGTAGGGTGGAGATTACTTCTCCCGGTCTGCGCAGTACCAAGAGCCGTCACTGTGTTGCCTAGGTGGCGTCTATGTGTTATGTGATGTGAATGTGTCCTTCTAGTGGTGGTTTGGACTATGTGTCACGGCATTTAAATGTGAAAATGTGAATGTGTATATGTGCAAATTGTGTAGTGCGAACATGTGAATGTGTAATGTGTAAATGTGAACAATGCGAACGTGTAAATGTGTAAACATGTGAAATCAATGTGTTTAAAATGCGAACTTGTGATTTATGTTATGAAATGTTAGATTCATGTCAAAACAGCAACCTTAATGTGTTATAATGGTGTTTTATATGTGCAAAAGTGTGTAGAATCCATGTTAGGGGTATTTCCTTCTTATGTGTGAAAATCCCATGCTAAATTTGCTATCATGTTGTAGTTAAATGTAAGTGTAGCTCTCATGTGAATGAATGAGTAGAAAGCATGCGGTAGGTATTTCATTTGGATTGACATAAACCATGTATCATGCATAGTGAAATTAGTAGAAATATCATGATAGGTAGTTTTCTATTATTGTACAACCATGCTACATGTTTGATTAACGAAATTGAATGAATGGGCTACTTGTGATGTATGCATGTATGATGTGTATGGAGTTTACTTGCTGAGTCTTTTAGACTCACTCTTGCTTCGGCGTACAGGTTTAGCAGGTGACCCTACTTCCTTGGAGGAGACCGTTGAGAGCGACTCCGAGCGAGGAGAATAGAGTGTTGTGGAGTCACCGTTGTTGTACCTTACTTTCATAGTATGTAATTGAGACTTATGTAATTGAAGCTTATGTAATTTGTGGACGAACAATGTAATTTGAATTTTGTATTTCATTATGTGGACTTAGTTCCTTAAATTGCTATATGGATCATGTATGTTTAATGTGGATGATGAAATGAAAGACAGTAGTTCTTTTACTTCCGCTACTCTGTATTCTATTTGTGTACATCTCAATCATGGTGTTAGTGCTTGGGTAAATGTCCCACTGTGACGAGACTCACTATACCGACGTGGATTGGTATAATCGTACGGTATAAGGAGGGTCGTCGCAGAGATTGGTATCAGAGAGACTGGTTGAGATTGTACATAAATATACATAAGTCATCATCTCCATTACATGCTAAGTCTTTATAGAGTTGTCCACATGTGTAGAATTGATTAATAATGAATGAAAGATAGATAAGAAAGTGGTTAGGGACTAAAAACGTAGTTCTAATAGGATTAAATTAATTGCAGCTTATGGCTTCACGCGGTAGACGTGGTGGTGTACTACTCGTGATGGCGAGCAGAGGAGAGATGAGCCTAGGTGTGAGAGCAGACTGAGCAGCAGGCCCCGGCACCTCAGGGTCATGTACTTCCCCACCGCACCAGTGGATTATGGAGTGTTCATGCAGGGTCTAGTGCAGGCCATGCAGACGTAGGCCCACACCCAGGCTGCACTCCAGGCTCAGATGGAGGCTCAGGTTGGAATAATAAATAAAGAGTAGTCTGTTTTATTTATTGCATGATGTTGTGTTGAATATGCATTGCTTGTTGTTTGTTGTAGCAGGCCCAGGTTCCAGTTCCAGGCTCAGGACCATGGTGGACCCTCCATCATGGAAAGATTCAAGAGGATGTTGCCACCCTCTTTCAAGGGGAGAGCGACCCATTACTAGCTGAGAGCTGGATGAGGGAGATCGAGAAGATCTTTGGGTGTTAGGTGTGCGGACGAGGACAAGGTTACTTTAGCACCTATATGCTACAGGTATGTGTTAGTTTTATATGCTGCTTATCCTGTTAAATTAGAGCTGTTAGTGGTGCTTATGAAGGTTGTGTTGCAGGGAGAGCTGATGTGTGGTGGGCTTCCTTACTGCGTACCCATTCGAGGACGGTGCTATTGACGTTGCTTGGGACGAGTTCGTGAGGCTCTTTCGGGCCAAGTTCGTCCCCGAGCATATCTAGGACAGGATGGAGCAGGAGTTCCTTTCCTTGACTCAGGGCTCCAAGACTGTACTCGAGTACGAGGCCAGGTTTGCTGAGTTATAAGTATGCACCTCACATAGTAGCTGATGAGCGCAGGAAGGCAAAGAAGTTGTGATGGGCCTTAAGCCATCACTGAGGACGAGGCTAGTGGCGTTTGATCATCGTACCTTGGACGAGGCCTTAGCGCTGCTTGTAGGCAGGAGGGTGAAATGGAGCAGTACCTCGAGGAGAAGAAAGCTTTGCAGAAGAGACCTGCGGCCCTTCCACGGCAGGATAAGAAGAAGGCAGCGTACCAGACACCGCAGGTCAGTGGCAGCCAGCAGTACTCAGGTACCTTCTCAACGTTCCCCTGGTGTGAAGAAGAGTGTCCCCATTGCGGGAAGACACACGGTGGTACGGGAGTGTTGGATGGTAGCGGGAAAATGCTTGAAGTGCGGGAGCCAGTGACCACAAGATCAAGGATTGTCCGAGACTTCAGCAGGGAGTCCAGCGCGGAGCGCCAACCCCAGCAGTGGTAGCAGCAGCAGCGCCAGCTACAGGAAGACCAGGAAGGCCTCGAGCCCAAGCTCGAGTGTTTGCCCTAGCACGAGAGGATGCCGAGCAGGCGGAGCATGTCACGAAGGTACGTTTTACTTCTAGGTGTGCACGCTCGGGTTTTGTTTGATACGGGTGCCACTCACTCGTTCATTTCCGAGCGTTTGCTAGGCAGTTAGCTATAGAGTCAGGCGTAGAGTCTGAGGATTTAGAAGTCCCTTTGTCTGTACACACACCCACGGGTACGGTATCGACTGGGAAGTGTATTCCGTCGTTACCTGTGTGCATTGAGGATAGAGTCTAGAAGGGTGTTTCTTCTTGCTAAAGATGAAGGACTATGATGCTATTCTTGGTCTGGATTGGCTAGAGGAGCACTATGCGTTAGTAGATTGTCGTCGGAAGAGGATTGTTTTCCGCATTCCTGGTGAGGACGAGTTCTCTCATCCTTGCCAAGAACTTGGCGGGAAAGTTGGTCATCTCTGCCATGAAGGCGATGCGCATGGTAAACAAGGGTTGTGACACTTTCTTGCCAGCGTAGTGTTAGTACCCGAGGCTGGTGAGTCACCTACTCTTGCAGAGATCGAGGTAGTGCAGGATTTTCAGACGTCTTTCCCGATGATTTGTCTGGATTGCCACCGGATAGAGAGATAGAGTTCACCATAGAGTTGCTTCCGGGCACCTCTCCTATCTCGAAGGCTCCATATCGGATGGCACCTGCGGAGTTAGCCGAGTTAAGGAAGCAGTTGCAAGAATTGCTAGTTAAGGGATTATTCGCCCTAGTGTTTCCCTTGGGGCGCACCTGTCTTATTTGTAAAGAAGAAGGATGGATCACTTAGGTTATGCATCGATTATAGGAAGCTAAACCAAGTGACAGTGAAGAACAGGTATCCCTTACCTCGTATTGATGATTTGTTTGACCAGCTGCAAAATGCATCAGTCTTTTCTAAGATCGATTTGCGATCTGGTTATCATCAGTTGAGGATTAGGAGTGAGGATGTGTCCAAGACGGCGTTTAGAACACGTTATGGACATTATGAGTTTTTGGTCCTTCCTTTCGGATTGACCAACGCCCCTGCAGCGTTCATGGATCTCATGAACAGGGTATTTAGGCCGTACTTAGATAGCTTTGTTGTGGTATTATCGATGATGTGTTGGTCTACTCTCCGGATGAGGCCACACACCGTCAGCATTTGAGGGTAGTGTTAGAGGTTCTCCGTGAGCACAAGCTGTATGCAAAATTCAGCAAGTGCGATTTTGGTTGCGCGAGGTTCATTTTCTTGGGCATGTTATCTCCGGTGCTGGTGTAGCAGTTGATCAGCAAAGGTCCAGGCAGTTATGGATTGGGAGACCCCAAGACCCCTTCGGAGATTCGTAGTTTTCTTGTTGGCTGGTTACTATCGGCGATTCATTGAGGGATTTTCATCCATCATCGCCCCATTGATCAGCTTACCAGAAAGGGGTGAAGTTTGTGTGGTCCGAGACATGTGAGAGTAGCTTTCAATTATTGAAGGCTAAACTTACTTTCGCTCGGTATTGGTATTACCTAGTGTGCTGAAGGTTTTGCCATTTATACAGGATGCATCTCGGATTGGCTTAGGCTGTGTGCTAATGCAGCAAGGAAGGGTAGTGGCGTATGCTTCTCGCCAATTGAAGGAGCATGAGCGTAACTATCCGACTCATGATTTGGAGCTTGCGGCAGTGGTTCATGCACTAAAGATCTGGAGGCACTATCTTTATGGTGTCAGATTTGAGGTGTTCACTGACCATAAGAGCTTGAAGTATCTCTTCTCCCAGAAGGAACTAAACCTACGGCAGAGGAGATGGATTGAGTTCCTCAAGGACTATGACTTCGATCTTCAATATCATCCAGGAAGGCGAATGTCGTAGCGGATGCTCTTAGCAGGAGGAGGTCTTCGCTCCAGCAGGATTGAAGATGTTGGAGGATGCGGCGTGTTCGATGACTGAGTTAGAGCCTTATGTCAGGCTTTTGTAGCTCAGTTGTCCTTAGGTCTTCGGGTTGGATGAGGTGATCGAGCAACAGAAAGCCGACCCTAGACTCCAAGAGTTAGTGGGCAAGGCAGGCATTGCTCGTGATGAGGATGGCGTGATTAGATTCCATCACCGAGTATGTGTTCCTGACATTGTAGATGTCGTGAGCATGTATTAGCAGAAGCTCATAGGTCGAGATTCTCTATTCATCCGGGTAACACCAAGATGTACCAGGATTGAAGAGGTCTTTGGTGGTCTGGCATGAAGAGGGATGTAGCGGATTATGTATCTAGGTGTCTAGTATGCCAGCAAGTGAAAGCCGAGCGGCAGCGACCATCTGGTCTTATGCAGAAGATGGAAATCCCAGTATGGAAGTGGGAAGCTGTCACTATGGATTTTGTTTGGGTTTGCCTCGATCCAGATGGGGTAATGACTCGATTTGGGTAGTCGTAGATAGATTCTCGAAGACTGCGCATTTCTTGCCTATGAAGAAGAAGCAGTCAGTAGAGAGCTTGGCTAGATTGTATGTCAGTAGCATATTAGATTGCATGGTGTGCCGAAGTCGATCATTTCGGATCGAGATCCGAGATTTACTTCGAGGTTGTGGAAGGTCTTCAGGATGCTTTAGGTTCGGAGCTGAAGCTCAGTTCGGCGTTTCATCCCCAGACAGATGGACAGTCTGAGAGGACTATCCAGACGCTCGAGGATATGTTGAGGGCGTGTGTGCTGGATTGGAAGGATGATTGGGAGCGCCATTTACCTCTAGTGGGAGTTGCATATAACAACAGCTTTCATGCGAGCATTGGTATGGCTCCATTGAGGCGTGTATGGAAGGCCTTGCAGATCTCCCTTATGTTGGGAGGAGACCGGCGATAGGCAGTTGATCGGTCCGGAGTTAGTTCAGGAGACTTCGGATAAGATTCAGCTTATCAGGAAGAGAGAGGTGTTGCGGCACAGGATAGGCAGAAGAGCTATGCCGACAAACAGGAGGAGGATTGGAGTTCGAGGGGGTGAGCATGTCTTTTTGAAGATTCACCTACTCGAGGTGCGTCAGGTTGGCAGGCATAGCAAATTAAGTCCCAGATTCATTGGCCGTATGAGATTCTCAGGCGTTTAGGTAGCGTGGCTTACGAGCTAGCTTTGCCTCCGGTTAGCTGGCGTTCATCCGTTTTCCACGTATCTATGCTCAGGAAGTATGTTCGAGATCCGTCTCATGTTATAGTCCGAGCCAGTGGGAGATACAGCAGATCTGTCATATGTGGAGCAACCAGTAGCTATTCTTGACCGGAAGTTCAGCATCTCCGGAAAAGAGTATTACGTCGGTGAAGGTTCTATGGCGGAACTTCTCGCGGGAGGAGGCTACTTGGGAGCTTGAGGATGCGATGAGGAAGAAGTATCCATTGTTTGAGTAGTGTTGTTTAAACTTCGAGGATGAAGTTTCCTTAAGGGGGAGAGGGTGTAAGGCCCTCAAATTTGTCCTTTTATTTTGTCGTGTGTGTAGATTCGTGCTTGTGTGTAAATATTATGTATGTATATGTAGATATCTACGTACATATTAGCTAGTGTACTTACGTATGCATGTGTATGTGTTAGTTGTAATTATTGTTTGTTTGCATGGTGTAGTAGTGTGTACATTATACTACATATATTGCATGTATATATATAGCGTATATATGGTTTTTGCATGGTTTAAGCTCTGGCCGAAGAGCAAATTGGCGTCAACATGGATGGACGTCCATGTTGAGTAAACGTCCATGTCGATGGACGCCCACTATTAGGTAAACGGCCATGGATGTGGACGTCTACTTCTCTGATTTTCTGTGCGCAGCAGACCCGAAATTCCGGATTGGGCTTGCTCACCGATTGGGGAGATGTCCCCAACGGCTCTCACCTCTCCCATCATGCCTTGCGTGAGATCCCAAGCCCCATCTTATAAAATCACTCCCTTGCAGCCTGAAAGAGCCTCTTGGCTCTTTGCAAAGAGAGAAAACCCTAGCTGAGAGAACAAGAAAAACTGAACTTTGAGAGCTCAGATCGGCGATTTGAGGCTTCTTCCGGCGAGCTATTTCAACTGGGAG
>CM024756.1:24168841-24232916 GCA_014218235.1 Colocasia esculenta | reverse complement strand
CCTAGAGAACTCTCTCAACTAGTGCGGGGACTTGGGGTCCCAGGTAACGGTAACAACCTCTGAACGGAACAAGCCCTCAAGTGACAAACCCGGGCAACAGAGAACAGGTGGGGCAACTAACAACAAACAAACGACATGGCTAGCTCATAACCAAGACAAGCTCAGCAGGCACATAGCATGCTTGGCACACCTTTGGAAACCCCCAGGAGGGCCGTCGGCCAACGCAGGCACACACACCTCAGCCAGCAACTCGATAATGCGGAAGAAAGGGTTAGCAGCACAAGCAGACAGAACGCGACCACAGGTGTGTCGCCTTTCGATGTAGAAGGTGACAACAAACCCGTCGCAACCAGGTCACGACCACCCCGGTGTTGCCTTCTGATGAGAACACGACATATCGATCCGTCGCGTTCAACATCAAAAGGCTGAACCCCAGGTAGCCCAGCAACCAGTCGTAACCAGGCCCAGAAGGTGACATGACGACTGTCGCAACCCTGAAGGCAACAAGAGGGGTGTCGCCTTCAGATGAGAACGCGACATACGCCGCATTCACCATCTGAAGGCAGAGCCCTTGGGGAACATAGCCCCAAGGATCACATCTATAAACCCGAAAGCGCAATGACCACGGAAGACCAGCCATGTGCCTAAGTTGGGGAAGAAACATCCCCTAACAAACTTAGGCACAAACCACCCTCGCAAAGCCCAAAAACAAGGGAACAGAATAGGCAAGGAGAAAGCGACAGTTATCCTGCTGCAACAAGAAAGCGATAGAAAGCCTGTCTCCTTCTGATTGGTATCGCGACAGCCAACCTGTTGTGATATCAGTCAGAAGACCGAGACTGGGGATGGGCCATCCCATGGTCTCCCAAACCACAAAACGGCCACAAACAGAGGGGAGGAAAGACAGCACACACACCATGTACAATAGAAAAAGGCTCGAGGAGCACCAATGCCACCTCTCCTCACACACACACCACAAGAAACCAAGCTACACAAAGAGGAAGCACCACCGGCAGACATTCTCTCGTGCAAAACCACAAGGAAGACTCTAGCACAGGGAGAATAGCTTGAAACAAAGCTCCATCTCCTCAAGACAGGAAGAGAGCAGAGATCCCTACATGAAATTTAAGAGCCAGACCCATTAGGGACCTTCACGTCAGAATGCTCATCTCCTCCTCACTCCACGCCGCTCCAATGCTCTACCATGAACACACCGGCACCTCCACCATGCCCAAACTACCTGAGAAGGAGGGAGGGAGCTCCCCCACCACGGAGAGGAGGAGAGAAAGGAAGAAAGAAGGAGAAAGAGGGAGAAAGGAGTGCATGCAAGTCTTAAGGCCTCGGAATTAAGGTCGTACAAGGGGAGTGTTGTGTTCTTAACAGAACATGATAGGTACCTTGTCGCCTTCTCCAAAGTTCCGACAGGTTTCCTAATAGGCAGACAACTTCCAGACTACGTGTCACGCATGCATGTGCCTCGAGTAAATGTGACACCTGACATGTCGCCTTCACACACATGCGTGCGGACATGTAGCACACCAGTCATAGACAACAGGAACGCGACATAGAGGCTATTGCCTTCTCAACCAGAAGGCAACACAGATCTCGTCGTGTTCAGAATGTGACTTCTGGATCCGTCGCATTCCCAAGATCAATGCCAAGAGGGCAAGACACGGCCCAAAACACCAGAGTGTTACAAATCTAACCAACTTAAAACAAATTTCATCCTCAAAATTAAGGGCGAAACCCGGTCAGAGAAATCAATAGGCGCAAGGAGACCACTAAGTCGCACCTCGACCTCCCAGTGGTCACAACCACGACTCGACCACGAATGGAGTGCCTCACCAAACAACCGATGGCTTACATAGTGCACACCAAATGGTGTGGAGCACACAATCGAATGTCGACAACTCCACAGGAGCGACACACACTAAACCAACTAGAAAAGAAATTGAAACCACCGGTTAGAAACCACACGAATGGGCGCTCAATAGACCAGGATGTAGAGACCAACCGGACAGTAACTCACTCTGTCACCAGCAAAATTAGATAGAGGACACAACTACTGATGACAAGTCGAGAAAATGCCAAGAGGTTAGCCACAATACTCTACTGAATGACCCTGCACTACTAGCAACAGCTAGCACCTGTTGCAAGGCCAAACGAGAGTCTCATAAGAACGACCCAAAACCAAGCAGTAACATGTGCATGGAGAACACTTCGACACGCAGGACGGTGTCCGTGGGCACCACATAACATCACCCAGATGTGTTGGGGAATCGTCCCCCCGATCGACAGCCCTCTCTTGCACAACTCACACGTAGAGTTTGGAGAAGAGATTGAAGAAGGGAGAAGAAGAACACAAGAACACCAGATTTTTTACGTGGTTCAGAGGGCAGGCCTTCCTACGTCCACGGCCACAGCAGCAGTTCCAATACTATACGTCAGGAACAATCATCCAACATATACAAGGAGAGACCGCCCTACTATATATACTGGGAGGTTAGGGCGCCATAATCGAGATTTACAAGGACAAAACTGCCCCTACCTCAGATTCACGCAAGTCGCCTATCTTGGGGTTGAGAAGTCGACTGTCGTGAGAAATTCGATGCTAAAGTCGAATGCCAAGTCGAATGCCAAATTCGACTGCTAAAGTCAAATGCCAAGTCGAATGCCAAATTCGATTGCTGACTCCCACTGCTGAAGTCGAATGCTGAAGGCGACTGCTGCAGTCGAATGCTGAAGTCGACTGCGGAAGTCGACTTCCTTGAAGACTTCGATCATTCACTTCTGTAAGTCGAATTTAGCTTCCTCGACCCAGACCCCCTATATTGATCCACATTGTTAAAGTTCTGACTCCACACTCTAACAAGATGGTTCTCGTGGTCCGACAAGGACACACAACAACCGTGGAGCCACGGAAAACTTAAACCAATCACACCATAGGCACAACATGCAGAGACAAAACCAAGAAGGACGTCTGAGGTTAGGCCAAAACCAGGCAACTCAAGATGTCGACAACCCACATGCTCAAGCACTGGCAACTAAAAGGTCTCACTGTCTCCAAAGACATATAGACAAGAGACTCTGCCTCTGGCTTCCAGACTCCTAAACATCACGCACGAGCGAAAAACTAGGGAGAAGTTGGCATCACACCCGCTACGCTTGCACAATGCCAAGCGTGGGTGTCACCAAGCCAACCACCAAAAAGCATTCCATTGCAAGACCCGAGGCAACCATAGAGGTCGAGAGCAACACTTTGACCCAAGAAGGACCTAAACAAGCACTGGGTACCACCACTGAACACACTCGCTCCTCAAGCGAGAGAGGGAGAACCTGGACACAAGTCATAATCAAAGCCGGGTGTACCACCGATAGGGCTACCTAGACAAAGCAAAGTAGCCCACAACGGTAATGGTACAACCACAAGGCAAAGGACAACACACGAGTCTCAGAGGTAGAAAACTCAATGCCCCCAACACCGAGGAAACTCGTGAAAATAATCACCAAAAATTCAAAAATAGAACCCACGGGCACTCGCCCATGGTGCTACCATAAGCACCAAAATCCGCCGAAGTGTAGCACAACAACTACAGCAACGACCCCGAAACGGCATCGATCCAACAGGAGGGGACTCACCACCACGAGACCCATAAGAGAAACACATAGAAAGCCAACAACTTCAAGAGCGCAACAACCACATCGGCTCTTAGAATCATCCAAACACAAGGCACCGCTCCTACAACCACAAGCGGAGAGGGCCACACACCAAACGACAACAAGTGCCTCCAAAGCACAGACTAAGGCACAAGCAAAACACACACTGGGACGGACGCCTGTACAAGCAAGCCAAACCAAAGAAGATCGGTTCTACCTCACACTGAACAACAAGGCACGCTGCCCCACATCGTCTAGTCAGGCAACAAGGAACCAACACCGCAACAGACATCACAGATAGGTACACCACGACCCAGCGTGCCACAACGAAATGAGGCGCACGAGGGGAGCAACCAGTTTGACTTCAAAATGGCTCAAAGAAAGGGACCTTCGCCATAAAGGTCTCCACAGTGCAGAGCAAGGCACCAATCGCCAAGGTAGAGTACCACCACCCTGAGCAACCCATGAAAAGCAGAGGAGGAAGACACGCAATAGGCCTCTTTCGCACACGAAAGAGGAAAACCGCAGCACAAGGCCATAGCATTCACACAAGAGGCACAACCAGCCGAACACCCACGACGCTCTCCAAACAACCATTTGCAAAAGCGCATCGGGCATGGAAGAACAAGTGGAAACAACTTAAACCACATGACTCACGCAGTCTCGCTGGCACAACCAAGAGACTTGGAAGCGAACAATGCGATGAACTGACCAACACAGGGCCACCGCACATGGTCAAGGTCCCTCACCTTGACCAAAGACAGACAAGCAGACTGCACACAACAGTCCAACCAATAAAATTGCGCAACACAACAGAGTGATAGTGCAACACAATCAAGACAAGCACAAGGCAGAATAGTTCTGAAAGGAACCTCCACCAAAACAACAGGGGGGTTAAGTCTGGAAGAACATCACCAGAACACGCAACTCAACCAACCAAATAACACAGATCTTCAAAGAGAACATCATAACAAGTAGAAGCAATGCAAGCGGTCCTGGGAGAACCTCCACCAGAACCACCAAGGCACAATTCTGGGAAAACTCTCTAGAACGCACCAGCCAAATCAACAGCATACCTCAAACCCTGAGGTAGCACAGATAGACAAAAATGAGCATAAAACAATCCTGAGAGAACCTCACCAAGACAACAACAAACAGTTCTGGGAAACCTCACCAGAACACAGGGCAACCAAGCGATGCTCCTCAACCCAAAGGGCAATGCAACAGCAACCAGAAACGAGCGCAACATAGTTTTGGGGAAAACTCACTTCTGCTAGAACCAATAGAGAAGAACTCTGGGAGCACTTCACCAGAGTTCACAACTAGCCAGCACAAGGCCGAAAACAACCACAGACAAGTGTCGCAGTGCTCAACAAGCGATGCAACAAGGAACAAAGAACATTTGCTTAACTCGAGCAACGACACCGGCTGAGCAGAGCACAACGCACAACGATGCACAAACACGAGAAGCCACCAACACACAACATACACCTTCCAACAGAGAAGCAACCAAAAGGCAAGGACTCCCTCCATTGGCCCGCAGTCAATAGCTTTGCACCGGTGAAGGTCACACCACGTGCAAGCTCTCTTAGCTTTGCGACACCCTTATGTAGACGCGTAAGTAGCCGACGAGTTCAGCCATAGCAAAAGGGAACTGGACAACCACGCTCGTCGCATGCACACTTATCAACAATAGAAACTCTCCCGCAGTTCACATTAAGACCTTTCTGGAAAGCCACACACCTGTAATACATAACGAAATGCTCACGACTAAAACTAACCACATATTTAACACATATCTCTCATGCACTTAACGACATATTCACATGCTTATGACATAAACACCTACTTCAGGTTACAAAAATATCTTTTACTATCTAACAGTGATGAAACATGCTTAACAGAACCTAAACATGGTACCAATCATTAGGAAATCCCCATTTTTACTTAATCATGCTTAGCATGGTCATTATGACCTCATAATTGGAAACAGTAACTTTGAATATCATAACATGCTCAACTTTTTACCATAGGTCATACACAGGTAACATATCATATGTCTAAGTTTTCAGAATTTTTGAAATAGTATAGCTATTTTTAACATTTAAAACTGATTTCAGGTAGTTAACATGATAGTACTTTTAAAAATAGTCTAAACAGGAAACTAACAAATCTTTCATCAAAAAACATATTGATAGGAACCCTTAATCCAATGGAAAATATTAAACCAATAGAATCATAATATAACTATTTTTCCCGAATTAAATCTGTCATAGCATACATTATTAACCCCTAACAGAAATTATAGAAATTAACAAGGTTATTAAAAAAATATGAATATTTCACAAAGTCTTCCATGATATATAACACGCTCTATAAGAACCCTTAAACTCCAATTCACATTCAAAATCCACGGAAACACATCTCATCCACAAAACAGGGTTTTCTTGGAAAAACAAGAACTTAACGGCAATGTTGTTGCTGTCAAGGGAGGTTGGCAGCAGCATCGACTGCTGTCGACCCAGGAACATGGTCACATCACATGTTTCCATCAAGTTCCTATATGCCAGAACTTGCAGACCAAAACCAAACATAAACAGAAATTGAGGATCTAGGACACGAGACAAAAATAGGTAAAAATCATAAAATCTTAAGTGATAGGAATAGGGATGAAACCCCTAAATTACTTGCCTCTAAAAACTCTCTAAAGATCGAATTTAACTGATGAAGCCCTCCTCGGCCAATCCAAAGAGGAAATCTTCGTCGGCTTGATTCAACCTCCACGCCTTTTGTAGGTGAATTCCCCACGAACTAGGAGCCTCCCCACATTCTATTGAGCCTTCCTCTTGCCAAAGAACGTTGGTGTAGCCTCTGCTTCATTGGATTACTCACCCCAAAGTCTCCCCTTTTCTCTCCACGAACTCACAATAAAACCCTAGCTAAGCAAATGTTACCCCTTTACAGAGACGACTTATATTTATAGGGCTTTAGGTCATGTTCATGTTTGGAAGGAGAACCCCAAACCAAAATAGACTGTCCTAGTCTATCCATAAAGAAATCAGAGCAGAGATTGAATTAGGAAGCTGACACTCAGAAGATGTTAACAACAACATATATTGCCGTTAATAAATAAGTAGGCGACAATTGACATTGCCGACTGCCCAGAAAAATCATTGGTTAGTCAAAAATCTGGTAAATATTGACGGCAATGTGTAATGTTGTTTATAGCTAGTTGGCGGCACTATACTATGGCGTCAACAGCTATTGGCGGCACTGGATGTTGCCGTCAATAGGGTTCGACCAGAACCCAAAATCACACTCAACAAGCATGCACAATACAAAACCCTAGGACCTTACAAACATCTCATTTTGTTGCTTGAGTATTTTCAGATTTGTTTGAAATAAAAACTCCTACATGCTTGCCTATATGCTATTTTAAACTACTTTTCTTGAAAACTTCTGGCCACTTATTCCTTGTTAAATAAATGCAAATGAACTAGGGGTAGAAGTGCTTAAATAAAACATAGAGGGAGAGTTGTTTTTGATTGGTGAAATATGATATTCCATCAATTTTCTTTCACTATTTTTTTCTTGACCATTTAAAACCCTTGAATATCTTTTTCACTTATGCCATAGAAAAATCAATGTTATTGACTGACTAATCCTTCAGATAGATCGATCATTGAGCCTTGTGTACTTTCACGCTAGAAATACACAACATTCCTTGACCTATGGCAGTTCAATTGATTGAAACATCATGTTGGTCAATCGAAATGTAGTTTCAAATCTAGGAGAGCGGACATCCAAGTTGAACCATTCAAGGAATAGTTGAACCAAACTATTCTATAAAAGGCTTAGGCCATTTTTTTGGTCCCTTTTCCATCTCAAATGTTGTCTAAGTCTTTCCCCTACAACATAGGTCATATTTTCCCTTCCTCATCGTAATCTCGAGCTAACAGTCTCAATTATTGATCTCTAATAGTCCTTGTAGCCTTTGTTCCTAGATAAAACCTAGATGCACTAGGTATCCTTCAATATTGTGGCCACAGTTCTGAAAGGCTTCTTTAGGGCAATATTAAGGAGGAAGACGAGCTTTCCAATTGATGCTAACTTGGGATCTACCAAAATGTCTATTAGGAAGTAGAAAACATATCATTTTGCTAGATAGTCTAGCAAGGGAGCATCATTTTAACCAAGTTCACAAGTTCATATACTGATTCTCAAATCTAGAAGTGTAGATTTTCATAATCTAGAAGGGATGTTTCCAACATTGAAGCATATTTTTGATGTGCAAGATCATGTGAAGTTCATGTCAATGCATACTTGTTTCTACCCTTCACTCATTTAGGAATTATATGGAAACCTTTTTTAGAGAAATGATAGGCTATCACATGTGAGAAGTGTGGAAATTACTACAAAGCCTGTTACTTTTGAAAAGGCACCGAGTTTACCATGGCAAGGAGTATAATTTGAAAGATATCATTCTGAAGATGCTAAATCTTGCTCAAGCATGATTGGAAAAAATAAGGAAATGTTTTCAGGTAGTTACGGTGCCTTGAATAGAAACAATTTTCCTCCTCTGCAACAAGTAGTACATCATATTATAACAACAATC
The DNA here is from genome assembly GCA_014218235.1 of Colocasia esculenta. Lineage (NCBI taxonomy): Eukaryota > Viridiplantae > Streptophyta > Magnoliopsida > Alismatales > Araceae > Colocasia > Colocasia esculenta. Next base: position 24,224,644 of record CM024756.1, on the reverse strand, counting down.
ATTTATCCAAAAGCAGGAAGTAGAGATCAAGTTACTACACTACAAAAGTTCATGTTTCATTGTCTATTCAAAGAAGTTCCTGTGGCATTACCTCATTTGATAACCAATCTGATAACATCCTATGGAAGACAAGAAAAAGGATCACTACCCTATGTAGTAGCTTTAACTGATATTTTTGAATATCATGATATTGACTTGTCAAAGGGCGGGCCTAGGAGCAACGATAAGGTTGCCCCTGCATGACCTAGAGGTCACGGGTCCAAAACCAAAAGTGGCCTCTCGACTTATTGGGGTAAGGGTATGTACATCATCCCTTTCCCAGACCCCACGTTGGTGGGAGTCTCGTGCACTAGGTACAAAAAAAAAATGATATTGACTTGTCAAGTGTAGCATTTGAAGAACTATTGCCTGTTCATGTATACAACAGGAAAAATGTTGAAAGGTTCATGTAGTATGAAGTTATTGATGGTGTTGTGCAACACAACATGGACACCGGTGATGATAGTGATGGTGATGGTGGTAATGAAGGTGATCATGATACTTACAGGCTATAACATGTTGAAGCTCAAAGGTCAACAATAATAGGAGTATCATTTGGAGAGTCTTTAGGTGCTCAATCATGGTATGATTATGTGGTAAGTTCTTCTGAGTGGCACATGTGGATTCATTAGAGTCCCTAAAAGGGCTAGTTCGACAAATTAATACGATGGTTGAATCCTTATCATAGGACATGGCTGCTATGAGAGAACATCAGCAAAATATTTCAAGCCACATGGAGACACAAAATCAACTCTATAAGGTGATCATGGACTGTTTATTTTCACTTATAGACTCATCACCTACTTAGTGATCATCTTAAAAGCATAACTAGTTTTAAGTTTCTTTTGTTTTTCCTCCACTCCCGCCTTTTTGTTGATGTCAAAAGGGAAGAAATATGTGTAGAGAGGGAGATTTAGATATATGTAATGAAATTTGCTCTTTCTATGTGATGTGGATGAATTCATGATTGCACGAGCAAGTCATATTCATCATAATAGAAGGTAAGTTCAGGTTTAGCTAGAGCATAGTTCCGTCTCAATTAGTCTTAATGTAATGAAAATCCAAAAATAATGAAAAGTTGAACTTCATAAAGATTTTGAATTTTGTATCTATATGTGATTGAAAAAGGAGAAATTCATAAAGGGTTTAAATGCTATATCTTTGCGTGTGACTTAATTTTTAACTTTTTAAATGAAGAATAAATGGTTTTTTGTTGCCCAGTTAGGTAGCCCAGAGGGGGGGGGGTGAATGGGTCTTTAAACATTTATTAGCTAATACATGTTCACTAAAAACGTTCACAGAGAAATACACTTCGATGGATGTTAGTTATAGTTAGAATAATCAACAATCACACAGAGAGCAATCACGCAACATAAGAATTATCCTGGTTAGATCTCCTCTCCTTAGGAGTCCTACGTCCAGTCCCTGAGCAATATCTCAGGATTTCACTACCAAGGGTACTGTCCCCCTTAAGGACCATTACACCCAGCCGAAGCTGGTCTTCCTTCACACGAAGGAAATACAAACACCCTGGATACCACACCAGGTCTTCCTTCACAACCGAAGGGAACAACACCGTGGATACCACACCAGGTCTTCCTTCACAACGAAGGGAACAACACCTGAAAATGTTCAAGAGGAAGATGCCCCTAGATCAAGCTTATAGAGCACACTTGATCTGAAGCAAGGATTGAGAAGAACAAGATTTACAATAATGGATTCTTCTCAGAACAAGAAGCTCTCTCACAGATCTACACTAAGCATAGAGAGCTAGAGCTGAAACTAATAGAAGTGTTTGCTTGGGTTCAGAGAGGTTGAAGATGATTTCACTTGGTATTCCTTGGTTCTCCGTGTGTCTTCTTTTGAATCTTCAATCTCTTTTATATCATCCTTTTCAAATTCGAACGTTGAAGTGTCCGTTGTCTCTATGCATAAGTGTACGTTAGACTGCTTGACACGTGGAAGCTTCCAGTCAATAGTCCTTTATCCTTTTACGCACGCAAAGAGAGAGAGAGAGAGGAGCATCTTCTGTGATCTTCTTGGCTTCTATTTTGTCCAACGTTGTATGACGAATGTTGTCAGAGACCTGCATACATTAAATGCTAAACAGTAGACAGCTAGGCTGTCTCTTGTTGTCTGTCAACGTCAGAATGAATGTTCATCAAAATAGTAATGCCATTTTGTTGTTCTAAAAAATGTTTTCAGAAAAGATACGATAATAGAAAATATCGTCTCCATGAATATAGAGATACGTTCAGAGTAATAAATGCACAGAGGTTAGAGGGATATGTGCGAAGACTTTGACTATTCAACCCTTTGAAAGGATAAGTCATATGTCAAGTTGATTAATATGAAATCGATGCATTTATGACTTATGAAATCGTTATGCAACCAAATCATTGTTACTTAATAGCAAACTGTTATGAGATATGAATGAATCGTTGTGATCAAGGCGATATAATTAAATCGTTATGAGATATGAAAGAATCATTACGATAGCAAATCCTTATGATCACTAAAGGAATCGTTACGAGAGCAAGTCGTTACGATGACTAAAGGAATCGTTACGAGAGCAAGTCCTTACGATGACTAAAGGAATCGTTACGAGAGCAAAGTCCGCGATGACTAAAGGAATCGTTACGAAAGAAGTCGTTACGATGACTAAAGGAATCGTTACGAGAGCAAGTCGTTACGATGACTAAAGGAATGTTACGAGAGCAAGTCGTTACGATGACTAAAGGAATCGTTACGAAAGCAAGTCGTTACGATGACACTAAAGAATCTTTACGAATACTTATCAAATCGTTAAAGCATATAATGAATCCTTATGACTATGGAATTGTTATAAACAAAGGAAATCGTTATGGCTTAGTACAAATCAATGTATTAGACAAATATGCTTCTACAGTATGAAGATTCTTACCTGTTTGGCTTGTTTTCTTTTGATCTTATTTCCTGTGCTTAAGACTTGTAGAAAATAGGTTAGTGACCTTAATCAAGGTTTGATAATTATCAAAATAACATAGTTTTGTTAATCACCAAAATAGAAATGTAATTATTTAAATTACATGGGGATAGATTGTTCATCAATCTCCCCCTTTTGGTGATGACAAAACTTCAACAAACTTCAGAAAATAGCACAGATAAGTCTACATTTAAATTCTGAAATTGTTTGCAATAGTTCACCATATGTATTTCAGAGCTTGCAATAGTTCTCCCCCTTTTTGTCATTAAGCAAAAAGATACAAGGAAGGACAAAGAAGAGAGAAACTCTGAATGAGAAAAGAGACAACAATTGTATTCATTTAATGTTGTGGAGGTACAGGGAGATAAAAGGCAGGAGAGAGGAGGGAGGCATAGTGAGAAATGGTTTCCCATGCCTGCTCTTCCTGCTTCTCAAACATTTGACGAAAGACACCAGGAGCAGGAGAGTACTGTGGTCCCATGGAGGGAGCCATCTTCTTGACATGGAGAGCTAACTGTTCATCAAGGAAATTGGCATAAGCATCTCTATCAAGGGAGACTTTGTAGAAGGTCACTGTCCCAAAACTGGCACAAGCAAGGAATTGATCAACTGAAATGGGATAGAGGTTCTGCTTGGCCTTCAACTCCTGACAAAGGGCTACATAGACTTTATATCTTTCAACCCAAGTCCTAAAAGGATCCTAGACCAAGTGAATAGAATTCATGTCCAAGAATGTAGGTGCAGAAACTGGAGAGTGACCTTCCCTGGCCTGGGATTCATTAAGATCTGACAGCTGCTGAGCAGAGAGAGGGTAAAATATGGCCCAATCTGAAGGGGTTAATCTCTCACATTCTGACAGAATGGGAGCAAGAACCTCAGCACTGACATGGCCCTGGTGATATTCACTGAAGAGAAATCTATAAAACGCAACCAGAAAGCCCTTCTGTATCTTAATTCGGCCCATAACTCTGGCAAAACGTTCAAAAATTATTGACCCAACAGTTGATTCCATTACCAGAGAGTGAATAGGTGGAAGCAAGATTTCCTCTGGCACCTGAAGGGTGGCAAAATCTACTTGGATAGCTTCAGTGTGGGCTATAGCTGAACCAAGTGTGCCGATGGCCTGCTTAAATTGACTGAATTGGACCTCAGGGAGTCGATGGACATATCTATAGTTGTTGAAGAGTTGGAAGTGCCTGGCCATCTTGATCTCCTTCTGAATGAATGGGGCCCAACAATTCTTGTGATGAATTTGGAACCATTCTGAGAGAGTCAGGGAATGGTCCCTTGGAGGAATCTAGCAGACTTAGCTAGAAGAAATTTATTGTAAACTCTTTGTGCCCCCTAGCCCATTGCTCTTCAGTCTTGGAATGAGCAACATAAAAGATTTTGGATTTTTCAGTTTGGTAGAGGGGTATAGGTAGAATGACATTTAAATGGTCTGAGAGATTAAGAAAAGGAAGGTTGACAAGGGTGGCAAAGACAACCTTCTGAAGATATTCTCTATACAGTGGTTTATTTCTGTTGTCCACTGTGAGAGAAAACCACAGAGGGGGATAGCTAGGTTCAGAGGAAAGAGAGGAGGCTTTCCTCTTCTTAGGAGCAGAACTAGAAGAGTCTGCCCTATGGATATGATGCCCAACCTTGACACCCTTCTTCAACCTTGACTTTCCCAAGATAGGGAGATTCAAGTTGAGCATCCTCAGGAATTATAGTAATGAAAGAGGGTGGAGGAGAAGGATGTAGAAGGAGAGTGTGAGGTAGTAGGTGGGATATCTGATGGTCCTGAGGATGGTGGACCAGAAGAGAGGAGGCTCCAGCTGATGAGGAGTCTGGAGGAACCGCAAAGATAGGTGGAGGTGGAGGAATGGTTGTTGAAGAGATAGGAGAAAAGGTGGTTGAGAAGGGAAAGGTGTAGGTGATGAGATGGTTCTGGGTTGTGGTTTCTTGAAGGTTTGAGGTGCAGGTGGAGCTGTGGATGATGAAGGTGGTGATGGAGGTACTGGGGTCTGAGTGGAGGAAGGAGCTGGGGGCTCAGGAGCTACAGCTTCTTCTTCTTCAGCTACTTGCTGCACAGACTCTGACTCCAAAGGCCCTGATGGCCCTGACACCTTCTCAGCTGGCCCTGAAGGCCCTTGCACTTGCTCAACTGGCCCTGATGGCTCTGAACCACTGACCTCTGCTTGTGAACTAGCTGCTGCGGCCTGCCACTTGCTCATCTGGCCCAGATGGCCTTGGAACATCTTCTTCACTTCTTTGAGCAGCAGGAGGTGGAGGAGGAGGAGGAGCTTGGGCTCCAACTGCCTTCAAAATCTCAGAAAGCATTGTCTTCATGCTTCCTAACTCTTATTGAACCACCTTACAACATTCTTTACTTGAGACAACTCCTTGGATGTGGATGCCTGGCTCATGAAAATAGAGTTTACATCAGACTGAACTGAGCACAAGATCTCCCCTTGAGCATCCAATCTTTCTATGACAGGCTTCAAATTGATGACAAATCTTTGTCTCTTCTGCCTTTGAAAAGGAGTGTTTGCAATGAGAGGGACATCTGGTATGCTGCTGCTTTTCCTTTCTCCCTGGCCTGGACCACTGGAGGCTGCTGATCCTAGTCATCTTCTGAATCTGATGAACTAGCAGTCTCTCCTTCTCTGAACTGATTCTCTGGGGGTTTTCATTTCCCTCCCCCTGAGTCTCACTGCCCTTTTCAACACCAACTTCTTCTTCAGCAGTCACAGTCTCCATAGGAACATTGGGTTGTGCTGCTGCTGCTGCTGCTGCTTCTTCTTGGACTGGGAGGTCTTCTGAAGGAACTTCAGTGTGCCTGATGCCACAACACTTTCTCCCTGAATATCCTCTGCTACTGAATGCTCCCCCTCAATGGGAGCATCTTCCATCACTACATCTTCTTGAACTGATACTTGCTCCTGCTGGCTTGGAGCTTCTTCCATGACCACTTCTTCAGTGTGGCCTTCTGCCACAGATTCTGCTATATGAGACTCACTTGCCACTTGCTCCTCCTGAGAAATGGAGTCCAGTGCATTCCTAAGTAGAGTGGCTACTTGGGAAGATGGAAGAGGATCCTCTAGAGATTGCCCAAAGGGCTCAATGAAGTCGGGAGGAATGTCCTCAATCCTTCTGCTGGCTTCTTCTCTGCTACTGTTGGCACTGTTGTTGCTGGAACTACTTGATCAATTGCTGCTGCTTCTGGCTCAACTACTGTCGCTGCTTCTGCTACTGGTTCTAGGTCCTCTTGGGCTTCACCAATGATGGCTTCACCCTCAACCGCACCAGTCTTTGACCATACACCATTCACAACTGAAAATCCACTCTTTCTCAAATTTCTTGACCTGATGGCTTGGCCCATTTTCTCAGAAACATCACCAACTACGCTAATGCCAAAATGCTGAAAATTCTTGTCAAGAGATGGGCATAAGGTAGTGAGATATTCAACTTACTCTTGGTGTCCCACACTTGAAAACTGGCAAACTTCATCCTCTCAATTATTAATTCTGCAGTGTTAATTTCCTGGTTTTGGATGGCCCAGAACATCAGGTCTGAATCTGCCCTGGCGCAGGTAGAGAAAGATGCACTCCTAGGAACAATAATCTGACAAATAATGAAGTGCAATAACCGATTGAACGCACTAAGCTGGTTGATATCCAGCTTCCCATCCTTCAGCCTAAATTCGGACCAATAATCCCTAGCCCCTTGACTTGAGTGTCCACAGAGTGGACTCCACTGTGACCAGTGGTGGAGACTTCAAACAGAGAGGCTAACAAATCCCTGGTGATCCTGATCTGGGTACCCTTGACCATGGATGTCAAGGTCCCATCAGCCTCAGTCTTCAAACAAACATAAAAGCTTTCACAAGATACGGATAACTTACTTCAGACAGGGTTGCAATCTTCGTCCATTTTAACTTCTGCAAAGCTTCAACTAAACTACCCATGCCATTTTTCTCCAGGTCTGCCAAATCTACTGCCTTGTGACCACAAAGCTTAGCCTTGACTGATGCGAACCTAGCTTGCTGATCTGCGGTGAGGAACGCAGCTCCGTAGCCCCCAACGATGCCGGAAACGGTTGTAGAGGCCATGGAATCTAGCAGGGAAAGGTTCTGGAGGACTGGAAGGGTGATTGAGGAAGAACACCTCAAGAAATTTCTGGCGGGAGAGGTTGAAGGCTTCAAATCTGAGGAAAGTCGATGTCGGGGTCGATAGGGTATCGCCTCAGGAGGAGGACGAAAGAGATAAAGAGGGAGAGGAATCGTTCCACACAGATTCTGAGATTTGAAATAAAGGATAAAAGCTTTTTCGAAATGGGATGTGCCTTTATGGCGGAAAACGACAAAACTCCAATTTGAAAGAAATAAAGAGTTACAAATAACGAACCGACAAGAGTATTTACGCCAGATAGGATAAATGAGAGATAATTGAGATATTTTGCTCACTTTCAAGGAGAATAATTAATTTAGGCTCTGAAAATTAATATCTCAGATTTAGCAAATAAATCTTTCACAATTTGCACATGCCTAATTTCCTTCTGAGAGAAGTAAACCTCTCTTCGGGTAAGGCTTTTGTGAAGATGTCTTCTAACTGATTATTTGTATCAATGAAAGAAATTTTATATTACCATTAGCTACATGATCACGAATAAAATGATATCTAACCTCAATGTGTTTGGTCCTTGAGTGTTGTACTGGATTTTTAGTTAAGTTTATAGCACTTGTGTTGTCACATAGCAGTGGGATTGACTTGATGTGTAGCCCATAGTCCTCAAGTTGTTGCTTTATCCATAGGAGTTGTGTACAGCAACTTCCAGCAGCCACGTACTCAGCTTCAGCTGTTGAGAGTGCTACAGAATTCTGCTTCTTGGAGGACCAGGATATCAGACATCCTGTAAGGAATTGACAACAACCACTGGTGCTTTTTCTATCTATTTTGCATCCAGCATAGTCAGCATCAGAGTATCCTACTAAATTGACTTCACATGATTTTGGATACCATATACCTAGATCATGAGTTCTGGACAGATATCTAAAATTCTTTTAACACTAATTAGATGAGATTCTCTAGGATCTGCTTGATATCTAGCACACATGCATACACTAAATAGTATATCAGGTCTGCTGGCAGTTAAGTAAAGTAGAGAACCTATCATACCTCTGTAGATCTTTTGATCTACTTTCTTACCATCCTTGTCATTGTCCATCCTTGTTGATGTGCTCATTGGTGTTGACAGTGGCTTGGAATTTTCGAATCCAAATTTCTTCAAGAGCTCCTTGGTGTATTTAGCTTGACAGATGTGGGTGACATCTCCTCCTTGCTTGATTTGTAATCCAAGTAAGTAGTTCAACTCCCCCATCATGCTCATCTCAAATTCTCCCTGCATAAGCTTCTCAAAGTACTTGCAAAGAGATTCATCAGTAGATCCAAAATTATGTCATCTACATAAATTTGTACACGTAGTATGTGCTTGACCTTTGACTTTATAAATAAAGTGCTATCTACTTGTCCTCTAGTGAAACCATGGTTTAATAAAAAGGAACTAAGCCTTTCATACCAGGCTCTAGGTGCTTGCTTTAAACCATATAATGCTTTATGAAGTTTAAAAACATGATTTGGAAATTCTGTATCATCAAAACCTGGAGGTTGTTCAACATACACTTCCTCCTTAATAAAACCATTTAAAAATGCGACTTGACATCCATTTGAAATAATTTTAAATCTAGAGCAGATGCATATGCAAGTAAGATTCTAATAGCCTCAAGTCTAGCTACAAGTGCATAGGTTTCATCGAAATCTATGCCTTCCTCTTGGGAATAGCCTTGAGCTACCAAACTGGCCTTATTTCTTAAGATCACACCAGCTTCATCCAATTTATTTTTGAACACTCATTTGGTGCCAATAACTGGATGATCTGATGGTCTAGGAACAAGTGACCATACATGGTTTCTCTTGAACTGATTCAGTTCATCTTGCATGGCTAAAATCCAAGATTCATCAGTAAGAGCTTCATTGACTGTTCTAGGCTCTATTTGAGAAACAAAAGCTAGGTAATCACAAGGGATTACATTACCTCTTATTCTTACCCCTACAGTTGGATCACCAATGATGTTTTCAGGTGGGTGATCTTTCTTGTATCTCATTCCTTTGAAGATTTTCATGTTCAATGTCTGTTTGTTGCAGGTCTTCCAGAGGTGGATCTTCCTTGTCCTCAATTGATGTGTTCTTTAATTTCTTGGACAAATCATCTGCATCATCAATGTCACTATCTTCTTCCTTTCTCAAGGAAGGGTTAGTTTCATCAAAGATAATGTGCACAGATTGCTCTATTAATAGTGTACGCTTATTAAATACTCTACAACCTTTAGGTTTAGAAGCATACCCCATGAAGATGCCTTCATCTGATTTGGCATCCAACTTACCAATGTCTCTTTTGCCGTTGTTGTGGATGAAACATGGACAACCAAATGTCCTGAAATGACTGATCTTCGGCTACTTTCCTTTGTACAGCTCATATGCAGTCTTCTTCAAGATAGGCCTGATCATCACTCTATTAATGATGTAGCTTGTTGTGTTCACTGCTTCGGCCCAGAAATACCTTGGTAAATCATATTCTAACAGCGTTGTCCTTGCCATGTCCAATAAGGTTCTATTCTTCCTCTCAGCAACTCCATTCTGCTGTGGTGTCCTTGGTGCTGAGAAGTTATGCTCAATCCCTTGGTCATCACAGAATTTTGAAAACTTTCATTTTGGAACTCTCCTCCATGATCTGACCGGATTCCGATAATGCAATACTTTTGTCTTTCTGTACTTTCCTGCTGAAACTTACAAAACTATCAAATATATCATCTTTATGTTCAAGAAAGAAACCCATGTGAATCTGGAATAGTCATCTACAATCACAAATCCAAAATTCTTTCCTCCAAGACTGGTGGTCCTCATTGGCCCAAACAAATCCATGTGAAGGAGTTCTAAGGGTTTAGAGATGGTTACCACAGTCTTTGACTTGAAGGAACTCTTAGTGTGCTTCCCTTTTGCATAAGGTCTGCAGATACCATCCATTTTAGTGCTGACCTTTGGCAGACCTTCCACAAGACTTTTGTTTCTGAGCTTGTTCATACCATCCAAACTGCAGTGGCCCAATCTTCTGTGCCACAGCTCAGTTGACTTCTCTTTGTTGGCCGCTAAACAAACGTCTTGATCTTTGAGTTCTTCAAGGTAGAGCACATACAGGTTCTTTTCCCTATTAGCTTCGAAAATTACTGCTCCATCCTCAAGATGTTGCACTTGGATTCTTGAAACTTTATCTAATGACCCTTGTCACAAAGCTGGCTTATACTGATAAGATTATGCTTCAACCTTTCATGCACAGAACTTCTTCAATTACTATTTTCCTTTACTGCTTACTGAACCACTGCCAATAACAATCCCTTTTCCGTTATCTCCATAGGTGACTATTCCTCTTCAACTTTGAGGTGAGAAAACAGGTTTTTATCTGACATGTGCCTTGAAGATCCACTATCCAAATACCATTTGGATGCTCTAAGGTTTCCCTGAAATAAAAACTTTAAGCTTTAGGTACCCAAGTTCTTTTGGGTCCTGGTTGGTCAGTATCATCGTTTTTCTTTTTATTATCCACCTTTTATATTTAGTTGGACATGTAGTCTTGTTGTGACCTAGTTTGTTGTAGTGACTGCAGCATGTTGTTCTAGTTACTTTTTCAAGATACTTAAGGTTAGCTTTGTATGCTACGTCTTATTTAGGTACAAATTTTGGAGTTGGATATGTCTTAGGGTATACTGTTGTGTCATCATTATCTGGGGGTGTATAGCCTAAACCATGTTTCTTCTTACCTGAACGTCTAGCCCCTTTTAGTATTAAGAAGTTTTTACCATTAGTGAATTTTTCTAATGTATTAGACAGTTTCTCTTTTTCTTCTGTTAGTCTTTTAATTTCAATTTTCAACTCGTCTGAACTCTCTTGTTTTTCTAGCTTGATTATTTGCTCATTCTTATCTTTTAGATCTTCACATAATAATTCATTTCTTCTTTTAAGTTCAGTTACTTGCTTCTCTAGTTCTTCATTTTCTGTTTTTAGATCTGAATTAGTGTTTTCTAGGCATGTAATATTTTTCTTACTGGCTTTTAACAATTAGATATTTCTCTATATTTACTATATAGTTCGTTAAATGCTTCTTCTAAATTATTAGAATCAGAATCATTACATGAATCAAAAGATGAGTCAGAAGTTACCTTTTCTTTAGTATTGCCATGAAGCCAGGTTGGCTTCTTCTTCATCACTGCTTGAGCTTGACTCGGTGTCCGAGTCACTGTTGTTGCTCCAGGCTGCTGCCATAGCCTTCTTCTTGTTTCTCCTGAATTTCTTTAAGCTTCTTTCTTCTGAATTCAGGCTTCTTGAACTTTGGACATTCTGCTTGATATGTCCTGGCTTCTTGCATTCATAGCATATGGGCTCACCTTCTTCTGATCTTTTCCATCTGATTTTTAAAGTCCTTATTTTTCTTGAAGTGTCTTCTACCAGACTGGAACTTCTTCTTCTTAGCTAGAATGCGCCGCAATCTTCTTGACAGCATTGCTTCTTCATCTTCGCAGTTGCTTGAGCTCTCATCTTCTTCTGATGACTCTTCTGATCTATCTTCTTCTGCTTTCAGAGCATTTGAATGCTTCTTTCTGCTTGAGGACTCTCCAAACCTTTCCATGTTGATCTCATGGGCCATAAGGGACCCAATGAGCTTCTCCAAAGACATCATTTTCAGGTCGTTGGCTTCCTCAATGCTGTTACTTTGGGAGTCCATGTAGATGGAAGAGATCTGAGGATGTTCCTAACCATATCTCCAATTTCATATGTCTTCCCAAGTCCAACTAAGCCATTTGTAATGTCTGTAAATCTGCTGAACATTTGGGTTATGGACTCTCCTGGCTGCATCTGGAACCTCTCATACTGAGTTACCAGAATATCTATCCTGGTCTCTTTAACTTGTCAGTGCCTTCATAGGTGATTCTTAATTTCTCCCACATCTCCATTGCGGATTTGCAGGCAGATACACGGTTGAACTCCTTTTGCTGAGGGCACAGCACAAAATACTTTTTGCCTTACAGTTGAGAGATATCTTCTTCCTATCATCATCTGTCCACTGATTTTTCTCATTGGTGACTAGGAGATCACCTTCTTCAACTATGGACATATCTGGTAGTCATGACCTTGTAGAAAATATTCCATTCTTGTTTTCCAGTAAGCATAGTCTTCTCCATCGAACAATGGTGGTCGGTTGACCGACTGACCTTCACTGTGACCTTGAGCTGCCATGGATCTTACTCTTCAGATCGTTGGATCTCTTCTTTGTCAAAGAGACTCGCTCTGATACCACTTGTTGCCCAATTAGGTAGCCCAGAGGGGGGGTGAATGGGTCTTTAAAATTATCAGCTAATACCTGTTCACTAAAAACGTTCACAGAGAAATACACATCGATGGATGTTAGTTATAGTTAGAATAATCAACAATCACACAGAGAGCAATCACACAATATAAGAATTATCCTGGTTCAATCTCCTCTCCTTAGGAGTCCTATGTCCAGTCCCTGAGTAATATCTAAGGATTTCACTACCAAGGGTACTGTCCCCCTTAAGGACCCTTAGACCCAGCCGCAGCTGGTCTCCTTCACACGAAGGGAAATACAAACACCTTGGATACCACACCAGGTCTTCCTTCACAACCGAAGGAACAACACCCTGATACCACACCAGGTCTTCCTTCACACTGAAGGGAACAACACCTGAAAAATGTTCAGGAGAAAGATGCCCCTAAATCAAGCTTATAGAGCACACTTGATCTCAAGCAAGGACTGAGAAGAACAAGATTTACAATAATGGATTCTTCTCAGAACAAGAAGCTCTCTCATAGATCTACACTAAGCACAGAGAGCTAGAGCTAAAACTAATAGAAGTGTTTGCTTGGCTTTCAGAGAGGTTGAAGACGATTTCACTTGGTATTCCTTGGTTCTCCGTGTGTCTTCTTTTGAATCTTCAATCTCCTTTTATATCATCCTTTTCAAATTCGAACGTTGAAGTGTCCGTTGTCTCTATGCATAAGTGTACGTTAGACTGCTTGACACTTGGAAGCTTCCAGTCAATAGTCCTTTATCCTTTCATGCACGCAAAGAGAGAGAGAGCGAGAGGATCTTCTTTGTCTTCTATTTTGTCCAACGTTGTATGACGAATGTTGTCAGAGACCTGCATACATTAAATGCTAAACAGTAGACAGCTAGGCTGTCTCTTGTTGTCTGTCAACGTCAGAATGAATGTCCATCAAAATAGTAATGCCTTTTGTGTTCTAAAAAATGTTTTCAGAAAAGATACGATAATAGAAAAATATCGTCTGCATGAATACAGTGATACGTTCAGAGTAATAAATGCACAGAGGTTAGAGGGATATGTGCGAAGACTTTGACTATTCAACCCTTTGAAAGGATAAGTCATATGTCAAGTTGATTAATATGAAATCGATGCATTTATGACTTATGAAATCGTTATGCAACAAATCATTGTTACCTAATAGCAAACTGTTATGAGATATGAAAGAATCGTTGTGATCAAGGTGATATAATCAAATTTAATAATTGTTATGAGATATGAAAGAATCTTTACGATAGCAAATCGTTATGATCACTAAAGGAATCATTACGATAGCAAATCGTTACGATGACTAAAGGAATCGTTCGAGAGCAAGTCGTTACGATGACTAAAGGAATCGTACGAGAGCAAGTCGTTACGATGACTAAAGGAATCGTTACGAAAGCAAGTCGTTACGATGACTAAAGGAATCGTTACGAGAGCAAGTCGTTACGATGACTAAAGGAATCATTACGAAAGTAAGTCGTTACGATGACTAAAGGAATCGTTACGAAAGCAAGTCATTACGATGACTAAAGGAATCGTTACGAGAGCAAGTCGTTACGATGACTAAAGGAATCGTTACGAAAGCAAGTCGTTACGATGACTAAAGGAATCGTTACGAAAGCAAGTCGTTATGATGACTAAAGGAATCGTTACGAATACTTATCAAATCGTTAAAGCATGTAATGAATCCTTATGATTATGAAATTGTTATAAAAAAAGGAAATCGTTATGGCTTAGTACAAATCAATGTATTTAGACAAATATGCTTCTACAGTATGAAGATTCTTACCTGTTTTGGCTTGTTTTCCTTTGATCTTATTTCCTGTGCTTAAGACTTGTAGAAAATAGGTTAGTGACCTTAATCAAGGGTTTCATAATTATCAAAATAACATGGTTTTATTAATCACCAAAATAGAAATGTAATTAATTTAAATTACATGGGGATAGACTGTTCATCATTTTTCACTTTGAACTGCTAGTTCTAAGAACTAATGCAAAATTTTATAAATGTTTTGTCATCATCAAAAAGTTGGAGATAGTTGTACTCCAAGTGATTTTGATGATAACAAAACACACTATACACACTATTAAATGATGAAAGATGGACCAATATTTGTATTTTCATACATCTTGAAGGTTGAATGTGTTTTGGATCATGCCTTGTAGAAGAATACTATGAATGTGTGAAATATGGTTAGATCGGTTGATAGATTCCAAGAGCAAGTCAACCTAAGTATTGGAGTCAGTACTGTTGAGGTATTACAAGAATTGACTCTACACAAATCGAGTCTAGGAGGTTGTTGAAATTGAGTCTCAAAGAGGTGGAAAATCGAGTCTCAGAACTATTACAAATCAAGTTCAGAAGATCACTATTCCATACAGGGACTTAACCAACTTGCACACTTCGTTCTCTTGGCCATATATCATAAATCCCTCGGCCGATCCATATAGATTTATTGTTCAAGTTCGCAACTTAAAAAGACAGTCTTGACGTCCATTTGATGGACCTTTAAATCATATATGGATACCACTGCAATAAGCACATGGAACATGGTCATCCTAGCCACAATAGAATATTTATCAAAGAAATCTATCCCCTATTTCTGCTTATACTCCTTAGCAACCAGTCAAGCTTATATTTATCAACAAAGCTATCCAGTTTTAATTTTGAGACGTTTGGTGTGCCATGTTCAACTAAGAAGGGGGGGGGGTGAATTGGTTAATAGAAAATTAAAACTTATTCATCTATTGATTTATGATTAGGCTAAACAACTTATTTTTTCACATCGAAAAACATGAATACTCGAGCAAAACCCTCGAGACCAACTATTCTAGAATGTGCCTAGAAAAGAGAAAGAAACGGGGAAGCAAACCATAAACATGTACATGATTTTTAGGTGGTTTAGCCATATAATGCATGCGCCTATGTCCACCATCTCAAATCCCATGAGGATTTCTACCTAACTTGTTTCAACGGGTACAAGTTGATAAACCCCTTACACCACAATTGTTTCCCAGGGACAACACCAACCCTGCACATAACTTATTTCCCAGGTATAAGTCAGCAAAAACCCAACCCGTACTCATAAGCCTAGCACAACATACTAAACCCTCAGATCAATAAGATCAGTTCAAGCATAATAAGGCCATGACAAGGAAGATAAAAATATATTACTAATGTGTGAAGAATCTCCCTATCTAAAAGACCGGCCTCTTAATTGTCTCTACCCGACAATGTCAATGTGAAGAGTAGGCCGATGTAAAACACTCCATGTAACACCCGACTTAGACCCAGTCCAATTATACCAACCCTCATCAAGTCCAAGTGACGAGCTACATGGGGAACTCACCCCAACAATTTTCAAATGCAGGTTGAGTCACTCACAAATAAATACCAGTGCATCGGAACTTAAGAACAATCTCAACAACTTTAATATCCAAGTCCATAATCCATTAAAAATGTCCACAATTTCTAAAATAGTTTAAATACAAGGTTCATAACATAATAATTCCTCACATACAAAGGTCACTCAACACTCAAATCTAATCTTCACGCTCCGAATCTGATCCTGCTACTATAGCCTCAGGATCCTCAGCCTCACCTGAAATGTTAAGCAAGTATGAGTCTACAACGAAGACTCAGCAAATAATTCAAAAATAGACTACCAACCTAACATATACAATATATTCAAACCATGATAATGCATATTGATTTCAGCAATCAGGCTACTTGCAAGGTAATCGTTTGCTAAACATATCTTAAATCAAAATTACATACAAAATGCTACTTATATAAGACATGAGTTAAAGACATTGTACTAACATCATAATGTCTAGATTTGTAAAGAGATTTCAAATATGATAATGAAGACATAATTTCAAGTACCAACATAGTGTATATAGCATACATTATTTCAAGAGTTTACATAAGTGAGCATGACTACTAAACATTTAACAGAATGGAAATATGATAAGTATTCTATTCTAATCATTCCAAGGCTGAAAATAAACATATCGAATAAGATATACATATGTACAAATTGCCAAGACACAGCCCAAACCACCCATTAGAAGTCACATAGACATATGAATATATACTCATCACCTAGGCAGACAGTGATAGAGTCTAGGTTATTGCACAGAACCTGGGGAAGTTCTCCCCACCATTACCAGTGGTACTTACCCACCTCCAAAATTTCTTTCCCGTGCCCTCGGGAACATATATAACATATGGAACACTTCCATAGGGGCATTACTATGGTTCTGTTCCAAATCACTTTAAAGGTGGCAATGTCTTATTGGCCGAATACAAAACCATATACGAATTATGGATTCAAATGCAACAAAGCATGCTACTCAAAATTATATACATATATTCAGATCATAATAGAGACATATTTCATATTGATCACATTCTGTAGTTTCTGAGAATTTCCCTCAATATCTATTTAATATAACACATTTCACAAGATGATAACATACTTAAAATAGTTACAGATGTCATAAATTTACAAAATTTTGTCAGAACATGACCATATTGTCATGGACTAAAATTGTAGTTTTTTTACAATTTTTTGACACTCACACTAATTTCCATATTTATCTAAGTACTAATGAAAATAGAGAAATATTCACCATACTGAAACCGACTATCAAACAAGTCCAATATTTTTACTGAGATTATACCATACTGATAAAACCTACTGATCAAAATATCAAAATTTTAGGAATTCAGAAAGTATTTATAAAATTAAAATAGCACTACTAATTTTAGCATTTTAGTCATGGAAATTACAAAAAAAAAGTCAATATCTAGTTACAGATCCATCACAGCATGAACATAACCCTGACATGTATTTCTACATAGAAATCCAACTTTTAATCATGAACATGTTTTACACACAAAATTTCTTCTTAAATCTATGCTTATTCACAGAATTCAGAAATTACCTTAATATCACGGTGACTATAGAAAATAACCCAAATTGTAGCATGTTAAGAAGTTAACCTACTTGACCTGACACATCTCACAGAAAATCCATTTGAAGTTTGAATAGAAAGATAGAAATCCAGAAGTAAAAATAGGGAAAAATGATAAACAAGAGAACTTGATGGCAATAGGGTAGCCGTTAAGTTCAGTCTGATGACAAAGGGTTTGACATTAAGTTCATCCTTGATGGCAGTCAAGGTGGATGTTAACCTGACAGGAAACAGAACCCTTTCGGAATCCACACAATGCCCAAATCCAACCATTGTTTTAATTTCTAAAATCATGAAAAATTATAAAAAGGCAAAAACTAGGGTTGAGAATTAGATCCTTAGGTTACTTGCCTCTAAGACACCAAAGAAACTATGGATTTAACTGATGAAGCCCGTCTTGGCCAACCAAGACAGTCCCCTCTCCAAGGTTCATTCCTCAACTAGATGTCCTCCTTCGCCACATGCACGATGAAGACACCTTCAACCTCCAATGGCACGGCCTCCTAACCCGTAGATGCTTGATCTGGGTCTCTACAAAGATCAAATCGCCGGATCCCCCCTTCTTCTGAGACTTGGAGAGACTCCAAAATAGGAATAAGGAGGCTAAACACCCCTTTTTAAAAGGATTTGCCTTCCCTTACTCAGCCCAGAGAGGATAGGAGTCATGTCCCCAAACATTACCGAAGATTTCACCCCTTACCATATCCCAACCGGAGCTGGGTTGTGAAAATTCTGCAGTCTGCACTGCAGGAAGTTGACGGCAAAGGTGATTGTCGTCTACCCACGGTTGACGTCAATCGATGCTGCCATTGACCTACAGTTGACGACAATTGATGTTTCCGTTAACCTATAGTTGGCGGCAATCAATGTTACCGTTAACCTACTATTAGCGGCAATCGGTGTTGCTGTTAAAAAAACAGGTCGACACAACCATTGACCTGCCCGAGAATAGGCCAACAAAAATAATGGAAAAACTTAACTACTCAAACACACTCATATAAATTCTTAAATACACAGCAAAATAGATAACAAGTATAATTAAAATTTATGAATACAATTTAGGGCATCACACTTCAGGATGTACTCTGCAAATTAGAACACCAAGGCCACGTCTCTATGGTGAGGTGCATCACCTTTGAACATCTGAAAAGCCTTAGTATTGATCACAGCATGATCAGCTTTGCTTCTGCATGTCCAAGGCTTCTATAGGCTCTCTCCAAGGCAGCATAATCTTCTTCTGAACTCTAGGGCACGAACGGATCTTTTGGATGGCTGGAGAGTTGTTCCAATTGACGTGAAAAAGTGGTATTTAAAGTCCCAAGATGTTCCCTTGCGATATGGCAAGAGTCTATACATGAACAGACTCTTTTTGGAAAGTTTTTATGTATAGGTTTCCATAATTGGTCGACTGGTTTTCATGAATCAGTCAACTGTTTTAAACTTCACTTGGACTCTGCTTACTGGATGCCAATCAATCAATTGAACAATCAAAATCGATAGACTGATTTGGTCTTAACCAGCCCCCTTTGACCTTTGAATTCCTTGACTTGTACCAATGATGCACACGTTTCAGGGCCATAAAAACTTGTCTTTTTCAACACTTAATTCACATGTTAGACCCTCATAATCAATATGAAGATATCAAGCACTTGGATCAAAATCAAGAAGGTCATCTTAACTTATTAACCCATTGATTTTCATAAGATTATTTTTGTGATCATCAAAATCTACAAAGTACAACAAATTTATTTTTAAAAATAAATTTACATCCAATAATTTTACTACTGGGAGGAAGATCAACTAATTCACATGTCTAATTAAAGACTATGGAATCCATTTCACTTTTAATAGCTTCTTCCCATAAGGCATCATCATTAAAGGCCATAGCATCATTAAAAGTCAAAGGATCATCTTCAATTAAATAAGATACAAAATCATCACCAAAATTTTTTCCATCCTTATCTTTTCACTCCTTTTGGGCTCTAAATCACCAGATTGTGATTCTATAACTTTCGAACCACTAGAAGAAGAAATAGAAGAGTAAGGTTCTAATTCAACATCGAAGTCAAACTTTAAAGGAAAAATATTCTCAAAGAAAATAGCATCACCAAATTCACAGATAGCATTTGAGAAATAATAAAATTTTCAGATTTAATAATTTAAAATCTATACATAGAACTATGCTCAACATAAGCAATAAATACACCATCAATAGTTTTGGGGCCAATTTTTTATTTATTATTTTCAGATATTTTAATCTTGGCCAAGCAGCCCTAAACTCTAAAAAAATTTGTAATTGGATGCCTTTTAAACCATAATTCAAAAGGTGATTTATCTTTTGATTTATGAGGAACACAATTTAAGGTATGACATCTAGAGAGTAAAGGCTCCTCCCACGTACTCTTAGGTAAACTTGAGCTGCACAACATGGGATTCACCATGTATATCAAAGTCCTATTTTTCCTCTCAATTTGATTCATGAGAGTAAGGAGCAATTAACTTATGAATTGTATAATTATTTTCACAAAATTCACACAATGCATTAGAGATATATTCTTCTCCTCTATCAGATCTAAGTCACTAAGAACCATATCTATTTGTTTTTCTGCAAAGATTTATAAGCCATGAATTTATTAAGAGACTCATCTTTAGTGCTTATCAAATATAACAAGCAAAACCTATAAGCATTATCAATGAAGGTGATCAAATATCTCTTTCCACCTCTAGTTAGGAAACCAGTCCCTTCACAAATATCAGAGTGAACTAACTCCAACACCGAGATGTCCCTTTTAATAGATTTAAAAGACTTCCTAGGTTGCTTAGCTTGCATGCAGCTTTGACATTTATCTTTATTTTAACATCAATCTTAGAAATTAGATTTAAATGCATCATTCTTTTCATAGTATTCAAATTAACAAGGCCAAGTCTAGCATGCCAAACATCATATGATTCAATATGAAAAGCAACAGAGGAAGAACTTTTATTTGAATAACTAGAACCAAATACATGAAGAATGAATAGTCCATCACTCATATATAACCCTTTCCCACAAAGTCACCATTTCTAATAATGCAAATTTATTAGAATCAAAAATATGTTTAAAACTCTACTACACTAACAAAGATCCACTAATCAAGTTTGTCATTACATCTGGCACATGATGCACTCATAAGGTTCAACATTTGTCTTGATGATCTTCAAGTCAATGTATCCCTCTCTTACTATTCATGCAACAGTGGAATTGTCAATTGTCACGTCCCGACACTTAATATAACCATAAATGTCGTAATGTGAGTGAACAGAAAATCAAAAATAGTTTCCAAACTTCCCTGGCAAAAATTGCCCAGGGTTTTCTCTAAATAAAATTAATTAACTTTCATTCTTGCAAATTGAGTTATTTACATGAATCTCAAATTATAACTTAAAGGATAGATGCAACAAAGGTTGATCTCTCGGCACAAATTTCCCAATATCCCTCCTTCTAGAACTGTAGATTACTTGTAAAAAAAAGTAGGTATGAGCAATTGTGCTTAGTAGGATTTATCATAACAAGGAATACAGATACATGAATCAAGGAAAATTGCCACACAGGAATATAATAGGTAACAAGATATAAGTAAATGAAGAATAATACAATTCAGGATGCAGTGAAATGAAATCATGCATAAGTAACAGTGATAAGAATGAACTGATGCATCAAAGAATTAAGCCAAGATATCATGTATCAAGTATAACATGACATTCTATCAAGTATCAAGTGTATTCAAACTGCCTAGCAGTTCTCTAGACATGCACTGGTTGTTCATGATAATTGTAAACCAAGTTGAACAAGCATGGAAACAACAACATATAATGGAATATCCACTAATCCAACATGAAGTAGTGTCGATGCCTACATTAAGTAGGTGATCCAGTAACGCTCTACAAATTAAACGTATTCGAGTGCTCCTCCTAGGGACTGGACCTACCCCTATTTGCACTGGCATCTTAGACATGGCAAGTCTGAAGACCCAAAAGTATGTAGACAATCCTTACCGTTATGTTTTCGAATAATTATTGTGCAGCAATCAGAGTTTCAATGATAAAGCTCATATATAGTAAAAGCACATGATTCTAATTGTAGAAGAGCTGAGAATAGTCAAGTAGGTAGGATTGGTCATTCACAAATAAGAAGCCGATTTACTAGATAGAAACATCGGTGTAACCAGATTGATATTACTGTTTGGGACAACTTGTAGGTCAGGAATCAATATTCCAGAGGTCATAAGGTAAGGCTTAGTGTTAAAATAAATCGAATATTCAGTCAACTGGAGATTTGACTAAAAACTAAGTTTTCTAATTAAAAATTGGGGTTAGTTATTCTAAAATTAAAACAAGTGTCATCGGTGTTCTGAATATCACATCAAAACTCCGATCATAGTTGCTCGGTTACTTATCCGGAGTAAAATAATTTCACAAGGAACGAATTTCTGAGAACTAACATTCTAAATATATATCCAGAAGTATATGAATCAGAAATGGTTTAGAACAACCAAGGTTGTTCCAAGATAAGGCCTAATTGACAGCTAATTGGCTCATCCTGTCAATTTAATAACTTTAGAACCAAAGAAAATAAGATAGACATCTTGGTTTAATAGTTCAAAATCTTACTGATTAGGGATAGGTAGACCTGCTGAGGAATGTGGGTCTACCTACTAAAGAGTTTTGAAGAGGGTAGGTCGACCTGCTGTGTGGGTGCGTTGACCTACTTTGAGGGTAAGTTGACCTACTGATTAGGGTGCATTGACCTACTGATCAAGGTGCATCGACCTACTCTAGACTTCTAGAACCTACTAATCTAGGTTTTGTTTCTGGTTGAAGGGCATGTTCTTACTCTAGGGGAATCACGTAGCCTTCTCCACCCCTTTCTGGGCGTCATAGAAATACTTCCGTGATATAATACTTCAACCTATTTAACATATCTCATTTTTATTGAAACATTAACAGATTCAAACATCACGAAGTCTGTAATGGTATGAACTAACTAACAGGGTCAGTCAGTCATTCGAGAAGAATTAGCCATCTAAAATACAGGGGTCGATCGACCGTGTATTCCAGAATGGTTTGCTTCTTCTTAAACAAGGGAATAAGAGAAATACTCAAGTTGATTAACCAAATCCAGTAGAAGGCAAAATCGTTAGAAAGTAGAAATAAAACATAATCATACATGAAAATAGAAGCAATAATTTGGTTTCGTAGGAAAGAAACCTATGAGTACGAAGATAAACAAGCAAGTTAGAATTGTAGGGAGGGGCCAGCCTTAGCTAGACACAACCCTCGGGTTAGGATAAGTTTCTGGGCAGCACAACAGTCATTTCCCTTGCTTTCCCTTTCTTCTCTCCATATTTCCTTTCTTTCTTTTTGTTCCTGTAGGCGATGTGGTAACAGGGTGAAGAGAGGTGTGGGGAGAAGAAAGGAGGAGAAGACCTAATGGCATGAAGATGGAGTAGAAAGGAGGAGGAAGGAGAGGCAAAAATGGTTCGATGGAGGTATGGGAGGAGGAGAGGAAGAGAATGGATGGGTTTCGAGGTGTAATGATGAGGTGTATCCTCCTCATCCTCAATCTCTTCTTGGAACGCTACATTTGACTGTTATCTATACTTAGGATAGGCTTCTTGGGAAGAGGGAGACACATAGCTTTTTTCCTTCACCTTTAAGAAACTTTTGTAACTATGCCTATGAAAATAAATTACGTAATTCCAATTAATTCATTTAAGTTTCTTTAGGATGTTAATTTTATATCTAAACGATGTCCAATCGAGGTGAAATTTCAAACATACATTAATTAGAAATTTTTACAAATTGTAGTGATTTTATTTTAATTTTTTGTCAAGTAAAAATTACCTAAAAAATTGTTAGGTCGCGATAATTTAAATATATGTGCACTAATAATTTTTTATTTTCTTATATCTAGAATCAATACAATTTTTTTGAGAATTATGATAGTGTCAAATTTTAATTATGTTATCGAATTCTAGTGACATCCTGTCGGGATGCATACATCAGAAGACAGTACCTGAGTTGCACTAATAATATAGAATTATCTTTAAATTAAGAGAAATTATGTTTTATGTAGATGGTCATGTCTCACGAGTAAATTACTATCTTTTTTTTTAATTTTGGGCATTACATCAATTGTCATGCTCGTGGCATCGGTGCCTTGGTAAGAAGAAAATAAACTTCTATCAGAGTAGATGTGGACATAAGCACATGTGCCTACGAACCAATTAGTTGGAAGACTTGCCACATGGATTTCAAGATTATATAAGACAAACCTCTTCTCTAAGGTGGTTCCAGCTGTCAACATATGATCACAAGTTCAGTAGTAGTGGATTTCTTCTAGTTATTCTTATATTTCATATGAAACAGTTGTAGGCTTTGTAGCTTGGTCGGTTTCTCACGAACTTAACAAGTAACATTACTAAAGTCCTTTTGAATCTTTTCTTCCCTTTAAATTTGTTGAATTTCTAGTGAGGGTTGGTGAAAGAATAAGATTTGGATTTTTCAACGGTTTGCTTTGGATTGGAATTCTAGGTCAGAGGAAGGAGGAGGAGGAGGGATCCTAGCTTTGTTCCTATCCCTATTCCTCTCTTCAACTTGAATTGTAGAGATCAATTGCTCAACATTCATCACATCTCATTTGTGTTGAAGAGAGAAAAATCACTCTAAGATGAGGGAAGTTTGTCAATCAATACACACACTTGAAATTTCTCATCAATGATCATCCCATAACATTAGATGCCCAAAACCAAGGATTGATCATGGACATGGTCAACAATGAAGGTTCCCTCTACCATTTTGAAGTCAAGATAATTAGCTATGATGACTTTGTCTAGACCGATATTCTCAAAACCATATTTTTTTTATAAGGATTTCCAAAGCTTTCTAGGGGATTTGGTATTACAATTGATGTCATAGAGTTTGTTAAAACGACATGAAAGTATATTACCCATGCACAAATAATCTTCTCTTTAAACTTAGCTAAAAACCAACAAACCTAGTAGGTTCATTCTCATCTTGTATGGGAGGGTTAGATATGGTAACAACAAATAAGTCTAGTAATGTAAACCAGTAATTCATCTCTTAAAAAAATGACCCGTAAATTTTTTAGGATGGACAACAATCTGAGGGCCATCATGAAACTCTCTAATAGAGAGAAACAACTCTAAGTGATTGATAAAATATATCTTTGCAAATGCACAATTAAGAGATTTTCGATCAACAAATAGTAAAAGGAATCAGAGATCACAAGGATCAAATTTGGGTTGAGACATGATGTTGGTTTCTTTAGAGTTGTTTCTTCCCTACAAGCAATATGCTCCATGGTGAAAATTACCCCAAGGTACGATGACCCAAACAATAGCACTCCGGTGAGATGAATATCCCACACACACACGACATGACGTTGGCATACGTGTGCATGTGTGATAGAGAGTTAGGCCAAAGGAGCCCACAAATTCAAATCGCCCAACTGCCATAGTCTTCCGAAAGAAGTACACAAGGTGCCACGGGTCCCATCTAAAAATGGATGAAAACACTTTTCATCTCCTAAAATGGGACAAAGCCTCAAACTTTGAAAAATTTAAAGTATAAAATTCACATATTGTACACCCTTTATAGTGATTAACAAAACTTATGTGCATTTTTGCACCATAACAATTGAAGTATTCACTGTAAGTATACTCACATTCTACCACCATACCTTATTTGCATTGTAAGGCCCTCAATTTCTGTGCATTTTATGACTGTTGTGATGTTTTATTGTTCTGCCCGAAACTCTTCTTAACGTCAACATCCCTTGACGTTAAGGGCTAGTTGACGGCAACACTTGTGTCGTTTACTGTATGGCCTGAGGATCTAGATGTCAACATCGATTGACGCCTATTTCCTGTTAGCGGCAGCAATGTGGTCGTTTATATCTCCGACTGTGTTTGGGATTCCAAATCTGTAGCCGACCCGTTTTCTCCGGAGATGGATTAGGAAACCCCCCCCCCCAATGGTTAAGACTCTTATGGCCTAGGATTCCCTCAACCCAATTGTCTATATAACCGAGTCATCTCTGCAAAGAGAGGACTTTGGCTCAGAGAGATTTTCTAGGTTTCGGGGAGAGAGAAGAAAAGCGTTGAGAGGGGTGATCCGGTGATCTGAAGGCTTCCGGCGATCTTCTGAAAAGGGGAGACTCTACTAAAGGTGGAGAAGCTCTCCTACACCGCGGATCGACAGCATCAGCGTGGAGGTCGAATCAAAGTGTGGAACATCACCTCTTTGGCTTGGCCGAGGAGGGCTTCATCGCCAAAATTCGATCTTCAAGGGGCTTTTAGAGAGGCAAGTAACTTAGGGGTTTCATCCCTTCTCACACCCCTCCAATTTAGCAGCGGAATAAATCGGAGGAAAACGTGAACAACGAGTATGGTAATGACAATTGTGCATACATTCGCAAACATCAGAGTATCTAATGAACAATAATTGGACTAAACTCTTCATTTCATTGAAATTCCACTAAGACTATTACAACCACTAATTCGGAGCCAATACATAGGGCTCAATGACATCATTACATTGAAAAGAAATCTAAAGCAATAACTATTAGACTCTATAGTACTAGGGCAACTTCATTAGACTCTAGGACGCTCATCACTCTGGTCCCGTCCCTTGATATGTGTGACGTCATTGTCTGACTTACCTGAGACACAATAACAAATAACGAAGGGAGCGATAACGCCCAGTAGGACTTAAATCTCAATAGTCAAGCAGGCTTTAAGTAATTAACGCATTAAATGGCAGAGTAACTAATGATAGAGCGAGTCATGTAAAGTCGAGAAAGTAATAGCACAAGTAATATGGTTCAAATAACATATGAATCAAGTATAGTACGATGATTAAAGTCAAGTCACGCAATAGCAAGTAATGTCATTGTCAAGCAACAAGTATAGCAAGGAGAGAGCTAGTAGTTGATCACGTAAAGAGTAAATTGCACTTTGATTGATTCTCATCAATCGAAATAGTATTGCACTTTCGATCGACTTTCATCAATTAAAATAGTAATGGAACTTTGGTTATCCGTAGATAGCCAAGAGAGAGTATAGCACTTTTATTTTCAAGAGACAACGAGAGAGTATAGCACTTTGAACACGATATGTCACCATAGATTGCAATAGCTCAAGATAGCAAGTATCAAGTAGAGCAAGTAGAAAGTACGACAGGAGTCGCTCAATAATAGTTCAGTAACAGTCAGTGGCAGTATAGTAGCAGTGCAGTATGTCTGAATCAACAGACTAACAGTAACAGTGTAATAGTCAGATGTCTAGCTAATTCAGAACAGTCAGTCAGAACCGGTACAAATGCAGACACCATCTATAGCCCCTGCAGGTATTTTCGGGTGGCTCTCTGTCCCCAGGACTAGATTGGAGCCCCTCGAACACTCTCCGTGCCCTGAACAGTATGCATTCCAGTCAGTAGAGTCACAAGACCCTTTTTAGCGCTAGATAGTCATGAACAGTACAAAACAGTAGAAGCTACAACAGCTCAAGGGTACCAAGAGAGTACGAGATAGATGAGATAGTAGAATGAACGAGAGTATAGAGACAGTAGATGAGACCTTATGGTCATTGCACATGAAACGTCGAGTAACGAGCGATAGTAACAGCTGCTCAACACGCGCGTATGGTGCTGGCAGTCAGGTGGAACTTACTACCTTTCCGCTGGCCATGTTACGCACAGGTCCAGAGGTCCGGCGTGATTCAAGATAAGAGAGAGAGACAATCTAAGTCGTACGGATCTTACTGATCCCTAGAGTGTATCATAGGTGTTAGGGTACAACCAGCTCATCGACCATGTGGGAACCCATGGACAAAGGAGACTTACGGAGGCCTTGAACAAAGACTCACTAGTCCGACAAAAGGAATATCCGAAGGGAGGTTTGTCCAAGTCAAGAGAAAGTGTATATAGAAACAAGTGCCCGACATTCTAGAGTAATTCTAGAACAGTGGAGCATCGATAACGGTATTCCCAAAACATCTCGAGAAATATAGACAAGTTCATTTAAAATAGGTCAATTAATACATATAATTGAAATAAATTGCTAGATATACATGTGATAATTTTCATGCCAAGTGAAGCCATATAGGATGGTTCAAAGTGAGTGCAAGTGTAAGAGAAAATCATGGACAAGATAGATCATGTGATTAACTTGAATTAATTAAAAATATTCAATAATTACAACTTCGTTTTTCTATGTACATGACAGTTAATAAGACATGGGTGACTGTACAGTAATAGGTCTTGCAAAAAGGGGGTTTCATGAAAAACTTCAGAACGCGATAGTCTTTGTAAGGTCGCGACATGATCAAGTGTGAACGCGACGGGGGCTTCTGAGGATTGCAACAGGGTCTGAACAGGCAAGCAGATCGCGACAGGTTCTTATGAGGATCACGACGGATAGTTCGGTCAGGCGGCCAGAACGCGACAGGGTTCCCAGTCGCGATCAGATCACGACAGGTACCTGTGTCGCGACGGCCCTGAGAACGTGACCTATCGGGTCGTCGCGTTCTCAGGTTCTGAGCCTGAGTTCGAGCGGGAAAAGGACAGAACCCCGGGTTACGGGCCGACTTAACATGTTTTGACACAGGGTGATTCAGGAAATCATAACTAGTTGTATAGTCGATGAAAAATCATGAAACAAGTTGCATATTGATCTAGACATACGTGAGTACTTACACTAAATAGGAATTTGAAAATAGATAGAGTTTCGACATGCTTTTTTCAAGTCAAACATGGAGTACATGACACAGTGAGCAGTTGAGATGCGTGAATTAATTCATGAAGTAGGATGGATAAAAATTAGGGCTTCCAGGGGCAAAAGATGCCTAACATGCAATAGTATCTTCAATAAAAATTTCGAGGCATGAGATAGAGCATTCAAGGAGATATGAATTAAACATGAAGGTTCGGGGTCAAGAGAGTTGTAGGACTTCAAAATTCAATAAGAAAATATTGGCTCGATGGAAAATTATGAAACTTGAGGGTTTTGTGCCTAGTACATGGAACAATCTACAAACGAAATCTTATGATTTTATCTTGTGAGAATGCCTATCTTGACTCAATTTCTCTTTAGGGCTAGAACTTGAAGAACTCAGGATGAAGCTTGATGAAGCCTTCTCCCCATGAATTCTCCTCCTTGGCCTCTCCTCTAGGTCTAGCAAGCCCCAGCAACGTGTTAGGGCCGGCCATGGAAAGATTGGAGAGTATTTATGCTTGTTGGGTTGTTATTTCCTAATAGGACTCGAACTCCTATTAAATTCTGAATTTCCTCCTTTCCTAACCTTCTTCCAAGCTTTCCACTTCCTATTTGGGTTAGAATGGGAGCTAAATTCGTGGCCAATTATTAGGGTAGGTTTAGGAATCCAATTCTAACTCAAACTTCCTATTTAATGCATTAAATATCCATTTTCTATTTAAGTAATAATTTAGTTACGAATTTAGGATATTTTCCTACTATCTTCTTTTAAAATCTCTAATATGGTCCAATAAATTTTATGTGGTCCATTTAACAAAGCCATTATTATTGAATTTTATCTTTTGGGATTTCCCTTTTTAATTAGGGAATAATAGAGTTACAAATTTATTATATTTTCTTACTTGATTTTATTCATGGACTATGAGAGGTCCATTGGTCCAATTCCGATATGGGTAATCATTTCATGATGTTGGAAGTCTCTCCGACATGTTCGTTAAATTATGGGCGTGTTATTTTTCCGTGTTAACTATTTTCCGATGTAGTTTCCAAATTTGGATAATTAGTCAAGTTGTGACGTACGCTTGGCCAATCGGATTTTTCGTTGCACGAATTTCTTTGTGGAACACTTAGGGATAATAATTGGGGTGATTTATAATTTTTACAGAATTTTTAGATGTGTTCTTGCACATACGATAATGGTATATATGTTTTCTATTATTTCATTTTTATAGAAATTTATTATTTTCAATTTTTAAAAATACTGAATTTTCTGGGTTGCTACATCCCTAGACTTATCACTTAGAGTTTAGGAATTTTCTGGATTTTTAACTCGTGTCCTGGACCCCCAAATTCCTTGATTTCTGTGTTCGGTTTGCACTTTCTGCAGATAGGAGGTTGACGGCAACCTTCTTGCCGCCAAGTTCCTGAGTTAACAACAATCAATTGTGCCGTTAACCCACCCTGACGGCAAGCTCCTTGCCGTCTAGTTCATCTGATTTTACAGCACAGTGATTTCAACCTATGTGATTGATTTTTTTCGAGGGTTTGTGAATGTTTGCATATGTTATAAAATTTATCAGTTATGTTTAGTAGCTCAAACCATGATGTCCTAATAATTATTGAGTAAAATTGTAAATTATATATTTTCGTTATGAGCAAAGAAGCATGTTAAGGTCAAATTTAAATTCAGATTAAATAAGTATGATGTGTGATGTTGTTTCAAAAACATTCCATGAACTTAGAGTTACAGTATACATGTTTTAAGACTGTTAGATCTACATGTTCACTGTCTATCATGTCCATTTGAATTATCTTGATAAATTACATGAAATCTCTGTAAAATATTAAAAATAGACGCATTGTCATGAAAATTCTGGAAAATTTACCATCTGATATATTTCATACGTAGAGGTTATGGTTAAAATCTGAGCATGTTCTGACATCTATAAGTACTATTTCCAGTTATGAGTTAGTAAATGATATAATAAGCATGATTAGTCATGAAACAGTATTTTCTGTTGATTAGAATCATGTTTAGGCACTGTTATGCATGTTTTAATACTGTTAGACAGTCATGATAAGTTCTGTAACCTGAGGTATATGTGTTTGAACTATAAGCATGTGAATGGACTAATAAGTGCATGTAAAATGATGTTAAACATGTGATTAATTTGAGATAATGTGAATAAGTGAATGTTGTGCTGAAATTGACACTGCTACCATAGAAGGCTGTAGAGTTGTACTGTAGAAAAGTCTCTATGAGAAGGCTCAATGTGTATGTGATATCCTGTGGGCATCAGGATGAAATCCTGGAGGTGGACAAGTACCACTAGTTAGGGTGGAGAGGGCTTCTCCCGATTCTGCGCAGTTACCAAGATTCGTCACTATAATGCCTAGGTGGCGAATATGTGTTATGTGATATGTGTGTCCTTCTTTATAGTGGTTCGGACTATGTGTCACGGCAAAATAATGTGTAAAGATGTGAACTATGTGTGAATGTGCAAAGTGATCATGTGAAAGTGATATGTAAATGTGTTACAAAGTGGAATAGTGTGAAACCATGTGATCATGTTATATTTATGTCAAAATAGCAAGAAACATGTGTGAATATGTGTTATAAAAGTATGTGAAAAGTGTTAGACAACATGCTAGAATTGCTAGTAACAATATGTTTAATTTCATGATCAAGTTATTTGGAAGTATGTTATGAATGAGATATAATTGATATCATGATTCAAGTTAAATCCATGTGTAGATAGCATGCTATGATTTATTCATTGAAATTGTGTATTATGACATGAACCATGTGGTAAAATTTCTTTTATGTTAAACTGAGTAGTATGAGTGTGATATGTGTAAGAATGTGTCTATAGGTTGCTTGCTGAGTCTTTTATGAAGACTCATCCTTGCTTTAACATACAGGTGAGACGAGTGTTCCTGAAATAGAGGAGGAGTTAGTGAGGAGCGACTCCGAGCGAGAGGAGTAGCTGCGCTATTGGAGGATTATCTTGATAGATTGTACTTTCCATTTACTAGTATGTGAACAATTTTATGATATGGACTTGTTTAATTATGGACTTTGTTTCTTTACATTGCTACTATATAGAGTGTGGGATGTGTGTAATGATGATGGAATAAGAATTTCTTTTATTTCAGCTGTACTTTCCTTTGTTATTTATGTACATCTCTACCTATTGTGTTGTGTTGGGTACATGTCCCACTGTGACAGCGCACTTTATATCGGCGTGGAATGGTATAATCATATCGGTATAAAGAGGGTCATTACAGAGATTGGTATCAGAGCAACATGTTGAGATTGTACATAAATAAGCCATCATCTACACAATATTTCAAAGTCTTTATAGAATTAGTTCATGCATGTGAAAAACATCTAATAATGAATTAAAGATAGTTAAGAAAATGGTTGGGACTAAGTAACTTAGTTTCTAACTGAGTTAATTATTTTACAGGCAATGGCGAGTCATGGTAGACGTGGTACTCAGGCTCAGGAGGACGAGCAGAGACGTGAGGAGAGGGGTGAGCAGCAGGTCCTAGCACCCTAGGGTCCCACAGTACTTCCTCCACCACCACCTGTGGACTATGGCGTGTTCATGCAAGGCCTGGTCCAGGCGATGCAGACAGAGGCACAGACTCAGGCTGCATTACAGGCTCAATTGCAGGCACAGGTTAGAGTTGTTAAATAGGAGTAGCCTGTTTTGTTGATTATATGATTGCTTATGTGTTGCTTCTTGTCTTAGGCTTAGGCTCTAGCTCCAGTTCCCCAGGAGCATGGCCATGGTGGTCCGTCCCTCATGGAGAGGGTTAAGAGGATGGCTCTGCCTTCTTTTAAGGGGGAGAGTCAGCCCCTTCTGGCAGAGAGCTAGATGAGAGAAGTGGAGAAGATCTTCCATGCTATCAGGTGTGCGGAAAAGGACAAAGTTAGCCTGGCGACTTACATGCTACAGGTACTTAGAGTATATGTACTTGTGTAAGATTAAGATTTTAGATTAGTTGGTGCTTATGGGTTGTATTTTGCAGGAGAGAGCCGATGTTTGGTGGGCCTCGATGCTTCGTACGAGGTACGAGGATGGAGCTTTGGAGGTGACTTGGACCGAGTTCACTAGACCCTTTCAGGCTAAGTTCATCCTCGAGCATATTCAGGACAAGATGGAGCAGGAGTCCCTATCTGTTACATAGGGTTCCATGACCATCCTAGAGTATGCGGCTAGGTTTCCTGAGCTTTCCAAGTATGCTCCCCACATTGTTGCTGATGAGCGCAAGAAGGCAAAGAAGTTTGTAATGGGGCTCAGACCGTCACTCAGGTCGAGGCTGGTAGCTTTTAACCATTGGACTTTAGACGAGGCTCTCAGCGCAACATGCAGGTAGGAGAGCGCGATGGACCAGTACATGGAGGAGAAGAGGGCAGCCTAGAAGAGGTCAGCGCCACCTTTCCAGAGGTAGGACAAGAAGAAGGCAGCCGTGTACCAACAGCCTCAGCATACAGTAGCAGCTCTTAGTCAGTCAGCAGTTGTACCGCAGACACCTCGCTTCAGGCCCAGCAACAAGAAAGAGTGTCCTCATTGCGGAAGGACACACGATGGCACAGAATATTGGAAGCTAGAAGGGAAGTGCCTGAAATGTGGCAGCACCGAGCACCAGTTCAAAGATTGCTCGATAATTTAGTAATCTTTGCAGAGAGGAGCGCCAGCCCCAGCAGCAGCGGCACTAGTGACAGGGAAGCTAGGAAGGCCTTGGGCCCAAGCCCGAGTGTATGCGCTAGCACGTGAGGATGCAGAGCAGGCAGAGAACGTTACAGAAGGTACTGTTCTAGTTTTGGCTGTGCAAGCTCGAGTGTTATTTGATATGAGTGCTACACACTCATTTATTTCCGAGCGGTTTGCTAAGCAGTTAGCAGCAGAGTCTGATGTTAAGGCAGAGGAGTTAGAGGTTCCATTGTCTGTGCACACACCAGTAGGTACGGTAGCATCAAGGAAGTGCATTCCATCTTTACCTGTGTGCATTGAAGATCGAGGCTTGTTTGGGTGCTTCTACTTGCTCAAGATGAAGGACTATGATGCTATACTTGGTCTAGATTGGCTTGAGGAGCACTATGCCTTTTTCGATTACAGGGGGAAGAGAATTACTTTCCGTATTCTTTGAGAGGATGAGTTCTCACATCTGTTGCCAACGAATCTTGCAGGAAGATTTGTGATCTCCACCATGAAGGCTATGAAGATGGTGAACAAGGGTTGTGACGCTTTTCTTGCCAGTGTGGTCTTAGTTCCTAAGGCTGATCAATCACCTACCCTTAGGGAGATCGAGGTTGTGCAGGATTTTCCAGATGTGTTTCCTGATGATTTGTCTGGATTGCCACCAACAAGGGAGATAGAGTTCACTATAGAATTACTTTCAGGCACCTCACCTATCTCTAAGGCTCCCTTCCGAATGGCACCTGCAGAGTTAGCTGAGCTGAGGAAGCAGTTGCAGGAGTTGCTTGACAAGGGGTTCATTCACCCTAGTGTGTCACCATGGGGTGCACCTGTTCTATTCGTGAAGAAGAAGGATGGTTCCCTCAGGCTATGCATTGACTACAGGAAGCTCAATCAGATGATAGTGAAGAATAAGTACCCCTTGCCGCGCATCGATGATTTGTTCGACCAGCTGCAGAATGTGTCCGTGTTCTCTAAGATAGATCTGCGATCTGGCTACCATCAGTTGAGGATCAAGGGTGAAGATGTGTCCAACACTGCATTCAGGACCCGCTATGGACACTATGAGTTCCTTGTGCTTCCATTTGGTCTGAGTAACTGTCACGTCCTAATAAAAGTCTATTTATCGGAAATGACAGAAATTAGGCACAAGTAATAACACTAGTGTATATCCATTCATAATTAACTTAGTGGAAGCATTTTTACATAATACTCCTCATTACAGTCTAATGAGGAGCAGGAAAGAGTAAACTTCAATTTATTACATTTCATATACACAATCCTAAAGATAGTAAAATGATTAGTTGCTTGTTGACGGATAGTCCACTCAGCACACTTTTCTCTTTAAGCTTTACCCCCATCTTGATCACCCTGAAATGGTAGGATATATGAGCTAACTAGCCCAGTAGGATTCAAATCCTCTAATCAAAAGGACTAAATCATACGAAGATCAAGATAATAGACTTGACTGATAACAAAGATGAATAAGCAAGTATGTCAATTAGACAATGATTGTGAAACAAGTGTTCTGGATTATAAACATGGTCAAGGATTCATAACAATACTCATATTCTGGTTCACAAACATGTTCACACATGAAAAATACATGATGACTTAATTAAGCTTGTATTGATGCAATGTCAACATCCTTGGATCCTTTATCGTTTCGTACGGCCTGTAAACGAATTCGAGTGCTCCTCCCAGGACTGGACCAGCCCTATTTGCACAGGCATATTAATCATGTGGGGTCCAGGGACCCAATAATTGTCATCACAAGTCATTTATAACCAAACTGTGGTACTCAAGTATTCAACTCTCATGTATCAAA
Organism: Colocasia esculenta; assembly: GCA_014218235.1. Classification (NCBI taxonomy): domain Eukaryota; kingdom Viridiplantae; phylum Streptophyta; class Magnoliopsida; order Alismatales; family Araceae; genus Colocasia; species Colocasia esculenta. The sequence goes on along the minus strand of CM024756.1, from coordinate 24,189,928 downwards.
GATTATGGATCAAGTTCACTGAACACAGGGAAATGGAACCAACTAGACACTACTTGTACTTGAAGACTTCAAGAGCAATCCAAAGAAGGGTATAGGAAACAATGTGAATGATCTCTGTAGTGACATAATAGTAAATACCCAAGAGAATGAAGATGGTAGCTTGCTAGGTGAATAGCATGAAGTATTAGCAAGATACTAGGCAAGGAAAGGTGCTGGAACACTGACCCAAACAGTGTATGTCGACAGCCAGGAGGTGGCTGTCGACAGATGTAGGCATCCAGAAGCCAAATTCTGGCTTTGGGCAGTGCCTGTCGACAGACAGATGCTATCTGTCGACAGTCACTGGTGTTTCCAGTAAACTTGAGTTCTGGGAGCTTGGGGTCTGTCGACAAGTGTTTCCCATCTGTCGACAGCCTTCAGGTTAACTTCCAGAAATGGTTTAATCACAACTCTAAGGGTCTTACCCATGGAACCAATGGATCTAAACATGAACAATATCAAATAGAAGGACCTGTTTCTAGCTTTCCCAACTAGTATCCATGTTAGACAAGACAAAACAAGTGAATACAACCTACACATGATTATCTAGAAACTTAGCACAACATGATACTGGGAGAACAAGTCCTATAACAGTGGTTATGCACTCAACAAGAAGATTCCTACATGATGAACACATAGTTCCAAAAGTATTTATGGAGTCAAAGCAAAAACCTGAGGATTCAAACACCTAAACAGAAGGTTCTATAGCATGTTTAAAGGGTACGGATAGGAGAGGAAGGAAAGAATCCTACCTAACTTGAAGGATAAAACCTTCTCTTCGAAGGGCTCACAGCTAGCAGAAGAAGGATGATGCTAAGGGTGCAAACGCAGCAGCCTCCAGTAGCTATAGCCCGCAGCATCTCCGTTAAGAGCAGTTCTACCAGTAACCTTGGCAGCTCCAGCAACAAGTCACCCACGCAAGGGTGCAAGCACAGCTATAGTAGGAGCAGCTTCCTCTAGGCAAAGTAGCAGCAATGCACCCAAGGCAAAGAGACGGCCAAGTGCAACAGAGGTGAAAGATGGAAAGGCTTGAACGAAGGCTGTTAGAGAGTTTTTTATAGAACACCAAGTCTCCTATGCACGATGGCACACGATGGCACCTCACACATCCAGGTGTAGCAGTAAAAATCATTTGGTTTTTACTATTGACACGTTTAACATGCACACTTCATGGCTTAACACATAGGGTAATAACATGTTAGCTTCTTCCCCCTGTGAGGTGGCTTTCCCAGCCCTTCACACGTAGACACATTTTAATTCCAAGCAATAACCACCGTAAATGGCCAATAAATCAGCTGGCCCAATAATCCTCATGTTTATATAATCAAATGATGTCCATTTATGTTAAAATTTCAACCATAGGCTAATGAAAAGGTTTTACAAATTATGATGATTTTAGTTTAATTTTTAGAAATTATTTTTCACCCAGTAAAAATTACCCGAAAAATAGTTGCGTCGACTTAATCTCGAAATCCGTACGTCAACAAATCTGGATATTTACATTTCTGATATCACCACATTTTTCTAGAAATTATGGTGTTTTTGAATTTCATTTTCATTACAGTTTTCTGGTATCGCTCTGTCGGCGTGCGCACCTCTAAGTACAACACTTAAAATAACTTTTATTGTCACCAATAAATCTTAAATTAAGATTAATTACATTTCATAATAATAGCTATGTTTAATCATCAAATTATTCACATTTTTCTAGCAAATAAAATTTCCGAGGTGTTAAAGTAACGCCCCTGCGACATTCATGGATCTCATGAATAGGGTGTTTAGACCATACTTGGATAGCTTTGTTGTGGTGTTCATCGACTATGTGTTAGTCTATTCCCCTAATGAGACTACACACTGTGAGCATCTGAGGACAGTTCTAGAGGTTCTCTGAGAGCACAAGCTGTATGCCAAGTTCAGCAAGCGCAACTTTTGGATTCGTGAGGTTCATTTCCTTGGGCATGTCATCTCAGGCGCTGGAGTTGCTATTGATCCAGCGAAGGTGTAGGCAGTGCTAGAGTGGGAGACTCCGAGGACACCATCTGAGATCAGGGGTTTTCTTGGGTTAGCAGGCTATTACAGACAATTCATTGAAGGTTTTGCCTTCGTAGAAGCACCTTTGACCAAGCTAACTAGGAAAGGGGTTAAGTATATGTGGTCTGAGGATTGCGAGAGTAGTTTTTAGAAGCTGAAGACAAAGCTGACATCTGCACCCGTGTTGATTTTGCCTAGTGGTGCCGAGGGTTTTGCGATCTATTCAGATGCTTCTCAGATAGGCCTTGACTATGTTCTAATGCAATACGGTAAGGTAGTTGCCTATGCTTCTCTCCAATTAAAGGAGCATGAGTGTAACTATCGACCCATGATTTGGATTTAGCGGTTTTGGTCCATGCACAAAAGATCTGGAGACACTACCTCTATGGTGTCAGGTTCGAGGTGTTTACAGACCACAAGAGCTTGAGGTATCTTTTCTCTTAGAAGGAGTTGAACCTGTGGCAGAGAAGGTGGGTTGAGTTTCTTAAGGACTACGACTTCGAGCTTCAATACCATCTAGGGAAGGCGAATGTCGTGGTAGATGAGCTCAGTAGAAGAGGTCCCTACTTCAGTATGATTGGAAGATGTTAGAGGATGCGGCACATGCTATGACTGAGCTAGAGCCACAATTATGTCTGGATTTCGTGGCACAGTTGTCTATCTGATCCACTGTGTTGGATGAGGTGATTGGGCAGCAAGGAGCTGATCCTAGACTTCAGGAGATGGTGGGCAAGGCAGGCATTGCTAGTGATGAGGGCGGTGTTATTAGATTTCAACACCGAGTATGTGTACCTGATATCGTGGAGGTTCATGAGTGAGTACTTGCAGAAGCTCGCAGGTCGCGGTTCTCCATTCACCCAGGCAACACCAAGATGTACCAGGATTTGAAGAGATCCTTCTAGTGGTCAGGCATGAAGAAGGATGTGGCAGAATTTGTATCCTGGTGTTTAGTGTGTCAGCAGGTTAAGGCCGAGCGTCAGAGACCATCAGGCCTTATCCAGAAGATGGAGATACCTGTATGGAAGTGGGAAGCAATCACCATGGATTTTGTGATGGGTTTGCCCAGGTCAGCTAAGGGCAATGACTCGATTTTGGTGGTTGTAGACCGTTTCTCCAAAACTGCTCACTTCTTACCTATGAGGAAGAAATAGTCTGTGGAGAGCTTGGAGAGGCTATATGTTGGCAGTATTGTGAGATTGCATGGTGTGCCAAAGTCTATTATCTCTGACAGAGACCCGCGGTTTACATCGAGGATGTGGAAGGGTCTTCAAGAGGCTTTGGGTTCTCAGTTGAAGCTCAGTTCGACATTTCACCCTCAGACAAATGGGCAGTCTAAGAGGACGATTCAGACGCTTGAAGACATGTTGAGAGCATGTGTGCTTGACTGGAAGGGCGACTGGGAATGTCACCTACCTCTTTTGGAGTTTGGCTACAACAATAGTTTTCATGCGAGTATCGGCATGGCGCCATTCGAGGCTTTGTACGGTCGGCCCTGTAGGTCTCTTTTGTGTTGGGAGGAGACAGGTGATAGGCAGTTGGTTGGACCTGAGTTGGTAAAAGAAACTTTTGATAAGATTCAGCTCATTAGGCAGAGGTTGATTGTAGCTCAGGATAGGCAGAAGAGCTACGCCGACAACAGAAGGAAGGACTTAGAGCTAGAGGTTGGTGAGCATGTTTTTCTCAAAGTTTCACCTACTCGAGTCGTGGTCAGATTTGGCAGGCATGGCAAGTTGAGTCCGAGATTCATTGGCCCATTTGAGATTCTCAGGCAGATGGGAAGCGTGGCGTACGAGCTAGCTTTACCCCTAGCACTAGCGAGTGTGCACCCTGTCTTCCACGTGTCTATGCTTAGGAGATACGTGCGAGATCCATCACATGTTATCAGTCACGAGCCAGTAGAGCTTCAGCCAGATTTGTCTTATGTGGAGCGACCAGTAGCCATCTTAGACAGTAAAGTTCAGCACCTTAGGAACAAAGCTGTTGCATCCGTGAAGGTATTGTGGAGGAATTTCTCGCGGGTGGAGGCTACATGGGTGCTTGAGGAAGCAATGAAGTAGTATCCTCATCTATTTGGTTAGTACTTTTGCTCTAACATCGGGGATGAAGCTATCTTTTAGGGGGAGAGGGTGTAAGGCCCTCAACTTCTATGCATTTTATGACTGTTGTGATGTTTTATTGTTCTGCCCGAAACTCTTCTTAATGTCAACATCCCTTGACATTAAGGGCTAGTTGACGGCAACACTTGTGTCATTTACTGTATGGCCTGAGGATCTAGACGTCAACATCGATTGATGCCTATTTCTTGTTAGCAGCAGCAATGTGGCCGTTTATATCTCCGACTGTGTTTGGGATTCCAAATCTGTAGCCGACCCATTTTCTCCGGAGATGGATTAAGAAACCTACCCAATGGTTAGGACTCTTATGACCTAGGATTCCCTCGACCTAATTGCCTATATAACCGAGTCATCTCTACAAAGAGAGGACTTTGGCTCAGAGAGATTTTCTAGGTTTCGGGGTGAGAAAAGAGAAGGGTTTGAGAGTGTTGATCCGGCATTCTGAAGGCTTCACCGGCGATCTTCTGAAAAAGGGAGACTCTAATGAAGGTGGAGAAGCTCTCCTAACGCTGGGGGATTGACTGCATCAGCGTGGAGGTCGAATCAAAGCGTGGAACATCACCTCTTTGGCTTGGCCGAGGAGGGCTTCATCGCCAAAATTCGATCTTCAAGGGGTTTTTAGAGAGGCAAGTAACTTAGGGGTTTCATCCCTAGACTTATCACCTAGAGTTTAGGAATTTTTCTGGATTTTTAAATCGTGTCCTGGAACCCCAAATTCCTTGATTTTCTATGTTCGGTCTACACTTCTTGCAGACAGGAGGTTGACGACAACCTTCTTGCCTCCTAGTTCCTGAGTTAACGGTAATCGATTGTGCTGTTAACCCACCCTGACGGCAAGTCCCTTGCCGTCAAGTTCATCTGATTTTACAGCACAGTGATTTCAACCTATGTGATGTGATTTTTCGAGGGTTTGTGAATGTTTGCATATGTTATAAAATTTCTGGTTGGTCAGGTATGTTTAGTAGGTCAAACCATGATGTCCTGATAATTATTGAGTAGAATTGTAAATTATATATTTTCTGTTATCAGCAAAGAAGCATGTTAAGGTCAGATTTAAATTCAGATTAAATAGGTATGATGTGTGATGTTGTTTCAGAAAAATTCCATGAACTTAGAGTTATAGTATACATGTTTTAAGACTGTTAGATCCGCCTGTTCACTGTCTATCATGTCCAATTGAATTATCTTGATAAATTTCAAGAAAACACTGTAAAATATAAAAAACAGACACACTATCATGAAAATTCTAAAACTTTACCATATGATATATTCATGCGTAGAGGTTATGGTCAAAATCTGAGCATGTTCTGACATTTGTAAGTAATGTTTCCAGTTATGAGTTAGTAAATGATATAATAAGCATGATTAGTCATGAAACAGTATTTTCTGTTGATTAGAATCATGTTTAGGCACTGTTATGCAGTTTAATACTCGTCGACAGTCATGATAAGTTTGTAAATTGAAGTATATGTGTTGAACAATAAGCATGTGAATGGACTAATAAGTGCATGTAAATGATGTTAAACATGTGGTTAACTTGAGATAATGTGAATAAGTGAATGTTGTGCCGAAATTAACACTACTACTATAGAAGGCTGTGGAGTCGTACTATAGAAAAGTCTCTATAGGAAGGCTCAATGTGTATGTGATATCTTGTAGGCATCAGGATGAAATCCTAGAGGTGGACAAGTGCCGCTTGTTGGTGGTGGAGAGGGCTTCTACCAGTTCTGCACAGTTACCAAGATTCGTCACTATAATATCTAGGTGACGGGTATGTGTTATGTGATATGTGTGTCCATCTTTATGTTGGTTCGGACTATGTGTCATGGTAAAATAATGTGTAAATATGTGAACTATGTGTGAATGTGCAAAGTGATCATGTGAAAGTGATGTGTAAATGTGTTACAATGTGAAATAATGTGAAACCATGTGATCATTTTATATTTATGTCAAAACTGTTGCCCAGTTGACGAGCCCAGAGGGGGGAGTGAATGGGTCTTTAAAAATTAATCTAGAAGATACCTGAAACTAAAAACATTCACACAAACGTTCTTCGAAATAGGTTAGTGACTGTTAGTTTAAATATCAAACATACAAAGGAGACAATCACACAACACAAGGTTTATCCTGGTTCGGACCTCCTTTCCTTAGGAGTCCTACGTCCAGTCCCTGAGCAACAACTCAGGATTTCACTAACTAGGGTACAGTCCCCTAAGGACACTACAACACCCAGCTCAGCTGGTCTTCCTTCACCCGAAGGGAATAACACCCTGGATACCACACCAGGTCTTCCTTCACAACCGAAGGGAACAACACCCTGGATACCACACCAGGTCTTCCTTCACAACCGAAGGGAACAACACCCTGGATACCACACTAGGTCTTCTTCACAACCGAAGGGAATAACAGAATGAAAATGAATGACTTTCAAGCCCTAGATCAAGCTTTTGACAAGCAAGGATCTGAAGCAACTAGAACTGAGAGCAAAGAGATTTAAACAAGGCACACTCTCAGAACTACACGGACTCTATCAAGATTTTCACAAACTAGTGGAGAGCAAAAGAGCAAAAGCTAAGTGGAGTGAAGTTCTTGGCTCTGGACTTTCTTCAGAAGAATTTGAATGCTTGAATGCGTGATCTGTGTTTCTTCTGTTCTTCTGACTTGAATTTATATCTTCAATTTGAAATGTAGACGTTGAAGTGTCCGTTGTCTCTCTTTTGAGTAGTCGTTAGACTGAATGACATCTGGAGTCTTGGAAGCTTCCAGTCAACAGTCTTTTGATCACTTGAGCACGCAAAGAGATAATGTCTTCTGGCGTCAGTATGGTCCAACGTTGTATTACAGAACATCTTTACAACCCTGCACACATTAAATGCTAGAAAAGTAGACAGCTAGGCTGTCTCTTGTTGTCAGTAATGTTGACATGAGTTTTCACCAAACTAGCATGCTAAATAGTTGATTCAAAAGATGTTTGACATAGTAAGCACGATAATGAAAAGATGTCGTCTGCATGCAGCAGTAGATACGTTTCAGGTCTCATTAAATGCAGTGCGTCAGAGAGATGCATATGAGGTCTTTGACTAGTCAACAAAGACAATAACAAGTCAATATGAAATCGATGACTATATGACTTATGAAATCGTTATGAATAAGTCAGGTTGACCAAGTCGTTATGACACAGAAGAAATCGTTGTGAACACTTAACAATCATTATACAAAGCAAATCATTGTGTTTCTGAAGAATCGATGTGAAACACTTACCAAATCGTTGTGAGATGCAAATCGTTGTAAACACATATCAAGTCGTTATGAGCTCTTAAGAAATCGTTGCTTAAAGAAATCATTACGGTATCTGATGAAATCGTTACAACAAGCAAGTCATTGTTGCGATAACTTATAGAGTCGTTATGGCAGGCAAGTCGTTGTGAGTTCTAAAGAAATTGTCATGATAATTATGAAATCGTTACGACGAGCAAGTCGTTGCGAGTTCTAAAGAAATCGTTATGATAACTTATAGAATCGTTACGCGGGCAAAGTCATTCTGCTTCTAAAGAAATCGTTACGAATACTTATAGAATCGATGGCAGGCAAGTCGTTACGATTCTAAGGAAATCGTTACGATGACTTATAGAATCGTTATGACAGGCAAGTCGTTACGGGCTCTAAAGAAATCGTTACGGTAACTTATAGAGTCGTTGTGACAAGCAAGTCGTTACGGGCTCTAAAGAATCGTTACGGTAACTTATAGAGTCGTTGTGACCCAAGTCGTTACGGGCTCTAAAGAAATCGTTACGGTAACTTATAGAGTCGTTGTGACAAGCAAGTCGTTACGGGCTCTAAAGAAATCGTTACGGTAACTTATAGAGTCGTTGTGACAAGCAAGTCGTTACGGGCTCTAAAGAAATCGTTACGGTAACTTATAGAGTCGTTGTGACATCGACTTGTGAAACAACATGACTTTTCAGTCTTATAAGGAATCGTTTATGATATTCTATGAAATCGATATGCTTATAAAGAAATCATTATGGCCTTCAATAGAAATCGATATGGACTTAGATAATATCATGTTGAAAAGATTAAGGCTTCAGAGAAGTAATGCATACCTTTATTTGGCTTGTTTGACCTTGGTATTTTTCCTGTACTTAAGACTTATGAAATATTCATTAGATATAATTGATAAACGTTTGTTTGGTTTTGTTAATCATCAAAAATATATATATGTATGTACTTAATTAAAATTACATGGGGACAGAGTGGTCATCAATCTCCCCCTTTTTGGTGATGACAAAACTAAACAATAAGCATGGATGAAAAAATGCATATAGATGTTTTCAGACATAAGTTTTTCTCCCCCTTTTTGTCATTAAGCAAAAAGACAATCTTCGACAAAGAAAGAAGAGAGAAAGAGAGCAGGAGTATACAAAAAGTCATTTCATTAACTTTGTGGAGGTACTGGTAAATAGAAGGCAGGAGACAGAAGAGAGGCAAAATGGGAGATGGTTCCCATGCCTGTGCTTCCTGCTCTTCAAAAAGAGTTTTGAAGACTCCAAAGGATACAGAGTAGGATGGTCCCATGGTGGAAGCCATCCTTTTGAGATGAAGATCTAGGTGGCGATAGAGAAGATCACATATGCATTCTTGTCCATGTTCATCTTGAGAAATCGACGAGTCCCAAAGCTGGCACAGGTGAGGAATTGGTCCATGGTGACAGGGTAGTGGTTGTGGTTATCTCTGAGAGCTTTGTGCATAGCCACACATACACTTTGTATCTTTCCTCCCAGACCTTGAAGGGGTCATCAACAAGATGAATGGAGTTCATATCTAGGAAAGTAGCTGGAGAAATGGCTGGTTTGCCCTCTCTGGCCTGAACTTCATTGATTTCAAATAGCGTTGAGCTGACAGGGGGTAGAACTTGGACCATTCAGAAGATGTCAGCCTTTCACATTCAGACATAATAGGGGCTAGAACTTCAGCACTTACATGTCCCTGGTGATATTCCCTGAACAGGAATCTAGAAAAGCAACCAGGCAGCCTTTCTGTACTTTAATTCTGCCCATTACTCTTGCAAAATGTTCAAAGATGATGGATCCTACAGAGGACTCCATAACTAGAAAGTGAATTTGAGGAAGGGCTATCTCTTCAGGTACTTGGAGGGTAGCAAAATCTACCTGAACATCTGAAGATTGAGAGATATCCGGAGTCAGAGCTGAAATGGCCTTCTGAACTGATAGAGCTGAACTTCTGGAAGTCCATGAATATATATGTAGTTGTTGAATAGCATGAAGTGCCTAATCATTTTGATTTCCGTTTGAATATAGGGTGCCCAAAGTTCCCTATGGTAGATCCTGAACCACTCTGATAAGGTCAGGGAGTGGTCCTCTGGAGGGAATCTAGTAGATTGGCAAGAATGAATTTCTTAGGAGATCCTTGTGACCTTTGCCCCACTGCTCTTCAGATTTGGAGTGGGCAAGAGAGAAGATTTTGGATTTTTTGGATTTGGAAAGAGAAGTGTAGGGTAGAATGGTGTTTAAATGATCTGTGAGATCAAGAAAGGGAAGGTTAATGATGGTTGCAAAAACAACCTTTGAGAGATATTCTCTGTACAGTGAGGGATGTTTGTTGTCCACTGTGAGAGAAAACCACAAAGGTGGATATTGGGTTCAGAGGAGAGGGAGGAAGTAGAAGTAAGCTTCTCTTCTTGGGGGCAGGACTAGAAGGGTCTGTCCTATGAACATGTTCCCCAACCTTCAACACAGACCTGAGGATGCCTTCCTCAACTCATCCTTTATCTTTTCCATAAAGGGAGAGGTGAGTTGAGCTTGTTCAGGTATGATAGTGATGAAAGATGGTGGAGGAGTAGGATGAAGAAAAGAATGTGAGGTAGTTGAGAGGTCATCAACTGGTCCAAGGGAGGGACTAGAGGAGGAGGAGGAGGCTCCGGCTGAGGATGCTGGAGGGGCCTCATGATAGGAGAAGGAAAGGAATGGAAGTAGAGGAGGCAGGAGATGAGGTGTACTGAAATGGTGTAGGAGAAGAAATTGGTCTAGATTGAGGCTTCTTGAATGTTTGAGGAGCAGGAGGTGCTGTAGGAGCTGAGGGTGGAGTTGGAGGAATAGGTGTGTGAGAGGGAGAAGGGGACCTGGGGGCTTGGGTGCCAAGAACTCTTCTGCCTCTATGCACGGACTCACTCTCCAATGGCCCTGATGGCCCTGACCCTTGCTCAGATGGCCCTGGAGGCCCTTCAACCTCTTCTGGTGTTGCTGCTGCTTCTGGTGCTGATGCTGCTTCTGGTGCTGCTGCTGCTGCTGGTGCTAGCCCTGATGGCCCAGACACATTTTCTCCAGGCTCCTGAGCTTCTGGAGAGGAGGAGCTGAACTCCAACTGCCTTGATAATATCCGATAGCATGCCTTTCATGCTACTCATTTCTTTATTAAACCATTTCATAGCATTTCTGATTTGTCCCAATTCTTTGTTGGTAAGCTTGACTCAAAAATATAGAATTTACATCTGACTGGAGAGTACATAATAGCTCACCTTGTACATTCAGCCTTTCAATCACTGGCTTCAAATTTATGACAATTTTCTGCTTGACCTGCCTCTCAAAAGGTGAATCAGCCAGTAGAGGAACTTCAGAGGCAACTTCTTTTCCTTTCTTCTTGCCTTCTTTTGTGGAGGAGGTTGATCATCATCTGAGCTAGAAGAGCTTGCAGTCTCCCCTTCTCTGTCATCCATTTTGAGAATCTTCATGCCTTTCCTCCTGATCATCAACAACAACTGGAGTTGCTTCTACTGAACCTTCTTTTGATGGCTCCCCCTCAACAGGAGCATTCTTCATTTGATACTTGCTCCCCCTGAATGGGAGCATCTTCCATTATAGAGTCACCTTGAGCAGCTGGGTGGCTCTACCTCTACTTGAACGTCTTCCAATGGTTCATCAATGTGGCCTGATGCCACAGCCTCTTCTGCAACTCTGCCACTGGTTTCTGGAGCACTAGAGGTCAAAGGAATTGAATCAATAATGTCTGAAAGAATGGATGCAACGATAGTTGAGGGTAGTGGGTCCTCAACTGGAAAGATGTCATCTGGGAGAATATCCTCAATTCTCCTTTCTGCAAAATTTACAGCTAATTCTTCTGGAATTCTGAAGCTAGTGCTGATATCCTTTCTTCTTCCACTGCAATTTCAGACTGAACTTCTGCTAAAGAGGGGCCTGATGATTCTGCTGCTCCAACTGCTGGAGCTGAAACTGACTCCACTGGCAATTCTGGAATCATATCTGCTGATCCCATCTCTCGATGAACAACTGAGGTGTCATCAATGATGGCTTCGCCTTCAGCAACTGAAGCCTTGAACCAGACACCATTTTCCACAGAGAAGCCACTCTTCTTTAGGTTCCTGGACCTGATTGCTTGGCCATTTTCTCTACAACTGCCCAGAAAGATCAACACGAAGTGTTTGAAGATCTTGGTAAGTAGGTGGGCATAGGCAGGGACACATTTAACTTGCTCTTGTGTCCCAATCTGATCTCTGGAAAATTTCATTCTTTCCATCATCACTGCGGCCATATTTATCTCCTTATTTGAATGGCCCAGTATATCATGTCGGAGTCGGCCTTTGTGCAAGAAGAGAAAGTTGCACTTCTGGGAACTAAGATTTGACAGACAATAAAAAATGAAGGAGGCGGTTGAAAGCAGTTAATTGATTTATATCCAGCTTGCCATCCCTTAGCTTGAAGCCCGGTCCTATATTTCCCAAACCTTTCACTTGGGCCTCCACAGTGTGAACCCCACTAAATCCAGAAGTCTTCACATCAAACAGCATCTTCAGCAACTCAGAGTCTATTCTAATCAGGGTTCCCTCACTGAAGAAACTAGGGACCCATCTTCCTCTGTTCTCATACACACGAAGAAAGCTTTTACCAGTCCGATAACTGACCTCTGAAAAAGTGGTAACTCCTGTCCACTGCATCTGATTGATCAAGTCTGCCACGCTGCTCATTCCATTTTTCCTCAGATTAGCAACATCGACTTCTTTATTTCCACAGAGCTTCGTCTTCACAAAGGTAAACCTCTCCTGCTGCTCAGGAGTGAGAAACTCGGCGTTGTAGCCACCCAAACTACCGGCGATGACTAGTGCGGCCATGGATTCAGGTGGGAAAGTTTCTGGAGGGTTGAAACGGAAGGGGAAGAGAAGGAACCCTCAAGAAATTTTGCACGAAGGAGGAGGAAGGTTCCATTTGCAGAGGGTTAAGATAGGAGTTGTTAGGGCATCGGCTCATGCGACAGGATGAAAAAGGGGAAAAGGTAGACGATGAGATACGAATCGTTCTGCCATTGATTTTATGAATAAATTAATGCGATGTGGAAAGTGAGGCGCCAAAAGGCGGTGGAAAACGACAAAAGGTGTTGACTATTCAAACCGACTTCAATGAGAGAGCGGTTACAAAGGATAATTTGAATTTCTTTTGCTTAACGTCATGGAGGGAAAAATTACTTAATTCTGAAATTTAATGTGCCATTTGTAAGCAAACTTTTATCACAAATTGCACATGCCTAATCCCTTCTAAGAGATGTGAATCTCTCTTCAGGTAAGGCTTTTGTGAAAATGTCTGCTAATTGGCCATTTGTATCAATAAAGGATATTTCAATATTTCCATTTGCAACATGATCACGAATAAAATGATATCTAACCTCAATATGTTTGGTCCTTGAGTGCTGAACTGGATTCTTGGTGAGATTGATGGCACTGGTGTTGTCACACAGCAGTGGGATGGTTTGATGTTTAATCCGAAATCTTCAAGTTGTTGCTTTATCCATAAGAGTTGTGTACAGTAATTTCCAGCAGCTACGTACTCAGCTTCAGCAGTAGATAGTGCTACTGAATTTGTTTTTTGAAGACCAAGATATTAAACATCCTGCAAGAAATTGACAACCACCACTGGTGCTTTTTCTATCTAATTTGCATCCAGCATAGTCAGCATCAGAGTAACCTACTAAGTTAATTTCACAATGTTTTGGATACCATAGACCTAAATCATGAGATCTTGCTAAATATCTAAATATTCTTTTCACAGAAATTAAATGTGACTCTTTAGGATCAGATTGATATCTAGCACACATGCATACACTAAATAAATATCTAGTCTACTAGCTGTTAAATAAAAAAGTGAACCAATCATACCTCTGTAGATCTTTTGATCTACTTTCTTACCATCTTTATCACTGTCCATCCTTGTTGATGTACTCATTGGTGTGACAGTGGTTTGGCATTGTCGAATCCAAACTCTTCAAGAGTTCTTTTGTGTACTTTGCTTGATAGATGTGAGTTTCTTCCTTTCCTTGTTTGATTTGAAGTCCAAGAAAGTAATTAAGTTCTCCCATCATGCTCATTTCAAATTCTCCCTGCATCAACTTTTCAAAGTACTTGCAAAGGGATTCATCAGTAGACCCAAAGATAATATCATCTACATAATTTGGACTAATAGAATGTGTTTCACCTTTGACTTTATAAAAAGAGTACTATCTACTTGACCTCTACTGAAACCATGGTTTAAAAGAAAAGAACTAAGCCTTTCATACCAGGCTCTAGGTGCTTGCTTTAAACCATATAATGCCTTGTGAAGTTTGAAAACATGATTAGGAAATTCCGTGTCATCAAAACCCGGAGGTTGTTCCACATAAACTTCCTCTTTTATAACCCATTTAAAAAAGCGGATTTAACATCCATTTGAAATAGTGTTAAATTCAAAGCAGATGCATATGCAAGTAGTATTCTAATGGCCTCAAGTCTAGCTACAGGTGCATAGGTTTCATCAAAATCTATGCCTTCCTCTTGAGAATAGCCTTGAGCTACCAATCTGGCCTTGTTTCTTAAGATTGCACCATTTCATCCATTTATTTCTAAACACCCATTTGGTGCCAATGACTGGCTGGTCTGATGGTCTAGGAACAAGTGACCATACTTGGTTTCTCTTGAATTGATTTAATTCATCTTGCATGGCTACTATCCAAGATTCATCAGAAAGAGCTTCATTGACTGTCCTAGGCTCTATTTGAGACCAAAAGCTAAGTAATCACAAGGGATAACATTACCTCTTGTTCTTACCCTACGAATGGATCACCAATAATGTTCTCAAGTGGGTGATCTTTCTTGTATCTCCACTCCTTTGGAAGGTTTTCATGAGTAACTTCTTCTTGTTGCAATTCTTCCAGAGGTGGATCATCTTGTCCTCAATTGATGTATCTTTTAGTTTCTTGGATAGTTCATCTGCATCATCATTGTCACTATCTACTTCCTTTCTCAAGGAAGGGTTAGTTTCATCAAAAAAATATGTATAGACTGTTTAATAATAAAGTACGTTTGTTAATACTCTATAGCCTTTGGGTTAGAGGTGTACCCCATAAAGATGTCCTTCATCTGATTTGGCATCCAACTTACCAATGTCCCTTTTTCCATTGTTGTGAATGAAGCAAGGACATCCAAAAGTCCGAAGTGGCTGTGGCTGATCTTTGGCTTCTTCCCTTTGAATAGTTCATATGCAGTCTTCTTCAGGATTGGTCTGATCATTACCGGTTGATAATGTAGCTTGCTGTGTTGACTGCTTCAGCCCAAAAATATCTTGGCAGATCATATTCTGAAAGCATAGTTCTTGCCATATCCAATAGGGTTCTGTTCTTCCTCTCAGCAATACCATTTTGTTGTGGTGTCCTTGGTGCTGAGAAATTATGCTCAATTCCCTGATCATCATAAAATCTAGCAAACTTTTCATTTTGAAATTCACCACCATGATCTGATCGGATAGACACAATGCTGAACTTTTGATCTTTCTGGACCTTCTTGCTGAAACTAACAAAGTTTTCAAAAGTGTCATCTTTATGTTCTAGGAATGATACCCATGTGAATCTTGAGTAGTCATCAACTATGACAAATCCAAAATTCTTTCTTCAAGACTGGTAGTCCTCATTGGCCCAAATAGATCCATATGAAGGAGCTCTAAGGGTTTTGAGGTGGTCACCACCGTCTTTGACTTGAAGGAGCCTTTGGTGTGCTTTCCCTTAGCACAAGGTTTACATACACCATCTAATTTTGTACTAACCTTAGGTAGACCTTCCACAAGATTCTTCTTCAGCAGTTTTCTCATGCCATCTATGCTGCAATGTCCAAGTCGTCTGTGCCATAATTCTGTAGACTTGTCTTTACTTGCTGCCAGACAAACATTTTGAACCTTGAGTTCTTCAAGATAGAGCACATACAAATTCTTTTCTATTAGCTTCAAAGATGACTACCCCATCCTTCAGTATGCTGCACTTCGACTCTTGAAACTTGATCTGATGGCCTCTGTCACACAGCTGGCTAATGCTAATGAGATTGTGCTTCAATCCCTTGACTAATAATACATCTTCTATGACTGTTTTTCCTTTGTTATTCACAGAGCCACTGCCTATCACGGTTCCTTTCCCATTATCTCCATAAGTAACTGTTCCTTCTTCAGCTTGGAGATGAGAGAATAACTTCTGGTTTCCTGACATGTGCCTTGAGCACCCGCTATCCAAATACCATTTGGATGCTCGAGAGATGTCCTGAAATAAAAACATCAAGTTTTAGGTACCAAATTCTTTTGGGTCCTGATGGGTTAGTATCATTTATTTTGCCTTTTATTATCCATTTCTTATGTCTTGTTGGGCATGTCGTTATGATAGTCCTAACTTGTTGCAGTGACTACAGCAGGATAGTTTGGTTACTTTTTCTATATATCTGAAATCAGCTTTGTATGATGTATCTTGTTCAGGTACAAATTTGGGTTGGATATGTTTTAGGATAAATTATGGTTTCTTCATTATCTGGGGGTGTATATCCTAATCCATTTTTTCTTACCTGATTAGGTGTCAATTGGGCCGGGCCGGCCCGGAGGCCCGGAAGCCGGCCCGGTTTTAACCGGCTTGGGCCGAAAAAATGAGCCCGTTACATTTTGGCCGGCCCGGCCCGACCCGGAAAAAAAATAGGCCGGGCTTGGGCTTTGTGTGCCCGGCACGGTCGGCCCACCGGCCCGAAAAAAATAAATATAATTTATATTAAATATAAAATTTATATTTAGAAAGAGAGATTATATGTAGTTTTTTCTTCAATAAATCTACTAAAAAATATAATTCTTACAAGTAAATGTAATATAGATATAAGTAAAAAAATATATTATTTTTTTATAGATATTTATAGAGATGTATTAAAAATATATATTATTATAAATAAAAAATAATACTTTATTTTTCGGGCCGGGCGGGCTTTCGGGCTTTTTCTGGGTCGGGCCGGGCCGGGCAATCGGGCTACCCCCGGGCTGGGCCGGGCCCGGGCCGACTTTTATAAAACCAGGCCTGGGCCGGGCCTAACAAGGCCCGGTCCAGGCCCGGCCCATTGACACCCCTATACCTGATCTTCTAGCACCTTTTAATATGAGGGAGTTTTTACCATTAGTGAATTTTTCTAATGTGCTAGATAATTGTATATTTTCTTGTTAGTGTTTTGATTTCAGTTTTCAGTTTTGTCTGAACTTACTTGTTCTCTAATTAGTTATTGTTCATTCTTAGCTTTTAGGTCTTCACATAACAGTTCATTTCTTCTTTTAAGTTCAGTTATTTGACTTTCTAATTGTTCATTTTCTGATTTTAGATCTGAGTTTGTATTTTCTATACAGACTATGTTTTTCTTGTTTACTTTTAATAATTTGGTTACTTCTTTATATTTTTCATATAGTTGTTGAAAGCCTCTTCTAAACAATCAGAATCTGAATCATTGCATGAATCAAAAGAGGAGTCAGAAGTTACTTATCTTCAGTATTTGCCATGAAGGCCAAGTTGGCCTTTCTTCATCACTGCAGGAACTTGACTCACTGTCTGAGTCACTACTGTTTTCCCATGCTGCTGCCATCGCCTTCTTCTTGTACTTTCTGAACTTCTTGGAACTGTCCTTCTTCCTGAACTCCGGCTTCTTTAACTTAGGACACTCAGTCTTAATGTGTCCTGGCTTCTACATTCATAGCAGATGGATTCTCCTTTCTTTATTTCTTTTCCATCTGGCTTCTTGAATTCCTTATTCCTTTTGAAGTGTCTTCTACCAGATTGGAATTTCTTCTTCTTAGCCAAAATTCGCTATAATTTTCTAGATAGCATAGCTTCCTCATTCTCGTTGTCTACATCACTTTCGCTTTCAGCTGAACTTGCATCTGGTGAATCTTCTTCAGCTTTTAAGGTGTTAGAATGCTTCTTTCTGCTAGAAGATCTCCTAGCCTTTCCATGTTGATCTCATGGCCATGAGGGACCCAATGAGCTTTTCTACAGACATTCTCTTCAGGTCATTAGCTTCTTCTATTGCTGTGACCTTTGGGTGTCATGAAGACGGTAAGGATCTAAGTATCTTCCTCACATGTCTCCCATCTCATAGGTTTTCCCCAGACTACTAGTCCATTTGTGATGTCAGTGAACCGGCTGAACATTTGAGTTATGGACTCACTTGACTGCATCTGAAATCTTTCATATTGAGTGGCAGAATGTCGATTCTTGTTTCCTTTACTTTGTCTGTGCCTTCATAAGTAATCCTGAGCTTTTCCCACATTTCATGAGGATTTTTCCGGTTGAGACTCTGTTGAATCCTTTTTACTTAGAGCACAGCATAGGATGCTCTTTGCTTTGCAATTCAGGGAAATCTTCTTCCTGTCATCATCTGTCCATTGTGCCTTCTCACTTGTGACTAACATATCACCTGCTTCTACTATGGACCAAATTTGATAGTCGTGCCATTGTAGAAAGTATTCCATTCCTTCTTCCAGTAAGGATAATCTTCACCATCGAAGAGAGGGGGTCGGTTGACAGACTGACCTTCAAAGTTACCTTGGGCTGCCATGGATCTTTACTCTTCGATCGTTGGATCCTTTCTTTGTCGAAGAGACTCGCTCTGATACCACTTGTTGCCCAGTTGACGAGCCCGAGGGGGGGTGAATGGGTCTTTAAAAATTAATCTAGAAGATACCTGAAACTAAAAACATTCACACAAACGTTCTTCGAAATAGGTTAGTGACTGTTAGTTTAATATCAAACATACAAAGGAGACAATCACACAACACAAGTTTATCTCCTGGTTCGGACCTCCTTTCCTAGGAGTCCTACGTCCAGTCCCTGAGCAACAACTCAGGATTCACTAACTAGGGTACAGTCCCCCTAAGGACACTACAACACCCAGCTCAACTGGTCTTCCTTCACACCCGAAGGAATAACACCCTGGATACCACACCAGGTCTTCCTTCACAACCGAAGGGAACAACCCTGGATACCACACCAGGTCTTCCTTCACAACCGAAGGGAAAACACCCTGGATACCACACCAGGTCTTCCTTCCACACCGAAGGAAAACCAGAAAGAAAATGAATGACTTTCAAGCCCTAGATCAAGCTTTTGACAAGCAGGATCTGAAGCAACTAGAACTGAGAGCAAAGAGATTAAACCAGGCACACTCTCAGAACTACACGGACTCTATCAAGATTTTCACAACTAGTGGAGAGCAAAAGAGCAAAAGCTAAGTGGAGTGAAGTTCTTGGCTCTGGACTTTCTTCAGAAGAATTTGAATGCTTGAATGCGTGATCTCTGTGTTTCTTCTGTTCTTCTGACTTGAATTTATATCTTCAATTTGAAATGTAGACGTTGAAGTCTGTTGTCTCTCTTTTGAGTAGTCGTTAGACTGAATGACATCTGGAGTCTTGGAGCTTCCAGTCAACAGTCTTTGATCACTTGAGCACGCAAAGAGATATGTCTTCTGGCGTCAGTATGGTCCAATGTTGTATTACAGAACATCTTTAAGACCCTGCACACATTAAATGCTAGAAAAGTATACAGCAGGCTGTCTCTTGTTGTCAGTAACGTTGACAGAGTTTTTCACCAAACTAGCAATGCCAAATAGGTTTGATTCAAAAGATGTTTGACAGAGTAAGCACGATAATGAAAAGATGTCATCTGCAGCATGCAGTGGATACGTTTAGGTCTCATTAAATGCAGTGCGTCAGAGAGATGCATATGAGGTCTTTGACTAGTCAACAAAGACAATAACAGGTCAATATGAAATCGATGACTATATGACTTATGAATCGTTATGAATAAGTCAGGTTGACCAAGTCGTTATGACCAACAGAGAAATCATTGTGAAACACTTAACAAATCGTTATACAAAGCAAATCGTTGTGTTTCTGAGAAATCGATGTTAAACACTTACCAAATCATTGTGAGATGCATCGTTGTGAACACATATCAAGTCGTTATGACTCTTAAGAAATCGTTGCTTAAGAAATCGTTACGGTATCTGATGAAATCGTTACAACCAGCAAGTCCGTTGTTGCGATACTTATAGAGTCGTTATGACAGGCAAGTCTTGTGAGTTCTAAAGAAATCGTCATGATAACTTATGAAATCGTTACGACGAGCAAGTCGTTGCGAGTTCTAAATAAATCGTTATGATAACTTATAGAATCGTTACGACGGGAAAGTCGTTGCGCTTTCTAAAGAAATCGTTACGAATACTTATAGAATCGTTATGGCAAGCAAGTCGTTATGAATTCTAAGGAAATCGTTACGATGACTTATAGAATCGTTATGACAGGCAAGTCGTACGGGCCTCTAAAGAAACGTTACGGTAACTTATAGAGTCGTTGTGACAAGCAAGTCGTTACGTGCTCTAAAGAAATCGTTACGGTAACTATAGAGTCGTTGTGACAAGAAGTCGTTACGGCTCTAATGAAATCATTACGGTAACTTATAGAGTCGTTGTGACAAGCAAGTCGTTACGGGCTCTAAGAAACGTTACGGTAACTTATAGAGTCGTTGTGACAAGCAAGTCGTTACGGGCTCTAAAGAAATCGTTACGGTAACTTATAGAGTCGTTGTGATCGACTTGTGAAACAACATGACTTTCAGTCTTATAAGAAATCGTTATGATAATTCTATGAAATCGATATGCTATAAAGAAATCATATGGCCTCAATAGAAATCGATATGGACTTAGATAAATATCATGTTGAAAATATTAAGGCTTCAGAGAAGTAATGCATACCTTTATTTGGCTTGTTTGACCTTGGTATTTTTTCCTGTACTTAAGATTATGAAATATTCATTAGATATAATTGATAAACGTTTGTTTGGTTTTGTTAATCATCAAATATATATGTATGTACTTAATTAAAATTACATGGGGACAGACTGTCATCAAAAACAGTAAGAAAATGTGTGAATATGTGTTATAAAAGCATGTGAAAAGTGTTAGACAACATGCTAGAATTGCTAGTAACCTGTTTTAATTTCATGATCAAGTTATTTGGAAGTATGTTATGAATGAGAATAATTGTTATCATGATTCAAGTTAAATCCATGTGTAGATAGCATGCTATGATTTATCATTGAAATTGTGTATTAGACATGAACCATGTATAAATTTTTCTTATGTTAAATTGAGTAGTATGCATGTGTATGTGTAAGGATGTGCCTATAGGTGCATGCTAAGTCTTTTATGAAACTCACCTTGCTTTACATACATGTGAGACGGTGTTTCTGAGATAGAGGAGGAGTTAGTGAGGAGCGACTCCAAGCGAGAGGAGTAGCTGCGCTATTGAGGATTATCTTGATAGATTGTACTTTCTTTACTAGTATGTGAACAATGTTATGATATGGACTGTTTAATTATGGACTTTGTTTGTATACATTGCTATTATATAGACTGTGGGATGTTGTAATGATGATGGAATAAGAATTTCTTTTATTTCCGCTGTACTTACCTTGTGTATTTATGTACATCTCTACCTACTGTGTTGTGTTTGGAACATTCCCACTGTGACGGCACTTTATATCGACGTGGATGGGTATAACCGTATCG
>CM024756.1:23882686-24168741 GCA_014218235.1 Colocasia esculenta | reverse complement strand
GATGCAGAGATACGTTCAGATCTCATAAATGCAAAAGCGTCAGAGAGATGTCTACATGGACTTTGACTAGTCAACACTTTTAAGATGAATAAGATATCAAGATATGAAATCGATGGCTATATGACTTATGAAGTCGTTATGAATACTAACAAGTCATTATAGAGAGCAAATCGTTATGAACACTTATCAAGTCGTTATGAACTCTAAAGAAATCGTTGCGCAAAGAAAATCGTTACAACAAACAAGTCGTTGCGAGTTCTAAAGAAATCGTTATGGTAACTTATGAAATCGTTACAACAAGCAAGTCGTTGTGCTTTCTAAAGAAATCGTTGCGATAACTTATAGAGTCGTTATGACAGGCAAGTCGTTGCGCTTTCCAAAGAAATCGTTGCGATAACTTATAGAGTCGTTATGACAGGCAAGTCGTTGCGCTTTCCAAAGAAATCGTTGCGATAACTTATAGAGTCGTTATGACAGGCAAGTCGTTACGAGCTCAAAAGAAATCGTTACGGTAACTTATAGAATCGTTGTGACGAGCAAGTCGTTACGGGCTCTAAAGAAATCGTTACGGTAACTTATAGAATCGTTGTGACGAGCAAGTCGTTACGGGCTCTAAAGAAATCGTTACGGTAACTTATAGAGTCATTGTGACTGGCAAGTCGTTACGAGCTCTAAAGAAATCATTACGGTAACTTATAGAGTCGTTGAGACATCGACTTGTGAAACAACATGACTTTTCAGTCTTATAAGGAAATCGTTGCAATTACTTATAGAATCGTTACGGCATCGATTTGATTGAAACAACATGACTTTTCAGCCAGAAAAGAAATCGTTATGATAATTCTATTGAAATCGATATGCTTATAAAGAAATCGTTATGGCCTTCAATAGAAGTCGATATGGACTTAGAGAAATATCATGTTGAAAAGATTAAAGTTTCAGAGAAGTAATGCATACCTTTATTGGCTTATTGACCTTGGTATTTTCCTGTACTTAAGACTTATGAAATATTCATTAGATATAATTGATAAACTCTTGTTTGGTTTTGTTAATCAACAAAATATATATATATATATGTGTGTGTGTGTGTAATTAATTAAAATTACATGGGGACATACTGATCATCACTTTAAGCATGTCATAGAAGGGCTTGCAACGGATTGAATGTTGAGAGATAAATCTCTTAATAAACTGAAGTCTGCCAATTAGCCCTCTAACTTCTCTGATATTCCTAGGAGGAGACATGTCGATTATTGCTTTGGCCTTGTTGGGGTCAATCTCAATTCCCCGCTTGCTAACTATGAACCCAAGCAACTTCCCAGAAGATACTCCAAAGACACACTTCTTGGGGTTCATTTTGAGCTTATGTTCTCTAGACCGTTGGAGAACTGCCCGGAGGACTTCAGCATGGCCATGTCGAGTCTTTGATTTAACCAAGACATCGTCCACATAGACCTCCATATGCACATGCATCATGTCGTGAAAAATTGCCATCATTGCCCTTTGATAAGTTGCTCCCGCATTCTTCAATCCGAAGGGCATCACAACATAACAATAGGTCCCCCAAGGCGTTGTGAAAGAAGTTTTCTCCTGGTCTTCCTCGGCCAGACGGATCTAGTTATACCCAGAGAAACCATCCATGAATGACAACATCTCAAAGCCGGCAATATTGTCCACTAGGACATCTATGTGTGGAAGAGGGAAATCGTCCTTTGGGCAAGCACGATTAAGGTCACAGAAATCTAAACAGATCCTAACCTTACTGTCCTTCTTCATCATAGGGACGATATTAGATACCTATTGTGGATAAAGCACAACCCTAATGAATTTAGCCTTATGCAATTTATCAACCACCTCTTTGATCTTGAGTGCAAGCTTGGGATGTAGCCTCCTCAGCTTTTGTTTGACGGCTTTTGCGTCGGCTTTTAAGACTAACTGGTGCTCGACCAAAGAGGTGTCAAGTCCCGGCATGTCCTCGTAGGACCAAGCAAAACCATCAGAGAACTCTTTAAGGATAGCTACAAGGGCTTCTTCTTCTTCAACACTCAAGTTGGCACCAATCAAAACTACCTTTGGGGATTCTTTGGTGACAAGATTGACCTCTTTGGTTGGCTCGTCCGCAACCATGGTTGGCTCATCGAACCTCTTTGTGCCATCCACATAGGAGCTCACTGGGTCCTCTTCTTCCGACCCAAGATCTCCCGGCTCATCTTTCTCATCGAAATCTAGCAGATAGACTCCTAAACCATCATCTACAGAGTCACCTTCTTCAAAATCAGCCTCTACAAGGGCAGGCTCTTCAAGAAACTCCGGGACTTGACTCAACTTAGCACACCTCTCAGCCAAGGCCATGACATAACGGGCAGGAACTTGCCTACCCTTCTCTTTACGAACACATGGCTGAGAGGAACTAGACTCTTCTACACCTAGATCTGACTCTAGACTTGATTCTAAGCCTGAATCTAAACTAGGATCTAAACCCTATGCACAGGACTACTATGTACAAAACTATGTACAGGGGAAGTGCCCCTAGGTGGGCAAGAGTGAGAGTCTAGGCTGGAAGGCGTCGGCCCCTGGCCGAACGGAAGAGACTCCAAAGAGGAAGGGTGCTCGACGGAGACCTCGCATTCCCACCTTTGAGAATTGGCGTTTTCGTTTTGGAGTCAAGGCTCAAAACCATGAGTTTCTGACTCAAGGTTGCCCCGACAGACCAGGTGAGGAATGGAAAAAGGACAGGCGGAGAAGGAAGGGAGAAGGGAGTGGTTGAAGAAGGAGAATCGGGTGCCAGGCACACCTCAGTAGCGGGAGATTGTGAAAGAGATAGAGGGGATGAAGGTGATGAGGAGGGAGATGGAGAGTCAGAACCAAAAGAGCGAAAGAAGGCTGAAGTCCTCGCAGACTTCCTCAAATTCAGCAGCTTCCTCCTCTTCTTCGCTCTCGGGGTCGGACAACTCCTCTATTATGGGCTCGCGAGTTCCCGGTTGGAGGGGTCCCCGAATGAAGTGTTCCTTCAGGGTCCAAGTAAGAGGTTGATAGGGGATGAATGGATCCGGGTGAACCGGGTCCGGATGGAATCCTAGACCAGCCCTATCTAACAACCTTCTTGTCTAAACACTACGGATAGGACCCTGCTCGTTCCTACCCAACCCTCGGCCATGAATATAGCCGATCTTAGCCATCACTTCCCAACCTTTCCCTTGGGGGCATGGGACATGCTCGAATTCTTCATCCACCATGGGAGGTTGGTTCAAATCAAGGGGTGAGGGGAGATCAAAGATGGACATGACAGGCTTCTTCCCCTTGTCCGGAATGAAAAGGTGCGGCATCTGCTCCGAAGTGATAGAATTGAGAGTTTCCAAGGTAGGAATGCTCTTGATTTTGATAACCCGCCCATTAAATGGAAATTTGAAACATTGGTGGGCGGTGGAAGGGACCCCTAACGTTTGTTCTAGCCAAGGACGACCAAGAATGGCCTTATAGGCTGGATCGACATCGAGGACTAGAAACTCGGAAGACATGGTGACGGGTCCAACCTCTAATTAAAGAGCAATTTTACCTTTGGCAACCCTCTTGGAGTTGTTATAGGCAGCAATGGTGGAGCCGATTTTCTCCAGATTATTCTCCCCCAAGCTCAATTGCTTGAGGGTCTTCATCGGACACACGTTAATGGATGCCCCGGTGTCAATGAGGGTGGAGTCTACCAAAACCCGTTAAGGGTGATAGTAAGACAGAGAGGAAGTGAATGACACTCGGGGGCAGCAAGATCTTTATCCGAGAAAGAGATTGAGGGTCCTTGGGTAAGGGAGAGGATAGCATTGGTGACTCCACTGGGAGGAAGGTCATCATTGACCATGATTTTCTGGAGGAATTGGAGGAGGGTGGACTGATGAGACGACGATCTCCGAATCAACTCTAAAATAGACACCCTCGCGGGGGTCTTATCCAAGTGTTGCAGAATGTCATATTCGGTGCCGGCAGGTGGTGGGGGTCCATTGTCCTCCTCATCTTGAGATGGCCGCGGAGGTGGAGGAATGATCTGATTCCGGAGTGTGACATGAACGTCCTCCTGAGACCTAGGGAGAATAAGTTGAAGGGGTTTAGTGCCATAGGTGGACGGCTCATAGGCAGTGGGAATGACGGGATAGGTGTCCTAAGGAGGAGGTCGGATGAGCACTAAAGGTCGCTCCTCTAGAATAGCATCTACGGTGGTGGAGTGCTCCTGAGACTCTATGGAGGGACACAGGTACCACTCCTCAAAACCTTACACTCCCCATTGTTGCTCTCTCCTCACTATCTGAGGTTTGAATGTGTCAAGGTATGGACATTTTCCTGGGACTTAGAGGAGGGATTGTTGCTTTGGTTGGGGAGAGGGTTTTGGACAATACCAAGGTCTCTTTTGGTGTACCTAGACTTGGCTATGGCCACCTTGACATCCTCCCAATTTATCCTACCCTGATCGTTCATGTCATACACCCAGTCACGGAAGGTGAAACAGTTGTGGAGCTCGTGACCATGGGTCCTATGATAAGGACAGTACTTTGAGGTATCCGCCCTCGGATTGACATTTTCTCTTTGTAAGGGGATCTGGATAGCGTCACAGGACATGAGGGCGAAGAATACGTCCTCGAGGGTCTCAAGGGGAGGAGGGTAATGAGACCTTTTGGGACCCGGACGAGTATAGCCAGAAGGAGGAGGAACAGCCGAATAAGGCTTGGAGGGGTGTGACGGGAATTGGTGAGGATTGGAAGGAGGGTTGGAAGACTTGTTAGGAGGCCTCAGCGGTTGACTGCAAGCACTAATGGACTCGTTGACGGTCACCCCCTCGGTGGTAGGTGCCGCGGGAGCCTTACGTCCCTTGGACTTCCCTTCGAAAAATGGCGGAAGAGAGGAGTCCTTGATCTGATTTTTGGACCACCCTTGCTCGGTTGTAAAGATGTGCGAATGAGGGGAACTCGCTAAGCATCAGGATAGAGCGGAGCAAAGGGGTGGTATTGGTGACTAACATGGTTATGGCTTGGGACTCCGGGATGGGTATGTAAGCTCTTGAAGCCATGGATCTCCATCGGTTAGCAAAGGTGACAAAGTCTTCGTCCGGCCTCATCTTTTCCGCCACCAAGTCAGGGAGTGTAGGGACTTGGGTGGCCATGTAGGAGAAATGGGAGATGAAGCGTTCGGAGACTATGTCAAAATTGATAAGATCCGATGCGGGTAAGGAGGTGAACCACCTCAAAGCTTCCCCTTCTAACGATTGTTGGAAGAGGTGAACTAAGAGGACCCGATCGTACAGCCACCGATGGGAATCCATGGTAAAGCCAGCAAGGTGGAATTGAGGATCGGAGGTCCCGTCATACTTGCAGTATTTCGGGGCCTTGAAACCCAGAGGGAAGTAGGTATTGGAAGCTTGTAGTAGTTCTGGGGGGAGTGAGGCTTGGAGAGGGATAGAGACTCAGCCAAGAGTCTCCTAACCAGACCTTCCATCTCCGATTGGGAGATGGACTCGGATTGAGCGGGAGGAGTGGTTTGGACATAGGATGGATGGATGGATGGAGGAGTTGGGATAGAAGTAGGTAAAGGAGTAGGAGGAGGAGGAATGGGACTGGAGATGGGAACGGGGGAGATGGGAACCCGTGAAGGAGTGACAGGCCTAGGAGCGGGCCTGGATGAAGAAGCATAGAAGGGAGAAGGGGATGGGAGAAGGAGAGGCCGCTACCCGGATGGTATGCTTAGAAAGCATTGAAATGATGTCCTCGGGCGAATTGCGGGAGAGGAGCTTGGAGAATTCGGGGTCTTCTTGAACATCTTGTGCATATGTGGGGTTGACCCTTAAACTCACACTCCCCTCATTTTCAGCTTCAGAGGAGGAGGATTGAACCGACTCTTCAGGTTGCATGTCAGTGTGACCATTCCGAAAAATTCATCATTGATGTTATCGTCATATTCGAAAGCCGGATTGTTAGACATGTTGCAAGAGTTCAACCAAGAGTCCATTAGAACACACAACCTACTACTTTTAGAATGGTTAAGTTGATTAACTACACTGTTATTAGGAGAAATATGTATTTCTACCAAACAACGTTATCAAACAACATCCCAAAATTTTAGAAGTTGAAGTTGTGTGTTACTTAAACTTTTAAGGGCGGTTCTCTCAATCCTCACTCAAAGCCGGGTGAATAGGCAAACTAACTGGGAGGGTAAAGGTTCTCCTACCCGTACCGTGAGGGAATCCACAGAATTTAGGGACTTATAGAGTTCCCCTTGGAACCAACCCGATTTACCTGAGAGAGAATCCCCGAGTAAAAGGTTGTAAACCAAGGAGGGGCTATCCTAGAACGTGTGGGGAGGCTAGAACAGAGAAGAAGAAAGATCCCCTCCTGACACAGAACCGTTAGGGATCAACAGAAAGAAAAATAGATCAAAAACAGTCAAAAAAAAGGTTTCTGTGAAGTAAATGGCAAGCATATGGACGCTCAGTTCATCAGAAAGCAGTTGACGGCATGATCGACGGACGCTGACATGGAGTAAACGACTAACTAGATGGACGTTAAACATAACTAAATGGCAGGAACAGTGGACGCTTACCTGGGTCGACGGCGGGATCGCTTGTCGTTTACCTGGGTGCAGACTGAGACCGAGGCAGCACTGTTGTCCCACCGTGATCGCCAAAGAAGAGTTGTCGACGCTCCGTTCACCGCACCCCGGTGACTGTGGATCCTCAGGAGGCTTCACGAACGTCGCCGCCCCCTCGTCGGCATTGAAGGCGAGCTATTTGACTTTGTTGACTCCTCATTGACCACGTTGACCAAAGGAAAAACAAAGAAAATAGCAAAAGACACATGAGAGGTTGTGATCGCCAATGCCTTACCTGTGCCCAAGGAGTGTTGTGATTATGCCGGTGACGTGCCTCGCGCAGCGGACAGTGGTGGGACTTCAACTTCTCCCTCTTCGGCCGGCCAAAGAAAGAGAGCTCCACGGTCTTGTCCAAGTGTTCCTGCCACAAGAGAAAGACTCTATTAGACTCTAAGAAGTGTAGTGAACGTCCAAAACGAAGAGAAAAGGCCAAAAAGGAGAGTCATGTACCAGTTACGGGCTTGAGAAGAGGGGTGGCCAAGTGCTATGACCACCCTTCTTCCCTCTATTTTGGTTGGGAAACCCCTTTCTAGGTGTAGGAAGGTGCCATACATGCCTAGGGTGTGTGTGAGTGTGTGAATGACATGCAAAACTAAAGGAAAGAGAGAAGGAAAGAGAGAAGGAGGAGGGAGATGATCCTCGTTGATGTGGTTGATGGCGCCTTAGTGGACTCCTCCAACACTTGATGAAGCCTTCAGGACGTTCAAAGAGTTGAGAGGGAGAGAAGAGACAAGGGTTGGAAGCTTTAAGTGAGTTTTCTCTCTCTTCTCTCCAAGTAGTATGGCCTGGACGTCCAGCCTCTCCCCTCCTCACTTAGAAGGCCAAGGGGGACAAAAATAGGCAGTGGGGTCAGAGCTTCAGAGCCTTGGATGCTCAAGTGTGAAGAAACACACTTTCACACTTGGCAATCCATGTGTTTATGCTCCAACCAATGAGGGGAGGCCAAGTAGGATTTTTACTGGGTCAATGGGGTGCCAAGGTGGTTCATATACCCGTTGGGAACGGCTATATGTGTTGCATGGCCGAGAGAATGGCGCTAGTGGGCTGGAATCTCGGGCAGTTGCGCAGACCAGGTAAAACAAGGTTGACGTCAAACGATGATGCCGCCAACCCTATGCAGGCGTCAACATAGGTGGACGCCAACTAGAGTCAGCGTCCAGGGGGATTGCCACCAACATGCAGTCAGCGGCAGTCAATGCTGCCGTCTACATGGGATCTGAGGCAAGTCAACAAATGGTCAAACGGGCCTTATTGGGCCATGAAACCACGCGGGGATGGGCCAAATCTCACGTCTACGGCAGGGAAGCTGCACATCTGCAAAATAATGAAAGCACAAGCCTAACACTAGTCGGACGATGTCAACAGCATACTAGTACCTTTCTTTGGGACAGCTATAGTTATTAACTCATTATAAATCTCAATAGACCCATGCTCTAATACCAACTGTAACGACCCAACCTCCCGGACCCTGCCAAGGACCCCGAAGTTCGCGCCACCACCCACGGGTCCGAAGACCCGTAAGGGTTAGAAGAATAGTCTAGTAAGATATATACTGAATTTAAATAACTATAACAATATAACAAATGTACAATGTGTCCCAAATAAAAGCATAGATACAAGAAGAAAGATGCAATCCTTAAGGGGCATACCTCGAGAACTTGAAAAGCACAACTCTCAACTCACTCAGGTATAAGAGCTCACAACACTCGATCTCACTGCTGCTGACAGCACATGGCGCCACAGCCGTCTCCGCAACTGTCTGACACCGAGCTCCCACGACGACGAGCCCCTAGCTGAAGAGAGTAGGTGAGCCTCGTGAACAAGGCCCAGTAGGGATTACCAGTCCCTCACCGGCCAGAGTAGCAGGAACTCCGAAAATAGGAAACTACACTAGAAAGCTGTAAAGCGAGGAACACCTATAGCAGGATACTACAAAGCAGCGGAACATAACAGTGCAATGTCACGACTGCTAACCAAGGTCGTGACATACACACGACTCCCGCAAAAACCAATGGAGTCGGGCACCAAGTGAAAGCAACCCTCGGTGCACCCACCGAGACCACGCAACAACCAGGTGAAAACGACGTCTCACCACAAGCATGGCCACCTCAGACCTCTACAAGGTCGAGGGCCCACAAGTAGAACCACCCCGGACCCCGGACACACCGCGAGGTCGGGAAGCCGCACACGTTGGTGCCACCATGGACTGGCATCCAAGAACGGGACTACGGAACCGAGAGGACACCGAAGCGGAAACCACCAGAAGCAAGGGTCAACAAGGCCAAACCAACGATGCCTACATAAACTAGGCACGGCGAGGCTATAACCGTCGTGCCAGCTACGGAAACAAATAACACTTGGAAATGTCGTGAGGAAACGTCACAACAGCAACCAAGCCACCGCCACTGGCAGCCAAGAGGAGGACACACCAGCCACTCCCTCTGCTCGCCAGCCTAGCTCCTGCCTTTAACCTCCTTGGAAGAGTGAGACAGAGCCGCCACAGAACACCACAAGAACGCATGCACCACCACAGCCTGGCCAAACTGCGGCCCCACGCCTAGCACCACTACGTGGCTCCAGAACCAACGTAGAGAGAGGCAGTGAGACAAAGGACTGTCTGGGCTGCGCCGAGAAGAAAACACCTCAACGACCTCGGCGTCCCACCCAGACAAGAGAGCTCTACAAATGACTCAGCACTGCTGTCCAAACCTCATTTTCCCCTCCGCTCTAGAGTCTGCCAACTCGGCTGCCAACTTGAGCATGCTCGTAGCCCAGAGCACTCCCTCAACATGCTCCCAAAGATGGCGGTCCCAGGCAACGGAGACAACCTCTGAATGGGACAAGCCCTCAAGTGCCAAGCACCAGGCGAACAAGCGAGGCAAGCACAACAAGAACCACGCTGAACCGCTGGCTTGTAACCTACGACAAGCCCAGCAAGCACGAGGCACGCACGGACCCTCAAGGGGGACGTCGGCCAACCAAGGCACACACGAACAAGCCAGAACCTCAGAACACCACCAGTCAGTACAGAAAGCGTCGCTCTGCTAATAATTGATAGACTGTCGGTCAATCAATAATTAGATAGATGGGACCCTTCTGGCACCGCTGCCAGAACAGTCACGAAGGTGTCACCTTCGGTAACTGAACGCAGCGAGGCAACCTGTCGCGTTCCCCACCTAAAGGTCCTAAAGGCAGGCCATCCTGGGGCACACGCCGACACCCCAACCGGAACCATGGAACACCCGAGGCACACACAGGTACTGTCGCGCCCCCCTAGGCCATCGCGATACCATCACGACAGGGAAGGGCAACTCGACAGAAACCCTGTCGCGACAGGGAAACGCGTCGTGACAAGATCGTGTCTGACCACCGGGTCGCGACGCCATCACATTAGGCCAACGCGTCGTGACACGACTGCACCCTCTAGTGTCGCGACGCACATCATGGTCGCGACACCAGAAGAAGGGCAGACCCGCGGGATGCTCCATCCTGGGGCCACCCACACACCATAAACACACCACACAGGGGAGGGGAGCATGGAGAAGCAAGAAATACTATCTACAAACCACGAGGGGCTCTCAATCCACCCGGATTGAGAAGAGTACATGCAATCCCTACTTTCAAGAAGAAACGAACCCATAAGGGCCCTTCACGTCGGATTGGCCACCTCCTCCTCGCTTCATGCAAGCTCCACAATGCCAAGGACACAAGCATGGTCCTCCTCCTCGCCTGAAATGCACAAAGGGGAGAGATAGGGAGGCGAAGCACCGCCGGAGGGGGAGGAGAAGAGAGGGGAAGGAAGAAAAGGGAGAAGGGGTCTCCAGCCAAGGCCTTAAGCCTTCGGCACCCAAGACGCGATGGGGCGATGCGTCACATTAAGGACCTTAACGCGACGGGTCAACGCACCACAACAAGAACGCGTCCCCCAGGGACGCCACGACAACTCGACAGGTCGTACTGACACACCTGCCACCCTAACAGGCGTCAGACGACCGAAGCGATGAAACACTGTCGCGACCCGTTGACCGGGCATGACATGAAGACGTGACGAGAAAGCCAGGCATGACAAGAACGCGACACACAAGCTGGTCGTGACAAGGATGACTGTCGCGTTGGACACCCATGACGTGACACTAACGCGTCGCCCATCCCGAATGCGTTAGTGGCCAGTCATCCAAGACACCAGACAGAAAGCCGGGAAGCCGGTTCTTACAAAAATTGTGACAGGTGTACCTGAAGCTATTCCTATAATAGGATCGCCTTTGGTAGAGTTATTATGTGGAAGTGCTAGTGTGGGTCAATCCACTTTGACTCATTTTTATAGTTTACACACTTTTGTATTGCCTCTTCTTACTACTGCATTTATGTTAATGCATTTCTCAATGATACGTAAGCAAGGTATTTCAGGTCCTTTATAAACTATGGAGTGCTTGAAGATTGTGTATTATCAAGGCAATGTCTTGGAAGATTCCTCAGAGGAGTTCTTGCTGCAACTTTGGCGTACAACATCACTAAGAGCAACAGTTCTTCATCTTTGTGACAGGGGGAATATTTACTTGAGCGTTTAATTATTCTTCTTCTTTTTTGGACCTTCCTTCATATCTGAACTTGAGAGTTTAGAGTGTAGGTGCTCAATTTGTGAGCACGTTGTGTGGGTTCTCTCATCCCCAGATGTGGTGGGGTTTGTGTTGTCCCCGTGAAACAATGGTGGGTATTGGGTCGGTGTCGTCCCAAGGAAATGATTGTATGGGGGGTTTGTGTCTTATACCTGTGAAATAAGATAGTGTGGGCTCCACAGTTATGGAGGGTGGATGTAGGTGCTCTTTGGTGTGTGGCCGAACCACCTAAAAAATCCTAGCGTGAATCGTGGTTTGATTCCATATCTTCTATGTCCATTCCACGTACACTATAGGATAGCTGGTCTCGTGGGTTTTGCCTAAGTCTCTATTGTTTTTTACTGTGAACAATAGTTTATTTGATTAAGATTTAATTTGTAGGTGAATAATTTTAATTTGACACCAATCAATTCACCTTTCTCCTTTGGGATTAACATTGAACACAATTACAATAATTGGTATTAGAGCAGGTTCTCTTGCTTTAAGAAAGATCATTGTGTGCAATGGCCATTCATGGTGTGATGCCCGAAGGTCACTCTATCCATCGCCCACCCTATTTCGACGGTAGCAACTACCCGTATTGGAAAAATGGTATGCATGTCTTTCTCATGGCCAAAGATTATGAAATCTAAAAAGTCATGAATATTTATTCATATTAATTGTCGAGAGATGAAGAGAAGTGGATGGAGGATCAGATTAAAAAAGTTTAAAGTCAATTTTAGTGCAATGAATACATTGCAGTGTGTCATCCATTATGATGAATACTCTCTTGTTTCTATGTGTAGTTTGACCAAGGAGATGTGGACAAGGTAAAGCTCAAGTATAATGGCACCTCCAAGGTCAAGGAGACGAAAGTAAACATCTTTTGCATGAGTACAAGATGCTCAAGATGAGCCTGATTGAGACAATTTCAGAAATGTCTGCACGGCTCATGAAGATCACAAACAGCCTGAAGGCCTTTGGCAAAGTCTACACAAATTCAGAGTTAGTGAGAAAAATTTTGAGGTCCCTCCCACCTGTTGACCAGGTTGCAAGCCCAGAGGGGGGTGAATGGATTGCAAAAATTCGTCTTTAAAAACATTTGTAACAAATAACTTTAGAAACATTAAACGTGGAGGTTAGAGTTAATTTGTTAACAAAATGAAGACAAAAACAATCACATATGCAACAGGAATTTTATCCTGTTTCGGACCTCCTATCACCAAGAGTCCTACGTCTAGTCCCCAAGCAACAACTTGGGATTCCACTAACCAAGGGTATAGTCCCCCTCAAGGACACTTACACATCCAGCACTAGCTGGCCTTCTCTTTAGAATATGAAGAGGCAATACACCACTTGATTCACAGGTCTTCATTTCTACAAAAGGGAAAGAGCCACCCACTACACAGTAGGTCCTCTCTTCACTAATGAAGAGGAGCACTCAAAGAAGAGTAAAGAGTTGATGGCCCCTAGACCAAGCTAATAGCAACAATACAATGCTTGATCCGAGGCAGAATATGAAAGAGAAAAAGAATTACACCAAGAAGTAGTTCTTCAGATCTAAACAAGCTCTCTCACTTAAGAAAGGATTGAAGAATTGGGCTTCATAGAGAGCTAAGAGCAAGAGTGTTGATCTGAATGAAGGAGCGAGCTCTTATAACACTTTCAGCTAACTCAATCAGCTTTCTTTCTGTCTCACGGAAAAGATTATCTTCATTGTATCAACATGCTCCTATTTATCTTCTCTTATTTGAAGTATCCATTGAAGTGTCCATTGTGTCTCTTGTCTTGAAACGTGTCCCCTAACAGTTGTAGCAGGTCCAACCTAAGAGTGCCGGAGACCTGCAGATAATAAATGCTTGGATAGAGACATAGAGAGAGAGAGAGAGAGATATGAATATCTTCTGTGATAGGTCAACAATGGCATGTTCAACGTTGTAAACGTTTGTGACTACCGGAAACCTGCAGACAATAAATGTTGAAAAACAGACAGCTCAAATGTTTCTAAACTGTCAGTCAACGTCACTAGACATGCTGTAAGAAGATATACCAAAAAGGAAATGCCATTATGTCAAGATTTAAAGTTCCAGTTGATATGTCATGAAAATGGCAAACAGCAGAAGATGATGTGCATAGGAACTGTATCCAATGAAAGACAATAAAGCCTTTGAGTAAAAGAATATGCAACAGTTAGAGAGAAAGTTTGAACTGCACATTATTTAAATAATAATTTGAGAAATATTGCAAGGAAGATTTGATGAAGACCAATTACATTGAATCACTCAATATAATTTAATTACAACCATGATTAGTAATACAGTCGATGTTTAAAGATTAATCGATGACTAAAGGTTAATCGTTGTCCATTGATAATCGATGTTCAAAGACAGTCGATGTTCAAAAGGTAATCTATAAGAAAGCAATCGATGTCTGAATATAATCGATGTTCAAAGGTAATCGATGTGCACACAATCGATGTCCGAAGGTAATCAATAAGAAAGCAGTCAATGTCTGAACATAATTGATCTAAAAGATAATCGATGTGAACGTAAGCGATGTTTGAACATAATCGATGTGAAAGCATAATCGATGTGAAGGTGATCAATGTTTGAGCATAATCGATGTTCAAGTATAATCGATGTTTGAGCATAATCGATGTTATAATGTAATCAATATGAAAGACAATCGATGTTCCAATGTAATCAATGTTTAAGGTAATCGATGTAAAAGACAATCGATGTTCCAATGTAATCGATGTTTAAGTCTAATTGATGTAATCGATGGTCTAAGGAAATCAATGTAAGAGACAATCGATGTTCCAATATAATCGATGTTTAAGTCTAATTGATGTAATCGATGTTCTAAGGAAATCGATGTGAAAGACAATCAATGTTCTAATGTAATTGATTGTGGACTTAAAGCAGTAGTCGATGTTGACTTAAAACAGTAATCAATGTAGACTTAGAATAGTAATCGATGTGATTTCATACAGTAATCGATGTGGACTTGGAGAAATCATGCGATAATGACATCTAACCAATTGAATTTACTTACTGGAGTTATTTCACTTGAGACCTGTTGACACACTTTAGAAAACATGTTAGTGACATATTGTTCAAGGTTTTGTTATCACCAAAAAACATGAGTGGAGATAAGATGTTCAACATCACCGACATGGAACAAAAGCCACGGTAATTAGGGACTCTAAAAACCTTTCAAGTTTCACTGTGGAAGAACTTATCGGTTGTCTCATGACATATAAGATCAACTTGAAGAGAGTCGAGCTAGAGAAGTCAAGCAAGAAGGATGCTGCTTTGAAAGCTCATCATCAAGAGATTAATAGCTCTAAGGAAAGTGGGTCAAGTGGCCAAGAGGAGGAATTGGCCAAGTTGACTAGAAGCCTCAAGAAATTCCTGAGGAAAAAGAAGAAGCACTCTGATAGTTCAATGGGGAAGGACATCAAAGCAAAAGCTAAGAAGAAAGATCCAAGTAAGCATAAGGAGATGATCTATTATGAGTGTTAGGGTATTGGCCACATACAAGGAGAATCCCCTATCTATCTGAAGAGAGTAAAGAAGGGCAAAACCAAGAAGCCAAAGGCAATGGTGGAAACATGGAGTGACTCATATGAGTTAGCCTCTTCAGCTAAAGACGTCGAGGAGCAGAAGAATGTTGAATGTTGGCACTTAAGGAAGACTCTCCTGAGGTAAACTCTGACTGTGAAATCTTCACACTTGAAAAGTGGGAATTAGCTTACACTTCCTTGCATGATAAATGTAAAAAGATCAAAATTGAGAATAAATGGTTAAAAAAGAAATCAATGATATCTTGCACGATGAATATCCTTGTGAAGCATGTAATTTCTTGAGACTGCAAGACAATGTCCTTAAAAGTGAGAATGAATCTCTCCAAAGTAAAATTCAATTGTATGAGGATGAACTGCAATGCCTGTCACAAGGAAATCGCAATTCTGAATATTTGAACATGGTTAAATCTGAAAACACTTCTCTAAAATCTAAAAATGAGGAATTGAAGAGTAAACTGCATGTGCTTGAGGAGAGTGCTAAAACATCTAAAACTTCAATGAAGAAATTGCGTAAAACTATTGATGAGTTAAAGTTTATTGTTTCTAGGATCATGAAAGGAAAGCAAACCTTAGATGAAGTCTTGAGTGTCAAAGTAGATACACATAGACATGGTCTAGAGTACACTCCCACAAAGGAGAAATCTTTTGTCTCTAGAACTAAAACATCATTTGTTCATGCAAATAACATGCCAAACACAACTCATACTCAACCCAAGAATAAATTCATCAAAAGAATGCTCATGTTAAAAAATCAAGTTCATGTAAAAAGAAATAAGCATATTGCTTTAAATGCTAATCACATGCCATGTTCCCCACCACGGTCCTCTAATATAACTTGTAACTTTTGTGGGGGGTCGTAATTATGTAAATTCCACATGTATGTTAAAGAAACATATGTAGAAATTGAACTTGGTTTGGATTAGAAAAGACCTCATATCTCAATAGACTAATCGAGACAGATCTAAAAGGATTTGGGTACCAAAGAGATTTGGTTGAGAGCTTTGGGTGTAGGTGCCTTGAAAATTTGTAGTCGACGAGCTTTCATGTAAAATTCAAGGCACAAGTATATTGTTTGTGAGTATCATCTTTATTTGCTTTTGAGCTTTTGTGGTATGGCATGGATACCCCTGTATCATTCTTGTATTGTGTTTAGGCACCAGATTTTGATGATTAATTTTTGTTTACCCATATACAGAAAACACACAAAAAAAAGATTTTTTTGTTTGGCGTATAGGTCTTAGTGTCTAGGAGAGGATAGGTGGAGTCCTTTGCATGCTTTTGAGTCTTGCATGTATATTATCTATGTCCATGGATACATTCTATATGTATAGACCCTTACCTTGATTTTTCTATGACCTTATATCTCCTTAGTACTTATATTGCATTGGTTTAAAACTTAGTGTCATCAATTCTAACTAAGGAGGAGTTACTTGCAATCCAGTGTGTGCATACATTAAAGAGGAGCTAAATAGCTATGCAGTTAGCATAATTCTCAAACACATTGGAAATTGAACCAACACACCAATGCACTCAATGTAATTAATGGATATTAAACTTAAGGGTGATGAAATTTTTTATCAACATTTTAAAGATGTTTGATATTCTCCATGATCCTTGAGGAAATCATTAGGAAAAAGCTACATCCCTGAGAAAATAATGAATTAAAAAAAAAGAAAAGAAAAAAGAAACACAAAATGGAGAAAGGCTAAAACTTAGTAATCGGATCTCCCCATTGAGCAAATGAGGAGTTTTGTGTCACACGGTAGCTAAATCTCCATGTGCTAAAAAAAAGAAATAAAAAAGAGGGAGAGTGAACGCTACCTAAGAATGAGGACCAAAACACATGTAGGATTGAACGTCATAATTTTAGTGTCAATCTAAAGGTCTATTTATTCTTTTCTTTGATGCCTCTTAATCATATTTTCACTTCACACTAAATGGTTTTTAATTTTGAGTGTATATTGAGAATGCGTCTAAATGCATGGGTTATTACAGCATCTTCTTAGTGCATGCACCATTCTCATCCCCCCAGTGAGTTCTGCATAGAGCACATTTAGTTCTTGAGGCACTTGCATACTTCCTTATCCCATATCCCACCTTCTTTTTAATGCTATCAAAAAGGAAAAGAGATATTTATGTAGATTTTATTTTGAATTTTGGGAGAGACATTGTGTGAGATTGAAAGGGGGAGAGCTAGAAGTAATATTCATAGGGGAGGTGTTTTACATGATTTGATGTACGAATGCATGCATGTGTGCTTGGTCAAGTCTTATTCAAGAACTTATAAAAAGGTAAAAATATGACAAATAAAAAAAAGGTGAATGATTATGTGTTTTGTGTGAAAAATCAACATTTTATGTCATCATAAAAAAGGGGAGATTGTTGTACTATGTAGATTTTAATGATCACAAAATATTGAATTGTGTTAATGAGGTTTTTTGTGATAGATTTATTTAGATGGTTTTACATTGATTTTGTAGGTCTAATCTGTATACTAAGTGTGCAAAAGATAGGTTCTGTCACGCCACGATGCAGAATATCAGAACGCGAGACAGTTGCAAGTAAATGGGTATAGAGCGAGTACTAGACATCAAACCATTGCACAATGATTAATACTAAAGAAATTCGTCTCATTAATAACTTTCCAATGTCTAGTTACAACCACTAATATCAGAGCCAATCTATAGGGCCCAATTACATTGAAATAAGGCAAAAGGCTAACTATGACTCTAACATATTGCTAGGACGCTAGGGTACTCGTGACGTCACTCCTGGTCGTTCCCGTCCTCTTGAGTGTATAGTTCATCCTCGGTCTCTCCTGAAAACACAACGACAAATAACGCAGGGTGAGCGATAACGCCAAGTACGACTTAAATCTCAATAGTCAAGCAGGCTTTAAATGATTAATGAATTAAAAAGCAGAGTAACTAATGATAGAGCGAGAGAGTCAAGTAATAGATAGCAGGATAGCACGTGAACGATATAGCACAACTTTCCAAATATAGCACAAGTGTCGAGTATAGCACAAAATAGTAGGATGGCCATACCACAAATAGCACAAAATATAGCAATAGCACAACGAGTATAGTATAGCACTTTTTGTCAATAGACAACGAGAGAATATAGCACTTTTTGATTGTCATTTAGATAGTCGAGATAGATAGCACT
Source organism: Colocasia esculenta (assembly GCA_014218235.1). Lineage (NCBI taxonomy): Eukaryota > Viridiplantae > Streptophyta > Magnoliopsida > Alismatales > Araceae > Colocasia > Colocasia esculenta. The sequence continues at coordinate 24,150,765 of CM024756.1, read as the reverse complement.
CGAGTGTAATGCCAAACACTCTGATCATTTAACTCCCATGGGCACTAGCACTTTCGGCCGCACATCCCAGGACCAGATCAGGCCCTTTATATATTGCCAGGCATTGGTTATATTGTTTATCTTTAGACAATCAATCAATGGCCAATATAGAGTACCAAGAAATAGATGAGAGCACTAGATGAATAGACGAGATAGTAGAGTGAACGTGAATAGATGAGCGAGTAGAGTATAGATGAGAGCTAGTGGACATTGCATGTAACACGTCGAGTAAATAGGCGATAGTAACAGTTGCACAACACGCGCACATGGTGTTGGCAGTCAGGTGGAACTCACGACCCTACCACTGGCCAAGTTAAGCACAGGTCCAGAGGTTCGGCGTGATTCAAGATAAGAGCGAACTTCTAATAGCCGTTTGGATCATGCTGATCCCTAAATGGTGTAATTGGTGTTAGGGTACAACCGGCTCGTCGACCATGTGGGAATCCATGGACAGAGGAGACTTATGAAGGCCTTGAACAAAGACTCACTAGTCCGGCAGAAGGAATATCTGACGGAGAGTTCATCCAAGTCAAGAGAGAGTGTAAATATAGAAACAAGGACTCAATGTTCTAGAGGAATTCTAGAATAGTGAAGTATGGGTATCTGTGTTCCAAAACAACGCGAGAATCAAAGACAAGTTCATTTATAAATAAGGCAATTTAATTACATAAATTACCAGATATATTATGTAACATGTTCATGCCAATTAAGCCATATTTGAATGGTTCAAAGTGTGTGCAAGTGTTATGATAAAATCACAGACATGATAGATCATGTGATTAACTTGAATTAATTAAAAATATATTCAATAATTAACATTTCATTTTTCTGTATACCAGACAGTTAACATGACATGGGGTGACTGTAGAACAAGACATGCACGAATATGGGTTTGCATGCAAAAACTGAGATCGCGACGGACCCTTGTAAGGATCGCGACGGGGACAGAACAGGTTGCGACAGGAGTCGACACAGATCGCGATGGGTCCGGCGGAACAGGCTCACAGATCGCGACGTGGTCTTACAAGGATCGAGACAGGTCGGTCAGCACAGGCGCACAGATCGCGACGACGGTACCTGTCACGTTCAAATCGCGACGGGTATGCTGTCGCGACAAGACCTTTGAACGCGGCCTATCGGGCCGTCACGTTCACAGGGTCTGCGATAGAGTCCGACAGGGAAAGGACAGTGCATTGGATTGCGGACCAGACTTTCTCGATTTTGACACAGGGTTGTTCTAAAATTAAAAAAAAATTGTACAGTACATGAAAAATCGCAAAACTAGTTTTAAACAGATCCAGACATGCATGGTTACTTCCAGTAAATCAGAATCTGAAAGCAACGAAAGTTTCAGCATAGTTTAATAAAGAATATTCATGATGAACATAGAACAATGTACAGTTGGGATCAACGAATTAATTCGCATAATAGGATGGATGGAAATTAGCGCTTTTATGGGCAAAAGAAACCTAACATCCACTAGAATCTTCAATAAAAATTTCGTGGCATGATGTTTAGTATTCATGGAGAACAAGATTTATGAAGAGGGTTCGGGGTCATGTAAGTTGCAGAACATGAAAAATCAAGAACAAAATATATGCTCGATGGAAAATTATGAAACTAAAGGGCTTTTGTTCTTGATGGACGAAACATCCTACAGAAAAATTTTCATGGTTTATGCTCGTGAGAATGCCTACCTTTAATGATTTTCCTCTTCTAGGGTTTGAAGGTGAAGAACTCGGGATGAAGCTTTGATGAAGCCTTCTCCCACGAATTCTCATCTCCATGGGTTCTCCTCCTGGTCCAGCAAGCCTTGGGTACGAGCTTAGGGCCGACCATGAGGGTTTTAAGAGAGTTTTTATATTCCTCCCCTTTCTATTTCCTATTATGACTCAAATTCCTAATTATCCAAATTTCCTAGTTTCTTTCCACCCTTCCAAGCTTGCAACCTTCAAAATGGGTTAGGGAGAGAGGTAATTTCATGGCCAAGCTATTTAGGTAGGGTTAGGAATCCAATTACAACCCAAACTTCTCATTAAATGTATTAAACACCTCTTTTCTATTTAAGTAATAATTTAATTACGATTTAGGGTATTTTTTTATTATTTCTCTTTTAAAAATTCTTATTTTGGCCTACTAACTTTATTGGGTCAATTTAATAAAACCATCACTTCTTTTCTTTTAATGGGTTTTAGTAAATTATCTTTCCATTAATTTCCTATTTAATTTATTTTCTTTATTTGATATTCTAATAAATTTAATTAGTTTTTTTTATATTATTAAATTTTATTTTTCAAAAAATTCAGATTGCTACATCCTCCCCCTCTTAAAAAGAATTTGGTCCCCAAATTTATATGATCATTCAGGAGAGAATGTCTTACCGAAAAGATCAGAGTAGTTCCGTCTGATGGTTCCTTTCGGTTCCCATGTGGCTTCTTCCACTCCGCGGTTATTCCATAAGACTTTAACCACGTGAATGGGACAGTTTCTGAGCTGTTGCACCTTCTGTTCTAGTATCTTGATTGACTTCTCTTCATATGTCACATCTATGTCCTTTGTGGTACGTTGCACCATGTATGGGCCTAGCCACTACTATTCTCCAATCTCATTCCAGCATGCAGGAGATCTATAATTCCTTCCGTAGAGTGCTTCGAACGGTGCCATCTTGATGCTCGCCTGGTAACTGTTGTTATAGACGAACTCAATAATAGATAGGTGTCTGTTCCAATATCCTTGGAAATTGATAGTGCAAGCTCTCAACATGTCTTCCACTATTTGGTTGGTTCTTTCAGTCTGCCCATCAGTTTGTGGATGGAATGCGGTACTAAAGTAGAGTTTAGTACCCAGTGCACCTTGCAGTCCTTTCCAGAAATGAGATGTGAATCTCGGATCTTGATCTGAGACTATGGATGATGGAACTCCGTGCAGTCTTACTATCTCCTTGACATATAAGGCAGCTAGTACTTCTACCGACCACTTACTCTTTATAGGCAGAAAATGGGCGGATTTGGTTAGTCGGTCGACTATGACCCATATGGCGTCGAGTCCACCACGAGTCTTGGGTAAACCCATGATGAAGTCCATGCCAATGCTTTTCCATTTCCATTCCAGAATATCTAGCGATCTGAGTACACCAGCAGGGCGCAGGTGTTCCGCTTTTACTTGTTGGCAAGTAAGGCAGTGAGCGGCATGTTCAGCTACCTCTCTTCATGTTCGGCCACCAAAATGTTCTTTTCATGTCTTGATACATTTTGGTACCTCCTGGATGAATAGTGTACTTTGTCTTGTGAGCTTCATCCATTAGCTTCCTCTTCAGTGCTTCATTGTTGGGACGCATGTCCTCCCTTGAAAGACAAGCCTTCCATCTTCGGTCATAGCAAAGTCTGGTCTTTCGTCTAGAGTTTCCTTGACGCGAACTAAGAATGTATCATCATCTTGTTGAGATTTGATCTCCTCTAGCAGATCAGATTGAATCTTGATATTGGCAACCAAGACTCGATCATCCATATGTTCAATATTTAAGTCTAACCTTACGAATTGTTCCAGTAGTTGCATCTTGCCAAGGACTAGACTTGAAACGGACGCCATTGGATTCATACTAAGAGCATCAGCCACGACATTACCTTGCCTGGATGGTATTGGATGTTGAAGTCGAAATCCTTTAGGTATTCTAGCCATCTTCTTTGTCTCATGTTGAGTTCTTTCTAGGAGAATAAGTACTTCAGGCTTTATGGTCTGAGTAGATAGTGAACTTCTCCCCAAAGAGGTAATGCCTCCAGATTTTCAAGGCGAAGACCACGGCAGCCAACTCCAGATCATGCTCAGGGTAGTTGACTTCATGAGTCTTCAGTTGTCGAGAAGAGTAGGCGATGACTTTCTCCTTTTGCATCAGTACACACCCTAGCCCAATCCCTGAGGTATCGGTGTAGACAGAGAAACCTTCTCCCTCTATTGGCAGAGCGAGAACATGTGGTGAGGTCAGGCAATCTTTAAGAGTTTGAAAACTTTTCTCACACTCTTTACTCCAGGAGTATGGATTCTCCTTTCGTGTCAGTCGGGTGAGAGGAACGGCGATCTTGGAGAAGTCCTTGATGAACCGCCTGTAGTAGCCAGCTAGTCCTAGGAAGCTTCTGATTTCGGTGACGTTGGTTGGTCTCTCCCAGTTGAGTACAGCTTCAACTTTGGAGGGATCAACTGAAATTCCATCCTTTGAGATGACAAGGCCCAAGAAGGACACTTCTTCGAGCCGGAATTCACACTTGCTAAGCTTTGCGTACAGTTTGTTGTCTCGCAAGACTTACAATGCAATCTTCAGGTGTTCTTCATGCACTTCTTTGGTCTTTGAATATATGAGGATATCGTCGATGAAGACGACCACGAACTTGTCAAGGTATGGCCGATATATGATGTTCATGAGTTGCATAAAGGCTGCAGGAGCATTGGTTAGACCAAAAGGTATAATGACGAATTTGTAATGTCCATACCTACTCCTGAAAGCCATTTTGAAGATATCGTCATCCTTGATCTTCAGTTGGTGATAGCCAGATCGAAGATCGATCTTAGAGAAATACTGAGCTCAGGATATTTGGTCGAATAGTTCATCGACCCTAGGCAATGGGTATTTGTTCTTGATGGTGAGCTGATTGAGTTGACGATAGTCAATGCATAGCCTCATCGATCCATTTCTTATTGACGAATAGCACGGGTGCTCTCCATGGGGAAGTACTCGGTCTAATGAACCCCTTCTCTAATAGCTCCATCAGCTGCGTCTTCAACTCCTTTAGCTCGGCAGGTGACATCCGGTACGGTTGACGCGATACCGGGTCAGCTCCAGGGATCAACTCTATGGCGAAGTTGACATCACGTTTCGGGGGAATCCCTGGCAGATCTTCAGGAAACACATCGGGGTAACCCTGGATTATGTGGATGTCTTCTATCTTAGAACCCTTCTTTTCAACAACTACAACTGCTAGGAAAGCAATGCATCCTTTCCTTATCATGTTGTGGGCTTTTATGGCGGAGATTAGAGACATCCGTCTCTTATGTCTAATCCCAGATAATGTCAATTTAGGAAAGTCACTAAAGGTAACCTTCCCTTTCTTACAATCGACACTTACCCCATAAGCGGATAACCAGTCGGCTCCCAAAATTACATCATAGCCTTCCATGGACATACACACCAGGTCGGCTTTTAGGTTATGGTCTCTGATCATTACATCGGCAGATGGAAAGTATTTGTTCAATTTCTCCTTTTCCCCTAGTGGCGTTGTGACAGAGAACTCACAACCCATGGATTTAGGTTTTGCAGTTAGGGTATCAGCAATGTTTTGAGATATAAAGGAATGAGTTGCTCCAGTATCAAATAAGACAAATGCTGATAAGGAGAAAACTTGTAGAGTACCTTCTACCACGCCACTGTCCGTAGCGGGTTCCTCATCATGCAGGGCTTGCAGTCGGCCCTATTTCTTAGGCGCATTAGGGCGCCTCTCATGTTCTTTCAGCAGCGGACACTCAGGAATGCGGTGCTCGCGACTCCCGCAGCGCAAACACCCGCCGACTTTCCTCCAGCACTCGTCAGCGGTGTGACCTGGCTTGTCACAATGCTTGCAGTTGCTCTTGGCTGGAGTGTTGGGTACGAAGACCTTCAGTTTCCTTTCTTGGATGGATCCCTCCGTGATGTTGAAGGGACGATTCTTGTCATTGTTCGGCTTAGCAGATGATTGTCCAGAGGTCATTTCCTTTTTCACGAACTTCCCTTTTATACGGTCGGTGAAGTCCGTAGCATCTTCTAGTAGCTGTGCTTTCTTCACCATCTTGGCGTAGGTCTGGATGTCGAGAGGTGTCAGTTGGGTAATGTATTGAGGCTTAAGGCCGTTGAGGAAACGCTTAGCCTTCATTCTCTCCGTGTTCACCAGGTGTTCAGCATATCTTGCCAGTCTAGAGAACTGGGCTTCATATTCGGCCACAGTCAAGCTTCGCTATTTCAGAGCAGCGAATTCCGTAGCCTTCCTTTCTTGGACGCGCTCAGAGAAATACTTGGAGTTAAAAGCTTCTTTGAACTCAGTCCAGGTGAACTGACCATTAGCTCTGGTCGCTTCAACGGACTCCCACCAAGCGCGGGCGTCCTTTTCAAGTTGGAATGTGGCTAGTAGCAGCTTATCCCCCGCTGCACATTGCATGACGCAGAAAATTCTTTCCGTCTCTTTGAACCAGTGCTTAGCTTCATCCGGATCCGTGGATCCACTGAACCTAGGTGGGTTCAGACTCTGAAAGTTACGATGCAGGTCGCCTGCACCACGATTGCCACCTCCTTGGGTAGCTTGCACAATAGCGCGTGTCAATTCTTGGATGGTCTGTTGCATGCCCCTCATTTGAGCACGTTCAGCAATCATGTTTGTTGCTTAGTTCCTACAAAAGAATACTTATTGTCATGATATTGATATGAGATCTAATTCGTGCGTGTGTGAGTTTATTTTAGCAAGTTACCCTTGGCTCTAACCACAACTCACATAGGTAGGATAATTGACTCTAGTCGAGGCAGGTTAACCTAGATCATCATATACTTAAGAATAACCTAGGCTCTGATACAACAAAACTGTCACGCCCCGATGCGGAATATCGGAACGCGAGGCAGTTGCAAGTAAACGGGTATAGAGCGAGTACTAGACATCAAACCATTGCACAATGATTAATACTAAAGAAATTTTTTCTCATTAATAACTTTCCAATGTCTAGTTACAACCACTAATATCATAGCCAATCTATAGGGCCCAATTACATTGAAATAAGGCAAAAGACTAACTGTGACTCTAACATATTGCTAGGACGCTAGGGTACTCGTGACGTCACTCCTGGTCGTTCCCGTCCTCTTGAGTGTATAGTTCATCCTCGGTCTCTCCTGAGAACACAACGACAAATAACGCAGGGTGAGCGATAACACCCAGTAGGATTTAAATCTCAATAGTCAAGAAGGCTTTAAATGATAAATGAATTAAAAAGTAGAGTAACTAATGATAGAGCGAGAGAGTCAAGTAATAGATAGCAGGATAGCACGTGAACGATATAGCACAACTTTCCAAATATAGCACACGTGTCGAGTATAGCACAAAATAGCAGGATAGCCATAGCACAAATAGCACAAAATATAGCAATAGCACAACGAGTATAGTATAGCACTTTTTATCAATAGACACTGAGAGAATATAGCACTTTTTGATTGTCATTTAGATAGTCGAGATAGATAGCACTCGAGTATAATGTCAAACACTCTGATCATTTAACTCACATGGGCACTAGCACTTTCGAGCGCACATCCCAGGACCAGATCAAGCCCTTTATATATTGTCAGGCATTGGTTATATTGTTTATCTTTAGACAATCAGTCAATGGCCAATATAGAGTACCAAGAAATAGATGAGAGCACTGGATGAATAGACGAGATAGTAGAGTGAATGTGAATAGATGAGCGAGTAGAGTATAGATGAGAGCTAGTGGACATTGCACGTAACACGTTGAGTAAACAGGCGATAGTAACAGTTACACAACACGCGCACGTGATGTTGGCAGTCAGGTGGAACTCACGACCCTACCACTGGCCAAGTTAAGCACAGGTCCAGAGGTCCGGTGTGATTCAAGATAAGAGCGAACTTTTAATAGCCGTTTGGATAATGCTGATCCCTAAAGGGTGTAATAGGTGTTAGGGTACAACCGGCTCGTCGACCATGTAGGAATCTATGGACAGATGAGACTTACGGAGGCCTTGAACAAAGACTTACTAGTCCGGCAGAAGGAATATCCGACGGAGAGTTCGTCCAAGTCAAGAGAGAGTGTAAATATAGAAACAAGGACTCGACGTTCTAGAGGAATTCTAGAACAGTGGAGTATGGGTATCGGTGTTCCAAAACAACGTGAGAATCGACGACAAGTTCATTTATAAATAAGGCAATTTAATTGCATAAATTACCAGATATATTATGTAACATGTTCATGCCAATTAAGCCATATTTGGATGGTTCAAAGTGTGTGCAAGTGTTATGAGAAAATCATGGACATGATAGATCATGTGATTAACTTGAATTAATTAAAAATATATTCAATAATTAACATTTCATTTTTCTGTATACCAGACAGTTAACATGACATGGGGTGACTGTAGAACAACAAGACATGCACGAATATGGGTTTGCATGCAAAACCTGAGATCGCGACGGACCCTTGTAAGGATCGCGACGGGGACAGAACAGGTCGTGACAGAAGTCGACACAGATCGCGATGGGTCCGGCGGAACAGGCTCACAGATCGCGACGTGGTCTTACAAGGATCACGACAGGTCGGTCAGCACAGGCGCACGGATCGCGACAGCGGTACCTGTTCCGTTCAAATCGCGACGGGTATGCTGTCGCGACAAGACCTTTGAACGCGGCCTATCGGGCCGTCGCGTTCACAGGTCTGCGATAGAGTCCGACAGGGAAAGGACAGTGCATTGGATTGTGGACCAGACTTTCCTGGTTTCGACACAGGGTTGTTCTAAAATTAAGAACAAATTGTACAGTACATGAAAAATCACAAAACGAGTTTTAAACAGATCCAGACATGCATGGGTACTTCCAGTAAATTAGAATCTGAAAGCAACGAAAGTTTCAGCATGGTTTAATAAAGAGTATTCATGATGAACATAGAACAATGTACAGTTGGGATCAACGAATTAATTCGCATGATAGGATGGATGGAAATTAGGGCTTTCATGGGCAAAAGAAACCTAACATCCACTAAAATCTTCAATAAAAATTTTGTGGCATGATGTTTAGTATTCATGGAGAACAAGATTTATGAAGAGGGTTCGGGGTCATGTAAGTTGTAGAACATGAAAAATCAAGAACAAAAGATATGCTCGATGGAAAATTATGAAACCAAAGGGATTTTGTTCTTGATGGACGAAACATCCTACAGAAAAATTTTCATGGTTTATGCTCCTGAGAATGCCTACCTTTAATGATTTTCCTCTTCTAGGGTTTGAAGGTGAAGAACTCAGGATGAAGCCTTGATGAAGCCTTCTCCCAGGAATTCTCCTCTCCTTAGGTTCTCCTCCTGGTCCAGCAAGCCTTGGGTACGAGCTTAGGGCCGGCCATGAGGGTTTTAAGAGAGTTTTATATTTCTCTCCTTTCTATTTCCTATTATGACTCAAATTCCTAATTATTCTGAATTTCCTAGTTTCTTTCCACCCTTCCAAGCTTGCAACCTTCCAAATGGGTTAGGGAGAGAGGTAATTTCGTGGCCAAGCTATTTGGGTAGGGTTAGGAATCCAATTCCAACCCAAACTTCCCATTAAATGTATTAAACACCTCTTTTCTATTTAAGTAATAATTCAATTACGAATTTAAGGTATTTTCCTATTATTTCTCTTTTAAAAATTTCTATTTTGGCCTACTAACTTCTATTGGGTCAATTTAATAAAGCCCTCACTTCTTTTCTTTAATGGGTTTTAGTAAATTCTCTTTCCATTAATTTCATATTTAATTTATTTTCTTTTTTTAATTTTCTAATAAATTTAATTAGTTTTCTTTTTATATTATATTTTTTTTCAAAAAAAGTAGGTTGCTACAGGTTCTTTCAACCTTGGTGCGTGCGCATCAATTGGCACAAAGTCATTGGAGTCAAATGGTTAAGACAAACTTATCAAAAGAAGTCAGAAATGTCAGATACTGAAGCTTCATCGACCAAACCCTATAAATCGGTTGATTGACAGTCATCCAAAGAGTCCCCAGATCATCCAAGTTAAAACTAGTTGATCAAACTCTAATTGTTTATCAACTGATCGTACTGGTGGATGGCATTTACAAGTTAAGACCAATCGATCGATCGGTCCCTGCATTTCGATCGACCTAACCATGTTCTAGAGAGACAAAACATGTCTAGAAAATCAATTGGCTGAAACCTGATTTCGATTGACTGATCCTACTTCCAGATAATGACACTTCTAGGAATTTGAAAACTGGTCAACCGACCTCTAAATTTCAGTCAACCGATTCTGACAACAAAACTTTCTATATTTGAAGAGGACTCCTTCCATGGGAAGGACTCTTACCAAGTTTTGTTGGATTGTGGCTCAAGACCAAGTCTTTTGCAAGTGGATATAAATTCCATCATAATCTGATGCCCTCCATGAAACCCCATCTTGCCAAGAGGTTTCTCCATCAAGATCTAGGGCTCAAGATGAACTCTAGAGAACTTTGTGTGATTTGCTTCGACTCTATTCTTTCAAGGTTGTTCAACTGTATTTTGGAGTTTCTATGGAGTGCTTGAAGATTTTTCATCGTTAAGGAAAAGTCTAGGAAGCTTTCCCAGAGGCATTCTTGCTACGACTTCGATGTTCAGCACCATTGAGAGCAGTGGTTCTTCATCTTTGTGACATAGAGAATCTTTACTTAAGCATTTAATTATTATTCTCCTTGTTTGGACCTTTATTCATATCTAAACTTGAGAGTTGAATGTGTGGGTGCTTAGTTTGTAAGCACGTTGTGTAGGTTGTCTCATCCCCGGATACAAGATGGGGTTTGTGTTGTCCCCATGAAACAATCATGGGCGTTGGATCGGTGTCGTCTAAGGGAAATGACTGTGTGGGGAATTTGTATCTTGTACTCGTGAAATAAGAAAATGTAGGCTCCACAGTTGTGCAAGGTGGACATAAACGCACGAGGTGTACGTGTGGCCAAACCACCTAAAAATCTTAGTGTGCATCGTGGTTTGATTCCATATCTTCTATCTTTGTTCTGCGTACGCTATAGGATAGCTGGTCTAGCGGGTTTCGCCTTAATCTCTATTGTTTCCTGTTCTACACAATAGTTTATTTGATTAAGTTTTAATCTATAGGAGAATAATTTTAATTTTACATCAATCAATTCACCTCATCCCTCTTGATTGAATATTGTACACAATTGCAACAATTTATAATAATCCAATTAACAGATTTAATTTTTCCTCTAATACATTATCAATGATTGAACTGAGCAGAATACACATCTCTCTTGAAATAGAAGCAGGACATAATAACTACCTAATATTTGAAATCCTTCTACATACAGCGCTCAAAGCCTCGCAAGTCCAATTGCTTATGATCGGAGCCTCCTAATTCTTCACTCCAATTCTCTAAAAATCATGAGTGGATTTGTAGAGTCCATGACACAATATGAAAGATTCGTCGCTTCTTTTCACATGATGGCCGCATAAGCAACTTAAACTTTTAAACAAAGTAAGCAGTCAAATGGCTTCATGCTACTAAGGAGGAACTCAACTGCATACTCATATGGAAACGAACTACAACCACATCACTTAATTAGTAATTTGTTGAGCCTGTTAGACAAATTCAAATATATCCAGTAGTACTTATTCGGTTATCAAAAGCCACCTAATAGGTTGTCTTACTAGAATTGTTCCAAAACCCCAAAACTTCACCACCAGTGGAAGATATCAATTATCAGGGTCATGAATTTTTTTTATTTCAAGAGTATAGAATATAATATGAAGATATCAGAAGTATAATCTCAAACACAAGTTGATTGGAATCCGAAACGGAGACACCCAATGACCCAAGTTCAAGTCTTAATTAGAGTCACTTTACCCACATTATTTAATTTACACCATCTACATTAGTAATTTCCGGATATATGACTATAGATTGAGAACGGTATATCCGAAATTTTCACTCCATTCAAACACACAATCTCCCATCTATAGGGGACTACGAGGTTAATGTTCCCAATATAAATCTTAATAGATCCCTGAAGGGTAGAAATGACAAGCCTATTAAATAAAGTATACAATTTTATTTTTTTACACCATTTGTTCGATGAATAGATTATGGGACTATTATTTGACAATATTTCTCCAAAAAGAAAAGTGCACCGCCGAAACGGCAAAAGCCTGCACATGACCAACCCCAGAAGCCCATCGGGAGACCACGACCACTGTCGACGGCTTGTCAGAGTGGGGAGAGGGTCCTGATCTTTTGGCCCAAAAGTATGCATCTAATGTTCATTTCCTTGGCTTGCTTGCTGTTCATCTTCACCATGTGGTTTCTTTTGTGTAACTTCTTTCTGTATCTAATCTTTCCTTCTTCTATCTTGTAATCATTGTAACATAATAAATCAGCATCTATCAACTAGTATTTTTTTTCATTAAAAATATTGTTACACTAAAAATAACACATATGTCATCATTGCTAAAAATATTGTTAAATATATAGAGCCGTGATTGTCGTCTATCCACGTGGCGAAGCCAATGCAGATGGGCAGGTCATCCTTAGATAGAAGGCCCAGAGGGCCCGCAACCCTCGGAAGTGTGGGGCCCTCCCGCCTTCTCTCTATGGACGCCCCCCCCCCCCCTCCCAATGCGATGGCTTCGCCGTGCTGACGGGCAGGAGTCATTTCCCAAATATATAAAAACTGTGAATAGATATCCACTTTCTATTTAGTCAACTCATTTTCATATTTTTTACAGGATACAAAACCTCTAATAAAATAAAATGTTGAGATATCTTAGCGAAAATGGAAATAGATCTCTAACATGTTATTTGATATTTTTATGGTTAGATTTTTGAAGATAACCCTATTCTTTATTTGATAGTAAATGGTGTTATTGTGGGAATAGAACTTTTATTTTTACTTTTGGTCGTCTCTTGATCTTCCGTTGCACGATCGGTGTCCAAGGCCGATAATCAAGGGATTTGGCGTGTTGCTGGTGGTCTTTATCTCGTCCGATGGGCATCCCAAAAAAGTGTAGAAAACGGAGATAAACTATCCCACTGAAAAGATGGGATAAGCTATCCCCAATTTACCCCTATTTTTTTAGGATATCCTCAAAATACTTATCTTTGATAACGAGATAAAGGGACCATGTATAAGTAAGTCGGGTATAAGCTATTCACATTTAAGGAGTTTTTTTGTTTGAGATAGTTAAATGAGGGATAGTTATGTAGGGAATAACTTTTAATGTGATGTGACACAATGTGTATAGTTATCATCCATTTATCTCTAATTTGACACAATTTACATGTGTATAAGGGGAGAGACACAATTCGTTAGAATGAAATATCAATAAATAATGAGTTATCCCCAGGGATAACTTTTATCCCCCCTCCATGGGAGGGATAAGTTATCACCCCTTTATCCCCCCTTTATCATGCTTAAGTTTTATCAACCCTACTTATCCTATCTCAGTTATCAAACTACCTGTGGACTTAAAACCAGTGCTAAAAGGGGGATAAACCTCCTTATCTCATTATCAAAGCTTCAAACTATGTTTATCCCCACTTTTTTTTAGGCACTAAAATTGGGATGGGATTAACTTAACTCTTATCCCCTATTTAATCACATACCAAATAGATGGTTAAAATTCTTACAAAATTTAGAAATAATTTTTTCTTTTAATAATAATAATAATCTTTCGACCTTAGATCTAAACATTTCAAACTCATTTTTCTCACCTACTATGCATCCCTATGTAGATCTAAGGTTTGGCGATCCTCTCCTTCCGACGTTCTTTGGAGGAACCTTATAGAGATCGTATTGATTTTTATCACCCTATTGAGGGGGTTTAGTCGCCGCCCCTCAACTGTGGCCTCCTTTGTGGGGGGAGCCAACCCCCCCCCCCCTCATTGCGGTCCTACTCTAACACCTTTCTTCTTCCTCCGCATCTACCATTCTTTCTTCTTGCTAGCCCGCCATCTCCTTGGTTTTTTTTGGTTGATCCATCACCTAGTGCCTCTCCCCTCCTTTTTCTTGCTTGTTTCTCCCTCCTTTCTTCTTCCTCTTTGCATTACCCCATCGCCCTTTGCTCCTTCCTAGCTCTGATCGTCCCCATCCAACCTTGCAAGCCACCGCCGATCCCCCTTCCGTGAGTGTCCCTCTCCTTTGCAAGTCCCAAAAGTTACCCCACCACCTCTGTCCATTTCTAGCATGTATGCATTCATTTGAAACCCCAAGCCTCTACCAACGTCCTCTCCCATCCCCTGTGTCCCACGGCTCTTCAACTACCTCTCCATCCGTCCCCACTGTTGTTCCCTAAGCCCAGTGAAAACCATTTTCTTCCCCTCGACAATGATCAGCCTTATAAGAGCTATTTCCATCTATCTTCTCCATCACTGTTACCCACTCGATTTGTCTCTCAGAACCCTCCACCCAACTTCCCTCTTTGTCTGCCACTATCTTCAATCTAGTCTCAATCTCGATAAACTCCCAGCCTTAATCCCATAGGTTTTGTTCACATTTTGTCTAAAGGAGATTTTACTCTCCTTCCTTCGAGTCTGTGGGTATCCCCTTCGGACTTTCGCCTAATAGCAATGGTGTCTTCTTCCACCTTCTACAAGATCTCTCCTCTTCGGTGTGCCTACGTCTTGTCGATTTTTTGAGGTGCCTATTCGTATTTCTGGTTGTTTGCTTTTGGAGCCCCTATATTTGGGGTCTTGGTGTTGCAGGTTTAGCTCGTGGTGCAAAAGTCTTCCACATAGCTCTTCAACATGTGTATCTTTTGAGCTAGTTTTATTGGTTTACTACGCAAAAGTGATGTAGTTTTTCCCCTCCAGTTCAAGATCTCATCTCGACTTGTCTTCGACATTGCTCGAGCATCGTTCGAAGATGTGTCATCCGATATTTTGGTTTGAAAAAATATACTATGTTTGTATGGGTAACTAATCTATCCTTCCCGAGTGGGAACTTGTGTGATCTTTTATATTCACTTTGCTACTCTGTGTGGTTCGGGAGTCCTCTCCCATGTAATAGTTTATGTACTTGGCTTTATCTAATGAATAGAGCTTCATGCTCCCTTCCCTTCTCAACATTTCAAACTCACCAATTGCCTCCATCCAAAACGTATATGCTAATGCTACCTATCATTGCCTCAGTCAGAGCTAACGACCACCTAGCCATACGATAGCTCACACTTGCACATATTGGCTATTCCGTCGACAACCACTTGCATGCAATCTCTCCCACCCCCTCAAAGCCTCTCTCCCATTGGCTTGCACGCCTATGACCATGGAAAAATACTTAATGCACACCAAGATGACTCACTCACTAAAGTTGTACCACATATCTTTCAAAGTTTAAAAAAGTGAGGATGGGAGAGATAGCACACTTCTAATAGATATGTTCAACATAATATACATTTTTTAATATGCACTAAATATTTTTTATGCCCATGAGTATCCTGTATTGCCTAAAACGCAAGCCCTTGCCCCGCATGACTACATCTATCGTGCCTTAAGCTAACCAATAGCTTGCCCCTACCTAGCCTTGCCTACCCATCACCCACAAGCCACCTAGCCAACTTTAGCTCGATATACTACATGTGGTAGCTTATGACTGTTGAACCACTCTATATTTAACTTTTATATTTTGGTGATAACAAAATTTATGATTAATTAAATATTATTAAATATATTCAATATTATATTTTTCTAATAAATATAAATTTATGGCATTATTGTTGTATGATTTGCACTAAAAAGATAAATCGATATCCATTCAATATACATCGATTTCAGTTCAAAGTGCCATAACGATTCGCTCTCATAAAGATTTGCTCTTATAAGGATTCACTCTCATAAGGATTCACTCTCACATCGATTTGGTCCCATAAGGATTTGATAAGTGACTCTCACATCGATTTGCCTCTCACATCGATTTGGTAAGTAAAACATCGATTTGCCTCTCACATCGATTTGGTAAGTGAAACATCGATTTGCCTCTCACATCGATTTGGTAAGTGAAACATTGATTTGCCTCTCACATCGATTTGATAAGTGAAACATCGATTTGCCTCTCACATCGATTTGGTAAGTAAAACATCGATTTGCCTCTCACATCGATTTGGTAAGTGAAACATCGATTTGCCTCTCACATCGATTTGGTAAGTGAAACATCGATTTGCCTCTCACATCGATTTGGTAACTAAAACATAGATTTGCCTCTCACATCGATTTGGTAAGTAAAACATCGATTCGCCTCTCACATCGATTTGGTAAGTGAAACATCGATTTGCTCTCACATCGATTTGGTCTCATAAGGATTTGATAAGTGAAACATAGATTTGGTCACTCAAACATGGATTCGCTTGTAAAAACATGGATTTGGTCACTCAAACATGGATTCGATCATTTAAACATAGATTTTCTTTATATTTCAAAGTGTCTTTTGGCATCTAATGAAAAAGTCATATATTATTGATTTACGTAATCTTCTATCTTTCTGACAGGAGATCTTTTTGCTTATCTTTCTAGATCTCTTCTTTCCTGCCAACAAAAAGGGGATTACTTACTACTTCTGAGTGGCAACAAGAAACATAGAGGTATGAGCCTTTTTGATAGAAATACTCTTTTAACTAAACACTTTCTTCCAGACCTCGTAGACCACAAAATATCATAAGAAAGAGAAGATGAGCAACGGCTAGAACTCCAACAGATTTATTCAAATTGCTCATATAAAAGATGAAGCAAGGCTGAAGAAGAAGGAAGAACTTTCCTGGAGATCTTTGAAGGAGTGTACAACTAGTGAGGAACCTGAACACCACATACACTCAAAGGAAAAGAGAGAAAGAGCCTGAGCCAAGAAGAAGTGTTCAAGCAACTAAAGCACTCAAGCATTCAAGCTCCTTCTCCTCTCTTCTCTCTCTCTCTCTCTGTGCATCTTTGTAATCTGGGGGAGAGAGTCTTTTCGCTGAGAGTTTCTTTTAGTTGGTTTTCATCTGTTCCAACTCTCAGCATTGTTCTTTCTTTTATAAGAAACACTTCTGTCCAGCTGTAGGACTGTATACAGTGTAGAACCTAGCTAAGAGTTTGTGTCTAGCAGAACCACACTGGGGTTTGTACCATGAGGTTGGCTTCTTGACCTGTAAAAGAAGTGGGATGCATTCTTGCCCGGGAAAGAGAAGAAGACCAACTGGGGTGTTGGGTGTTGTATTGTCCTTGAGGGGGACTATACCCTTGGTTAGTAAAATCCCAAGAGGTTGCTTGGGGACTGGACGTAGGACTTCCATGTGGGAAGGGCCGAACCAGGATAAATCACTTGTGTTATTTGTGTGATTGTTTATTTGCTTTCGCACTACTACTCTTTATCACACTAACTAACCAAACTTTCAAGTGTTAATTTTTCTGTGTTTAAGTTTCTATTTCAGATTTCAGAAAACCTATTCACCCCCCCCCTCTAAGATAGAAAAAGGGCCAACAAGTGGTATCAGAGCGAGGTTCTCTGATTAGTCAAGAAGATCCAACGATCTTAGAGAAGATCCATGGCAGCTCAAGGATATGCTGAAGGTCAATCAGTCACCAGACCTCCATTCTTTGATGGAGAGGACTACCAATATTGGAAGATGAGAATGGAATGCTTCATTCGAGGCACAGACTTTGATCTATGGCAGGTAATCGAGGTAGGTGATTATGTTATTGTTCTTGTTCCAGGCACTACTGCCATTACAGCAACAGATAAAAGCAAATTATCTTTAAACTTTAAAGCTAAGAACTACTTATGTTGTGCATTATCCAAAAGAGAATTTAGTAGAGTATCTGCATGTAAATCAACTAAAGAAATATGAGATAAACTGCAGATAACTTATGAAGGAACAGATAAAGTAAAACAAACTAGGATAGATATTCTTGTCTCACAATATGAGCAATTTAAAATGCTTCCAAACAAAAATATCACTCAGATGTATAATAGATTTTCGAGCATAGTAGTTGGTCTGAGTTCTCTTGGTAAAAATCTTTCTGATGAGAAAACTGTTAGAAAGATATTTAGGTCATTAACTCTTTCATGGACACCTAAAGTAACTGCTATTGAAGAAGCCCATGACTTAACCAAACTTTCTATTGATAACTTAATAAGTTCCCTCATGGCACATGAAATTAATATGGAGTGACTATCTGAAAGCTCATCAAAGAAAAAATGTACTAATGCTCTTAAAGTTGCAGCTGCTCCTTCCACTTCTTCTTCTTCTAGTTCCAAAAATGCAGATTCTGAAGACAGTGACGTAGATGAAGTACTGTCCAAGCTTCAGAAAATTATCAAGAAGAAGAAAAATGGATCAAGAAGGATTCAAAAGAAAGAGAGAAAAGAAAAAGAACCAGTCTGCTATGAATGCAGAAAACCTAGACATCTAAGACCAGATTGTCCTAAACTCAAGAAGACTGGTCAACCAGAAAAGTCCAAATGAAGCACAAGAAATTCAAAAGAAAAGTCATGGCGGCTGCTTGGGAAAATGATGAGTCCACAACTTTAGAATCATCAAGCTTAGATTCCGAAAAAGAGCAAGTAAGTCTAGCCCTCATGGTAGGACTAGATGAGGTAAATTCTGACCCATTTTTTATTCATGTACTGATTCAGAGTCAAAGTCTGAAGACTTAGAAGAAGTATTTAATGAACTATATGAAAAACATAAAAATGTTGTAAAAGAATTAAGAATCTGAAAAACAACACTATTTGCTTAGAAAACACCAATTCTGATCTTAAATCCGAATTGGAGCAACTAGAAAAATAATTAAAGGACAGTAAAGATAACATTTATCTTTTGAATGAAGATTTAAAAAATAAGGAGAATGAAAAAATAGAGTTAGAAGAAAATTAAAAACTCTAATTGAAAAAAAATATTTATTTAAAAGAATCAATTGGGAAGTTAACTAAAGGAAAAACATCTTTAGCCCTATGCTTAAAATGGTCAAAATCTGAAATAATAAATAAGGGCTTGGATACATACCTCCTGAAAAGGAAAAATAAGTCATAATTCCAGAAAAATATCCATTACCAAAATTTGTAAAAGAAACCAAGATGCCTCAGAAAAAGACCCCTGTAAAAAAAGGTTTCCAAAAATTGTGTTCTAAACAAACAGTATAAAGATAATAAAAATGGCAAAACAATTTATATTCATTGTTGTTCACATTGCAATAAATTAGGACACACAGTAAATACCTGCACAACAAGGCACTTAGTTTGGATTTAAAGGTTATTTTCATGCATGCAACCATCAAGGACCCAAAATGATTTGGGTACCTACTTCTGAGTAGTTTATTTGCAGGATAGCCTTGGAGCATCAGGATCAAGGATGCTCAAGGCACTGGTGACTGTCAGCTCTTCATCCAAATCATATCTGAAGAGGGAATAGTCATTAATTTATTTTTAAATGTTAATATTACTAACAATTATTTGCAAGTCTCTTTCAGGTAGAGTCTCTCATTCAGGGGAGCTCAGACTAAGGGGGAGTTATTTACTAATATCAAACATTGTTGAACCCCTCAATGGTAAGAAGTTTTCACAAAAAGGGGAGAGAATGCACGGTAAGATCCTTCTTTTTGGTTAGTGATAAAAAGGGGGAGAGTATGTATGTTCGATGAATTTTCTGTATTTTCTATGCCTAGTATTTGTGTCAGAAAATTCTCATAAATTTTGTCATCACCAAAAGGGGGAGATTGTTGAACCACTCTATATTTAACCTTTATATTTTGGTGATAACAAAATTTATGATTAATTAAATATTATTAAATATATTCAATATTATGTTTTTCTAATAAATATAAATTTATGGCATTATTGCCGTATGATTTGCACTAAAAAGATAAATTGATGTTCATTCAATATACATCGATTTCAGTTCAAAGTGTCATAACGATTTGCTCTCATAAGGATTCGCTCTCATAAGGATTCGCTCTTATAAGGATTCGCTCTAATAAGGATTCACTCTCATAAGGATTCACTCTCACATCGATTTGGTCCCATAAGGATTTGATAAGTGACTCTCACATCGATTTGCCTCTCACATCGATTTGGTAAGTGAAACATCGATTTGCCTCTCACATCGATTTGGTAAGTGAAACATTGATTTGCCTCTCACATCGATTTGGTAAGTGAAACATCGATTTGCTCTCACATCGATTTTCTCTCGTAAGAATTTGACAAGTGAAACATGGATTTGGTCACTCAAACATGGATTCGCTTGTAAAAACATGGATTTGGTCACTCAAACATGGATTCGATCATTTAAACATAGATTTCCTTTATATTTCAAAGTGTCTTTTGGCATCTAGTGAAAAAATCATATATTATTGATTTGCGTAATGTTCTATCTTTCTGACAGGAGATCTTTTTGCTTATCTTCTAGATCTCTTCTTTCTTGCTAACAAAATGGGGATTACTTACTACTTTTGGGTGGCAACAGGAAACATAGAGGTATGAGCCTTTTTGATAGAAACACTCTTTTAACTAAACACTTTCTTCTATGCTTGCAGACCTCGTAGACCACAAAATATCAGAAGAAAGAGAAGATGAGCAACGACTAGAACTCCAACGGATTTATTCAAATTGCTCATATAAAAGATGAAGCAAGGCTGAAGAAGATGAAAGAGCTTTCCTGAAGATCTTTGAAGGAGTGTACAACTAGTGAGGAACCAGAACGCCACATACACTCAAGAAAGAGAGAAAGAGTCTGAGCCAAGAAGAAGTGTTCGAGAAACTGAAGCACTCAAGCATTCAAGCTCCTTCTCCTCTCTTCTCTCTCTCTCTCTCTCTGCATCTTTGTAATCTGGGGGAGAGAGTCTTTTCACTGAGAGTTTCTTTTAGTTAGTTTTCATCTGTTCCAACTCTCAGCATTGTTCTTTCTTTTATAAGAAAGACTTCGTCCAGTTGTAGGACTGTATACAGTGTAGAACCTAGCTAGGGGTTTGTGTCTAGCAGAACCACATTGGAGTTTGTACCAGGAGGTTAGCTTCTTGACCTGTAAAAGAAGTGGGTTGTCTTCTTGCCCGGGAAAGAGAAGAAGACCAACTGGGGTGCTGGGTGTTGTATTGTCCTTGAGGGGGACTATACACTTGGTTAGTAAAATTCCAAGAGATTGCTTGGGGACTGGACGTAGGACTTCTATGTGGAAAGGGCCGAACCAGGATAAATCCCTTGTGTTATTTGTGTGATTTTTTATTTGCTTCCGCACTACTACTCTTTATCACACTAAACTAACCAAACTTTTAAGTGTTAATTTTCTGTGTTTAAGTTTCTGTTTCAGAAAATCTATTCACCTCCCCTCTAGGATAGCTTGTTGCCGTACCAAAAGGGCCAACAATGACTATAATGTGGATTAATGGATTTACATTTGAAATTATGTGACATGTTTATGAATATAATCATCTATATAATTTACAGATCTACAAATTCATTCTAATTACTTAAATGTTGTTGCATCCAGAGCTTCTATTTTATTTTCATTTCCGTTTCCAAAATTTTCAATGCCAAACGAAAACACTTCCGACTCCAAACGATGGGAGCCTTAAATATAATGTTCGTAAATAGAAAATATTATGGATACACCGACACAATTAAATTCCCTTAAAAGAAAGCAAATTCTTAGTTTAATAGCATTTGACAAAAATACTCCAAAGACAAACAAGACATTAATGATGAGTCGAACCCTAGTTAGATGATTAGAGACCAACACTACATAGCCACGACGATGTATCTACAATATTTCTCATTTGTAAATGACATTTAACAACATTTTAGAAACAATAACAATGTTTTTTTGTGCAAAAATCCCTATTAACTACACAAATAGAATGCAAGAAGAAATGGTATGCATCAACCCAACCTTTTAATACTGGGGTGAACTGGCCTTTCGATGATGTTACACAATCTACTCACTACGATTTGAGCTTTTACATATCGGTACCTCATGTTTCCTTTGGATGCAAAATTCTCACTTGAAACTTCTTGGCCCGGAGTACTACATCTAAGGTTGTTCAGAATTTGGTTCAAATCGAAAAACCGAACCGAAGTTCGGTTTGGGCCTCTACAGAATTCAGTTCGGTTTCATTTTTTGACACCGAGTAAATCGAATATATAAATATTAAGTGTATTTGTAACTTTAAAAAACTATAGCGCAATTAACTAAAGCATGGGGCAAACAACTTTGCAAGCGGTGCAGGTTCAAAACTCTTGTTTGCCAAGAGTTTTTTTAGTAAAAAACGTGTCAACACCAACTATTTTTATAAAAAAAAAATAGGGCAAGGCAAGATTCGAACTCTGCACCTGCGTAAGAAGTGGACAGCGCCTTCGGGTCTGTTTGGTTGGGTGTAAAACCCCACTAAGAAAACCTTTTTCAGGAAAACAATATATTTTAAATCATTTGGTATCCCTGAAAAAATAAACATGTAAAAAAATTTCCCCAAAACTTCGGATTTGGGCATCCCCCGTAAAATTATGGAGACCATTTTCCCGAAACTCCTTTTCCCCTCCCCATTCGAAACCCCGAAACCCTCGACGGCTTCGACGCCATCCCCATCCCCTCTCGCCGCGACTCGCCATCCCCATCCCCTCTCTCCGCAAGCCCTCGTCCCGGCGTCGACGTCATACCCATCCTCTCTCGCCGCGAGCTGCGACTCGCCATCCCCATCCCCTCTCTCCATGAGCCCCCGTCCTGGCGCCGCGCATCGCCATCCCGAGCTGCGCATCGCCATCCCGAGCTGCGCATCGCTGTGAGCCTCGACGAACATCCCCTCTTTTGCTCGCCGTCCCAAGCACTGTCGGCCGAGCATGCGAGCCCCTGTCTCCGATCTGCGCATCGCCGTCCCGACACCACGCATCGCCATGAGCCTCGACGTCGTCGCTGTGAGCCACGCATCGCCGTCGCTGTGAGCCACGCATCGCCGTCCCAAGCACGCCAACACCATCCCCAACCCTCCGTAGGGTAACGCCAATTTCTCATAACTCCTCCGGATTTTAGCATTCTGATTTTAAAGGGGGCATCTACTGGAAAGACGTAAGTTCTTAAAATAAATTCTCTAGATCTCATTTGCAAATGACCATGGACTGTTAGCTCACGTGTCCTTCAAATCTTACACTCACTGGTTTATGTTGAGGGAGAGATTTTGTTGCCTTGTTTCTGTTTCTATACATTTATTAATACTGTATTTTGAGAAACATGGCACTTAAATGCCCAAGGTTTTTTCAATACCTTTTCGACTTCATGTTGTACATAAATTATAATTGAAATTTAGTTAAATGTGGAAAAGTGAGAAGAGAATTTGGCATTTGTCTATTTATCTTTTCAGGTGGGTGGGTTGGTTATTTTTCCTATGATACCGTGCGATACTTGGAAAAGAAGAAGCTTCCATTCTCAAAAGTTCCTGAAGATGATAAAAATCTTCCAGATGTTCATTTGGGTCTATACAATGATGTCATAGTGTTTGATCATGTGGAGAAGGTCTATTGCTCACTCTTTTCTACATTCATATCTTCTAATAAAAATCTCTTGGCTTCTGAAATCATCTATAGTTTGATTGCACAATAAATTGTGTATTCGATTGTTTATGTGAAAGTGCATACGTCAAAAGAATCACTAGTGTGATTGATTTCATTATGTATCTGTCATTGAATGAACTAGTATCATTATGGTTTCTTTGAATTTCTTATAGAGGTAATCGAATTATCTGGCTTTTGTGGCATAAATAATTGGTCATTGAGTGATCAACCTCATCTAACTTGCTCTTTCAATCGCAATTGTCATCATCACTATAATCACCATTGTCTTTGTAAACCTAGTGGACAGCTAATGATGAACTAATGCTGATCTGGATATTGATCCAGCGGATTGTCATCTTAGCACCAACCTCATGTTTGTGCAAGTGCATACTGTATACCAGTTTGCCTTGTTATGGTGGCTTGTCTTTTTTGAGGATAGTGCTAAAATACCTAACTATAATTTTACATCAATAATAGCCAAACTATAGCAACAATATAAAAATTAAACTATATAATCAGAAACAAGAACTGGATCGGGCCATCCAACTCAGCTTGATGTGGGACTATTTTTAGAGAGGAAAAAAGGAAAGAAATAGAAAGAAACTAAAAAAGAAATGAAGAAACAAAAGGGAGAGGATAAAAGAAACTTGCTGTAACTTAGGATGTAATAGGAAGCATCACACGTGAAAGCAGGAAATATATGAGTCAAAAGGAATTTGATTAAACACAAACTATCAGCCCTGTCTTTCTGAATTGTAGAATGAGCATTGTCTCAGGCTTTCAGGACTGGTGCAGATGCTTTGAATCTTTAAACATCTCCATCGGGTGCCAAATCTTTGCAGATTGTGAGTTTTTGGGTTTGCTTTTATCCACACACTAAATTTTTAAGGTCTTGTTATCCTTCTACCAATATCTACATGTATGGATAACTCTTTTTTGGAATCATTCCTAGTGCACCTTATTAACATGTTCAATGCATCTCGAATGCTTCAAAGCCTAAGTGGGTAACTGGGTATGAACCAAGCCGCTTCTGAACTTTTTTACCATCTTGTTTCTACTAGCCTTACGCTTTCATTACCTTGGCATCCTCCTTTCATGCACCTATATTACAAGCTGTCACTTGGTCTCATACAACATATCTTTTCATTGGTTGTAAAAAAACAAAAGCTGCTTAAAATTCATCCTATGTTTTGTTTGTTGTTAATATTGATTCCAAGATATCCATCCATGTCTTCTAGCATAACATAGATGCTGGAAGCTTGTTTCAATTGAAATCTTCCTCTATGCAGTGGTTATTTCTCTGTGATTCATAGTTCATACTGCCTTTTTCAAGTGATGCTTCAAGTTACACCTTATTTTTCTGGCCTAGTAAATCAAATAAATAATCACTTGTTTGAAGAAACCTGGAATCTTTTAGGTAAGTCTATTGTATGACCATTGATCTTTTGACAGATTTTTTTCCTGCAAACTAACTGGCTTTTTAATGTATTGACTCAGAAAGCATACGTGATTCATTGGGTGCGGGTGGATCGTTATCCTTCTATTGAGATGGCCTATTGTGATGGGAAGAACAGACTGGACATTTTACTGTCTAGGGTACAAGATATAGATATGCAAGTGCAAAGTTTGCCATTTGTCATCAGTCTTTTGTTTAAATCTATTCTAGTTGTCGACTAAATTCTATTCTATCTTCAACTTTTAGCCCAAAATTGTCTGCAGGATCAGTGAACTTGCATACTCGCCAGTTCAGTAGGTCACTGAGGATGCCAACGATGGCAAGTGAAGCATATAAGAAAGCTGTATTGCAGGCAAAAGAACATATACGTACTGGCAGGAGATATCTTTCAGATTGTTCTGAGTCAACGCTTTGAACGTCGAACATTTGCCGATCCTTTTGAAGTATACAGAGCATTAAGAGTTGTGAATCCAAGTCCATATATGGCATACCTACAGGTACATGACACCTCAATTTACTGGCCCTCCCATTGACCAGTTGCACGACCAGGCATGTAATAAGTATTTCAGCTTTGAGAATAAAACGACATAAATATTTCCTCTATCAGTTGATTGTGATAACTTCTGCATTGCTAGTATGGTTGTCCTGGTACTATTGATACCCCAGTGCTTCATCCCCAACCTCTCCTAACTCTTATGTACATGAGATGTGTCGATCCCCATTTTTGTTCCTTTTCCCTTATGTTTTGATTCAGGCTGCTCAAGTACCGAGTGTTTGGCATTTTTTTCTAATTTGTTTAAAATTTCAGATGGTGTTCCAAAATGGGTATCATGATGATCCTTATGCCAAGGAATTAAATTTGGTATAAATAGAAGCGGCAAACTTGCCTCTGTTGAAGCTCGAGTCCTCCCTGCACCATGGGAGCATGCAAATTTGTTGACCAATAGACAAATTTCTTTCTCTTTGTTTGTGTTTGTCTATAGCGTGATTGGTCAATGCTGACTTGTACTTGTTCACTAATTTTGCATTTGAAGTTGAAATATCATGACACTGGGAAGGAGTGCTTACCTCAAGTTGGTCAATGGAATATGATGAACAAGGTACAACTCGATCTTGTCCATTAAAAATTCAATATATGTTTATTTCAGGATAAAAAAAATTTTCTGGAGAGGATCTACAATAAGGACAAGATGTGGGAACCACCATAACATGTAGCACACCTTCTGCGGGCTCAGGGTGCTGATCTTCTTTTGATGATAATAGATTAGGCCCTTCTTTGGTTTTCCTTTTGTTGGGTAACTGGGGATGTATTACTTGTCTTGTTTGGTGCTGAATTAAGTTTTCAAAAGTTATCTTACCAAAAAAAAAAGAAGGGGCCTGATCAGCTGCTGCTACATGTTTGAGACTCTCATGGACTTCATTTATCTTCCCATCCGGGTAAAAGTTCAAAACATATGAAACGATATATAATAAACACGGATGAGTTATATATATATATGCATCTGTTAATGGTTATTGCTTTGATTCGATTTTACATGAATCTAGCTTCCAGTTGTAATGTTCTCTGGAACCTCAGATGGACCAACAAGATCGTATAATAATGAGTACTCAAATTAATAGGCTGAGTGGTGACATCAGTTTCTTGTGCTTCCTTCTGAATAAATGGAGATGTGTAGTTTCTATACTAACATAACTATTTACATTTTGTATGTTAATTCAATTTACTGTTTAAAAGATTAAAATTGACATTTTACATTGTTTCACCTTATGTACTAGTATCTTCCTTTTTTCCTGTCTATTAGAAGGTTAACTTGACACTTGACTTGACTCATGTAAATGTGTTTTACATCTTATTTGTAGATTTTATGACGATGAGTATGAAGCACACCTAAGGCCGTTCTTTTGAAGTGATCCATGAAAAAAGTTGACTTTCGAGTTTTATTTTTGTCCCTGCTATAAGGATTATTAAAATGTTTAGAGACGGCACATTTCTCGTATATGTGGGTTCTATAAAACCTTAGCTATTAATTGTATGTAGTTAATTTCACTTGGTTTAGAAGACTTTCTATCATGTATAATGACAATATAGTGCCTCTAAACAGATAATAATTGCAAATCGTTTTCTAGCACTTGCAACTTTTGATATGACTTTGCTCACTTTATTCTCGTTAATGTGCACACGTATTTTTAAATTGTTCAAGAAGCTATTTAGAGTATTGTATAATAAATGCATATCATTTGTACTGTAACATTATTCTGTTCTTTAGAGTGGTTTACTATCATCTGGAGCATTGATTCAACCAAAAAAATCACCATCTAAAATATTAAAATTACAATCACTATCATTAACACTCCAACTTGGATGCTTTAGTGTCTATTTCTCTATTATTCTATTTAATAGTGCTTATATCAAGATATATTTTACTTCACCAAAAAATGTCTCTTTAATCTACTTTTTTGGGTCAAAGATCTCATTATTTTTTATTTTTCAAAATAAGTTTAAACAATACAATTCCCTTTAAATCCTTGGAAGCTAGACGATATTTTTTAATTTCAGTAAACACTAACGCAGATTGTTAGACTTGTTATGTTGGATGGAAAGAGAAAGTGGTCTTTGATTGAGGGTTTTATCTAATATTTAGGAGGCATATGTGAAAATAAAAGCAAATCAACACATTTAAAAAAAAAATTACACAAACAAACACGTGAAAATGATTTCCAAAAAATATTTTACAAGAAAACAAACACCAGAAAATCTTTTCTGAGAAAATATTTTCATAAGAACCAAATAGACAATTATATTTTTAATTTTCTTGTAAAAGTTAATTCTTAGAAAAAAATTTCTCTATGAATATATTTTACAAGAACCCAAATAGACCCTTAGTCGTTAAACAAAACGGGCGTTTGCGATACAAAGATATTAGACTTCGGTTTAAACCAAACCAAACCAATTCGATTTGGCCTTGAGATTCGATTCAGTTCGAACTGACCAAAAAATGAACCAACCCGGACCAAACCGACCCGTGTTCACCCCTAACTACATCAACACATTCATATACATGCGTTGACAGCCATATGTTGACCGAGGGCCCTTGGAACCTATAGTGCGTACTCGAGGACACAATGTTGAAAGTAAATGCCATCAACGACTAAAAACCAAAAAAATGCATGCACTTTAATAAAGCCTGAGCACCTACTGAGATCACCTCAAGTCTGAAATAGAGAGATTCTCAATCCATGTAAAAAACATGTTTCATTCAACATGCAAGTTTGCTCATGTTTGGATGACGTGCAACATCCATACTAAAATAGACCGTAGACAGCTGTCAAAAAGAAACAGGATTGGAAAATAGTAAAAAGAACTCAAACCAGAAGTCATACAAAATTTATAGATCCTATGATG
Source organism: Colocasia esculenta (assembly GCA_014218235.1). Taxonomy (NCBI): domain Eukaryota; kingdom Viridiplantae; phylum Streptophyta; class Magnoliopsida; order Alismatales; family Araceae; genus Colocasia; species Colocasia esculenta. The sequence continues at coordinate 24,122,600 of CM024756.1, read as the reverse complement.
AAGAAAACGCAGGTAGAGAGACTAGTGAAGGATCATCAGCACTTTTTTGTCGCATAATGTCTATCCTTCCACGGACACATGATTCTGCAAAGCCATAAACTGAGTATTAGAATAACCAAGGGCAAACAAAATTTGATATAACCATGTTCTCATGAAAAAAAAACAAGTCGATAGGCAATGAACTAAACAAAGCACAGACACTTGACGATGTTCATCAACCAGCAGACTATGCAATCTCCCCAAAAAAATTCCTGAAGGCAGAGATGGTTCTGAGCATCCAAAGTGCCAGAATGATTCTTTCAAGTTCAATGCCGAAGGCCTGAAGCAATATTTTACACCCGTCTTTGAATGGATAGTACCACAAGGTCATTAAAGATTGGAAATAAATTAGGTGTCCAAGGATAGTTAAAAAAAATAAAACAAAATGGAAACTGGGAGCTTTCAAAACGTAATTTATCACCCAAGCAAAAGAACAGGATTATTATATGTTTACATAAATTATAGAACAATTATCTGAGTCACTTAAATGTTTAATTTATCAATTAAGGAAAATAAAAAAACTGTCCGTGAAGCTAATATTATCATGTCGAAGTATCACTGCTATCTGAAGAAAAATACAATGACAAATGAAAACCGATACAAACTTTAAACTTGTGATTATTTGCAGGACATATTTGGAAAATCAAGTCTATTGTTGAATCAATGATACTTATCGGTTTCAAAAAACAATTATACTTACATATTTTGTTAAATGCAACAATGTCACAGCTCTGAATGTGCTCATTTGCTGGTTCGGCGGTGAGGTGTTCCTCAATGAGAGTGTCAACAGAGACCAAGTCATCAACGATGGTCATCATGATCTGCAACTTCTTGATGCCATAACCAACCGGAACAAGTTTTGCTGCATGAGGCACACAGATTCTCTTTTATCTTCAAGTAATGATAAACTACCAAAGTGGCTCTTATAAACATCTCTAACTCACTACCGCTAGACAAAGCACAAAAGGAAAAAGGCCATAAAGAATTGACTCACAGGCACCCCAAAGTAAGCCCTCCATATGAATGCTCCTCACTGCTTCTTCAAGCTTTTGCATGTCCGTCTCATCATCCCACGGTTTCACATCCAACAGCACAGAGGACTTGCCAGCTGACACAAGTAAATGCAAATTATTTGAGGATAATGGAATACCAATAGTTGAATATTTCATCTATGAGAAAAAAAAGAGGTCCTCTGATTCAAACAACACTTCTATACTTGATGGAAAATATACATGCAGTTTGCTGGAGACATTCGACCAATGTGAGAGCAGACCAAATACAGAGTTCCAAAATTTCCAAACATGAATTCATCAATTATACTTGATGTCCAGTTTCTCAAACTACCCTTATTAACAAGTAATTCTCAGAACAAAATTAGTATTTAACATTTACATTCTTTCTTTTTTCCAGATGCTTTTGCTGCAGCAGCTCGCTCTTCAGCTGCCTTCTTTTCCTCCTCTGTCTCTTCACCAAAAAGATCAACATCATCATCATCATCATCCTCAGCAACTGGAGCCTGAAAGATGGAGTTATTGTCAAAACACAAAATGCCAAGGTAGGGCACACCACAAAAAACTTTTTATAAATAGTTTCACCGTGTTAAATACTTAGGAAGTATAATTGAAGTATGGAAGCTCCTGTATGAATATTCTTAGACCACTACATAAGATTGGATCAAAATCAGATTCACTTGTTCCAAGAGAGCTTGCATTGCATCTTGTATTTCTGGATGATTTATAAGACAATATTAGATATTATGTGGAACAAACTTTACACCAATGGCTGTACAAGAAGCTCAGCCCTTGTGTCTCATGCATGGCATATGTTAATTGTATACTTTAACTTAAGGAAGTCAAAATAACACTGTTCAGGTGACAATAATAACGAGTAAAACTTACCTTTGCATCAGCAACAGGTGGGGATACAGGTGCCTCGCAAGGAGCAGATCCCTCAATCGTCACACCACTGCCCTCCGCAGACACACCACTGTAGATAGATGCACAGTTCAAGTGTTCAGCAAGAATGAGAGATAAACCAAAAAGTAGACAAAGCCTGATCATGTACCTCAGACGCAGAAGGGCATCAATGTGTTTATACCAACGAGACACATTAACATATTCTGAAGATAGAGGTGAGGTAAGCGCAGCATGGACAACAATATCATCCTTGGAAGCTTGGTATCTGAAACAGGCTTCACATGATCAGCAGAAAGATAAAACAATGCATAATCAAATTTAAGGAATGGTAAAACAAAATAATTTACCCTGAAATATAACTGCGAGTAAGGAGATACTCATCAAGCTTCTTCAGGCCAGCCTGTGAGCCGACATCATAGAAAGTGACAGCCATTCCTGCACTCAGCAGTTTATGCAGGCATAGAAACACTGTCAGAAAGCTCTAGAACATGTTCCGTCATTCCAAAATCTATTTCTACAATAATTTAAATTAATTAGAAATATCATAACAAAAGGAAAACAAATGTTAGCTGGTAGGTTTTAGCCCCCAGAGACTTTATATTACCAATTGCACGTCCTTCCCATCACCCTTTCATGGCATATGTAGGTGTTCAACATGCTTGGTGACTGATTCGATCAGATGGATGATAAAGAACAAACCACAAGAAAACTTTACCTTAAAATCAACAACCAGCTCCTAACTTGTATCCAAGAATCAAAGCAAACACCTCGGACGCCGTGAGAGATGCGTTGTTCGCCGACGTCGCCACCCAACTGGGACGCCTCGGAGAGATGGATGCAAGAGTTTGAAGGGCGGAGGGATTCGATAGCGATTGAAGGGAAGGGAATCGGGTTGAGGAGGAAGGGAATCGGGTTGAGGAGGAAGGGTTTAACTACTCTTATCTCTACAAGTAACATGGCTGACCAAGGACAGAGATGCCAGATGCAGAAGTTCAGGAAGCATCGAAACAAAGAAAGACAGAGAACTTCTGCTGTTTGGACAGATAAAGATTGACATAAATTACAAACTAGATCTACACAGAACACCGCGGAACTAGAAAGCAAACATCCCTTTCTTGGTAAAAGACGCGATCTACCAGATCTAAGTTGAAGAAAACCCCAAATCTGAAAACAGATCTTCACATGGCAGCTTCCAAAGGATTAGCAGCTCTAATGAACAAGACAACATTTTCAACACAAGCATCAAGAAACCAACTAATGGCACGAATCGAAAAGATGTTCTTCAACAAACAATCTTGATATGTATACAACATTGAGTAAGAAAAGGGGAACGATCTTCGTGGTTTATACCTTGAGAGGAGCACTAGCACTGGCCCCGCCGCCGAAGGGTTTTAGGGATTGCTCCTGAGCTGAGAAATGGCGGCCGAAGGAAACGGCATGCCTTGCCGGGGGGCGGATGAGAACTTATATAGTGGCTCTGTTTGGGACGTCCCGGGGGTGCGGGTGTGGGCGTGTCGATACGAGTCGACTCGGTCGTACGGGTGTCGACTCGCATCGACACGGTTGGTTTAAGGTTTTCTTTTTTTTTTAACGTGAAATATGTTTGATATTTCAAAGATTATCTTGTAATCTTCCTATTTCTTAAAGCCCCTTAAAATACCTAATCAATTCAAAAAAAGAAACTCTCTACCGCCAACTTTCGTGAAAGATAATGAAGTCAACAAAAGCTTAAATTGACTTTACAAGGAAAATGGCATTTATCTCAATGTGATAAAGATCTCTCTCTCTCTCTCTCTCTCTCTCTCTCTCTCTCTCTCTCTCTCTCTCTCTCTCTCTCTCTCTAGCATATTCTCCCAACAACTTATAACACTTCTCTCCCAAACTTCATCGGCTCATTACCCACCTCTTGATCAAGAGAAATGTGTTGTATCTGTCGAAGAAAATGTTTGCCTACCCACCACTAAACACATGCGGATGAATTTCGCTATCAATATAATAACGAGACTCACCTTCACTTGTGTATGCGTGTAAGGACAGGCGGATGCTTCCAATGGATAGGAAGTATTTCTCCTTGATCAACTAACAGTTATTGACGAGATTTCTACCCCTACTATGAAGATTTAAGGGGGGTGATCGAATGAGACACGATCGCTCACATTTTAAAATGTTTGAGTAAAATACGTAATTTGGAGAACTAAAGAAAAACAACAATGTGTACATACTCGAGAATCTTGATTTAGTGCTAATCCAAGCAACCCCTACATCTAGTTCTCATGGAATATCTTTGAGATTTCCAATAACTATGTTAAATCTCAACTCTTGTACACACTAGATAACGACATCTAGTAGGTTCTTACTACACACTGCATATAGACCTCCAATCCATCAACCTCGCCCATTGATTAGCAATCTCCAACTGGTCTATCAATAACTTAATGTACATTAACATGAAGGTCTTCTCCTATCTGAGGAGGAACTAGACAATAATGCATATTTCTAATACAAAGTACAACCTAACAAAGTTACAACAAGTGTCTTGATATGTCTTCGGGAAGACAAATAAGGCACATATGAAATACCCAATAAATGCCAACCCCTGTAATTGACCAAGCTCCTCAAACCAATCTAGATCAAGTATAGCATCATAGTCCTTCATCTTGAGCAAGTAGAAGCACCCCAAACAAGCCTCGATCTTCAATACACACAGATAAAGATAAAATGCACTTCCTTGTCGCTACCGTACCTGCTGGTGTGTGCACAGACAAGAGAACCTCTAACTCTTCTATCTCAACATCAGACTCTGCTGCTAATTGCCTAGCAAACCGCTCGGAAATAAATGAGTGTGTAGCACCCCGATCAAATAACACTCGAGTTTGCACACCCATAACTAGAACAGTACCTTCTGTGACGTTCTCTACTTGCTCTGCATCCTCATGTGCTAGTGCACACACTCGGGCTTGGGCTTGAGGCCTTCCTGGCTTCCCTGTCACTGGTGCCACTGTTGTTGCCGCTGCTGGGGCTGGTGCTCCTCTCTGTAAAGACTGCTGAAGTCTGGGGCAATCTCTGATCTGGTGCTCGGTGCTGCCACACTTCACGCACTTCCCTGCTAGCTTCCAACATTTTGTGCCGTCGTGTGTCCTTCCGCAATGAGGACACTCCTTCTTGTCGCTGGGCCTGAAGCAAGGTGTCTACAGTACAACTGCTAACTGACTCGGAGCTGCTACTGTACGCTGAGGCTGCTGGTACATGGCTGCCTTCTTCTTGTCCTGCCTCTGGAAAGGTGGCGCTGACCTCTTCTGGGCTGCCTTCTTCTCCTCCATGTACTGGTCCATCTCACTCTCCTGCATGCATGCTGCGTTGATAACCTCGTCTAAAGTCCGATAGTCAAAAGCTACCAGCCTCGACCTGAGTGACAGTTTGAGCCCCATCACGAACTTCTTTACCTTCCTACGCTCATCAGCAACAATGTGGGGAGCGTACTTGGAAAGCTCAGCAACCCTGGCCTCGTATTCTAGGACGGTCATGGAGCCCTATGTAAGAGATAGGAACTCCTGCTCCATCTTGTCCCGAATATGCTCGGGGATGAACTTAGCCTGAAAGAGTCTAGTGAACTCGGTCCAAGTCACCTCCAAAGCTCCATCCTCATACCTCGTACGAAGCATCGAGGCCCACCAAACATCGGCTCTCTCCTGCAAAATACAACCCATAAGCACCAACTAATCTAAAATCTTAATCTTACACAAGTACATATACACTAAGTACCTGTAGCATGTAAGTCGTCAGGCTAACTTTGTCCTCTTCCGCACACCTGATAGCATGGAAGATCTTCTCCACTTCTTGTTGGCCCTTTTGGTATGGCAGCAAGCTAACCTAAAGGGGGGGTGAATAGGTTTTTCTGAAATTTGAAATCAAAACGTGAACACTTAAAAGTTTGGTTAGTGTTAGTGTAATGAAGAGTGGCAGTACGAAAGCAAAAGAACAATCACACAAATGACACAGGAGATTTATCCTGGTTCGGCCCTTCCCACATGGAAGTCCTACGTCCAGTCCCCAAGCAACCTCTTGGGATTTTACTAACCAAGGGTACAGTCCCCTCAAAGACAATACAACACACAGCCCCCCAGCTGGTCTTCTTCTCTTTCCCGGGCAAAAAGGCAGCCCACTTCTCTTACAGGTAAAGAAGTCAACCTCCTGGTACAAACCCCAGTGCGGTTCTGCTAGACACAAACCCCTAGCTAGGTTAACTACTGTATACAGTCCTACAGCTGGACATGATGTCTTTCTTATAAAAGAAAGAACAGAGCTGAGAGTTCTACAAGAATGGCCTCTACCCAAAAACTCTCAGCAGAACTCTCCCCAAGAATTACAATAAGCACAGGGAGAATGAAGAGAGAAAAGAAGCTTGAAGGCTTGAATGCTTGAGATGCTTTTGCTTGCTTCTTCTTGGCTCAGGCTCTTTCTCTCTTTCTTTGAGTGTATGTGGCGTTGAGGTTCCTCACTGGTTGTACACTCCTTCAGAGATTTTCAGGAAAAAGCTCTATATGTTTTTTCAGCCATGCTTCATCTTTTATATGAGAGGCTTTTAAAGAGATCCGTTGGAGCTCTTCTAGACGTTGCTGATCTTCTCTTCATTTTTCTTAATCAGACTCTGGTGGTCTTCGAGGTCTGTAAGCATAGAAGAGAGTGTTAGCATAAAAGAGTATTTATGATAAACTGTGCATACCATTGTGTTTCTGCTATCATGCTGAAAATAGTAGTTCATATCTTTTTCTGACAAGATTCTGAAATATGCATGCAGCTTTATTCTGTCAGAAGATATTTGACTTCTCTTTAGGCGCCAAACATATTTGAAACATCTGAATATAAAGGAAATCGATGCTTACATGAAGTCGATGTTTGGACAAAATCGATGTTTACGTGAAAGCAAATCGATGTTATAAGTATAGGCAAATCGATGGCCAAATCGATGTTCAATCACAAGCAAATCGTTGTTTCTTACTTATGAAATCGTTATGATGATCAAATCGTTATGGCAAGCAAATCGATGTGAAACTTATCAAATCGTTGTGAAGCCTTAGCGAATCGTTATAGAAGGCAAATCGATGTGAGAGAAAATCGTTGTTCTCACTTATGAAATCGTTGCATGATAAAATCGATGTTTCACTTAACGAATCGTTACACGATCAAATCGTTGTGTAACTTATGAAATTGTTGTTAGTGAAATCGATGTGGCACTTTGAATAGAAATCTATGTATATTAAATGAACATCAATTTAGCATTTTAGTGCGCCATATTGCATCAATGTGAGACTTAGCATTTTGCTATGAGATTGATGCGACACAGATGAAACAAAATGTTCAATTTAAGTTACATTATAAATTTTGTTATCATCATAAGTTTTGTTATCACCAAAATACAAGGACAAACAGAGAGTGGTTCAACAATCTCCCCTTTTTTGGTGATGACAAAATTTATGTGAATTTTCTGACACAAATATATGAAGCATAGAAAATGCAGAAAATGCATAGAACATACAAATTCTCCCCCTTTTTGTCACTAACCAAAAAGGAAGGATCTTACCATCTATTTCTCTCCCCCTTTGAGAGAATTTCTTACCATTTAGGGGTTCAACAATGATTGTCATTTATTGAATAACTCCCCCTTAATTTGTGCTCCCCCTGAGCATGAGACTCCCCCTTAATGTGAGGGAAGTCAGATCTTATTGGTCTTGACCTTTGACATGTTGTTTGTCAAGTCTTCAGAATTATTGCCTGCATTTATCTTTAAGAAAAACTTGCAAACATTGTTAGTAACATTGTAGTTTACTGAATATAACAAACAGAAATGTAAGTTTTAAAAACACAAAACTAAAACTAAAGGATGACTACTTTCTCTTCAGATTGGAATGAAGTGAAGAGTTGATAGTCATCAATCGGATGTTTTGAACATCCTCTAACCATACCCATTTGAATGCATTTTCCTTTTGTTCATCAAGAGTAGATAGACATTTCTTCTTTAATGTTGAAGCTACCTGAGGAGTTGTTTACTGAAGGTGTCTCCTGATGAGTTACTTGGATTTTATGAGCCTTATCCTCGGCTTTTTCTTCATTATAAGCTTCTTCAACGCTTATTTCTTCAGAGATATCCTTTTTGAAAAAGATATGAGGCTCCCTCTCAATCTGAGGTTCCTCCTTTACCTCTTCTTCTTCATGTGGAAGGATAACTTCCTGAGGTGCTTCCTGTTGCTCCCTTTGAATGGCGACAGTTGGAGATAATGGAGTTATAGCTTCCTGTCTTGTTTCTTTAAACACTTGAGCATCAGTAGGTATTTCATCTATACTGGGTATTCCTTCATATGTGAGCTTTAATTTGTCCCACATATCTTTAGCAGATATACATGCGGATACTTTACTGAATTCTATTTTAGATAAAGCACAACATAAATAGTTTTTTGCTTTAAAGTTTAATGATAATTTATTTTTATCATCTGCAGTAATGACAGTGGTGCCTTTTGCAGGAATAACAACAAAATCACCTACCTCTATTACCTGCCACAGATCAAAGTTTGTGCCTCGAATGAAGCATTCCATTCTCATCTTCCAGTATTGGTAGTCCTCTCCATCAAAGAATGGAGGTCTGGTGACTGATTGACCTTCAGCATATCCTTGAGCTGCCATGGATCTTTGCTCTAAGATCGTTGGATCTTCTTTGAATGTTCAGAGACCCGCTCTGATACCACTTGTTGGCCCTTTTGGTATGGTAGCAAGCTAACCTAGAGGGGGGGGTGAATAGGTTTTATGAAATCTAAAATCAAAACGTGAACACTTAAAAGTTTGGTTAGTGTTAGTGTGATGAAGAGTGGCAGTGCGGAAGCAAAAGAACAATCACATAAAGGACACAGGAGATTTATCCTGGTTCGGCCCTTCCTACATGGAAGTGCTACGTCCAGTCCCCAAGCAACCTCTTGGGATTTTACTAACCAAGGGTACCGTCCCCCTCAAGGACAATACAACACCCAGCCCCCCAGCTGGTCTTCTTCTCTTTCCCGGGCAAGAAGGCAGCCCACTTCTCTTACAGGTAAAGAAGCCAACCTCCTGGTACAAACTCCAGTGCGGTTCTGCTAGACACAAACCCCTAGCTAGGTTAACTACTGTATACAGTCCTACAGCTGGACATGATGTCTTTCTTATAAAAGAAAGAACAGAGCTGAGAGTTCTACAAGAATGGCCTTTACCCAAAAACTCTCAGCAGAACTCTCCCCAAGAATTACAATAAGCACAGGGAGAATGAAGAGAGAAAAGAAGCTTGAATGCTTGAGACGTTTTGCTTGCTTCTTCTTGGCTCGGGCTCTTTCTCTCTTTCTTTGAGTGTATGTGGCGTTGAGGTTCCTCACTGGTTGTACACTCCTTCAGAGATTTTCAAGAAAAAGCTCTATCTATTTCTTCAGCCATGCTTCATCTTTTATATGAGAGGCTTTTGAATAGATCCGTTGGAGCTCTTCTAGACGTTGCTGATCTTCTCTTCATTTGTCTTAATCAGACTCTGGTGGTCTTCGAGGTCTGTAAGCATAGAAGAGAGTGTTAGCATAAAAGAGTATTTATGATAAACTGTGCATACCATTGTGTTTCTGCTATCATGCTGAAAATAGTAGTTCATATCTTTTTCTGACAAGATTCTGAAATATGCATGCAGCTTTATTCTGTCAGAAGATATTTGACTTCTCTTTAGGCACCAAACATATTTGAAACATCTGAATATAAAGGAAATCGATGTTTACATGAAGTCGATGTTTGGACAAAATCGATGTTTACGTGAAAGCAAATCGATGTTATAAGTATAGGCAAATCGATGGCCAAATCGATGTTCAATCACAAGCAAATCGTTGTTTCTTACTTATGAAATCGTTATGATGATCAAATCGCTATGGCAAGCAAATCGATGTGAAACTTATCAAATCGTTGTGAAGCCTTAGTGAATCGTTATAGAAGGCAAATCGATGTGAGAGCAAATCGTTGTTCTCACTTATGAAATTGTTGCACGATAAAATCGATGTATCACTTAACGAATCGTTACACGATCAAATCGTTGTGTAACTTATGAAATCGTTGTTAGTGAAATCGATGTGGCACTTTGAATAGAAATCGATGTATATTAAATGAACATTGATTTAGCATTTTAGTGCGCCATATTGCATCAATGTGAGACTTAGCATTTTGCTATGAGATTGATGCGACACAGATGAAACAAAATGTTCAATTTAAGTTACATTATAAATTTTGTTATCATCATAAGTTTTGTTATCACCAAAATACAAGGACAAATATAGAGTGGTTCAACACTTCTTTCATCCAGCTCTCTGCCAGAAGGGGTTGACTCTCCCTCTTAAAAGAAGGCGAAGCCATCCTCTTAAACCTCTCCATGATGGACGACCACCATGGCCATGCTCCTGGGGAACTGGAGCTGGAGCCTGAGCCTGAGACAAGAAGCAACACATAAGCAATCATACAATCAACAAAACAGGCTACTCCTATTTAACAACTCTAACCTGTGCCTGCAATTGAGCCTGCAGTACAGCCTGAGTCTGTGCCTGCGTATGCATCGCCTAGACCAGGCCTTGCATGAACACGCCATAGTCTATAGGTGGGGGTGGACGAAGTACTGTGGGACCCTGGGGTGCTGAGACCGCTCATCCTCCCGAGCCTGAGTACCACGTCTACCATGACTCGCCATTGCCTGTAAAACAATTAACTCAGTTAGAAACTAAGTTACTTAGTCCTAACCATTTTCTTAACTATTTTTAATTCATTATTAGATGTTTTCCACATGCATGGACTAATTCTATAAAGACTTTGAAATTTTGTGTAGATGATGGCTTATTTATGTACAATCTCAACTTGTTGCTCTGATACCAATCTCTATAATGACCATCTTTATACTGGTGCGATTATACCAATCCACGTCGATATAAAGTGCGTCGTCACAGTGGGACATATACCCAACACAACACAGTAGGTCAAGATGTACATAAATAACAAAGGAAAGTACAGCAAAAATAAAAGAAATTTTTATTCCATCATCATTACACACATCTCATAGTCTATATAGTAGCAATGTAAACAAACAAAGTCCATCATTAAACAAGTCTATATCATAACATTGTTCACATACTAGTAAATGGAAGGTACAATCTATCAAGATAATCCTCCAATAGCGCAGCTACTCCTCTCGCTCGGAGTCGCTCCTCACTAACTCCTCCTCTATCTCATGAACATCTGTCTCACCTGTATGTTAAAGCAAGGATTAGAAAGACACCTCCTTGAAGTAACAAGCTATCAATAGGAAACATGGCAAAAGAGGTATGGGCTGTAACACCCCGAAAATTCTATTTACTAAAAAACTATGAATAATTGAATTGTTAAACAAGATTATTTTCATGAGTTGTAGTTAATTTTAATTTAGGATTAATTGGTGATAATAAATGTTATTCCAGTAACGTACTTAGAGGTGCGCGCTCCAACAAGGTGACACCGGAATTCTGTAGAGAAAATGGAATCTGAGAGCACCATAATTCTCAGAAAAATGTGCTGACTCCGAAAATATAAATATTCTAAATTATTGACGCACTGATATCAAGATTAAGTCGACGCAACTATTTTCTGGATGATTTTTCACCCAGTGAAAAATAAATTCTAAAAATTAAACTAAATACACCATAATTTGTAAAACCTTTTCATTAGCCTATGGTCGAAATTCCAACTTGATTGGATATCATTAGGACACCTTAACAAGGGGTTAAAGGGGCCAGCCGAATTATCATTTAATTACGGTAACCATTTTCTTGAATTAACTGCTGCTCACGTGGCAGGAACTAAGTGAGCCACTTCTCATGGGCTTGAAGCCTACACGTTTGTCCCTTAGGTGTAAGGCTTGGAGGGTTGCATGGACCAGGTGGCCTTGGATGGTTAAGGGGCTTTATACCTTGACACATGCATGGCCGACGTGCCAAGCATGCAAGGGGGATTGAGAGCTTATATAAGCCTCTCCTCACCCTTCGTGGGAGTTTTTCACTCCTGCTCTTGATGTATTTACACCTTGTGGGGGTGAATTGTTGCTGCTTCTACTGTATTTGTTGGTGAGTTGTTGTTGGACCTATGTGCGTTGAAGCTGCTGCTGTATTCCTGGAGGTGTTGAGCTGCGCTTGTTGTGGTTGTGCTTACACCCTTGCGTGGGTGACTTGCTGCTAGAGCTTCTACTTCCATTTCTCTTACCAGAGGTGATGTGAGCTATAGCTACTGGGGACTGCTGCGATTGCACTCATAGTATCATCTTTCTTCCTCCAGCTGTGAGTCCATCAAAGAGAGAGTTTCATCCTTTCTCCAGTTAGGTAGGATTCTTTCTTCTTCCTCCATCTTTGCCTTTTACATGGGATAAGAAGTTCTTGATCACGTACATATCTGCCCTTTATCTTGTAAACCATCTGTAGAACAGTGTGATAATATCTTGTAAGCATGTTTTAACAAGTGTTGTTTAGATGAATTGTATACCCAGTACTTCGTTTTCTAAATTCTTGGCCGATCATGTGTAGGATTCTATCCTCTCTTCGTACCTCAAATCTCTACTCTTGTTAGAAAGATTATAGCCTCGTACATGTTGCCTTTGAGCTTGTCAATCAATTTTGGATTAGTGTGTACATCTCATGTATACGTGGCTGTAACTCTAGACCTTTGTTTGACTCCCTAACTACCTTTGGAACTATGTGGTTACCGAGAAGAATCTTCATTCCCCTTTCAGTTAAGTAGGTTCCACACTTCAAATCCATCCCAGTTTCCTATTTAAATGCTCATAATTTCTTCATTCACAGAAATCATGTTTCCTGTTTACCCCATGTCTTGAAAAGTTCTTCTTGTTTTGTTATACTTTTGATTAGAAGTCTTCAAGGATAATCTTTGATTTGGTATCATCCTTAACTTGTATTTGGAAAGGCCATTAGATGTATGAGGTTATCCTTTATCTTTCATATTGTTCAAGTTTTAGTTGGTGTTCGAATCACCAGTCGGTTTTAACCATTTCTGAAAGAAAGTGTTGCGGCTATCGACAGACAGAGTATATCTGTCGATAGGCACCCTTGTTCCAAAACCCAGAACTTCTGAAAAATTAGTAGCTGTCGACAGATGACCCTGACTTGTCGACAGATTACCCTTACCTGTTGACAGATGACTCTTGCATGTCGACAGGCATAGTCCAAATCCCAGAAACATAGTTCTGGGAACCAGTACCTGTCGACAGCCACCTTCTGGCTGTCGACACATACTGTCCTGTTGTGTTTTCAGCACCAATTCTTGTCCTATCCCTTGAGGATTTACTATACTATTGACCCTGTGAGTTGTTTACCTCACTTCCTCGAATTTTAAACTACTTTAGGACCAAGATAATTTGATTATTCATTCATCAAAATATCCTTTGAATTTCTATCCCTATTGTGCTCATGAAATATAACTTATGATCTGAAGACAGTGCTCTCTTCAAAGAGGGATTAGGATCACTTGTGGTAGCACCAGTCACTTGTGATCAGCTGTGGGTGACAGTTTGTAGGTAAATCCAAGTCAATAGCCTGATGATGGTGGGTAATAAACCCCATTCTTGCGCAATGAACAAGATCCAAGGTGCTGGAATTGCCTAGGCATCGAGGATGTATTTACGTTATTTATTAACCTCTTGAGAGCAGTATGATGCCTGTCAAATTCTTTTCCAAATTAAGTTATGATCTGAATTTTTGTAAGACATATGTGACTTTTGTTCTGAGATTCGTTTGAGCCCGTTATGAAACCAACTTGGGCTATATGTTTATGTTAAGTATGAAGTTCATGAGCAAGTATGTTTTGATCAATATACACACTTTCTGAATACTCACTTAGTTCTGCAATTGAAACTCCTATCTTTACGCTTACTTTCACCTACTGAGTCCTCCGACTCATGCCTTTCTTTCCTCCACCCCCTTTCAGATTGAAGGTAAGTGCAATCTCAGCTACAGATTATTCACAACTCTGTTGGTGAAGAAGAAGAAGAACATAGCTTCTGTGACTCTTTAGAGATTTTGTTGTACTATTAAAGAACTAGAGAGAGAACGTTTGGCTTATGTAAATAATGGGTGTTAATACTTAGTTACTTTGTTGAGGTATAATACTTCCAAAGATGCCTTTGTGGAATGGTTTGCTAGTTTTGGGCACTACACAGATTTGTTTGCCCATAACGAAGTTTGTTAGTGTAACCCCTCTTCCGATCTAGAGCTATGTGATATGTATATATGTGTGTGTGTGCGGTCGGAGGAGGGTATTACATGGGCTATCCGACAGAAGACTTTTCTAGTCTAACATGCATTTATTGTATGCAGATCTATGATACACAACGATCGGACTTGCTACCAGTGACCTTGGAAATATGCATCAGTTGGAAGATCATCTTCTATTCCAAGGAGCCAGTAGGCACAAGAAAGAAGCCGTCAGACTCAAAGGGAAGGAGAGCAGAAGAAGAAGAAGAGTTCTAATGTCTATCATTCAATGGCTCTCTTCAGCTGCTCCATAAAAGGATGAAGGCTTTTGAAGATGTATAGATACACATCAAGGCTATAAGAAAATCCTTTCAAGTGTTTGTGTTCAAGCTTCATTCCTTCCTCCCTCTCTCTATGCAACATTGTAAATCTGGAGGAGAGATTGTGAGCTGAGAGTTGAACCTTTTAGTGTTCATCTTGTGTATCTCTCAGTAGGTTCTTCTTTTCCTAAGAAAGGCTTGTGTCCAGCTGTGAGACTATACACAGTGTTTCTCTTGAAGAGAAGACTTGTTGTGCAAGCAATCCCCTTGGTTAGAAGGGATAACCAGTTTGTGTCTGGTGGTGTTACCAGCTGGAGGTCTGTACTAGTGAGTTGCTTCTCAGCTCGTAAAAGAAGCATATGGCTGAGGTGAAATAGTGGGCTGCATTCTTTCCCGGAAAGAGAAGACGACCAACAGGGGTTGGGTATTATATATCCTTGGAGGGATTGTACGTCGATTAGTGAAATCTCAAGAGTTGCTTGGGGGCTAGACATAGCTCTTCCATTGGGAAGTACCGAACTAGGATAAATCCTTGGTGTCATTGTGTGTGATTGCTTCTGTGCCTTTAATTTTCATTACACACATTGTTTTTCACTAACCAAAAGTTTTCAGTGGTTGTTTTGCTATCAGATTTTAGTTTTATCCTATTCACCCCCCCCCCCCCCCCCCGCTAGATGCCTTGTTGTTGTAAGTGATACAAATAAGTGGTATCAGAGCCATGGTCTCTGTTAAAGCATGAATACCAACATCACCTTGGGTAAAGGTTTTTCCTAATGATGCAAAGTCGTTTGTTATGCCTACAACTCTTGTGTACATTTGAGTTATATTTTCATCATTTTGCATTCTGAATTGCTCATATTAAGCTACAAAAATATCGATTCTAGTTTCTTTCTTAACCTTATCAGTTCCTTCATGTGACGAACCACATCGTTCAAACCCGTTAACCTGGTAACGAGCCTGACACGACTCTGCCTCCCGCGAACGAGCCGAAGCTTCGCAAGGGATATTATTCACATATGTCGTAGAAATATAAAGGAAACAACTGAACAGAAACAAACTTTCCATTCCACAAATATTTACATGAGATTTACATAGCCAGTTTCTCAACTAAAACCATAAACCAGTACAACATGTTGGGTTGAGTGTGAATATAATTCATTTCTCTCACATTTTGATGATGACAAGTTGTGATTTTAATGCATAACCATTAAAACATGTAAAATACATCACCTGAAATTACAATATTCAAAAAGCATGTTTCCAAGCATATTTATCATTGATATTCATGATAATATATTTATCTAATGATTTATGTGTTATTTTCTCAGGAACAAACATTTTCTGCAAAGGTAGTGTCGACACAACCATCCCTGGTGTCGACACAATGGTTCAGAACAAATGCAAAAATGTGAAGAAAAGTCCATCTCAGGTCGACACGAGTCCAGAGCAGGTCGACACTAGAGACAGATTCCAGAGAAATATGTGAACAGATTGCCATCTCAGGTCGACACCAAATCAGGCAGTGTCGACACTAGATAGCCTTCCCAGAAGGCCAGTTTTGCTGTCTGGGACAGCAGGTCGACACCACCTCATCTCAGGTCGACACTAGAGACCTCTTCCAGGGAACTGTTTTGCCAGTCTGGGACAGTGTGTCGACACACCTCAAGGGCAAGTCGACACACTCCGGAATCTCTGTGACTTAAGATTCCTCCTGGACACGTGGCACCCTAGAGAGATGTCAGATCAACATTGGATCATGTGCCCACGTACCCAAGGGTATCTTTCGGATATTTAGGGTATAAATACCCTCTTAAGGGCACTCATCCAAGAGAATCTCTTTAGAGCCTCCAGAAACCTACAAGCGGCGGCAAGAGAGTCTCTCCTCCCTGTTTCGCTCCCTCTTGTGCTTCCACACCTCAATCACCCTTCTCCAAGCACAAGGATCGAAGATTGATCAACATGAAGCACTAGGATCAACTTCAAAGGAGCAGATCAAGTAGAAGCCAGCATTTGCGAAGCTCTCAAGGAAGATCCCACCATCAAAGTTGCAGAGCATCGACCAAGGGACTTCAAGTGATCAAGATTCTTCCAATTCGGCCTCTACAAGGGAGTTTTCTTGAAGAACAAGAATTGTCAACCTCGAGTCTTAAGTCTTTCTTGTTCTTCTGGCTATTCTAGAAATTATGCATAATCTGTTGCACCAACTTTCTTGAATTTGCCTTAATAGATCAGATCATTGCTAGAGGATCTGGATCTAGTTGTTTGTGTTCTAGCAAGTGGTTGTGAGCCTGTGTGCTTAGGTTTTTGAGTCGTCGTACTCAAGTTTTGTGGTTGAGCAGTCTTGCTCAGAGTCTAGAGTAGTCTTGCTCTAGGTAGTGTGTGAGTTGTCTAACTCATTTGTGGAGTTGTCAGGCTCTAGTGTGGGTTGTGTAACCCAGGTTGTTTAGTGGATCTTCACTGTGTGTGAGGGGTGGATGTAGGAGTCACAAGGTGTGATTTCTGAACCACCTAAAAATCTCTGTGCATTGGTCTGTTTGTGGTTTGATTTTTCTCTTCGTTAGATGAATGCATAGGAATGTTTGAATCCATATAATCAACTTGTTTACTCACTTAAATTGCTTAACTCACTTAATTCTCTTCAGATCTGTGAAATTTGCTTTCATCTAACTCTGATTCAAAGGACTTTCAAAGTTGGTTTTACCTTCGCATTAGTTGGCATAGATCTATTCAACCCCCCCTTCTAGATCTTGTCCACATCTTTTATCGATCCTTCAATTGGTATCAGAGCGGTTTACACTTGATCTGATCTGATCTAAGCAGTCTCTGAGTGTTCTGTGTTGCTTGTTTGCTTGATTGTTTGTTTTTCTGAGTGTTTCCTTCCTTGCACCATCTGTTTAATTAAATGGATTCCAGAGGATTCATAGCTGAGGGCCATTCCATAAATAGGCCACCATTCTTTAATGGAACGGACTATTCTTATTGGAAAAATAGAATGCAAGTGTTTCTAAGAGCCCAAAACTATGAAATCTGGAAAGTAGTGGAGGTAGGACCCTATGAAAACCAGGGAGAGGAAGATACCTGGACTAGGGAACAGATAAGAAGAGCTACATTGAATTATAGTGTCATGAACATGATTCAATGTGCTGTTCACCCAAAGAGTACTCAAAAATCTCAATGTGCAAATCTGCCAAAGAAATGTGGGATAAACTTGAGGTACTCTATGAGGGAACATCTCAGGTTAAAGAAACCAAGGCTAACATACTTGTCTCTGAATATGAGTTGTTATGATGAAATCTAATGAGACAATCTCTGAAATGTTTGCCAGGTTTATGATCATAGTCAATGGACTGAAGGCCTTAGGTAAGGACTATACGGATGCTGACTTGGTAAGAAAAATCATGCATTCTCTCTCTTCAATATGGCACACCAAGGCCACTGTCATTGAAGATTCTAAAGACTTGTCCAAAATTTCTTTGGATGAGTTGATAGGATCCTTAATGACATATGAAATTAATCTAAAGAGAAATGAGGAACACATAATCAAAACCAAGCCAGTAGCATTAAAGGCCTCATCTAGTAACAAGACAAAAACCAAGAGAAAACAAGTTCTGATGAGTCTGAGTCCAATGAGGATGAGCTTGCCCTCATGACCAGGCAATTCAGGAAATTCCTAAAATACAGAAAAGGAAAATTCTCAGGGAAAAAGAAATTCCCATCAGGTAAAAGAAATATTTCCTCTTCTAACGTTAACTCAAATAGGAATCAGAAATCTGATATTATGTCATTTGTTACAGGTGCAACAAGCCAGGACATATGAAGGGAGAATGTCCTGAGAACAAGAAGGAGAAGCACAAGAAAATTCACAAATTCAAGAAGCCGAAGGCCATGGTAGCCACTTGGTCTGATGAAGACTCAAGTGAAGAAGAAGAAGAAGAAAATCCTCAAGCTCTGGAAGTGAGGAGATATGCTTCATGGCAAATAGTTCGGATGGAAAGGTAAGCACTTCTTTTGAAGATTTTTCTGTTGAAGATTGGCAGGATGCTTATGCTGAATTAGTTGAAAAATATTCTGAAATGAGAAAAGAAATAAGCATCTCAAAAAGAAAATTGAAAACATTTATCATAACCAATCTTCAAACAAAAGAATTTGTGAACTAGAGAATGAAGTAACAGAATTAAATGAAGAAAAGAAAATCTTTTGAATCTGATTGATGAACTTAAGCTAGCTTCTCAAAAGGCCACCAATGAATTCAAAGACTTATCTGAAAAGCTGGAAAAAGAAAATCAAGATAAACAACAAAAGATTGAAGATATCAAAATTTTGGAAAACCAGCTAAGACAAAAAGATAAAGTCATTGAAACATTCACAAATGGCAAAGATAATTTGGAGGCCTTGTTGGGAACAAATATGAAATCAATCTCTCATGGACTAGGATTCAACAAACAAAAAACCAAGAAAGACAAATCTGGTGAGAAAAAGGATAAAGCACCCTTAATTAAATTTGTCAAGGTCCTAGTCTTGAAAACAGTGAAATCAAACAAAAATCAAGCAAAACACAAAAAAGTCCAAAAACTCAGAACAAAGACAAGGCAACCAGGTCGACACAATCTTCTGACAGGTCGACACCAGTCCACAAGAAGAAGGCTTCTGTGGGTAGTGTCGACACCAGTCCACAAGAAGAAGGCTTCTGTGGCTGTAGTGTCGACACCAGTCAAAGAGAGGTCGACCTGCTCAACAAACAACAAAATAAAATTCAAATAAAATTTTGAAAAATAAGAAAAAGTCAAAGGAAGTCATTCATGAAGAACCTTGGACTTCCAAGACAACTTATCAAGCTGATTGGAGCCAATGGTATAACAATCCATGTTGGTATCATCCTCAATTTTTCTATCCAAACTTTCTGATGTACCAACAAAATCCTTGGATTCCACCTCCTAATCTGAATTCTCATGCTCAAATGAAAAACACCCCTCCTACAAAAACTCTGGTGTTTTCATTCCTAAAGAAAAGAAGAAAATGAAAAAGTCAGAGAACACCAATGTCATAAAACCAAAATTAAAAACAAACCAAATTGGGTGAGAAAGATTTGATAATGTTGTCCAAACTTTCTGATGGTCCCAACTCTGTTTGGGTACCAAAATCTTCTCTCCACTAATTGTTTTGCAGGAAGGTCGTGCACCCAATTCAAATGTGTGGTTTCTTGACAGGGGTGTTCACGACATATGACTGGGGATAGAGCCAAATTTTCTTTCCTGCTAGAGAAGGAGGGAGGTTCAGTAACTTTTGGAGGTAAAAATAAAGGAAAGATCATTGGATCTGGAAAGGTTGGTCAAACTTCCTCAAACTCTGTTGATAGTGTTTTATTAGTTGATGGTCTTGATTACAATCTGCTAAGCATTAGCCAACTATGTGACAAAGGTCACAAAGTTGTGTTTGAATCTAATCTCTGTAAGATCATTGATTCATCAACTGATAAAATAAAATTTTGTGGAAAAAGGGAAAACAATGTTTACATGATCGACTTAATAAAAACTTCTCTGAAAATCTTTGTTTTGTTGCAAATAAAGATGAAATTGCATGGACTTGGCACAAAAGACTTGGCCATGCAAGTTTCAGAACATTGAATAAATTGTTAAGGCTGAATCTGGTTAAGGGTCTTCCTGAATCTTTTCAAATGTTGAAAATCAAGTTTGTGGGATCTGTGCCCAAGGAAAACAAACAAGGAAATCTTTTAAGACCTTCAATGAAGTACTCACATCTAGGCCACTAGAAATACTTCACATGGACCTTTTTGGCCCAACAAGAGTTCAAAGTCTAAGTGGCAAGAGATATGGGTTTGTAATCATTGATGATTTTACTAGATTTACTTGGGTTATCTTCTTGTCCCACAAAAGTGATACTTGCCTTGAATTCAGGAAATTCTGTACCACTGCCCTAACAAACTTTTCATATAAAATCAAAAATATTTTGACTGATCATGGGGGAGAATTTGAAAACCAATCCTTTTCTGATTTATGTGCTGAACTTCAAATTTTCCACAAGTTTTCTTCACCAAGAACTCCAGAACAAAATGGAGTTGTAAAAAAAAGAACAGAACTCTTGTGGAAATGGCTAGATCCATGCTCCTTGAGAGTAATTTGCCCAAATCCTTCTGGGCTGAAGCTGTAAACACAGCAAATCATATTCTCAATAGAGCATTGGTCAGACCAAAAATCAAGAAAAACCCCCTATGAATTATTGAAAAACAAAAAGCCAACTGTTTCCTATTTCAAAATCTTTGGGTGCAAATGTTATGTACACAACAATAATAAAGAAAATCTTGACAAGTTTGATGCTAAGAGTCAGGAAGCTATCTTCCTTGGCTATTCAGAAGTGTCAAGAGCTTTCAGAGTGTACATTCTCAAAAGCAAAACTGTTGAAGAGTCTCCTCATATTATATTTGATGAAAATTCCTTTTCCACTAACACTTCTAAATCTTGCAGGGAAAAACAAGATAGTGAAGAGGATGACTTCATTGTGGACTCTTCACCAACTGTTGAGGAGCTTGAAGACTGTGATGAGAATTGAACAACAATTCACCATCTTCAAGTGGATCAGGTAACATTGTTCCAGATTTAGATAACCTCAACAGGTAACTACTGATCATCGCATTTTGAGAGATCACCCATTGGATAATGTAGTTGGTAATTTGCATGATAGAGTTAGGACTAGATCATCTTTCTTGCTTGCAATTGAAGAAGACCCACTAGCTCTAATTTCCCAAATTGAACCAAAGTCAATTAATGAAGCTTTATCAAGCTCTGATTGGATAAATGCCATGCATGATGAACTTCATCAATTTGAAAGAAACCAAGTGTGGGAATTAGTACCTAGACCTAGTGACCAAACAGTCATTGGCACTAGATGGGTCTTCAGAAAAAACTGAATGAATCTGGTCATGTCATAAGAAATAAAGCTAGGCTAGTTGCAAAGGGTACAATCAAGAGTTTGGAATTGATTTGAAGAGTCATATGCCCTGTAGCTAGACTAGAAGCAGTTAGAATTTCCTTGCTTTTGCATCCTCCATGAAATTCAAAGTTTATCAAATGGATGTTAAAAATGCATTTTTAAATGGATATATCAAGGAAAATGTTTTGTTGAACAACCTCCTGGAATGTTTCAAGCTTCATAAGGCTCTATATGGTCTTAAACAAGCTCCAAGAGCTTGGTATGACCGTTTGAGTTCTTTTTTGCTTGAAAAAGGATACTCTAGAGGAACTGTTGATCAAACCTTGTTCACAAAAATAGTAAATAATCAAATAATTGTTGTCCAAATTTATGTTGATGACATAATATTTGGATCAACCAATAAAGGCCTGTGTAATGAATTCTCCACTCAAATGAAAAATGAATTGAAATGAGTTTAATGGGAGATCTAAATTTTTCTTGGGATTGCAGGTTAACCAAACTCATGAGGGGATCTTCATCAGTCAAACCAAGTATGTCAAAGAACTTCTGAAAGGTTTGACTTTCAGAACCTCAAGCATTCAAACACACCAATTGCTATTAATGCTAAGCTAGAAGAAGACTCAAATGGTAAGTCAGTAGACCAAAAGACCTACAGAGGTATGATTGGTTCTCTACTTTATCTTACAACTTCTAGACCTGATATTAGTTTAGTGTGTGTTTGTGTGCTAGATTTCAATCAAATCCTAAAGAAAGTCACATGCTAGCTGTTAAGAGAATTTTCAAATATCTTGTTGGAACATGTGATTTAGGAATTTGGTATCCTGCTAATTGCAAGTTAGATTTGATTGCCTATTGTGATGCTGATTATGCTGGTTGTAAATTAGATAGAAAAAGCACAAGTGGCTTGTGTTTGTACTTAGGTGGGTGCCTAATTCTTGGGCTTCTAAGAAGCAACATTCAGTTGCTCTGTCAACTGCAGAGGCTGAGTATATGTTGCTGGTAGGTGTGGAACCCAAATTCTTGGGTGAAACATCAACTTCTTGATTATAACCAAGACTTAGGTTGTGTTCCCATCCTTTGTGAAACACAAGTGCAATAAATCTGTCTAAAAATCCCATTCAGCATTCCAGAACCAAGCATATTGAAATTAGGCATCATTTCTTGAGAGATGAGGTAGCAAAGAAATCTTTTGAACTCCATTCATAGAAACTGAAAGGCAAATTGCTGACATTTTCACAAAACCCCTTCCTGACAGTAGATTCTCATCCTTAAGGAGAGAACTTGGTCTTTGTAAATGTCCATTGGGATTGGGTTGAGTGTTAGGCATCTTCTGAGGGGGAGTTCTTGGCATCATCATATTCATTTGCTTCCTTGATTCATATCATATCTCTCTCCACTTCACTTCTGTTTCTTTTTTCAATGAATTCTTCAACTCACATTGTGTTGAACTTCTTGGTATATCAAATGGTGATTTGAAGAAGGACAAGTTCTGCTTGTCTGGACACTTTCACTATGCGAGAGTATATGTCTCCGCCAAGTACCAAGAAATGAATATGCAATTATTGAGGGGGAGCCTTTGTTGTTCAAAGAGAATTATCTCTGATTCAAACTTGCATATCTTTATTTGATGAAAAGTGGTTGAAATTCTATCTCAGGGGAGCTAAAGAATTCATAGTATTTAGTTTGAAAAATTCAAAATTTCTTGCATTACATCAATTTCCTTGCATGATGTCCTCATTCAGGTGTCTAGAGTCTCAAAATGATCCTTTGAGTGATCTACTACATTCATTTGCCAACTCTCACCTATATTCTTCAAAACAATAGAAATTCAGATTTCTTTCAAAGACTGAAGGATAATGCGTGCATTAAATCTAAACATGTTTTTGTTTGCAATTGATGTTGGATATAGATGATATCTTTTTTGTCAAAAAATCTCCAAAATTTGTCAATTCAACAGAGCAATGACACATGTCCTGAGAAACTGCACACCTTCACAATGAATGAAGTGCCATGTATGTCATGAGGCACTAATTCTATCTCTATTCAAAGGGGATTAAAATTAAAAAAAAATGAAAATCAAAATAAATATGTTCTATTCCTTTTGGTGATGACTGAGTAACTGGAAATATTGGCGTCTAAAAATATATATTTCATGTCAAAAGGTCATCATTTACCCCTTTGAGACTTGATAATGGATAAATCTTTAGTATCCAAGGACTATAGTGTGTGAAAAGCATTAGTTCTTGAGTGAACAAGACATATCTCATTTGATAGTTTGTTTCAAAAACAAAATGTGTATATCTTTGGAGAATTGTTTTAAAAGAATCACTCTTGTCCATCATCAAGTTGTTCTTAAACATTGTTTACTTTCAACACACTTGACTTCTGTCTAAAAAGATTTTTTTTATCTCTTTGGAATTGAAGAATATGGTAGTGTGTAGTTGATTGTTAAATGTTTTATATCCCTCAAACTATCATTTAATGACTCAAGTCACTGAATGCTCATATCCTGTTGGATATTGTGTAAAACTTGAATAGTGTTGAATTTTTGCAAAATTTAACAAATGAATTTTTTAGTCTCTTAAATATCCTTGAAATGATCATTCCACCCATTGATTATCATTATAAAGATGTCCCAAAAGTCACATAATTTTTCCCTACTCAAAATCTAAAATTTTCATCAGGCCAGGTCGACACTACCCCATCTAGTGTCGACACACTTTGAGTCAGGTCGACACTAACCTCCTCTAGTGTCGACACTGACCGCTGCCAGACTCCTTTTCACCGTGGGGCCGGTTAAGGCTTTGATGTACCTGCGGGGTAACACACCTTAAAAACCCCTTTTCTTCTCCAGGTCGACCCGACGGTCTGGTTATTCCTGGTTTCCGGCAAGGGTTTTGAACTCTCTTCGTCTCCTCTCTCCTCCATACCATCTCCATCCGTCGTCTCTCATTCCTCTCTCTCCATCTTCCCCGATTCCACTCTGCTTCCATGGCACCCAAGCAGCTTCCTCGCCGTGGAGCCAAATCAAGGGCTTCGGCACGGCCAACTCCGCCAGATGATGTTCATCCCTCTGAGAGGAGAACCAAGCGTCGCCATGATCCTGCAGAGCAGCCAGGATCTTCATCTGCTAAGAGAGGTAGGGCATCCTCCTCTGGTCGAGGTCGAGGGTCTATGTACCCTAGGAGGAAAACCCTGGTCTCTTCTCCTGACGTTTCTGAGAAGTCCACATCCTCATCATCATCCTCATCCTCATCCTCATCCTCATCATCTAGGGCTGCCAATGGATATCCGATTTCCGACTTTCCGATCCGTTTCCGACCTTTCCGTATCCGTTTTTCTGTTTTCGATTATTTTCCGATTTTCCGTTTCCGTTTCCGATAAGATATATTTTGTATTTTATTTACAAAATATATACTCTTAAAATCTTATTTCTTAATATTAAAAAACTTTAGACTAAGTTTTTAGCTTCTCTTTAATTTGTAAATAGAATATAATTAACTTATCTCTCTCGTAGTATGTATTATACATATTATTATCAAAGACATCTCTTTTACCATTGCTTCTAATACTATATACATCTATCATTTGATCGTACAAAATGTTTCCGATTAGTTTCCATTTCCGACCCATTTCCGATTTTCTTATAGGAAATGGATGCGGAAAGTACCATTTCCGATTCCGACTCCGACCCGTTGGCAGCCCTATCATCATCAGAGTCCTCCCAGCCCTCTAGGAGACCTCCTTCCAAACCCCTAAGTGCCGGGAAGACCATCTTGAAACCCAGGGCAGTGGATTTGGATGACAGTGAACTCATTGCTGCATTTCCCGAAGTCTTGGACTTTTTCAAATTCCAGTCTTGGCAATCTTTCATATCAGAATTTCGTATCATTTACCCTAGACTTGTCCAAGAATTCTATCAGAATTTGGAATGTACAGATGAAGGGTACATGTCAAAGGTTAAGGGAATTGTCATAGACATGCCAACAGACATAGCAGCCTATATTTTCAAGATTCCTGATGAAGGAGAAGACTACCATCACTTTGAATTCAACCTTCATGAAGCCTATTCCATAATGACGGGTTTGCCTGCAGATGAGACTGATATTAAGCAAACCCATGTCACAAAATTCAATACCAACACCTTTCCTCCTGTGTTGAGGCTTACTCATCACATGCTCACTACCATCATCACACCTCAAGGTGGTAGGAGAGATAGGCTAACAGACATCCAAAGGTTTGTCATTTTCTGTATGAGCAAGAACCTGAAGATAAACCTTCATATAATCATGTACCAGATCATCTCTGAGACCACCAGGGCAGATTTGAAAAGATCACTTCCATATGCAGCCCATTTGACTGCAGTCTTCAAGCACTTTGGTGTGCCTCTAGAGAATGAAAAATTTGAGAAAATCCCTAAGTCCAACATTTACTGCTTTAAGCATGTGCAGAAATTCATGGGATTTAGAATTGTTGGTGATCAAGTGAGAAGAGGGCCAGCTGCAGTAGAGGCCCCTGTAGTCCAAGAGGATCAGCCTCAAATGCAAGAGGAACAGCCTGCAATGCAAGAGGACCAGCCTCAAATGCAAGAGGACCAGCCTCAAGTGCATGAGGACCAGCCTCAAATGCAAGAGGACCAGCCTCCCATCAATGAGGATCAGCCTCCTATGGCAGCTCAAGCTAATGACCCAATTATTGCCCCTCATTCACCTCATCTTCAGCCTTCCTCCTCCATGAACTTTGACACTGAAATACCATCTTTTTCTCCACAACATCCAGTTCATGCATCCTCATCCTTTGGTGGACCTTCTGTTCCACCAGAGTTGCTCACTTTCCTAAATGACAAATTTGACACCTTGAACAACTCTATTCAGACCATGTCATCAAATTTTGAGTTGAGGATTCAGAGATTGGAGAACACAGTATCTGCTAAATTCATTGAGCAAAAGGCAGCCTCAGACTATGCTGCCCAAAGGTTCAACAGATTGATTGGGACAATGGGAGATGCTTCGATTGAGCTGAAGGAGCACCAAAAAACATTGGAAACTGTTCTTCAGGGAATTTTGGCAAATTCCCAAGCTGATGTATTCAACACCAAGCAGACACTATCTGAGATAAGCAAAACAAGACTATCATTTGCACATCTAGTGGATGACTTGGAGAATATGAAGAATCTATCTGCTCACATAGATGAAGAAATGTCTGCACTCAAGCAAGAATTCAAAGTATTGAATAGGCCTGGTTGGTCAACTGATTCATCTTCCTCTTCACAGCCAAGGTCAAATGAGTTAAGTGCACTTCAAGCTTCAATGTCAGAAAATTCAGAGAGAATGGAGAATCTTTTGCACACAAGACTCTCAACTATCCAAGCCCAAATGAAGTCTAGTCTAACTTCAATGCAAAAGAGGCTAACGGATATTGAGACTATTTTGTTACCCATTCCTCCTCCTCCTCCTCCTCAGTAATGTAACTTCTTTTGATAATGTCAAAGGGGGAGAAGTTTGTTTGAAATTGTAATGTTCACATCTTGAATGAAATGAAATTAATAGAAATTTATATTCCTATCTATGTGCCCTGAATGTGATTGCAAATCTTTTGAATGAATTTGAATGTGATGAATGCTTGTCAAGCTGCTTGACCTGTGTATTTCAAATGTGTACAAATCTCAATGTCACTAAAAAATGTTCAAAGGTCCTTGACAAGTACAAATAAAAGAAAATGAAAATGCTTGAAATCACATCTCATTGAAATCTTCCAATTCCAAATGAACTTAATGTTGCCATCATCAAAAAGGGGGAGATTGTTGGGTTGAGTGTGAATATAATTCATTTCTCCTCACATTTTGATGATGACAAGTTGTGATTTTAATGCATAACCATTGGAACATGTAAAATACATCACCTGAAATTACAATATTCAAAAAGCATGTTTCCAAGCACATTTATCATTGATATTCATGATAATATATTTATCTAATGATTTATGTGTTTATTTTCTCAGGAACAAACATTTTCTGCAAAGGTAGTGTCGACACAACCATCCCTGGTGTCGACACAATGGTTCAGAACAAAGGCAGAAATGTGAAGAAAAGTCCATCTCAGGTCGACACGAGTCCAGAGCAGGTCGACACTAGAGACAGATTCCAGAGAAATATGTGAACATATTGCCATCTCAGGTCGACACCAAATCAGGCAGTGTCGACACTAGATAGCCTTCCCAGAAGGCCAGTTTTGCTGTCTGGGACAGCAGGTCGACACCACCTCATCTCAGGTCGACACTAGAGACCTCTTCCAGGGAACTGTTTTTCCAGTCTGGGATAGTGTGTCGACACACCACAAGGGCAGGTCGACACACTCCGGAATCTCTGTGACTTAAGATTCTCCTGGACACGTGACACCCTAGGGAGATGTCAGATCAACATTGGATCATGTGCCCACGTACCTCAAGGGTATCTTTCGGATATTTAGGGTATAAATACCCTCCTTAAGGGCACTCATCCCAAGAGAATCTCTTTAGAGCCTCCAGAAACCTGCAAGCGGCGGCAAGAGAGTCTCTCCTCCCTGTTTCGCTCCTCTTGTGCTTCCACACCTCAATTCACCCTTCTCCAAGCACAAGGATCGAAGATTGATCAACATGAAGCACTAGGATCAACTTCAAAAGGAGCAGATCAAGTAGAAGCCAGCATTTGCGAAGCTCTCAAGGAAGATCCCACCATCAAAGTTGCAGAGCATCGACCAAGGGACTTCAAGTGATCAAGATTCTTCCAATTCGGCCTCTACAAGGGAGTTTTTCTTGAAGAACAAGAATTGTCAACCTCGAGTCTTAAGTCTTTCTTGTTTCTTCTTGGCTATTCTAGAAATTATGCATAATCTGTTGCACCAACTTTCTTGAATTGGCCTTAATAGATCAGATCATTGCTAGAGGATCTGGATCTAGTTGTTTGTGTTCTAGCAAGTGGTTGTGAGCCTGTGTGCTCAGGTTTTGAGTCGTCGTACTCAAGTTGTGTGGTTGAGCAGTCTTGCTCAGAGTCTAGAGTAGTCTTGCTCTAGGTAGTGTGTGAGTTGTCTAACTCTTTGTGGAGTTGTCAGGCTCTAGTGTGGGTTGTGTAACCCAGGTTGTTTAGTGGATCCTCACTGTGTGTGAGGGGTGGATGTAGGAGTCACAAGGTGTGATTTCCGAACCACCTAAAAATCTTTGTGCATTGGTCTGTTTGTGGTTTGATTTTTCTCTTCGTTAGATGAATGCATAGGAACGTTTGAATCCATATAATCAACTTGTTTACTCACTTAAATTGCTTAACTCACTTAATTCTCTTCAGATCTGTGAAATCTGCTTTCATTCTAACTCTGATTCAAAGGACTTTCAAAATTGGTTTTAGCTTCCACATTAGTTGGCATAGATCTATTCAACCCCCCTTCTAGATCTTGTCCACATCTTTTATCGATCCTTCACAACAGAATCTGGGGCATACCCCGACGTGTACAGAGAGAGAAAATTACACTGTTGGTGGTGGTGCAGACCCTGCTCCGCTACGGTGCGGCCCGAAACTTGAAGACGGTTGGGAAACCTCCTTCTCTCCCCCACCTAAAAGGAGTAGGGGGGGTGAGCCTCACTAGTCACTGGCTCAGTAGGGAAACTCCCCCAAAGAAACCGAGCAAACCACAACTCAAGTAATTAAGCAGGAAGCTATACTATAGCAATTTATAGAATTATTTAAGCAGGATATTAAAGCTGTAACTTACTTACCGCATGCTGACCTCGAGCTTGATTTTAATAAATAAACAGAAAACCCAAACAGGTGTACGAGCTAAAGTAGGTAAATGCCAAACTCGGGTCGCGTAGCCTGGCTCGCGACACTAGCAACCAACCTGGACAAACACACAGGTCTACCTCTCAGTCTCGCAGCCACGGACGAAAGGTCCAGTTGCCACTCCACTAAACCAAACAAGAACTGTGGAGACCAACCAAACCACCACACCTACAGGTCACACCCTGCAGGCCCATGCCTGACATCTTTAGGGACTCTAGCCTAAACTCCCTAAAGTGAGGCACTGGAAACAGGACTAGCTGGGGTCCAGTACGTCTACTGGTGTCCGTCCCCCCAACTACGAGCGCGCTACAAGTGACTAAACAACAAACTCTCACAAGTCGTTGTCCCTGCCGTCTTTCCCTCAGTCGGACGACAACTCTCCTCGAGAGTGAGGGTGTCCAGGAAGACGACAAGACCCTGACGGTACCACTGTACCGGGACAAACCCCGAGCACACCCACGTGCCTGGCTCACCTCAGAACCTGGGGCTCCCAACTGTAGAGGTAACCACGGAAGGCGCAACACTACCTGCCATGCACACGGAAACTCATGCACGCTACGCAAACCACGTGAACACACACGGGTCGCTGAAACCAGTCACACACACAACCAGGTGAGCCTGCATCTCACCATGTGAACAGCACTTCCGAGGAGCGCAACACGTGCCAAAGCACCATAAACCGCCTCTACACACATCGGTTAACCATGCCAAGCATCGGTTAAACAGTAACGGATACATACATTAACATTTATACGCAAGTAGCAACCCACGGCTGTGATCGCAACAGGGGCTTGGGTCGCGATCAGGTCGCGACACCCCGACATGTCGCCATCGTAAACACGAACGCGACGTGTCGTCCTGTCGCGATCTGATCGCGACAGGGGAGACCGTCGCCTTCACAGGCAAAAAACCCTATTCGGGTCCCCTTCGCCAGAAAACCTTAAAAATCCTGCCAAACATGATTTCTAATCCATTTTTCAAGCTCTTTGTGATGTCCTAGCATGCCATCTACGGTTCTTAAAGCTGTAAACACTTCACACGGCATACACACAGAGATTCCATGAATGAAAAGGGTAGAATGTCCCTACATTGTTGAAGAACACAAAAACGAGCGATAACCCGACGTTCCTCCTGCTCCACACACGATCCTCGCGGCGAGAACACGACTAACCGAAGCCCACGAGCTCGAATCGCCCAGAATCCCTCGAGCAAAACCTCCCCTGGCCGAGCAGAGCTTGTGAAAGCTCTATTTTGCCAGGGTTTCTTAAAAACGCAGCTCGGTTGGGAACGCGACGTATCGCTACGTCGCGACCAAGTCGCAACGTGTCTACCCGTCGCGATCCTCCTGTCGACGTCAGCACACCCGTCCCGCGCGTGACACGCGGCGCGCATGCAGACGACGAGCCAACACAACGGCAACCAGAACACAACGTCCCCGGGTGTCGCGATGAGAATGCGACGTGCCCCTCTGTCACGTTCAAAGATAGAGATCAAACCTGCATTTTGGGCCAACCAGCCGGCCCACAACGCCTCGAAAACCTGTGTAAGCACCTGCTACACACAACATAGGCCACACATTGGCCATCACAAATGATATAAGATGATCCAAACAGTCGATATGCTACATTACTATTACCTAAAATAAATTTCATCCTCAAAATTTAAAGCGGAACCCGATATCAAAAATTTTCTTCTAAAATTAACTGGGTACTATCACCTAAAAGAATTAAAATCAAACAAGTATGGATACGTCTTCATCATTTCCTCTGCTAGTTCCCAAGTATCCTCACCGCCTTGCCTGTTTTCCCATCTAACTTTCACTAAATCAATATTCTTATTTCTGAGTTTTGGGTTCTGCGGCCTGTGATCTGTACTGGATATTCTAGCATAGTCATATCTGGCTTTAATTCACTCATCTGATAACTAATCACTTGTGATGGATCTTCAATGTACTTTCTGAGCATAGAAACATGGAATACATTATGGACATCTGTGGAGTCTGCTGGCAGATCTAACCTGTAAGCTGTTTCGCCCAATCTTTCTATTATCTGGAACGGACCTACATATCTGGGGCTCAACTTGCTTCGCTTGCTGAATCTAAATACACCTTTAGTAGGAGAAACTTTCAAAAATACATAATCTCCTACTTCAAACTGCAATGGCCTGCGTCTGTTATCAGCATAACTCTTCTGTCGACTCTGTGCTATCTGAAGTTTTTCTTTAATAAATTTAACTGTTTCTGCACATTATCTGATTAACTCCGGACCCATAACCTGTCTCTCTCCTACCTCATGCCAATTCAATGGTGTCCTGCATAGTCTGCCATATAATGCCTCATAAGGTGCCATTCCAATACTTGCTTGATAACTGTTATTATATGCAAATTCAACCATACTCAAATGACGTTCTCATATTCCTCCCCAAACCAAGCAACATGCTCTCAACATGTCTTCTATTGTCTGGATGGTCCTTTCTGTCTGTCCATCTGTCTGCGGATGATATGCAGAACTATATCTTAATTCAGTGCCAATTACCCTCTGCAAACTTCTCCAAAAGCCTGAGGTGAATCTTGGATCTCGATCTAAAACAATAGTAACTGGAATTCCAGGTAATGGTATTATTCTTTCCACATATAATTTGGCTAACCTGTCCACTGACCATGACATATTAACTGATAACAGTCTGCAAACTTTAGTCAGTCTATCAACAAAAACCCAAATGCCATTGTGACCTGATGAGCTGGGCAAACCCACTATAAAATCCATAGCTATATCATCCCATTTCCATTGTGGTATGGGCAAAGGTTGCAACAAACCTCCTGGTCGCTGATGTTCTGCTTTTACTTGCTGACAGACGGCACATCTTGCTATAAATTCTGCAATTTCTCTTTTCATGTTTGGCCACCAGAAAAGACCCTTCATTCCCTGATACATCTTAGTAATGCCTGGATGGATAGTATATCTTGATCTATGGGTCTCCTCTAACACTTTCTGTCTAATTTATGCATCAGCTAGAACATACACTCGGCCTTTTAATCTGACTACATTATCATGGCCCAAAGTTACCTCTTCCATTCTTAGAATATCTGTCAAATTCTCATCTGCTTTCTGGGCTTCAACTATCTGTCTGTAAAGAGAAGGTTCAACTGCACTATTCGCCAACACTGCTCTCTGCTGACTATTTGTCACATATAAAGAATTATCTGCTATCTCTTCATATAATTTCCATTATCTGATCATAAGTTGATTCATAACAGCTTTTCTGCTCAGTGCATCTGCCACAACATTTGCTTTACCCGGATGGTATCCTAAACTGAAGTCATAATCTTTCAAATATTCCATCCATCTGCGTTGCCTTAAATTCAAATCTTTTTGTGAGAATATATATTTCAAGCTCTTATGATCTATAAATATTTCAAATCTTTCTCCATATAAATAATGCCGCCAGATCTTCAAAGCAAATACTACCGCTGCCAATTCTAAATCATGAGTCGGGTAATTTTCTTCATGTTTCTTTAATTGCCTGGAAGCATAAGCAACCACTTTTCCATGCTGCATTAATACTGCCCCTAATCCTCTTCTGGATGCATCTGTATATATCATAAAACCACCACTTCCTGAAGGAATTTCTAATATTGGTGCTGTAGTAAGCCTCTTTTTCAATTCAGCAAAGCTGCGCCTGCACTTAGAAGACCACACAAAAGAAACTCCCTTCCTGGTCAACTTGGTCATTGGGTCTGCTATTTTAGAGAAATCTTGAATAAATCTTCTATAATAACCTGCAAGACCTAAAAAGCATTTGATCTCTGATACTTTTTTTGGCTCTGCCCACTTCAACACTGCTTCCACTTTCGCTGAATCCACTGCAACTCCTTCACCAGAAATCACATGACCCAAAAACTGTATTTCTTTCAGCCAGAATTCACACTTACTGAACTTAGCATACAGTTGATGCTCTCTCAATGCATGCAAGGTGATTCTTAAATGGGCTGCATGCTCCTCTTCTGATGCTGAATATATCAAGATGTCATCGATAAAAACTACTATAAATTGATCCAGATATGGATGAAATATTCTATTCATCAAGTTCATAAATGCTGTCGGCGCATTAGTCAACCCAAATGGCATTACTACAAATTCATAATGTCCATACCTGGTCCTGAAAGCTGACTTTTCAATGTCTTCCTCCTTAATTCTTAACTGATGATACCCTGATCTTAAATCAATCTTGGAGAACACCTTTGCTGACTGAAGTTGATCAAACAAATCATCTATTCTTGGTAGCGGATACTTGTTCTTGATGGTAACCTTATTCAACTGCCGGTAATCTATACACATCCTCAGACTACCATCCTTCTTTCTAACAAATAGCACTGACGGACCCACAGTGAGTGACTTGGCCTGATAAAACCTTTCTCTAATAACTCCTGCAACTGCTTCTTTAACTATTTTAATTCTGCTAGTGCCATCCTGTATAGTGCCTTTGATATCGGCATACTGCTGTAATCACAGGGATTGTACCCCCCTCAACACAAACATGAATACCAAATATGATAGCATGGAAAATAGGATGTGATCGCCACCTAGAGAGTTGCCTAATGAGAAGAGAAATGTCTGGGCTAACTACTCTAGGAAAAGGAGAGAGAATGGGGGTGTACCTTATGTCGCGGTCGTCATGGTTGCCGCGACGGTGCTGATATCGCGTCACCCTTAGCTGACGAGTCTCTTGTCGCGTCACCCTACACCGTCGCGTTCTCTTCTGTGTGGGAGATGATGGATGGGACCTCCTTCCTGCCCTCCGGCCGGACAGAGGACAAGAGCCGCTCGTGGATCTTCGCTTGGGTGCCTGCCAAAACAACAAAAACAAGAAATAAAACCCTGTCAGACTATGTTAAGTGTAGTAGCTATTCTTAAATGGAAGAAAGATATGGAGCATAGAGGGAACGGACCTGGGGGGTGGTTTTTAAACCCCTTGGGTAGTAGGAAAATGTGGGGAGGAATATGCATGGAGAGAAATCATGGAAGAGGAGAAGGAGGAATCCTAACTCATGCACACATGTGTAAAAATGTGGAAAAGAAAGTAAAAATCAAAACTAAACAGATACTGCCCCATTTGATGTGATTCCAGTTGGAAGTCGGAGAGGAGGATGTCGTGAACAACTTTCATGAAGACATCTTGAAGAGATTTGGCCTGGTTTGGGCTGTGGAAGAGACGATAATCCCGCATGTGCAGATCTCAATATGAGAGAGAAAGTGAAGATCAATCTACTGTAACTTTTCGCACAAGCTACCAATTGACGTGATTCCACTTCGAGGTTGAAGAGGGCTCTGTGGAGAGTAACTTTGATGAAGAAACCTCGAAGAGATCTGACCTGGTTAGATCTCCACAAGACGTGCAAGCACTGCTTGTCCTGGAGGCGATATGAGAGAGAAAGAGGAGAGAGAAAGAAGGAAAAACGGGAAGAACAGCTCCTCCTCTGCCTTGGGGACGATGGGACCTCGTGAGCAGAGCCTCCAGGGACCTCTCCTCGTAGTGGTAGCCTTTCTCTATCCCCTAAAAAGTCCTAGGATGTGTTTTAGATAGAGATAGAGTCCAATCCGAGTTAGAGAGAGCGTCCAAGTTGTGGGAGAGTTCTAGAGTCTATCTAGAGTTTGGATCGGCTTGGGGGCTCCCTAGGGATGAGGATAGGAGGTTTAGGTCGTAACCCAACTCAAAGGGACTTTAGATAGGCTCTAGGATGGAGAGAGAGGCCGAAAATTACGTAAAAATGTGTTTACGTGTATGGCGCTGTTGCGTCAGATCGTGGGGCCGCGTTCTTGTCGCGTCCATGCACCAGGCCGCGTCACTAGGGGCAGTGCGCGTAGGTCCCACGAAAAGGGCCATAACTCTCTCTACAGATATCGGATTGATGCGCCGTTTGTTGAGTTGGATTCTAGACTCAGAGGGCTACAAAATGATAGTATGATATGCCAAATTGGGATTATAAATGAGGACGTTATGAGCTCTCAAAGTGAAGGCATATTCAGAAGATTGGGCAGATTGCACAGTTTTGATATTTCAAGCGGTGTTTGGCCATGGGCTTGAGAATGGGCTTGAAGTTGAGGGTGAATGGGCTCATGATGGGCCAGAGAAGGACTCCAAAGTGATGATCAATTTGGGACATCAATGATATGGACAAGAAATGTGCTCAACTTATAGGCCGAAAACGGGTGTCTACAACTGCCTGGTTCTAACTCAATAGTGAAATCTACCTCTCTGCGCGGCGCTAGCCCCAGAAAATCTTCTGGGAATACATCTATAAATTCTCTAACCACTGGCACAGACTCTATGGATTTATTTGACTCAACCAGACTCACAGAAGCAAGATACGCTACACATCCTACATTAATTAATTTTCTAGCCCTGAGCGCAGAAATGATAAACTTAGGAGAATAGAAGGGCATACCTTGAAATTCAAAAGCTGTTCCATCAGGTCTACAAAACCTGACCCTCTTCTTTCTACAGTCTACCAGAGCACCATAAGCCTCTAACCAATCCATACCGAGAATCAAATCAAACTCATTTAAAGACAAAGCATACAACTTTGCCGGCAACTGATTTCCATGAATCATAATTGGAACCTCATCTAAATAACAGGAAGTAAGCATAAAATCACCGGTAGGAACCTCAACCACCAATTCACACTGCCTTTCTTCTATAGGATGAGCCAGACTATCCAAGAAATCTTCAGAAATAAATGAATGAGAAGCACCCGGATCAATTAATATTCTAGCTGAGAAATCAAACATTGGTAATATACCTTCAATGAGATTTGATGCTTCTGCCTGCGCCCTGGTGATTGCCATCATCCGACCTCGACCTCCTCTCTGATAAGGGGTTCCTCTACCTCTCTCTACTGACGGCTGATATGTCTGCTGCTGCTGCTGAGTCTCTCTACCATATCCATAACCTCGAGATGGACAATCCCTGGCATAATGTCCTGGCTGACCACAAGCATAACATATAACCTCCCGAAAAGTTGCGGGTTGACCTGCGGTACTCTGCTGGGACTCCTCTGGAACTTGCGGCCTGTAGCCACGCCCCTACTGAAAACCACCTTGCTGGAAACCCTGTTGCCTGCCTCTGCCTCGTCCTCCTCCTTGGAAGAATTTCTTGATCTGCTTGCCCCTGTTGGGTTCACATTCTAAATAATAAATACAACATGTTTTTGATGATGAACAATGTAAACAAATGTGAACAATGTGAATTGAGTTTAATGCATGAGATCTTCATACAAATGACTTGTCACAATAACTTGGTACAATGCTTGATTATATATGTTCATAATATCTCACTAACTATGTTTACTAATGTAGGAGATATACTATGCAAGTCATGTGCCAACAACAAGTATGAAAGATCAAGAAAAGTCAAAAGACAGTGTACCTATCGACAGCCATCAAGACCCTGTCGACAGATACCAATAGTCAGCAACATACATGTTCTGGAAAACAAGCCTTGTCGACAGCAACAAAGCCTCCTGTTGACAGAAGCATACAGTCAGAAAATCACAGTTCTAGAAAACATGTGCCTGTCGACAACACCAAGGCACCTGTCGACAGATGCACACAATGAGAGCTTCAACAGAACTTCCAGACTTCTGGAACTTGGCACACTGTTGATCCCTGTCGACAGCAGGTGTATGACCTGTCGACAGACGTACAGAAGCTTCATATACGGGAAGTTTGAAAGTTACCGAACTTGGTGTTTCCTTCTACCACGTCTCTCCATATGTAAACACCAATATATAAACATCCTTTTGAAGCAAATCTCGTACACAAGCAGCATCCAAGCAAAAACCCTAAAGAGTTCTCAAGAGAAGTCTTGTTCTGCTGCTCTGCTTCAACCTACCGCCCAGAACCAAGAAGAGAAGTCTCTCCAGCGGAGGTGAAGCCTGAACATCGTGGATTCAAGTGTCTCCATCAACTTGTGATCATCAAGACGAAGCTTGAAGTCCAGCCAGACGTTTACCAGAAGAGTTTATAAATTTGGATTTGTTCTTCAACTCTCAAACTCTTCTCTGTTTCTACTTTTTCATATCTGTGTGTGTGTGTTGTGTTTCAAGCAGTCCTTGTGCTTGATACACGTGTGTGGGTGTTGATCTGATCGTGGTTGCACATCAGATAACACGTGTGTGTGAGTTGTAGTTTGTGAACTAGCTCATAAGAAGATTGTTCTGCGTGTGTGTGTGGCCCGTGGATGTAGGATACATGAGTTGTGTACTCCGAACCACGTAAATCTGCGTGTCTCGTGGTTTGAACACTTTTACGCTAGATGTTTGGTAGGCACGGCGTCTATACACACGTATTGTAGTTTGCTATCTATATGTCATCAAGTCACACACATCCACACATAGCTTAGAGTTTAATATTGTTTTGATAATCTGTGTTTTAAAGAAAAGAAGGTGATAAACATTTTTAATCGGTAGTAATCTATTCAACCCCCCTTCTAGATTACCATATAGGGAATTCCACAACCCTTGAATTGGTATCAGAGCCGAGTTTCTCCGATTTACTACTTTACTTATTTGATCTTACGATCAGGAGATTCACGGTCTAATGGAGTCTAACAAGGGGTATATGGCCAAGGGACACTCAGTGACCCGGCCACCCTTCTTTGATGGCACTGACTATCCGTATTGGAAAAATCAGATGCTGGTGTTTCTACGAGCGCAAAATTTCGAACTATAGAAAATAGTCAGAAAAGGAGCATACGAATTGCCTTAGTACGAGGATACCTGGACTAAGGATCAGATCGCCAAGGGGACACTCACTTGGAGCGCCCTCAACATGATGCAGTGCACAGTCCACCCAAATGAGTACTCAAGAGTCTCCACATGCACCTCAGCAAAGGAGATGTGGGACAAGCTTGAGCTGATCTATGAAGGTACGTCTGAGGTAAGAGAATCAAAGGTAAGCATGTTGGTTTCAGAATATGAAATGTTCAAAATGAATAATGATGAAACCATCTCTGACATGTTTGCTAGATTCATGATAATTATAAATGGATTGAAAGGTCTTAAAAAAGAATACTCAGAGAGTGACTTGGTGAGAAAGATACTTCGGTCTCTTCCATCCTCATAGAACACCAAAGCCACTGTCATTGAGGATTCCAAAGACCTCTCAAAAATGAAAGTAGATGAATTGATTGGTTCTCTGATGACTTATGAACTGAATGTCAAAAGAAAGGAATCTGAAGAAAATCCTAGGAAGTCACTTGCTTTGAAGGCTTCCAGGAAGAGTTCTTCAGCTTCCAAAAAGGAGATAATTCAGGAAAGTGATGTGACTGAATCGTCTAGTGAGAGTGAAAATGACGAAATGGCTATGCTCACTAGACAATTCAAAAAATTCCTGAAATACAAGAGGAGAGGTACATGTAACTCTAAACCTTTCCAAAAGAAAGACTTTGCTAATAAATTTGATACTAACAAAAAGTCTGAGATTGTCTGTTATGAGTGCAAGAAGCAAGGGCACATGAGAGGAGAGTGCCCCGAGCTCAAAAAGAAGCTGAAAAAGGACAAATTCACTTTCAAGAAGGCCAAGGCAATGGTGGCCACTTGGAGTGATGAAGATGAAGACGAGAACGGTCAAGCTACCTCCGGAGATGATGAAGTCCACTGTCTCATGGCAAGAAGTGATGACTCAAATGAGGTAAATTCTTCCTTTGAAAGCTATTCAGTTGATGAATGGGAAGAAGCTTATACTGTCTTATTTGAAAAGTTCTATGAATTTAAGTCTGAAAACAAAGCACTCAAGAAGAAAATCACTTCCCTTGTTCATGAAACTAGCAATAATGAAGAAATTGAATCCTTGAATAAGGTGATTGAAATGATGAAGCTTGATGAACAAACACACAGTGAAGAAACGGATAGCATGAAACTTAAACTTCAAGAAGTTCAAAAGGAAAGAGATGATCTAATGAACTCTCTTGAAAATCTTCAAAAAGAGCATGAAAAGCTAAAGGAGAAATTGGAAAAAGCTGAAAAAGACATAAAAGGTAAGTCTAAAATTTATCTAGTTTTGTCAAAAGTAAACAGAATCTGGATGCAATTTTAGGTTCAAATGTTTTGTTGCAAGACATGGGATTGGGTTTCAAAATGCAAGGCCAAAGGAAATTGGCAAAAATCTGTTAACAAATTTCATTGATTCCAGCCCAAGTTCAAGTAAACAAACCCCTTTAAAGAATAAGAAAAATCCTTCAAAGGGTAAGAAACAAAAATCTAAAATGATCAGGGTTGTTCCTAGTCAATCTAAGGAATTTGCAACAAGCCCAAGACAGGACAGACAGCAACCTCCTAAAGCTAAACTAACAAGGCAACAAAAGGGTAAAATGCCTATGCATACTCCTAAAAAGGTAAAGCCCACTGTTGTTCAAAAATCATCATCATGCAAAATATGTAAAAAGGTTGGGCACAATGAAAAACAATGCTGGAATAGCCCAAACCAAATTAAAATCAAACAAGTTTGGATTCCTAAGCACTTGTTATTTGGCATGAATGATACAACGGGACCCAAAGTAATTTGGGTACCAAAACCTCTTGTCTGATCCACATGTGCAGGAATGCCTAGCAGCCCACAATCAAAACAAATGGTACTTGGACAGTGGTTGCTCGAGGCATATGACGGGCGACAAAGGAAAATTCGGTTTGCTCGTGGAAAAAGACGGAGGTCAAGTGATTTTTGGAGGTAACAACAAAGGCCAGATCATCGGCTCAGGTAAGGTTGGTAAGTTGCCTCTAACTCCATAGACAATGTTTTACTTGTTGATGGCCTTCATCACAACTTGCTTAGCATAAGTCAATTGTGTGATAAGGGTCATAAAATTGTCTTTGAATCCAATTCATGTCAAATTCTTGATAAGGAAATAGGAAGTCTGAAATTTTATGGAAAAAGAATAAACAACATCTACATGGTTGATTTAGATGATCCAGAAAATAATGATTTGTGTCTTGTAGCAAACAAACAGGACGAGCTTACATTGTGGCATCGTAGGCTTGGTCATGCTAGTTATAATGTGTTGCACAAGATCATGAAGCTCAAACTGGTAAGTGGACTTCCTGAAATTCCATTCAATAAAAATGAAAATTTTTGTGATGCATGTGCACAGGGAAAACAAACCCGGAAATCCTTCAAATCAAAAGCACCGGTGAGTACTTCTAAAGCTTATGAACTGTTGCACATGGACCTATTTGGACCTACGAGAACACAAAGTCTCAATGGCAAGCGTTATGGTTTTGTCATTGTAGATGATTTCTCTAGGTTCACTTGGGTGAAATTTTGGCTCACAAGAATGAAGCACTGAATGTTTTTGAAGAATTTTTAATAAAGTTGAGCATGGAAATGTAACAAAATATGCTCCATCCGCACTGATCACGGGGGAGAATTTGACAACAACTCCTTCACTGATTTTTGCAGGAACCAAGGTATAGAACACTTATTTTCCTCCCCAAGAACTCCAGAACAAAATGGGGTTGTGGAGAGCAAGAATAGAACCTTGGTGAAGATGGCTCGCACGCTTCTGGTTGAGAATCAACTTGCAAGAACCTTTTGGGCAGAAGCGGTAAACACGTCATGCTACATTCTTAACAGAGCCATGGTAAGACTTGTATTCAAGAAAACTCCCTACGAACTTCTGAAAGGTAAAAAACCCACCATTGGGTATTTCAAAGTTTTTGGTTCAAAAGTGTTCATACATAACAATGATAAAAATGATTTGGACAAGTTTGAAGCCAAAAGAGATCAAGGTATTTTTCTTGGATACTCAGAACACTCTAGAGCCTATAGGGTGTTTAATCTGAAAACTAGAAAAGTGGAAGAAACTCCACATGTTGTATTTGATAAATCTCAAACCAAGCCTAATAGTTCTAATCTTTACAGGTTTGCAGATGAAACTGAAGATACAACACTTGGAGAACTACAAAGAAAACCAGATGCAATCTCCAAAACAACTCTCAAAACTAAAAGTGGATATCTTCGCAGGTACGATGATAAAGATGACGGACATCTGTTCAGAAATGAAGAAGAAGTATCTACATAAGATCCACAACAACAAGATCAACCTCAAGCTGAAAGTCCTCCAGCCACCCCTCCTCCAGAACAACCTCCTCAAATGCAAGATCAACCTGGACCTTCAACAGTCACTAATGTGAGGTATTCTAAAGCTCATCCACTTGAGAATGTCATAGGTGACATAAATGACTCAGTTCAAACTAGGTCTCAGGTTAATCAAATAGTTGAACAGGATCATTTAGCTTTTATATCTCAAGAGGAACCTAAAAATGTTGAAGAAGCATTAAAAGAAAACTCATGGATTGATGTTATGCATGAGGAGCTTGGGCAATTTCAACGAAATAATGTCTGGAGTTTAGTTCCTAGAACCCCTGAAATTTCTGTAATTGGGACAAGATGGGTTTTTAGGAACAAACTCAATGAAAAGGGTAAAGTGGTGAGAAACAAGGCTAGATTGGTTGCAAAGGGAAATAATCAGGAGTTTAGTGTGGACTTTGAAGAATCCTTTGCACCTGTAGCTAGGCTAAAAGCAGTTAGAATCTTGTTAGCATATGCATACTCAAACAAGTTTAAATTGTTTCAAATAAATGTCAAAACTACCTTCTTGAATGGCTACATAAAAGAGGAAGTCTATGTCTCTCAACCACCTGGCTTTGAGGATCATCGTAAATCAAACCAAGTATTTAAATTGCACAAAGCTCTTTATGGTTTGAAACAGGCACCCCGAGCTTGGTACGACAGGCTAAGCACATTTCTGGTAAGCAAAAACTACTCAAGAGGTAAGGTGGACCAAACACTCTTTACAAAGAAAGTCCGCAATCATATCATAGTTGTTCAAGTTTATGTGGATGACATTATATTTGGTTCCACTAACCCTTCACTGTGTGAAGAATTCTCACAACACATGCACAGTGAATTTGAGATGAGCTAAATGGGGGAGCTTCAATTTTTT
Source organism: Colocasia esculenta (assembly GCA_014218235.1). Classification (NCBI taxonomy): domain Eukaryota; kingdom Viridiplantae; phylum Streptophyta; class Magnoliopsida; order Alismatales; family Araceae; genus Colocasia; species Colocasia esculenta. Next base: position 24,080,299 of record CM024756.1, on the reverse strand, counting down.
CTTGGTTTGCAGGTTAAGCAGTTAGAAGATGGATTCTTCATCAACCAAGAGAAATATGTAAGAGAACTGCTCAAAAGATTTCAGTTCGAACAAGCCAAGCCTGCCTCAACACCAATGAGCACAAGCATTAAGCTAGAAAGTGGTGAGAAAGGTAAATCGGTAGATGCCAAACAATTCCGAGGTATGATTGGCTCACTCCTTTATCTTACTGCAAGTAGACCGGACATACAATTCAGTGTTTGTCTTTGTGCTAGATACCAATCTAGTCCAAAGGAAAGCCATTTAATTGCAGTCAAGAGAATTTTCAGATATCTCTCAGGTACGTATGACTTGGGCCTTTGGTATCCAGCAGGTAGTAGTTTTGAGTTGATTTCTTATTCTGACGCAGACTACGCTGGATGTAAAATTGACAAGAAAAGCACTAGTGGCTATTGCCAAATGCTTGGTGGTTGCATGGTTTCGTGGGCATCCAAGAAGCAATACTCAGTTGCACTCTCCACTGCAGAGGCAGAATATGTTACTGCAGGGAGTTGTGCGACACAAGTGTTGTGGATAAAGAGTCAACTGTGTGACTATAACATCGATATTGGATGCACACCTATCCTATGTGACAACACTAGTGCAATCAATCTATCAAAGAATCCCATTCAACACTCTAGGACAAAACATATAGAGATTCGTCATCATTTCTTGAGAGATGAGGTAGCCAATAAAACCTTGGAAATTAGCTTCATACCCACTGAAAAACAATTGGCTGACATCTTTACAAAACCTCTGGCAGAAGATAGATTCACCACATTGAGAAGAGAATTGGGTTTGTGCAAATTGCAATGAAACTTAACACAAATGTTAAGCATATGCCCCTTGTGTGCCCTAACTATGAGGTATATCAAATGGTGATGTGTGGAAGAACAAGTTATGCTTGTTTGGAAACTCTCATTATGCGTGAGAAAATATTCTCCGTCAAGTATCCATAGTCATGTGGCATGAAAGGGGCATGTACTCTACATATGGAATTAGTTTCTTTACAATTATGCCATTCAAAATTCTCTTTGAAAATCTAAAAACACTTGATGGTCTGTCTTACTACATGCTTGGTGTGCTTATTTGATTGGTCTATATGTGCAAATTTGTCTTCATGAACTTGAGTATCTTTGTACAAAATAGCACACATTATGGGGGAGCAAGTTAAGGTTGGATGAATGCTAATGTAGCACCCCAGAAATTTCAATTATATAAAAATTTAATTAAAATGGAAATAAATAATTTCCATAATAACAAGTATTTAAAACATACGTATCATTATCGTATGTGCTAAAACACATCGGAAAATTCTGTAAAAAAATAATAAATCAACCCCAAACATTATTACTAAACGTTTCACAAAGAAATTTGTGCCAAGAAAAATTGGATTAGCTAAGTTTAAAGTGTTTCACGACTTATTATCGTAATTCATGAATAAGTCGAAATATCATTATCACACGTACTTGGACGAGTCAGAAAATTAAATAAAAATCATAAATGGATTTCAAATAATATTCTCTAATGACCCATCAAGAAAATTGGGTCAATAAAAATCATGTGAGCTAGGTTTAAGAATTATTGTGACCGATTATCCAAATAAAGAAACGAGTCAGAAAACCGTTAACGTGGAAATACGACGCAATCATAAATTAAATAAAAATGTTAGAAATGTTTCTAACAATATATAATAATGACCCAATATCATAAGTGGTCCAATGGACCACATATGGCCCAAAAATCAAATGAAGCAAGAAAATACATAGAAATTCGTAACCATAAATAAGCTGAAATTAAAAAGAGGCAATTAGAGTTGAATTGGGATACAAACATGCATTCATGGCAACCCAAATTCGTGCCTACCCATCCATGGAAGTTGCTTGATGGACAAGACTCTCTAATAGAGGAAGAAATCATCAAAAATAGGAAACCAACATGCCAATCTCGAAACCCTTCTTTCCTAGTTACAATAGGACTCCTAAACACTATGGATGCTTAAATACTCTTCACCCAAACCCTAGGGACGAGTTTAGAACTTGCTGGGGTCGTGTGGAGGAGCTCTTGGTGGCTGGAGAGTAGGAGATCAAGCATACCAAGCTCATCTTCTTCCCCCGTTCATCTGCTACGACCTGCACAAACCACTCTCTTGAAGCCGATCAAAGGTAGGCCAAACCTAAATCCCATCGTGCAAGGCTTATACCCCTGGAATGAGGGTCGAGTCTACTTCCTAACCCAAGTGGAATGCCCAAATTCCATGCAGTATACACGGAGTATTATGCGTTCTACAAACAGTGGTCTGAACACGGGTTTTCTAAAGAACGAGACTTCATCAACCCAAAAGGTAGGTTTTCTCGGGCCAAATCTTAACATCTCATATACCAAATGTGTAGAGCATCAAGTTAGCTTTCATTGCCCTTTGGTTTCATCGAATTTCATTGAGTAGATTTTGAATTATAAGCGTTTTCTCAAAGTCGTGCACTTTTAGGGCTTTTCCTGTTCTTTGTATGTTTCATGTGATTCAAGACCGAATTAGGGTAAACTCATAACATGAAAGTTATTCTACGAGTTATCCTCTTCAAGTTTGGTGTTGAACGTTTTGTCTAAATGTCGTCAGTTAGAGAGTTATAAGCGTGTTAATAGGACTGCTGCATGAAACTACGTCTTCAGGTTACTCTTGGTCTGACCTGGTATTCTACTTGATCAAAACCTATCGAAACCATCTTTATTTTCTAATTCCGATTTACTGGAAGTACCCTTGTATGTCTAGGTTGTTTTAAAACTGGTTTCGTTATTTTTCATGCCCTGTACATTTTGTTCTCTATTTTAGAACAACCCTATGTCAAAGGAAGGAAGTCTGGTCCGCAATCCGAGGCACTGTCCTTGCTCTGTCAGAGCCAGGCACGGACCCTGTGAACGTGACGGCCCGATAGGTCGCCTTCAGAGGTCTTGTTGCGACACCCCTATAGTCGCCTTCTGAATGCGACGTGCGCTCCGTCGCTATCTACCTGCCTGATCTGACTTCCCTGTCGCGATGCTCACACCCCTGTGTCGCCTTCTGGGCCCGACCTGTCGCCTTCCTTACATGACCCTGTCGCGATATGACCCCGGCCTGACAACACCCATGTCGCCTTCCTCTTAGGTGCATGTCGCGATCTGACTCTGGCCTGACAGACCCTATCGCCTTCCTTATATGGCTATGTCGCCTTCTCAGGATCTTTACCTGGAACCACTTATTTTCTTGCAAAGTTTTCCTTATATACCCAAGGTCTGTTTAAATGTGATATTTACTGTGTAAGTTGCCTGTTTTGGGTCTGATCATTACATGATTGATATTTAATGGCTTAAAATTGATTAACCCATTTAAAAGCTTTAATTACATGAATGCTATTCTAAGTGCTCCTTAAATGTTATGATCCATTCATGCTCCTTGTGATTTAATCTTCCTACTGTTCTTCTACATTTAAATGATAATGGATATCATAAAATCATGCGAACCATGATTAGTTAAAGTGCATAGTTTATTCCACGTTATATTGTTAAGTGCTTCCTGCGAGTTTGAGACCGATGGTTCGTGAATTGAGACACGCATACCGCACTACACACTAGCACTATTAGGCAGCCTTTTCTTGGGAAATTGGAAACTCTCTACCGGTCATTCCGAATCGGTAGACTAGCGACCTTTTCACCAAGGCCTCCGTAAATCTCCTCTGACCATGGATTCCCACATGGCCGACGAGTTGGTTGTACCATTGAAGTTCCCTAAAGATAGCGTGTACTTCCTTTCTCCTCTTGTTCTCGTGAGCGTGATTTGACAAATCTAGACTAAAGCCATTAATGTAAATATTTAACCAAAGTACAAATCGTACCGTTATGCTGCCAAAATTATCTCTCGACCATTGTTATCATGAAATCATGTTCAATTACTTATTACTTGTTTCCATCATCATCATGAACATGACATTACACATGCTTACTTATTGAAACTCTCATTGGCCATTATTTAATGACTGTGGGTATCTACATTTAAAAACTTACATGAGATGCTGACAGGGCACGGCGTGTGTCCAAGGGCTCCAATCTAGCCCCAATGACGGCGAGTCATAGATATACTGTTAACCATGGGGTATAATGATTACTGGCGTTGCATCTGTGCTGGGAGTACTTTCTTGCTTGTTGAATGTTAGATACAACAACCACATACATGTGTCCTAGTGTGCATTCTTGGTGGATCTTTCCTTGGTGTACATTAGAGTCTACATGCCTGATTAGTGTTACATGATCGTGCTCATGCGTTCTTGCTTGCTTGCTTGCGTGATATGGCCATCCTGCATTTAATGCAGTTAGTGATATCCTGCGTTCTTGACATCAAGTGAAATCTCGCGTGCTTGTACAAAGTGATCTATTGCTAGTTCTATCTTGTCATCTTGTTCACAATCTTGTTCTATCATAATCACTCTCTCTAGCTTGTTTTATATACCATGTTTTAACAAGTTTTATTCGTACTTGCATATCATTCATCGTACTTGCCTAGTTCTAAAATGCTAATCACTTATATCATTGCCCGCACATTGAGATATAAATCCTACTGGGCTAGTTTGCTCATCCCCTACTTTTACCCAATTTAGGTGACTATGAAGTTCAAGAGGAAGAGCAAGTCGAGGATGGGAATGCGTCTGAGTGAAGAGCGTTCCAATCATGAGTCTATCTATAGTTAGTTTATTTTGAGTGTTAGAACAATGTAGTAGGAAGTGAGGATTAAATGTACTTTTGTTTTTATTGAGTCTTAGTCCTGTACTAGTTTCCAAACAAAGAGTTGAGATTTGAATACACTTTATATTGAGTTCAACATGTGGGCCCTATTATGATGTTGTGTTGATACACATTTAGTGCGTGCTAGCTAGAGGCTTATTTTCCGACTGTCCACGTCTCAGGATATCGACTCGAATTATTCAATTAACATCTGCTGTGTAATTCTCGGGACGTGACAGCTAATGTGAAGGAAATCACTCAAATTTTGTCTATCTCAATTCCCTCACAACCTTTGATCAATTCTGTCTTTCATTCTCTTCTTAAACTGCCTCTGAACAGGCATCTGTCGACAGTCTACAAGCACCCTGTCGACAGATCAGGCTAGACAGAACACTCTTTCTGTACACTTTGTACATTTGTTGACAGGTCCACTTTCCTCTGTCGACAGATATGTACAGTCTCTGCCTCCCAGAACCCTTAATCTTCTGTCTATGTGATCCTGTCGACAGGCCATTTCTCCCTGTCGACAGACACACTGAAAGTTGGAACTTCAAGCCCATTTCTTCACACATTCAGTGAGTAGCTTCATGTTTAACAAATAAGGTGTCTATAAGGTGTTAATGCATGTTTGACCACACCATGTACAAATGATATTTAAGCTATTCTTTATACCACTATGATTTTCACATACTACTCATGTTTGGGTTTATGTTCTATCATTTTGGAAACATTTCACAACTCTCAAGGATATACACCTCACTCCTCTAAATAATTTCTTTGTAGGCAAACATAGTTCTCAAATTACTTGATCAGTCTTTTGGTCATGGAACTGTATGTCTAATATTGATAGCTAATCATATAAACTACTTGATCTTGAGCTTTTAAAGCAATACTTGGAGAACAGCTACCTATTTCTGAAAAATAGCATTCACATAAGAAAAATAAAAATCAACTTCAAATTGGGATAAATATAGAGCAATGCTATGTTTTGCTGAGTAACCGGGGTGATGGGCATCACAAATGTCTGCCCTCGCGTCAAAAGGCTCACTCATTAACTCTGTACAACGGTATGCTAGACACTTCCACTGAGTAACTGGGGGTATGGGCACTTGTAATGTCTATCCTCACGTCAAAAGGTGTGAAGTCCTCTTAAGTACCACTTTTTTCCATTGCCTTTCTGAATTACAAATAAAGAAAAATGAAATAGTGTGAAGCCTCCACTGAGTCATAAATCCCATGGTCATTGTTTTATGATTGTCTTGACATAGAGATATTCATTTCATGCATTATTTGCCTATCAATAAAATGGGGATTGTGTTGTCTTACACTGCATTTATACAACGAAGGGTGAGAGTGCATTGTTCTTCATTTTAGTAGGTGTTTTCTTAATGCTCTAACTTAAAATTCCTTGGGTATTATGTGTAAACCATTAGGGAAAATGAAATGGCTTTTCATATCCATGCATATGGTAGGTTACAATGTGTGTTAACCTTTTATACACCTTCCATAAACCACTGCTCAGATGTTCCAATTCAGAAAATGCCAAAAACAACAAAAATTCAATTTTCTGTATGTCCCTGTCGACAAGCACCAGGGCTCCTGTCGACAGCCGGCGGAAATTTTTTTTGGAAGCCCAAACGGGGGCCAGTTTAGGGCGATTTTGGTGGGACCTGACCTTTCAAACTCTCACACCCTTTCTATAAAAGGTTCCCATGCCCCTTCCACCCTTCCACACTTCCAAAACACCTCTTTCCCTTCTTCTCTACAAAAACATCCTTCTCCAGGGCAACCGAAGAGATCCTTGCATCTTCTGCCCTCTCTTCCTCTCTTTGTCTCCTTCCTCTCTCCAGTCATCCTCCATATCGAGCAACAATCTCTGATGGCTCCATCGGCCAAAAAGATGGCATCCTGTCGTCGTCCTCGGTCTCCCGAAGCTGGTCAGGGCTCCAGGGCACACGCCGAGCGTCGGACGAAGCACCGGGAAGATCGTTTGTCGGAGCTCATCATCCCGCCTACTCTTAGGCTTCTCGATGTCCATGGAACCTTCACGAAGCTCGTGCAGCCCCGCTACATCGACTTCGTCTCGCTGGAGGATATGTTTCCCGATATCTAGCCTCTATTTGATGTCCAGGGTTGGGCTCCCTTTTGCTATGATCACAAGCGGTACTCCTCAACCGCCGTGACTGAATTCTACAACAACCTCCGATTGTCCAGCAACGGTGAGTTATACTCAAAGGTGAAACAGACTCCCTTCCTGATAACTCCAAACCTCTTATCCACCGCCTTGCAAATCCCCAACACCGGGATAGACATCAAGTCCCATCATCCAACCCCCGAAGAGTACCACACTCTCATTACTCTGCAGCCTTACGATCCTATGATCGTATGCAACTAAATGCCAACTCATTCCCTCCACTTCATCGTCTCATCCATCACATCTTCACCACCCTCATAGTTCCTAAGGATGGTAGCCGAGAACTTGTGACCTCCTTTCACAAGTCTCTGCTTCATCAATTCCTACTAGCTAAACCCATCAACCTTCCTCTCCTCATGGTCTCTATTCTTCGCCTATGCGTTCGCAGTGCAAAGAGATCTATGCCCTATGCATGCTAACTCACTTCTCTCTTCCTATTCATTGGCATTCAAATCCCAAAGGAGGAGATGACAAATCTCAAATCCCATAGCTCCTATGACCTCACGGCTGCTCAGAGGATGGGCTACAAGTTGGTAGATGGCCTTGTCACACGATAACTCAAGGGCAAAGGAGCAGCTGCTGTTGAGGATGATGGTGCTGACGAGGAAGATGAAGATGAAGAAGATGCTGAAAATGAAGAAGACTCCCAGTCTGAGCCACTAGATGCTCCGGGAGATGCTACTGCTGATGTTGCTGAGCCTTCCATCCGTCAACTGCTTGCTCAGTTATAACTTCAGATGACAACAGGGTTTGATAGGCTCAATGCAAGAATGGACACAATGGACTCTAGCATTGAAGCACTGGATTCGCGTCTGGACACCATTATTACTGAGCGTCCTACACAGCCACTGAAGAAGATGCTTAGCTAGTTTATGTGTCTAGGATTGATTCCAGTCCTGTTATATTAGTTTCATTTGAATCCTATTCTATTTTATGTAATGTTGCTTTCAAATGGTCATCATGCCATGTCTTTCCCTTTACATGTAATTTCTCCTATTAGCACCTCATGTACTGTGTATGACTTATGGAAAATCAATGCAACTCTTTGTTCTGTGCATAATACATGTGTCTCTGGTGTGTGCTTTTGGATGTTGTCAAAAGGGGGAGAAAACTCAATTGTCACTTACTTAATTGATTAATTTTGTCATCATCAAAAAGGGGGAGAATGTTGGGTTCACATTCTAAATAATAAATACAACTTGTTTTTTATGATGAACAATGTAAACAAATGTGAACAATGTGAATTGAGTTTAATGCATGAGATCTTCATACAAATGACTTGTCACAATAACTTGGTACAATGCTTGATTATATATGTTCATAATATCTCACTAACTATGTTTACTAATGTAGGAGATATACTATGCAAGTCATGTGCCAACAACAAGTATGAAAGATCAAGAAAAGTCAAAAGACAGTGTACCTGTCGACAGCCATCAAGACCCTGTCGACAGATACCAATAGTCAGCAACATACATGTTCTGGAAAACAAGCCCTGTCGACAGCAACAAAGCCTCCTGTCGACAGAAGCATACAGTCAGAAAATCACAGTTCTGGAAAACATGTGCCTGTCGACAGCACCAAGGCACCTGTTGACAGATGCACACAATGAGAGCTTCAACAGAACTTCCAGACTTCTGGAACTTGGCACACTGTTGATCCATGTCGACAGCAGGTGTATGACCTGTCGACAGACGTACAGAAGCTTCATATACGGGAAGTTTGAAAGTTACCAAACTTGGTGTTTCCTTCTACCACGTCTCTCCATATGTAAACACCAATATATAAACATCCTTTTGAAGCAAATCTCGTACACAAGCAGCCTCCAAGCAAAAACCCTAAAGAGTTCTCAAGAGAAGTCTTGTTCTGCTGCTCTGCTTCAACCTACCGCCCAGAACCAAGAAGAGAAGTCTCTCCAGCGGAGGTGAAGCCTGAACGTCGTGGATTCAAGTGTCTCCATCAACTTGTGATCATCAAGACGAAGCTTGAAGTCCAGCCAGACGTTTACTAGAAGAGTTTACAAATTTGGATTTGTTCTTCAACTCTCAAACTCTTCTCTGTTTCTACTTTTCATATCTGTGTGTGTGTGTTGTGTTTCAAGCAGTCCTTGTGCTTGATACACGTGTGTGGGTGTTGATCTGATCGTGGTTGCACATCAGATAACACGTGTGTGTGAGTTGTAGTTTGTGAACTAGCTCATAAGCAGATTGTTCTGCGTGTGTGTGTGGCCTGTGGATGTAGGATACACGAGTTGTGTACTCCGAACCACGTAAATCTGCGTGTCTCGTGGTTTGAACGCTTTTACGCTAGATGTTTGGTAGGCACGGCGTCTATACACACGTATTGTAGTTTGCTATCTATATGTCATCAAGTCACACACATCCACACATAGCTTAGAGTTTAATATTATTTGATAATCTGTGTTTTAAAGAAAAGAAGGTGATAAACATTTTTAATCGGTAGTAATCTATTCACCCCCCCCTTCTAGATTACCATATAGGGAATTCCGCAACCCTTCAGCCCCACTTTGCTATCCTGGACGATGATGCTCCTGAGGGTGCCTTTCCTTTGCTGATGCCCTGCGATTGTTGGGGAAGTCGGAAGCTGCCTGAACCTCCCGCCTGAGACTGACTCTGCCTAGCCTACAAAGTCCTCTCCAACACAGTTGCCCGCTGTGCTGCCTCCTCCACTGTCCTACACATCAGTGGAGCTACTGCATCCTGCAATTCAGATCTCAATCCCCTAATAAAATACTCCACCATTATTGCATGATCAGTCACCACATAAGGGGCATATCTACTCAATGCCATGAATCTCATCTGATACTCCAGCACAGACAATCTCCCTGCTGTAAAGTTCTAAACTGCTCCCTTTTTGCTTGTTGGATTTGTAATGGAAAGAACGTGTCATTGAAAACCATCAGAAACTCTGGCCAAGTAATTTCATCTTCTGTTCTTCCTGCAAAAACAGTTTGCAACTTGAGCCTCCAATTCCTGAGCAAATCCCCTTAACTGATAAATAGCAAGAATGACTCTGTCCTCCTGCGGACACCTCATAGTCACAAATACCCTCTCGATCTCATGTATCCAATGCTCTGCAGTATCCGGGTTAGGGCCACCTGAGTAATTAGGGGGCTGTAACCTCAGAAACCTCTCCACAAGGGCTGTGGGATCCTCTGCAGTGGCTGGCCTCATTGGTGCTGCAGGGTGCACAGGTACTACAGAAGGTACCTCAACTCCTACTGAGGGTAAAACTGGGGCTACTGGCATTGGCTCCTCAACAACTGGTACCACTGGCTGTGTGGGTCCTGGCTGATCCATCCTTATACGGATCTCCGTAAGACTTTCCCATATCCGCTCAATCATCCTCTGAGTAGGATCCTCCGGATCATCACCACCTCCTCCCCAATCTCTTCGATCTGCCATTTCTGATCCTGCACATACAATTTCCAAACCACACAATACAACACATATCAACACAAAAACCTAGGGTCAACTACCAGCAGTGGGTTTAAGTAAAGAATTGGCTATGTAAATTTCATGTTCCTTAACATTTATATGGACTATGCTCTGATACCAACTATGATGGACCACATCGTTCAAACCCGTTAACCTGGTAACGAGCCTGACACGACTCCGCCTCCCGCGAACGAGCCGAAGCTTCGCAAAGGATATTATTCACGTATGTCTGTAGAAATATAAAGGAAACAACTGAACAAAAACAAACTTTCCATTCCACAAATATTTACATGAGATTTACATAGCCAGTTTCTCAACTAAAACCATAAACAAGTACAAAATAACCTGGGGCATACCCCGAGGTGTACAAAGAGAGAAAATTACACTGCTGGTGGTGGTGCAGACCCTGCTCCGCTACGGTGTGGCCCAGAACTAGAAGACGGTTGGGAAGCCTCTGCTCTCCCTCACCTGAAAGGAGTAGGGGGGGGTGAGCCTCGCTAGTCACTGGCTCAATAGGGAAACTCCCCCAAAGAAACCGAGCAAACTACAACTCAAGTAATTAAGCAGGAAGCTATGCTATAGCAATTTATAGAATTATTTAAGCAGGATATTAAAGCTGTAACTTACTTACCGCCTGCTGGCCTTGAGCTTGATTTTAATAAATAAACGGAAAACTCAAACATGTGTACGAGCTAAAGTAGGTAAACGCCAAACTCGGGTCGCGTAGCTGGCTCGCGACACCAGCAACCAACCCGGACAAACACATAGGTCTACCTCTCAGTCTCGCAGCCACAGACGAAAGGTCCAGCTACCGCTCCACTAAACCAAACAAGAACTGTGGAGACCAACCAAACCACCACACCTACAGGTCACACCCTGTAGGCCCATGCCTGACATATTTAGGGACTCTGGCCTAAACTCCCTAAAGTGAGGCACTGGAAACAAGACTAGCTGGGGTTCAATACGTCTACTAGTGTCCGTCCCCCCAACTACGAGCGCGCTACAAGCGACTAAACAATAAACTCTCACAAGTCACTGTCCCTGCCGTCTTTCCCTCAGTCGGACGACAACTCTCCTCGAGAGCGAGGGTGTCCAGGAAGACGACAAGACCCTGACGGTACCACTGTACCGGGACAAACCCCGAGCACACCCACGTGCCTGGCTCACCTCGGAACCTGGGGCTCCCAACTGTAGAGGTAACCACAGAAGGCGCAACACTACCTGCCATGCACACGGAAACTCATGCACGCTACGCAAACCACGTGAACACACACGGGTCGCTGAAACCAGTCACACACACAACCAGGTGAGCCTGCATCTCACCATGTGAACAGCACTTCCGAGGAGCGCAACACGTGCCAAAGCACCATAAACCGCCTCTACACACATCGGTTAACCATGCCAAGCATCGGTTAAACAGTAACGGATACATACATTAACATTTATACGCAAGTAGCAACCCACGGCTGTGATCGCAACAGGGGCTTGGGTCGCGATCAGGTCGCGACACCCCGACATGTCGCCATCGTAAACACGAACGCGACGTGTCGTCCTGTCGCGATCTGATCGCGACAGGGGAGACCGTCGCCTTCGCAGACAAAAAACCCTATCCGGGTCCCCTTCGCCATAAAACCTTAAAAATCCTGCCAAACATGATTTCTAATCCATTTTTCAAACTCTTTGTGATGTCCTAGCATGCCATCTACGGTTCTTAAAGCTGTAAACACTTCACACGGCATACACACAACGATTCCACGAATGAAAAGGGTAGAATCTCCCTACATTGATGAAGAACACAAAAACGGGCGATAACCCAGCGTTTCTCCCGCTTCACACACGATCCTCGCGGCGAGAACACGACTAACCGAAGCCCACGAGCTCGAATCGCTCAGAATCCCTCTAGAAAAACCTCCCCTGGCCGAGCAGAGCTTGTGAAAGCTCTGTTCTACCAGGGTTTCTTAAAAACGCAGCTCGGTTGGGAACGCGACGTATCGCTACGTCGCGACCTGGTCACGACGTGTCTGCCCGTCGCGATCCTCCTGTCGACGTCAGCACACCCATCCCGCGCGTGACACGCGGCGCTCATGCAGACGACGAGCCAACACAACAGCAACCAGAACACGACGTCCCGGGTGTCGCGATGAGAACGCGACGTGCCCCTCTGTCGCGTTCAAAGATAGATATCAAACCTGTGTTTTGGGCCAACCAGCCGGCCCACAACGCCTCAGAAACCTGTGTAAGCACCTACTACACACAACATGGGCCACACACTGGCCACCATAACTGATATAAGACGATCCAAATAGTCGATATGCTACACTTCATAGGTTATTCTTAATGTATCTCATATTATTTAGCTGATTTAAATGCAAAGACTCTATTAAATTCTCTTTTAGACAAAGCACAACACATAATTTTTAGCCCTATAATTTAATGAAATATTTCTTTTGTCAGCTAGAGATCAATCAGATTGGTTTTTAGTGAGAGGTTTTTTGTCACCTTCCTTATTACCTGCCACAGATCGAAATCTATACCTCTGATGAAACATTCCATGCGCATCTTCCAGTATGGATAATATTCACCATCGAAGAAAGGAGGTCTTGTGACAAAGTGTTATTCAATGTAGCCTTGAGCTGCCATAGATCTTTGGTCTTAGATCGTGAGATCTTCTTCAACAGAGCTTGGCTTTGATACCACTTGTTGGCCCACAGCAGCACAATAGGGGGGGTGAATGAGTGCTGTAAAATTTAACACTTAAAAAATAAAACTTTGATGCAGAAGCATTAGCTAGAAAATAAGTGCAGTGAATAAGTAGTAGACAAGCACAAGGACAATCACGCAAAGAGACACAAGGACAATCACACAAAGGGACACAAGAATTTATCTTGGTACAATAGTTCCCTCAATGGACGTCCTACATCTAGTCCCCAATCAAACTCTTGGGATTTAGGTACAGTCCCCTCAAAGGACATACAACTCCCAGCTCCCTGTTGGTCCTCCCTTCTACACAAAGGGAAAGTTGAGTATAGTCCCTTAGCTGGACACAACACCTAAACCCAACACCCTAGCTAGCCTTCCCTTCTACACAAGGGGCATACTGAATATAGTTCCTCAGCTGGACAAACCACCCATCACACCAACTGGTCTTCTCTTCTCGCAAGAAGAGGAACAAAACTATCTTTCTTAAGAAAAGAAAGAGCAAGTTGTCTTAAAGGAAATATACATGAAGCTCAATCTCTCAAGATCACAAACTCTCTCCTAAATTTACAATGCCATATAGAGAGAGATGAGAAAGAGGAGTACGTAAATACTGAAGACTTGAATAGATTTTCTTGTTACCTTGTTATGTGTGTTAGTTCTCCAACTTCAAGGACTCTGTCTTTTTTATATAGCCCTTTGAAGAAGACTGTTGAAGGATGTACACATTAGGACTCCTTCTTCCCATTGCTCTTCTTCTTCTTCTTCTTCTGTTGTATCCAATGTCTATCTTTTTGTGTCTACCAGTTACTTGGAATGGAAGAGAGTCTTCTAGCTTATGAGCATTTCCAAGGTTGCCAGTAGCAGGTCTGACATAGGTCTTATGTGAGTACCATAAACCTACATACAATAAATACTAGAAGAGGATAGTGAGAGGGAAAGATCATATGCCAGTCATCCCGTACCTCTTTTACCTTTAGTTTGCATTTTTTTGCTGATAGAGCTGCCCTACAGAGTACATGCTTTGAGAAGTAGGAAATAATAAGAAAAAGATGTGTAGAAGATTTGAAATCTTATTTACGCACCAAAATAATCGATGGATCAATATTCAAACTAAAGATATAGTCAATCGTTGTGAGAATACTAGTAATCGGTACAGAATATAAGCAATAAGCATTTAGTTCACCAATTGATGTATTTTAAGTCACATTAACACTAATCGGAATGTAAATAATATCAATCGGAAGAGTAGTGAACCTTTGTTCACCAATCAGAAGGATATTGAACATTTGTTCAGTAATCAGAATGTTTATAACACTAATCAGAACAAAATTGAATATTTGTTCAGTAATCTAAATGAATATAACACTAATCGGAATGATATTGAACCTATGTTCACTAATCGGAACAATACAAGAGTAATCGAAATGATGTTAAGTAATTGAAAAGATGTTACGTAACCAGAAAGAGAATGTTCAGTAATTGATATAACATGAAATATATCACTAATCGGAACAATCATTTCTTCTATAATCGACATGAAACTTTTTTTCCCTAATCGATAGAAACTTCTTTAGTAATCGATATAGAGCACACATATTGATTAGTGAACAATTTGCGCATGATGAAGTGAGTTTCGTTTATGATGAAGTGAACTTCTTCACTAATCGGTATAAGACTTCCCTAATCGGAATATGATACAAGTTCAGAAATAGTAATCCGTATGAGACTTCTTTACTAATCAGTATAAAATTTCTTCAGTAATCAATGTGCATGCATATCATATGACAAAGTGGGCTTCGTGGACGAAGTGAACTTCTTCACAAATTGATGTAAGACTTGTTCCAGAATTATTGTGGCACTTTAGTCTTTAGCTGATACATATTGAATTATAATCGATATGGACTTTTAGTGTAAAATTTTAAAACGATAGGAATTATCATATTTCTTATACACACATTGATGATATTCATGAGTTTTAGTTATCGCTAAAACATAGGGATAAATATAATAGTTGTTCAACACCTTCATCAATGCAATGACTGTGTCTAGTTTAGCGTTGACAGATTGGGGAACTTCAGGATCTGTTCGGGGAGGTTGCATAGGGTAGGTTGGAGGTCAGGAGCACTATTTCCCACATTTTGGTTGCCAATAGCCATAAAGTGATGTGTTGGCTCAACCTCATCCTCCCAATTGCTGACTCCAAATCTTTTCTCTTGTCGCCATTAGCTCTCCTATTGTTGTTGTTGCCTGCTCATCATGTTGACTTTTCATTCAACTTCCCACTGTCGACGCCAAATGAAGAGGCTTAATCTCGTGTTCTATCGCAGACCATCAGATGTTGGGGGGGGGGGACTAATGATGATGATGCAACAAGTCCTTCTGGTGATGGGTTTACAAGGAGGACAAAAAGATCAAGGGTTCTTGGAATGGGGTTCCTCAAGAAAAACCTCCAATACTTAAGTCAGTGAAGGGCGTGAGCCAAAAGTAAAAGAGGCAAGAGAGAGGCTTAGAAGACACAAGATCTCTCTTCACTAGTTTAGCGTACTTACTTCTATTTTGGGAGGAAGTTCCATGGGATTATATGGCTGCGAGTCCTCTTATCAGCTCCATAAAGGTTAGACAGATGAAGGGATGGGTGACTAGACGTACCCCTAGGATAAGAGTCCTTATTTGCACTTGGAGGTCCATTTTATGGGCTTAGAGTGGATCTTTGTGGGACTCTTTATCTTTATCTTTATCTTAATCCCTCCTTATTTTTGAGTTTAGCCGTAATCATGTTGGGAGTCTTTTAGCTACGATCATTGAGCAAAAGTCCAATAGGACAAGGTCTCCTTACTAAAGGGATTCCTCGAGTGGGATTATCCTCCTTGGGATAAGGATTGTCCTATATGATGCTAAGGGTTCTCTTGATAGTTTTCCAGATGCTCAAGTTCCTTTGATGTGGAGTCTTTCTCCTGAGTTTGGAGATTCTTTCACGTGGACGGTGATTTGAGACATAATAGCACTTTTCTTAACCTTACCTTATAGAGAAAGGCTTTGTGCACTTTCCCATTGCACTTTCCCATGCACTTTGGCCTTCCTATTGGCCAATGCACTAGAGGCACATTGTGCCAACCCAATGAAAAGCAAGAAGTGCATGGGAAAGTGCACAAAGCCTTTCTCTACCTTATATTGCGCCTTTGGTATGCACTTAATGAGTTGTCACCATTTGGGCTAATTATGGGCTTTTAGACTGTGATTTTTCCCTTTTTCAGTAAGTTTTTCTCAAGCCAAGAAGAAGAAAGCTTGATATAAGAACGTAGAACTGTATTATTCTAACTACATTTTTTCTCACCCTTCTTAGAATTATATTATTCTAAAAAGCTTGTGATAAAAGTCGTTTTAAATCAGAGCCTTCTACCGTTTACCAGGTAGATCACAATAAACGCGTTAGCATTGCCCCACAGGTGCATATAAGATTTTGTAAGGCAACCATAATGAGCTAAACATTAACATATAAAAGTATGTGGCCAAGTGAAGATTAGATAACCGGTATTAGAAAACCATCCCTCCCATGCAATTAACCACTAAACAGATGATGACCAAGAAAGCACACTGACACCATTTCAAATTAAGAAATATTAATATATTAGTGGCGTACTATATCTATACAATAAAAAGTTATTAAAATATATTTGTTACACTTTTATGTATACAAGAAATATTTCTCTTTCCATACTAGGGTAGCAAAGTGGGCTGGTTCGTCTGCAGATGCGCAACTCCATCCCCATGGAGTGTACAGAAGGTGGTGACGTTCTTCTTCTGTGGGCACAATAGCGGTAGGAGGCCCACGAAGCAAGTTCGCGTGCATGTGGACAAGTTAGCTTAACGTGGGGGGGATGGCCTGAGAGACCCGATATCAGGAGAGCCAGGCCCACGTCCTTCGCGGGTTGCGACCTTTGACATCTGGTGGACCCGGACCTTGGAATATGTTTATCCGATCGCATCGGCGGCGGGGGAGCTAATAGCCGTTGCAACATTTGGCCCACACAAAACCCTCCATCTATCGTCTATCCATAATCACTATAAATTATGAAAAATATTTGTTATTAGTTAAGTTTGACCATAAATGTTACGTTGATTGTTTTGTCAAATAGTTTTATTAATTAAAAAGAGAGAAAAAAATCAAACGAAATTCTTAACTAATAAAATTACTTGATAAATAATTTATATAAGATTTTCTATCAGATTTGATCGTTAAAAAATATTTCTCAAAATTATAATGTACACAGTGTTTCATGCCTCATCTGAACATAATATTTTGTTATAGTTTTACAACATTTTATTACAAATAAGATATTATAGAAAGACCAATATTTCTCTTCACACAAATTTATACAAACTAGAGCTCCATATTATCGGTTCCAGAGAGAGAGAGAGGAACATGCTATACCGTATAGGAAGAACATGCTATGCTGGTATTGGTGCTTATCCACCATCTTTTCTCTTCTTCGGCGGGAACGGACGTGACAGCAGCTAATCAAATATTAATGATGATATGATACAAGTCATTATTGTTGCAGGTAGAGAGAGATATATATGGTATATACATATATATATATATTAAATATATACATATGTACGCGAATATAGAATCATAGATATATACATCTCATGAGATCGAATGACCTTTTGAGCTGTGTACATCTCATAAGATCGAATGAGGTGTTATGAGCTGGGGAGATAAATTAAACGGGGTTTCCACGGCGATGGAAACGGGCGATCGGGTGCCACCTGGCACAGCCAGCGCTGTCTCAACCATGTGAAAGAGGAGAGGGGTATTTTTGTCAAAAGGGTGCCCACGTCCTCACGTGGGAGTCGGCCAAGCTGTCGCTAGATTTTAAAAATGCGGCGGCGGAGGCCATATGGTCACCTCTTTTTTCAAAACTGTTTGTTCTGAAGGGTATTGGTGTTCGTCCCCGCCGGAAGAGACGGTGTCCTCGGAGGTGCGCCAGATCATTCGAACATAAAGTTTCATTTACGCTATATTTGATCTTTTATTGGTCAATAAATACACTAAATATATATTATATAAAAAAATGAGAAAATATAATTTCTAAATGTAGTAATTTTTTTTTTCAAAATTATTTTATCACTTTTAATTTACTAGTTGTCATCTTTAACACTAGAAATGATAGATAACAGTTTAAAAATAACAAATAATTTCACAATAAAGATGACAATAGCTAATTGAGAGAGATAAATAATATTTTTAATTAAGATAGATAAATAGTTTTTGTATTAAAAATACAAGTCTGCTTTAAAAAAAGAAAAAAGATAATAAAGCCAACACACTACAAGCCGAGCAATAATGTCTAGAATATTATCTTAAGAGTTCTTGTTTGTAACAATGAAATTTTTATTGTAACATGACTTAACATATACTGCAACATGAGATAACACTTATTGCAATAAATTATAATTTTATCAGAGACTAAAAAATTAGTCAAATATCTTATAAAGACTCTGAATTAATTTGATCTAAAAAATAAGTGTTGGAATATGGTTGGACTTGGTGGTCATTGTTACGTTGAGAAGTCCGTATATTCTAAATATAGAGGAAAAAAAACTCTACTAATGTTGTGAACCATGGCGCAGGACATTATTCTGACTCCCCATGACCACCTGGACTTGGGGCCTATAATTGCCCGTTGAGGGAAAGAGATAGCCAGAAGACGAGGACAAGACCAACAAAAGATAGCACACTAATGACAGGACTTACACGCACAAGCCAAACACATTGACAATACTACTCCGTCCTTCCTCCCCCCACCGATCCTCTCACCCCGCCCCTCCCCCAACCCGCAAGAGAGGAAAGGCGCCTGCTCAAACAACGGGCTTCTTCCCCGGCAGAGGCATCCTCGTCAGCGGCGCCCCCACCTGCTCTGCCTGGATTCCCAGGTGGGTGCGTCCTCTTCCTCGCGCTCCTCTCTCTCTCTCTCTCTCTCTCTCTCTCTCTCTCTCTCCATCGCCAGCTATTGCTGCAGTTGCATTTTTTTATCCCCTAAACCCACCGTCTCGGCTTTGGTTACTTCTGTATACACGCTTTCGCCATTTGGGTGGCCCTAAAGTTGTCATATTTTTGCTTCTCCCGGCAGCGGAGATCGAGCGCCGTGATTCTTTTGTTTTGGGGTTGGAGCCCATTCCTCGTCCTGTTTGGTTGCTTCTGTCCACTGTAAGTTGCACAAGTGTTCTTCTATCCTTGAAAGCCTCTCTGTCTCTCTCTTTAACTGGTCTAAATTTATATCTTTTCTGTATTGCTTAAGTGTCTTCGACCGTGAATTCCTCCTAGCTCCTCGAGATCTCACTATCGTGCAGCCTAGTCTCCCTCCAGAGGTTTTCTTCTGACAGTAATGTCATAAAATTCTTACATTTATCATATGCTACATTCTCTCGAGAAGTGAAGCTTCCTAAGAAATCGTCGTTCGGTAAAAAGAAAACGGCTTCCGCACCTATGATTTTCTACAGGGCTGTGTTATGAGGTATCGGCATGATTCTAATTCATGCTTAGTCAAATCATGCAAAACACTCGTCAACTCAAAATTGATCAGACAAGAGAGCTTCCTCCAGTACCCAAAAAAACTATACCTTGCCAATGGTTTCTTTTCTTTCCCTTATTGTGCATCGGTCATTGTATTGTTCATGCCTACTTAGGGGGTTCAATGGAGATCCAGGATATTCTTGGCACAGTAGGTTTTCTCTCTTGTCTCAATAAAGGAGGGCGGTTAATCAGACCATCCTTCATCCCAGCAGACAACGATCTTCTTACTGAGAAAGCGAAGTTTAACGAATCAGATGGGGAATAGATGAGGACCAGAAAACGCAATTGAGACCACACTAGCCCTTCCATCTGGGGACTTGGACCTTTAAGACGGTGAAATTGTAGGGACTGGATGAAGCAAGTGCATACAGAAAAATGATTTGGAGCTCTAAACTGAGAGATCCGATCTGCTGGAGATAATTGCCATGCTTCTCGGTGACAAGGTAAGTCAGCTTTCTGCCTTTTCATCTGACCTCAAGGAAGACAAGAGATAGGTCCAGTGGGATGTTAGTTTTCAACTTACGCTAGTCAATCTGTCTCCTGGTGTTTTTGAAAGTCCCAAACATAGGCGTTAAAACTGGCGCCTGTATGTAGAGTCCTAGTTAAATCCTTTTGTAAGAAAACTTTGTCAAGTTTACCTGTGGATGCAGTGCTCATAATTGATCTAACTAGACTGATCTTCAATCTTAATGTTTTTTTTTTTCTATAATTAAAAATCTGTAGGAATTCAGTTTGAAGACAAATGCATTGTCTCATATTCCACTTAAAGGGAAAAATGGTAAGCATGATTTTAACACTAAAAATCTATATCAGAATGTTGCTTTTCCTTTGCTCAAGTCAGCGATCAAATACTGACCAACCAACTTCTTTTCATGGGACTTGTGAAGAATATACCTTTTGAACTATTTATGGCCATCAACCTTTGGGGCTTAACATTATGTAGCCAGGTTGAATCCGGAAAGGAGACATGTTGAAACAATGGCTTCATACTGTCATTGTTCTTCATTTTAGTTTCTACCAAAATGGTAAATCATATTTAAACCTTTAGGTTTTATATCCTAGTGTTTATGTAATTCCTCCAAATAATTTTTGAAGTAATAAAAATCAGCATCTTCTTTATTATTGTGTTCTGAAGGTACTCTTCTGACCTCATGTCGAATGCACTGAGCTTGAGAAGGGCATGTTTTGCACCTGTTTCAATGGGCGAGTAGTTTACACTTTTGCAGAATTGTACAAGTCATTCATCATCATCATCATTAGAGTCTTGTCCCAATATTTGGGGTAGGCTACATGAATCCTTTTCCACCAAAGATTTCTATCAAGTGCAATATTTGTGTTTAAACCCAAGAAGTCAAAGTCTTTCCTAATAACATTGCACCATCTCATTTTAGGTCTTCCCCTAGCTCTTGTACAAGTCATTCTGAGTGGAAATGCTTGATAATTGAAGCTAATTTATTATCTTTTGGCTTCTGACTGGAAGTTCAATTATGCAGCTTCCCGCAATGGGAAAAAGAAGGGGTTCCTCGAGAGATATTGGCTATTTTGGTGGTCTACATAAGTTGGATAAAAAGTAGAAACTCGTAACTTTCTTCTTAGAGGTTGAAGCCAGAAGTGGTTGCTGAGATTAAAAGTTGCACCAAACTTGCCCTAAACCTGTCTTAGATGGCCCTCTTCTTGCAAATTGAGTTATGATAATGTGTCTGCACTAAATCCAGTATGCATCTATTATATGAACACAATTCAACATTGTCTAAGATGTTTTAGACATATCTGAACTTCTTTGTAGTTTAGCTGTGCCATTTTTATTTATGTAGCTAGTCTAACAATACTAAGCAGTAGCTAGTAGAAGGATACCGATTTTTTATTGCACATTCATTGGGAAGCACATGATTCCTTTCACCAGAATGAATTGTCTATGGCTTTCAATCTATCCTGGATTACTTGAATACCACCAAGAGTGGGAATATAGCTTTTTAGAAGTTTCTAATTAACTTCTTTGGCTTTATTGATTAAATATGTGCATCACATCCTCCCCTAAAAGATATCTTAGTTACACATATTTCTATCTGCCTTGCAGTACCTAAGAATTGGTGAGAATTCATGGGCAATTCTATTGCCATGCATGTTGCTCCAGGACACTACTTTAACTCATTCTGCAACTAAGTGGATATGTTTCCCATGTCCACAGCTATGAACTTGTATGCTTTTCATTTTGAATCTATGAATAGTGAAAGCATCCTCAAAATGGATTGGTCTAACTTCCCTCTCTGTCAGGTTAGTGTACCTGTATTTTTCTATCCAACCAATGGCATAATTCAGAATGTTTTTGGGAAAAACTATGAAAGAGATTCACATGCTGTGTGTGTTCTTTTCTTTTATTTGCATTGAATTATCTTGTCCCTGTGTAACAACATGTTGAACCAAAAAAAATAGCAGCATGCAAATCCTAAACCAAGGCTATGGCCACTGGATAAAGATTTCAGAAATTGGTGTATTCAAGAAAAGGAAAATAGAGAAAAGGGATGGACGGGGTCGATGGCCTTCCGTTTGGTGTTTTGGACAAAAAGATGAAGAGGGGGAGAGGGATACCCGTAGAAGTCCGGTCACCCCTCTCTTCCTTAGCCGCTGCTTGCAGAAGATAGGGAGAGAAGGTTGGGGTCCCTGCTGAGGGTCCCCCTGCCCGCGGCTGCCGCCTGGGCCCAGCGCCGCCGCCGCTGCCTCCTCCCTTCGCCGGCGCCGCTGCCGCACGTCGCCGCTCCTGCCTGCATCTAGCGCCGGCGCCGCCGGCCACCCCCGCTCGCCCGCGCCGCTGCTGCTCAAGGCCGCCGCCGGCCTCCCTTCGCCGCCACTGCTTCCCGGCGCCGCCGCCGGGTACCTCCGCCCTTCGCCACCGCCGCTGCCGGTTCCTGGCGCCGCCCCTCCCTAGCTACGCCGCCGTCGGGAAGGAAGGAGGAGGAGGGCCGCGAAGGTTTCCCCTCTCCCTGCTCTGTTTCGCAGAGCTAAACCGGGAAAGGGCCAAAGAAAGAATGGCAAGGGGAAATTAGACAAAAATGAAAGAAGCAGGGGTTAAACTGCAAATACGCAACTTAAAAATTGCGTAAAACCCCCTAATTTAATGTGCAGAGCTCCGGGGAGAGCGTAAAACCTTCCGGCCGGGCGTCTTTTGCCCAACCACTATATAAGAAGCCCTGGGGCGCCCCAGGGAGGGAGAGCTTTTTCTGAGCCAGAAAACCCGAGCAAGGCTTCGGGAAAAAGACTGCAAGGTAGTCTGGAAAAAAGGTCTGCAAGGCAGCCCTAAAGATCATCGTGCAAGGCACGATTCTTTTCTCTCAAGTTTATAAAAAAAAAGGGTCTATTGGGCTTATCTTACTGGGCCAGATTTCTTATTGGGCCTGAGACTGCTTATTGGGCCAGACTTATATTTCCATACAATCAATTGAGATATTGTGTGCTTATTGGGCCGACATTTGACAAATTCTCATGTGTGATTTAATGGGCCTATTGGGCTATTTTTAATCATTTAATCATACGTTATACAAATTATTTCACGTAGTGTCACGTTTATTTAAAACACTGCACTACTTAATTTCTTAACCAAAATCAACCAAGTTTTCGGCAACGTTAACGAAATATTTTTCAAACATTATTATTTTAATTTTTGATAACATAAAATCAACAAACAAATTATGTTTCACATCAATTTTAATCCACCTTAAGTTAAACACCTTTTAAATCAAATAAATAAATGAAAATGTTAATTTAATTCACATAATCATAATGTAAATAAATAAATAACGAAAATGCTTAAATAAATGAAATCAATAATTCTAAAATACCAAAAAAATGAGAAAAATGCATTTAAAAATAAATAAAAATGAAATAAATATAAAAAAATTCCAAAAAAATAGATTGCATGTCTGCAACTGTGTTTCCCTTCACGCACAATTCATTTCATTCAAATGTGAGTTATGTTCTTTCATTTCAAAGGGTTTGTCTGATGGTTAATCAAGGGTGTTCAGCCTTTTGCGCTGATATAATTAACACTAACTACGGTTAGTGGGGGAGGTCAATGAACTAAATAAGACCATGTCCATGTCCATGTAAATAAATAAAAAATTCAAATAAATCAAATCCAAAGATAAAAAGATAATTTAAAATTTTAAAAAATGTTAAAAAATAATTCTCACAAAGATGGCGACTCCACTGGGGACCTCCCTTCCCTTCATCTCTCCATCAGACAATACCCTAACAATAAGATGTACTCACATTCCAATTTTTATGCAGGTCATAACTCTGCAATGGCGGCTGCAACTCACACTCCAGGTGTGGTCTTTGGCCCACTTGTGGTCCAGGACCACATAAGAAATGGCTACCTCACAGCACCAACCAGATTTGGAGCCTTTCCCCCAGTGGTGGAGTCTCCATACTTCTTGGGCGTAATACCGGCTGTACTACCTGCCACTTCCAAGGCCCATGAAGCAAACAAAGCAAAGGAAGAGCCTCAAGCTCAGGAGGCCAATCTGATAGAAATGTTTACAACCTATGCTATCAACTTCACCAACACTCCAACTGTTGGAAAGAACAGAAGACGCAAGTCTAGCAAGAAGCCCACAACACGTGGCATTTCAAGTTATGGCAAGACTGTCCGAGTTGGCGATCTCCGGATCCGCCTGGACGGCAGTGAAACCCTAATGATACCGGGGCGGCATGTAGCTACCGTACTGGTAAAGAACAATTTCGGCATACTGCCTAAAGTACGGCAGGACAAGCCAAGTTTCAAAGTGAAAGATGTGAAGAAGCAATGGATGAAAGTTGAAACCAAGAATAATCAACATGACAAATTTGGCTTCAAGAAATACAAAGCCAATGTTGAAAAGAACTAAATATATAGCCCACCTAGTGTCAGACAGGTGTGGGTCACCAAAGAAGAAGCTCAAGAACTTCGAAGGACAAGGGCCCTAGAGTCTCTAGTAGGGCGAAGCAACGTAAGAATGGTCATGGAGCAGGACCCAACAAACTGGCAAACCTTCAGGAGAAGAAAAGTCCAAGAAAGACAAAGGGAGTCTTCCCAAGAGTCTCGAACTAAAGAATGCACCCCTTCTTTACCGGTTGATCTGCAAAGAAGATCTAAAAGGAAAGGGTATACCAAGAAAGAAGACAAGCAAGCCCGGAGACGGGGCAGAATTTCACGCCTGAAGAGCACGAAAGGGATGGAAATATTCCTAGAATATCAGTTTTCCAGCGCCTGGGTCCTGTTGTACGCCTGAGGCAGAAGAAGCGGAGAACGGTGAAGATCACTGAAGAAGGCGTACGAGTATACACTTGCTACGCTTCCAACATCAACTTGCTGGCAATCGCCGACCAGGTAGAAACTTCAAATACAGAGCAGCATCCCGCGACAGTTGGTCGCAGGAGGGAGCAAGCTCGGGCCTGGCTTGACCGGGTAAATACAGAGGGCGACCTACCACTTCCAAATGAAGGAGGCGCGGGGGTGACCGACATTGCCACAACTTCAAATCACCCGCCAGACCAAGGTCGGCCTAACGAAGGTTACAATATCAGGGTATCTCCATCACTAAATTTGGAAACAGTAATGCTAGAAAACCAAAAGCTCAAGGCTATGCTAGAAGGCCTTATGCAACAGTTGGGCATGGCGCCCCCACAGCCATCACTACCACCACAGTCGGTACAGCAGGTGGTGCAACCTCAGCAGCTCCAACAAGCAGCCCAGCCGATACCGCCTATAGTGGCGCCCCAGCCTGGGAACGCACAACCGAGTACGCCCCGGGCAGAGTTCGCAAATCCAAACTCAAGCCACGAAGAGAATCAAGAGGTGCATGTTGCAAAACAGCGGCAGGGGTTGCCACCATTAAATACTACATTTGAAGGAACGATGGTTTCCCAAAGGGCCATGATCAAGCAAATAATTGAAGCAAAATGGCTGAGCAGAGTGAGGGTTCCGCCACTTATGATTTGTATAGGGTCCTATACCCCGTACATCACCTCTTTAAAAAGCTCCCAGCAGAGCACCCAAAGGCCCCAAAATTCTCAAAATTCAATGGGGAGGGATCACCTCATGAGCATATAGGTCATTATATGAGCATCATGGGAGAATTGGCGACTGAGGAGTCCTACCTCTTGAGGTATTTCTCGATGTCCCTGACAGGGCCAGCATTTCAATGGTATGCCCGACTGAAACCCAACTCAATAGTTGGTTGGGAAGACGTGCAAAGAAAATTCTTTGAGCGGTTCAGGATGACAGAAAGAAGAGTCACCTTAGCAGAACTCATATCTTTAAAGCAAAATAAAAATGAGTCTGCTCTGGACTTCATCAAAAGATGGCGGGACGTGAGCATGAAATGTGAGCAACCCCCGGCACATGAGGATGCAGTGAAACTATGCCAAAGAAGTCTAAAGCCAGAAATAAAAGAAAAGCTCCTAGGAGCTAATATCCGGACATTTGAACACCTCAACAATACTGTGGCGGAGATCGAAATCTTCTTCGCAGAAAATCCAACTACAGTGTTTGGAAAAAGCAAGCCACCAAAAGACAAAGGCTCAGGGTCGCAAGAAGTGAATGCTGTGGACTTTTCATCGGCGCTCGGCAAAAAGGGCAAGGGTGAGGCATCCGCTCCCCCAAACACCAAGAAAAATGAAAAAATGTCAGCACTTTCGTTGGGTGAGAGACTCAGTGCTCCCTATTCATTTACAAGGGAGCACACCAGAGAATTGCTTGACATATGCCTTCAGGAGAGTCTAATTACTCTCCCAGAGCCGAAGCGTCCAGAAGAAGCCACAATGGTAGACAAGCCCAATTATTGCGCATATCACCGCATGCTGGGTCATACTTTAGAAATTGTTATCTGTTCAAAAATCGGGCAGAAAAGTTGATTCAAGCCGGAATAATTGATATGGCCGAACACCTGGTGAATCCACCCCAACCACATCAGCAACCGAAGCTTACATTCACGGCAAATGTGATTCATGCCGTAGTTCAAGCAAAAGAGGCACAAGTTGAGCAGTTGACAAAGCTCCTTGGATTTGCCGCATATCAACAATTGCCGATGATATGGTAGAAAAGGCCATTCTTGCAACATTCCATGACCAACAGGAAGAAACGGGCTGGATCCAGGTAAATGCCAAGAAGAGGTCAGTCCCTAAAAAGTCTCAAAGAAAGCAACAGCCCAGGAAGCTGTATCCCGGTGGCGCTGCCCCGCCCAATGGGATAGCAAAAGACAAGACTTTGCAAGAATTGATAGTCTTGCAGAAGAGAATCAGAAATCAAAAAAGGAATGAAAAGAGGAAATTGAAGAAAGAATCAACAGCCTGTGAAACCTCTACAGCAAATGAAGTCAATGGCCCCCTCAAAAGGCTCCAAGGGTTGATTGACGAACTTGAAGAATATCAACAGATGGCACCAACTAAAGCAATCCCCTTGGAAAAATACATACCATGGGAAGAACTGGAGCGTAAAATGCGCTTGAAGAAATGGCTCGTCGAGCTGCGAGAGCATATGCAAGAACATGGGGATGCCCTCCCCTCTGTCGGTGAAAATGAAATGTTTTGGGGAGCTAGCTGTACCATCGAAGACTTGGTCGAAAAAGTGCAGACATTTTCGTGCAATATGACTTATGTATTCAACTCTCAACCAGGGGAACAATCCAAATCAGGGATCTGCTGTGTACCCCCTGAAGCCAGAAAGCCATTCAAAACTTACCAAAGAAACAAACCACCCCAGAAGGTCATATACTTCAGAGGGGAAAAATCAGGGCCTGTCCCCGTACCTCAAATTAAAGGTGATGAATATATCTTCCCGTCATCCGATGAAGAGGAGGAAGATCTTGTTGTTGAAGATGATATGCCAATTCCCACAATGGCGGCAAATGAAGGACCCTCTCAGGTGTCAACTAAAGAGAAGATAGAGGAGTTGGTACCCCTCGTAACTGAGAAGCTGTCTCTGGAAAAAGAACAGGGAGAAGGGATAGGCGGCCACAGCACGATTCCCCTCCCATCGCAAGTACCCAAAAGTTTGGCAAAGGTAATGCCCCCTTTTGAAAAATCCAAGGATAGGGCTAGTCGAAAGGTTCTGCAAGCACTAGGGAGGTTCCCGACCAACCTTAGTATTTGGGATGCCTTAGCATTGAGCAAAGAGTTGCGCGAAGCATTTGTTGCGATGTTGCAGGAACCAGAAATCTATGAAGCCCATGTGGCAGAAATGAAAGAAGAAATGTATGAAACATTGACAGCCTCTGTGACCTTCACAGAAGATGATATGTTGTTACCCTCTTCCTGTCACAACAGACCTCTATACATGAGGGGGCAGGTGAATGGGCGAGAGCTGGACCGCATTCTGGTCGATGCAGGTTTCGCAGTGAACATTATCCCGCTAAAGACATTTCACAATCTTTTCCTTACTCCTTATTTACATAAAGTGGAAGGAGTCAAAATAGTAGGGTTCAACCAAGATTCTGAAGAAGCCCTGGGACGGGTGGATGTGGACCTAGCCCTGGGTGACTTTGTCACAAAGGTCGTATTTTACGTGGTTGACACTAATACTTCCTTCAAAGCTCTTTTGGGTCGACCATGGTTGCATAAAAATTTGGTTGTGCCCTCTACTCTCCATCAATGCTTGAAATACACAAAAGAAGGCGAGCAGCATCGGGTCTTTGCAGACCTAGAACCATTTAAAGTATATGAATGCCACCTGGCTGACGCCAGACTATACTTTGAAGGGGCGACTGATCCCCCTAAGAAGCAAGATAAAGGCAAACAGATTGCGGGGACCTCCTCGAAGAGCAGTGGCAAAATAAGAGTCAATAAAGAAAGGGTGGCAGCGCTCATGCAAATCCAACAGTCGGGGGATGTAAGTCAAAAACCCCTCCAACTTCAAAGACCTATCGTCAGGTTAGAAGCTAACACTGTCAGCCGGTTGATAGAGGCCGGAATACCGCTGCCACAAGATCATACACAAGTGACAGCTGGACATGAAATATATACAGTTGAGCCAATAAAGTTCTTCATAGCTCGCCATAAAGATGGTAGACCGATTGTGTTCTACAAAGGAGAGCCAACACCCAAGCAACCTCCACAAGATGACTTCGGTCGAAGACATGCCATGTCCGAGTCCCAAGAAATGATTGGAGAACTTGAAGATATGCCACAATACATCAAAGATATGTGCCAAAAACAAAATATCCCCCAGACCCAGAATAGTCTGAGGGGCAAAATGTTTCAAGAACTGTGGTACCCTACAAATGTCAGGGGGCAGCCGCCCTTCTCCCACAATGACCGAAGAGGTCTCGGATGGGAGACGCGTGAAGACCCTATGGTGCATTATGCAGTGAACATGGTCAGCATAAATCCTGCCCCTATGAGAATGGGAATTGAAAAGCAAAGGGGGCAGAGCCCCATGGAAGATGAAAGTGAAAATGTCCCTGGTCAGGAGCAAGAATGGGAAGTGTACATGACTAACACAGACGACGAAGAGGACTTCGTTGATTTAGAGCCTGCGCCCCGAGAATTGGAAGATGGTGGGCAGGCCACTGTGGATGAACTCTTAGAAATAAATCTGGGGGCACCAGACGATCCTCGTCCTGTGTTCATCAGTGCATTACTGAATGACGAAGAAAGACAAGCATATGAACAACTACTCTCAGAGTTAAAGATTGTTTTGCTTGGTCTTATAAAGAAATGCCGGGTCTGGATCCGTCTGTGGCCGAACATGAATTGGCTATTTTGCCAGAGGCCAAGCCTGTGAAACAAACTCAAAGAAGAATGCATCTAGAGCTGGAAAAGAAAGTTGTAGATGAGGTCAACAAAATCTTGGATGTCGATTTCATCGAAGACTGCATGTATCCAATATGGCTGGCCAATATAGTGCCGGTAAAAAAGAAAAATGGGCAGGTTCGGGTCTGCATTGACTTCCGGGATCTAAACAAAGCATGCCCGAAAGATGACTTCCCTCTGCCCATAACCGAAACAATGGTGGATGTCACCACAGGACATGAAATACTGTCTTTCATGGATGGAAGCTCGGGGTACAACCAAATTCGGATGGCCGACAAAGACAAAAATCACACGGCCTTCCGATCGCCTAAAGGCATATTCAACTACAAAAGAATGCCTTTTGGCCTGAAAAATGCAGGCGCCACCTACCAAAGGGCCATGACCAAGATATTTGATGAAATGCTCCATAACTTGGTCGAATGCTATGTGGACGACTTGGTCGTCAAGTCGGAAAAGAAAGAAAATCATGTAGAAGACTTGCGCAGGGTCTTCGAAAGGCTCCGCCAATACAAGCTGAAAATGAACCCTATGAAATGTGCCTTCGGCGTGTCAAGTGGAAAATTTCTCGGGTTCATTGTTCGCTACCGGGGTATCGAAATAGATCCCGATAAGATCAAGGCCATTAGGGAATTGCCTTCCCCTAAGACACTCACCGAGCTACGCTCCCTCCAAGGTCGTTTGGCTTACATCAGGAGATTCATATCCAACTTGTCAGGAAGATGCCAACCTTTCTGTAAATTGACAAAGAAAGGGGCCCCATTTATTTGGGATGAAGAATGTCAAAATGCCTTGAACAAAATCAAAGAATATCTCCTCAGCCCGCCCGTGCTGGGGGCACCCATTAAAGGGAAACCTCTAATTCTATACATTGCGGCTATGGATGCTTCACTGGGGGCATTACTTGCTCAAGAAAATGAAGGAGGCAAAGAACAACCCCTCTATTATCTCAGTCGGATGCTAGTCGGACCAGAGCACCGATATGCACCAATGGAAAAGTTATGCTTGGCATTGGTTTTTGTCGTTAAAAAGTTAAGGCATTATTTGCTGGCGCACAAAGTTCAACTCATCTCTAGATGTGATCCTCTCAAGTTCTTACTCAAGCAGCCGGTCCTGTCAGGGAGGCTGGGAAAATGGGCACTATTGCTAATGGAGTTTGATATCTCCTATGTGCCACAAAAAGCAATTAAAGGACAGGGAATGGCAGAGTTCTTGGCCGCCCATCCGGTGCCAGAAAACTCCCCCCTGAATACAGAATTGGTTGACGAGGAGGTGCTCCCCTCTCAAGAAACTTATGAAGCCCAAGAAGCACAAATTAAATACTGGCAGCTATACTTCGACGGGGCCGCGCGAGCTTCTCTGAAAGCTGACGGCACATCGACAAATGTGGCAGGGGCAAGAATTGTCTTGGTAACCCCGGAAAAAGGGATATTGCACTATTCATGTGCTCTTATGGAATCCCTCACAAATAATGAAGCAGAATATGAAGCCTCATAGTTGGCCTGGAAATCGCCCTAGAAATGGGCATAAGATGCATTGAAGTGTTTGGCGATTCACTTTAGTCGTCAGACAAATGTTGGGCATTTTTGAAGTCCGAAAAGAAGAATTGAAAGCCTACTTTGAAGCAGCTACAAGACTCAGCGACAGGTTCTATCACTTCAAAATAGAGCATGTTAGAAGAAGTCAAAATTCACAGGCT
Source organism: Colocasia esculenta (assembly GCA_014218235.1). Classification (NCBI taxonomy): domain Eukaryota; kingdom Viridiplantae; phylum Streptophyta; class Magnoliopsida; order Alismatales; family Araceae; genus Colocasia; species Colocasia esculenta. The sequence goes on along the minus strand of CM024756.1, from coordinate 24,049,115 downwards.
GATGCATTGGCCAAGCTCGCATCTGCTCTCAAACTCCCTCCTGAAGGCGAACTGGCGATTACCATAAGAAACAGAAGATTGCTTCCAAGCACCGTAAATCGCCATGATGGTCTGACGACCTTTGAGGCAAATACATTGGAAGAAAATGAAGGCCAAGAAGAAGATGATTGGCGCGTTCCTATCATCAAAATAAAAAATGGTTGGCTACCAGATAAAAGGGGGGAGCGAGTGCAACTATTGCGAAGAGCCGCTTCTTACAAGCTGATAAATGATACATTATACAAGTTTACACCCGAAAAGGATAAATCCCTACTGTTGAGATGCCTATCTCCGAAAGAAGCCAAGATGATCATGCGGGAGGTACACGCAGGACTGTGCGGAGCCCACCAATCTGGCCCAAAAATGAAAATCAATATACAAAGCAAAGGCTTTTACTGGCCAACAATGTTTGCAGACTGCGAGCGATTCGCTCGAGCCTGCCCCCAATGCCAAGCCTATGGGCCCGTGCTAAGAAAACCACCAAGCAAGCTCCATCCAACAACACCAACATGGCCATTTGCTGAATGGGGAATGGATATAGTGGGTCCCCTCCCTACATCATCAAAGGGGTATAAATACATTCTGGCTGCCACAGATTATTTCTCAAGATCGGCTGAGGTTGTACCTCTGAAAGAAACTACCGGAGAAGCGGTGGCTCGCTTTGTCCGACATCATATCATATACCAGTTCGGTGTTCCGAGTCGGATCATGTCTGACAATGGCACTCCATTCAAAAATCAGACAATAAACAAATTGATAGCAAAATTCCACATCGAATGGAGGACGTCGATGGTCTACTATCCTCAAGCCAACGGGTTAGCCGAAGCCTTCAATAAAACCTTATGCAAGCTCATGGTCAAGTTGGTGAATGGTCGAAAGCGCGATTGGGACGAAAAGATGCATGAAGCTCTATGGGCTTATCGCACCATCTACAAAACTCCCACAGGATGTTCACCCTTTTCCCTTGTTTATGGGACTGAAGCAGTCATTCCTGTGGAAAGTGAGCTCTCATCCTATAGAGTAGCTCTCCATTATGGTCTACCTACTGATGAGGGGACCGAAATAGAAAGATGGCTTGAGGAGTTGTCAAATTTGGAAGAAAAACGCTTGGTCGCATACCAACGTCTTCGAAACTATCAGGCACGGATGTCCCGCGCTTTTGACAAGCTCGTGAAAGAAAGAGCTTTTAAAAAGGGAGACTTAGTCATGGTCAAACAAAAGGACGTCATGGCCTCTCGACCCAAGAATAAATTCATACCCAATTGGCTCGGTCCATTTGTGGTTGACAAAGTATTTGAAGGTGGTGCCTACACGGTAGTCGACCAAGAAGGAAATGTGATGTTTCCGCCTCTAAATGGCAGACACATGAAGTTGTACCATACTCCTGAGTGTGAGTACGTCTACACAATGTAACAGGTGGGTCCGACTTTGGTACATACTGAAGATATGGAAAAGATCCCGTTACAAGATCTCAATAAAAAAAAAAAAGAAGAAAAAAGGGGCTTAAAAACGAGGTGTCCCGGCAGACTCGATTCATTGTTCCTTCAGGATGAATCGAGGGTAAAAAGGCCTAAAAAACCCAGCTGAGGTGAAAACCCGAAAGGGCGCCTCAGGCAGAATCGGGAAACCCCGTTGCATGAAAACCCGAGAGGGCATGCAGGCAAAAGCAAGAGGGGGCCAGTCATGGTGAAAACCCGAAAGGGCGCTATGATTGGTAATGTGAAAAAAAAAGGGATACTTTCTCGACCTTTACTGGAGCGAGATCGAGTTATCCCGCATTCCTTATAAGAGGGAGGCGCAAGAGTTGTCAATGACGAAACAACCCCTAAGTTCATTCAAATGAATAATCAAATCCAGGGGCTACGACCGAGACAACGATGATGGTGTCTTCCCGCCCTTATAAGAAATATGGGAAATTCGAACTCTGCTCAAGGAAAGAGAGAGAAAGGAAAAAAATCCGAACAAAAAAGAGAAGAGAGAAAGAAAAGAAAAAAATGACCAAACCCATTCGCTTCAGAAAGGCAAAACTTCGAGCTTCGTCAGCTAACAAGCCATCAAGGCCAGTCAAAGAAGTTCAAAATCCAGATCTCTTGGCTAACAAGCCGTTAAGGCCAGCCAAAGGTCGAAACCCATGTCTTTTGTCTAACAAGCCGTCAAGGCCAGTCAAAAGTCAAGTCCCGAGTCTCTTGGGCTAACAAGCCGCCAAGGCCAGCCGAAGAGCTCAAAACCCAGACCTGTTGACTAACAAGCCGTCAAGGCCAGTCAAAGGTCGAAAACCATGATCTCTTGGCTAACAAGCCGTCCAGGTCAGTCAAAGGTTGAAATCCATGTCTTTTGGCTAACAAGTCGTCAAGACCAGTCAAAAGTCAAGTCCCGAGCTTCTTTGGCTAACAAGCCGTCAAGGCCAGTCAAAAAGCTCAAAATACAGACCTCTTGGCTAACAAGCCGTCCAGGCCAGTCAAAGGTTGAAATCCATGTCTTTTGGCTAACAAGTCGTCAAGACCAGTCAAAAGTCAAATCTCGAGCTTCTTTGGCTAACAAGCCGTCGAGGCCAGTCAAAAAGCTCAAAATCCAGACCTCTTGGCTAACAAGCCGTCCAGGCCAGTCAAAGGTTGAAATCTATGTCTTTTGGCTAACATGTCGACAAGACCGGTCAAAAGTCAAATCACGAGCCCCAGAGGAGCCTCAATCCTCTAAGCACATTTACGGCTCTCAGGGAAGCCTCTAATTCCCTACCATTTGAAACCAAAAGAAATGTCCAATTCACGGCTCTCAGGGAAGCCTCTAATTCCCTACCATACACAAATCTAGATTCTCAATCCATGGCCCACAGAGAAGCCTCTAATTCCCTACCATTCATAAACTTAAATTCTTAACCCACGGCTCTCAGGGAAGCCTTTAATTCTCGACCGCATATAAATCCAAACTCTAAATCCATGGCTCTCAGGGAAGCCTTTAATTCCTTACAAAAAAAAAGAAAAAAAAAGAAGAAACAAAATAAATAGGGGCTTAAAAAGAAGATGCCCCGACGGACTTGGTCTATCACTTCATCATAGATCAAGGGCAAAAAGGTCTAAAACCCGGCTGAGGTGAAAACCCGAAAGGGCGCCTCAGGCAAAAATGGGTAAACCCCTCAACGCGAAAACCTGCAAAGGCGCGTTGGAAAAAGCTAGAGGGGGCCAATCTTGGCGAAAACCCGAAAGGGTGCTGAGGTTGGTAATGTGAACAAAAAAAAACAAGAGAAAAGCCAAATCTGTCAGCCACATTGTTATGGACATTCCCTATCCATGATGGCCGGTCAAGTCAAATTTACATCTTTTGGCTAACAAGTCATCAAGACCAGCCAAAAGTCAAATCACGTGCCCGAGGGAGCCTCAATCCTCTCACCCAAATCACGTGCCCGAGGGAGCCTCAATTCTCTCATTCAAATCATGTGCCCGAGGGAGCCTAAATCCTCTCACCCAAATACGCGCCCGAGGGAGCTTCAATCCTCTCACCCAAATATGTGCCCGAGAGAGCCTCAATCCTCTCACCCAAGATCATGTGCCTGAGGGAGTCTCATTCCTCTCACTGAAATTATGTGCTCGAGGGAGCCTCAATCCTCTCATCAAAATTATGGCTCTAGAGAAGTCTTAATTCTCTAACTCAAGCATGTCATGGCCCCAGAGGAGCCCTAATCCTCTAAGTGAAATACCTCACGGCTTTTGGGGAAGCCTTAAAACCCCTGTTATCAATAAAGATCACATGCTGATGGTGAAACACAGAAGCACGATGTATATAGCAAATAAAAGTCTTGGTCCCAAGACAGACCCTTGGGATAGCCCAAAGAAAAAGAGAAGTCAAAATGGATGGATAACATGTACTGATGCTAAAAACAACATATCTCAAGTAAGCCTATGCTCCATTGTCGCCTGTCCTCAGAAGGTCAACATGTACAAAAGAATGGCATGAACAGCTCTGTTATGCATAAGCGAGGTCGTCATTTCACGCCGATTCATGGCTTGCACGATTTTCGTAGAAGTTATAGCAGCCTCTGCTTGCAAAACAGCCAGCTGGGTCTCCAAGATCTTCAACTCCAAGCAATCTCTTCCAAATGTCATGTACCTGATCCAACTCTGCAGGATCCAGACAACAGGAGATCAGATTTTGCCACAAAGGAACGAGGAAAAAAAAGGGATAAAATAGCTTATCAGAAGATATATCACAGCAAAGTCACAATTCTTAATGCATAAAGTAAAATTTCGGCATTGTGGACATGTGATGATGGTCATTGATACTGCAAGTCTAAAAGAAATGGAAAGTTTACTGCGAGTATGTCACGAGCTCTGACATATCAAATTCACAAATGTAACATCTCCAACATGGACCTCAACAGAGTTAAAATGGCTGAAATGCATTGGCAGAATCAATGAAATGGACCCTCTGAAGGGCAATATATGCTAAAATTCACACGAGACAGACGCCCTATGTTTCACTCGGACGCCAGTCTCGTGGGGGGCATTTGTTGAACAAAAAAAAAAATAGCAGCATGCAAATCCTAAACCAAGGCTATGGCCACTGGATAAAGATTTCAGAAATTGGTGTATTCAAGAAAAGGAAAATAGAGAAAAGGGATGGACGGGGTCGATGGCCTTCCGTTTGGTGTTTTGGACAAAAAGATGAAGAAGGGGGGAGAGGGATACCCGTAGAAGTCCGGTCACCCCTCTCTTCCTCAGCCGCTGCTTGCAGAAGATAGGGAGAGAAGGTTGGGGTCCCTGCTGAGGGTCCCCCTGCCCGCGGCTGCCGCCTGGGCCCAGCGCCGCCGCTGCTGCCTCCTCCCTTCGCCGGCGCCGCTACCGCACGTCGCCGCTCCTGCCTGCATCTAGCGCCGGCGCCGCCGGCCACCCCCGCTCGCCCGCGCCGCTGTTGCTCAAGGCCGCCGCCGGCCTCCCTTCGCCGCCACTGCTTCCCGGCGCCGCCGCCGGGTACCTCCGCCCTTCGCCACCGCCGCTGTCGGTTCCTGGCGCCGCCCCTCCCTAGCTGCGCCGCCGTCGGGAAGGAAGGAGGAGGAGGGCCGCGAAGGTTTCCCCTCTCCCCTGCTCTGTTTTGCATAGCTAAACCGGGAAAGGGCCAAAGAAAGAATGGCAAGGGGAAATTAGACAAAAATGAAAGAAGCAGGGGTTAAAACTGCAAATACGCAACTTAAAAATTGCATAAAACCCCCTAATTTAATGTGCAGAGCTCCGGGGAGAGCGCAAAACCTTCCGGCCGGGCGTCTTTTGCCCAACCACTATATAAGAAGCCCTGGGGCGCCCCAGGGAGGGAGAGCTTTTTCTGAGTCAAAAAACCCGAGCAAGGCTTCGGGAAAAAGACTGCAAGGCAGTCTGGAAAAAGGGTCTGCAAGGCAGTCCTAAAGATCATCGTGCAAGGCACGATTCTTTTCTCTCAAGTTTATAAAAAAAAAAAGGGGTCTATTGGGCTTATCTTACTGGGCCAGATTTCTTATTGGGCCTGAGACTGCTTATTGGGCCAGACTTATATTTCCATACAATCAATTGAGATATTGTGTGCTTATTGGGCCGACATTTGACAAATTCTCATGTGTGATTTAATGGGCCTATTAGGCTATTTTTAATCATTTAATCATACGTTATACAAATTATTTCACGTAGTGTCACGTTTATTTAAAACATTGCACTACTTAATTTCTTAACCAAAATCAACCAAGTTTTCGACAAACGTTAACGAAATATTTTTCAAACATTATTATTTTAATTTTTGATAACATAAAATCAACAAACAAATTATGTTTCACATCAATTTTAATCCACCTTAAGTTAAACACCTTTTAAATCAAATAAATAAATGAAAATGTTAATTTAATTCACATAATCATAATGTAAATAAATAAATAACGAAAATGCTTAAATAAATGAAATCAATAATTCTAAAATACCAAAAAATGAGAAAAATGCATTTAAAAATCAATAAAAATGAAATAAATATAAAAAAATTCCAAAAAAATAGATTGCATGTCTGCAACTGTGTTTCCCTTCACGCACAATTCATTTCATTCAAATGTGAGTTATGTTCTTTCATTTCAAAGGGTTTGTCTGATGGTTAATCAAGGGTGTTCAGTCTTTTGCGCTGATATAATTAACACTAACTACGGTTAGTGGGGGAGGTCAATGAACTAAATAAGACCATGTCCATGTCCATGTAAATAAATAAAAAATCCAAAGATAAAAAGATAAATTTAAAATTTTAAAAAATGTTAAAAAATATTCTCACACAACACCACATAAGAGATACTTCCTAAAGCTTTTATTGGCATTTTGCCTAATTGCTTTCTCTGTTAATGGCTGGTGCATCCATTTATTTGATGGGTGTTTCTACTTTAAAGGAGAAATCATCCAGCAATATTTATTCATTTTTTATTTGTCAGTGCATGTTCTAGTACATCGTTTAATGCAACTATGTTGGTGAGAATGAGATATAACCAAAGGAAGCCTCCTTTTGCACACAATTGTTGCCTTGCTTTCTTGATAAGAAACACTTTCTTATAACTGGAAGCAAGATCACATCTCTAATTAGTGGGGACTCTTATTGATAGGAAAGCTTATATCCTATCCGAGTCTTTGTTTTAATAGCTGCTTAAAACTGAAGATCACTATGTCCAGGATTGGAGTTAGTTTTTGGCTTCATTGATATCTGTTCATCCTCGATCAACTATTCCCAAGATTATGGCCTGTCCTACATTCATGTGACCTATTTTCCTTCATTGTAGAGCCATTGCAGTAGGTTAAATAATCTATTTACAGCATCTTTATCTTATCTTGGGAGATTTGCACTCTCTATAATGTGAAAAGTTTGCTATCTTATGCAGATCTGAGTGGCTGCCTGAGGGATTGATTATTTCTAGTAGCAATTTCAAAGTTCTTTTTTAAATGACGGAAAAGGGTACCCTTTTTTTCCTTCTTCATTTTTTTCCCTGTTGAAATCATTATTATCACTATAAACTTTGTTTTGCTCACAATTCCAAGTTAAATGTTTCCATCCTTCTAATCAATCATAATTTGCTCACACCTTCAAGAGGAAGATGAAGACACATGTTAAAGGCCTGTAACTCTAATCCAAAACCTAGGCATTGAGTTGAGGGAATCCTCTACACATATGGAGGTTTAACTCCCATGGATTTCCAATATGGGACTAAACCACAACACTTTGAGCACAACATACTTTTTTTTTTTTTGTGAACACACTTTGCATTCTTCTCATGGTGAATGCAGGCCGAGCAGCTGATGATAAAAGACTGGGAAAGTATATTCTGATAAAAGACGAAGAAGATCCACGGTTGGAGATGTTTAATAAGCCCCTTCCATGCTTTGGCTGTGGTATAGGATGGTTCTCGTGAGTGTGATCCCCCCACTTTCTTTTGTTTGTATCCTTTGAAGTCAGTGCTTATTTATTTATCCTTTTGCAGATTCCTACTAGGATTTGCACTTCCTTTTATGTGGTATTATGCTGCAGTTCTATTCATTAGCAACTATTACCAGAAGGATCCAAGGGAAAGGTCTGGTCTTGCAGCTTCTGCGACCGCTGTTAGTCTCTCTCACATTCTTTTTGTGTGAGCTGATCTATCTTCATCTGGAACTGTCTCTGAAGTAGTCTTATATCGATCTTTAAAGATTTGTCTTTGCAATCCTATCGAGAAAGTTTGGACAGTGTGTGAAGAGATTTACATCCCTGTATAGTGTTGGTCTCGACTTATCTTTTCATATGCCAGGTCCATCCCTAATCATCTGGTGCACTTGGTTTCTTTTTTCCTAGAAAATTGGATGGTGTCCATATTACTGTGTCCATAATAAAAAATAAAGAGACTGGTACCCTTGAAATTATCCACAGAAACCAAAGGTCATTAGTTTTTTTTCCTGATGCTACACAGAAGTTGTGCTGTTTGCAGAAAGAAGTTTGTATGAAAATTTCCAACTCCTTATGCGCACCATTCATCATTGAAATAGAAGAATGTGTTGCTTTGATATCGTAATTTCTTTTGGGGTATAAGAAAAGCAGTGTTAATTTCGAGAAATTGACAGCCTATGTTAATCTGTAAGTGTAGGGAATCTTCTTGCCAAAACGCTCAGTTGTTGGCCGCAGTGGCCTCTCTTGCAGTTGCTAATCACACTGTTCTTTTGTGTTTACTTGGTTTTGCAGGCCTTCATCTTTTCTCTCTCATTATTTGTAACCCTATGTGTCATCTTCCTTTGACATAGTGGTATTAATCCGAGCTTCTTTCTGGCGACCTATCCGATGTGCATGTACATGATGAAAAGCTCAGTCCAAGTGAATATTCTGTCTTCAGTTCTGAGGCCACCTTCGTCTAATCGTCTGTTCCGTTCTTTGGCTACTAAAATGTGATTGGCAGACGTAGTTCCTTTCCCCCCTTTATTTCTTGATTGATTTCTTGTAAAAATATTGTAAATATTGCAAGAACATTGGCATCTGAAGTAGCTAATTTTTTTAATGTTACTATGTGGACCTAGAGTAGCAACTAGCTCACAGATTATGTACTTTTTCCTCCAATGTTCAAATATGGTAGGGTTCTTCAGTTTTTAATCCTTACAGTCTTTTACGATTAGCTCTTTGTCCCTATAATTTGACTGTGCTAGAAAAGAAACCAAACCTTTCATAGAAATATATCCTTTTTGGTTGTAATAATTTTAAGGACAAATTAATTAGAAGTCCTTGATAGATATTTGATTTATTTTCTAGTCCCTAACAGAACTGTAACTCATTACATTAAGTGTTATTTTCTGTTCCAGTATATGTTAAATCATGTTATAGTAAGGACCTCTCTATTATAGTCTGGGATTTTTAATTAATTTTTTCTAATTTTAAAAGGTAAATTATATATTTCTCCCTGGAATCTGTCATACTTGAATGTACCTCTGAAACGTGTATATTATATCCATTACCTCTATATTTCATGTCTTATCATTTGATTTTATTCTTTTTACTTAACCATATTTTGCACCGTCGAAAGTCTCGTGCATTGGGTATGCCCTTAGGGTACGCATGACGTCAAGACGTCAACCAATCAGGTTACGTCCAAGCAGAATATGTCTACTTTTTTAATCGATCGGCTGGCTAAAAAGTAAAAGAAGACGTTTAGTGTATTTTTTTATTATACTTAAGTGAAATATGATTAGATATTAAATCTATGTGACACCCTTCACATGGAGAGTGATAAAGTAGAAACTCAATTATTGAATGCCACATAGATTTAGTGTCTAGTTATATTATACTTAAGTATAATAAAAAAAATACACTAAACCTTTTTCAAAAAATAATTCTCTGATGTGGGTCTTGCGGAGGGAGCAGAGGAGGGGGTCCGTTGAGATGAGGGAGCGGAAGAGGGGGTCTGTTGCACTTAAGTGCTTGGACGTGGAAGGGGTGAGAGCAATGTCAAAGATGGAGACGGTGATCCGACGTCCAGCCTTCTCTCTCTCTCTCTCTCTCTCTCTGTATCTCTCTTTGGGGGTATGGGCATTTTAGTATTTTCACCCTCCATTTAATGGTTCTATCCACATGACAGTGAAATACACTTTGAATTTTGATCACCTGTTAATCACAAAGATGGAACGGACTAATTTTTAAAAAATCACGAGTATAGAATATAATTTTCTAATATATAGATTTCAAGATATACATTCGAATCTAATAAATAGTTTCTTAATTTTGAAACCATCAACTTTGAGATCTATGAGTTTTACTTGCAATAATTTTAGATTAAAATAAAAAATGAAGAAAAAATGGCATGCCATTGCCAGTTGAACATGTATGCATACAAGACGGCGACCGTATAAGAAAGACGAATAATATATCTCGAAATTTTATGTAGTTTTGTTGCACACAACCCTGCAAAGAGGCAAATAAGCTGCCGATGGAGGGCAGATCGAGGCATTATTTGACTGGAAACTGTCACCCGTTAATTAACGCCATGAACTTTAACAAATTATCAGATAAAAACACATTATCCCAAATCCTAAAAACGTGGTAAAAGAAAGTAGTCCACCTTGTCGGAGCTTTTGATGTTAAATATGTTTTGTGCACATCTTTTTTCTTTATGATTGATGAAGTTGGTAAAATCTTAAGAAAGAAAGGTATAATCAAAACATGCAAAATCTTACTAGCAATTTATGTTTGTGCATGTGCTATCAATGTTTTTGATAGTGACTTGGTGCGCATCTTAGGACAGATGGTGTTACCAATTACATTGCAGTCCTGATAACATTTAATTTTAAGTGATTAAAAATATTCATATTATCAGTTGAGTAATTAACAAAAAAAATCTATGTATCAATATTATGTTCTTCTCTCATACTTTGACTTGGGTTCAATTGATCAAATAATCGATCAAGATTTAATCACTAATCACTAATACTTTTTTCACTCTCAGATTCAGTTTCTTTGACTAAGTCATTGATTCGATAGTTGGTTGTGTCATACTTCAAGTGCTCTTTAATCGATCAATATCTAATTTGTAATCAATTATATTTTTATCGCCCATTGAGAATCGATTTAAGTCTAGACTTCAATTTTTCTGTCCACACAATAGGATGATAATCGATTAAGTCCAATGAAATGTGAACGACAATTGAATAGTTTGTGATATTGAGAAAATATTAAGTCCACAAGACAAACAGTCGATAATCGATTAAGTAGTGACACTACAAAAGTTAGATGTCCTAGTTAATCGATTATACTTCACTCTATGCTATCAATAATCAATTATGTCTTGGGAGTCATTAGAAATTTTCTAAGTACACACACAATGCATGTAAATCGATTATATACTTTCAATAAGTGTTCCACAAGTTTTCACAGTGTTTATTAATTGATTATGTTTCACTTTATGCTTTCGATAATTGATTATGTGTTTTGGTGAAAAAATTTCTACGTCCACACAATGCACAGATAATTGATTATTTTCAACTGTGTGGTAGATAATCACTTATATCTTCTACTATCAAAGTTTCTAAGTTTATATATAAAGACTCGACAATCAATTAAGTTTATCAATGTAAGATTTTTCAAAATCCACACAACAACGTTGATAATTAATTATGTTTATCAATGCAAAAAAATCTTGTCCATGGTGAACAAACTAATTGATTATGTCTTCAAAAGAATGATTTTTTTTTTCATTCCACACCTGTCAACTTGGTAATCAATTATATGTTCAAAGGTGTAAAACTTTGTCTATAGAAAGACTCGATAATCGATTAAGTTTCACTTTAATGTACCCGATAATCGATGAAGTCTTTACCTGTGTAGAACAACTTAGTAGCTATATAATCGATTATGTTTTACTATATCCAGTAATCGGTTATGCTTTCAATGTCAAGATTTTTTTTCAAAATTCACACAGCGACTCGATAATCAATTTATTCAGGTACATACTAATTGATTGCCTTCATCGGTGCACAAGCATTACTAGATATATATGATTATGTTTCACCTTTTCATTCTATAATCAATTGTCATCATTTGTGACAAGTATTACTGATTTTATTAGGGTTGTGCATAGTTTTGCCTAACCCGAAAAATCGAACCGAACCGACCTGGACCGATCTGGTTTAGGGGACCCCCTTAGTTCAATTTAGTTTCTCATTTTGAAACCGATTGAACCAAATATATAATAAAAATAATAATAAGTGTATTATTTCACAACGACATTGTGGCATAGATGGTTGCTGTTGTGCTTTCTCATGGAGTAATTTTGCCATTTTCTATCTGAACCGAACTGAATCGGTTCAGTTCAGGTCGGTATGATTAACTGGTTAGTTCGGCTTCAGTTCATCCAAAAAATGTGTTGAATCAAACTGAATAGACCCATGGACAGCCCTAGGTTTTATAATCAATTAAGTTTCACTTAACTATTCTTTAAATTGATTATGCTTTCACTATTGAGTGTTGCTTACAAGATCAAGTATGTGATAATCGATTATATGTTTTTAAGCTTTATGAAAATCAATTATGTATTCTATGAATGGAAAAAAGTAATATTGTTTGAATATGTTGAAGTGACCATTGTTTTGACTATCACGTTGTACATTATACAATCACTTTTGTCATTACATAAAGTCTTTGATTGTCTGACATCTAAGATTTCCCTATTTGATTAAAAATACTTATTTATTATATGAATCAGATTATTTGTCAAAGTATGATCTACTGTTCAAATCTAATATTATAAAATTAACCTATCATGGAAACTAACCGATTTCATTGAGTAATACTTGTCAATATATTTTCTTTGAAAAAATCTCATTTGTCAGATAGATATTCTCAAAAAGACAAACGATAACATGATAATATAAGAAAAATCATCTTCACAGACATCCTAGAAATTCCAATTTGCATGGATACTAACATCTTTACTTTATGTAGCTCTTGAGAACATAAAACGAAATATAAACTCTGATATATTATCTTTTATCTTGGAGATCTTCTTACCATATATATGTTGTACCTCTATTCAAAATATACATTGCACATTAACATATTCAAACCATAACATATAATAAGTTTTGAAGATGACAAAATTATCAGATATTATAAACAAAACATGTCAAATACTTCATTTCTATATCTTACATATCATATAATAAAATCTCTAAAGCATACCTCATCATACAAGTTATTCCTCTCAGAAATCTTAAGTATAACTTTCTTTGCCTAAAGAATATAAGAAGTTCACTTTGTCATATGCGAAGTAAAACACAAAGATTTCACTTCAACTGATCACATTGAAATCATGATATACGAAGTTCACTTTGTCATATCTAAAGTACACTTCGTCATCTGCAAAGTAAAACACTAAGACTTCACTTTGACTGATCACGTTGAAATCGTGATATACGAAGTTCACTTTGTCATATAAGAAGTCCACTTCGTTATATCTGAAATTCACTTCGTCATATCCGAAGTTTACTTCGTCATATGCGAAGTAAAACATGAAGATTTCACTTCGACTGATCATGTTCAAATCGTGATATACAAAGTTCACTTCGTCATATACGAACTTCACTTCGTCATATCTAAAATGTCACCTCGACTAATAACATTATATCTTTACCAGATAAAATGAAGAATATACTAATTATATGATATCTCTACATCATTAACAATTTTTCATCATATTTATGACATTCTTCATTTATAGAAAAATTAATTCATGATTGTATGTCTAGTTCAGATATAAATTCCTAATTTCAAATATATCCTGAAATATGAGTTTTTAGTACAAATTGATCAAAATTAATTGTTTTGTATTTCAATTTACAAAAGCTCTCAAATATAATATCATATAGCTTTGTCTCATAAAACTAAAAATATCCATATCTTGAAGCCTTAGTCAAAATCTGCGAAAAAAGATTTCTGACATCTGCCACAAGAACATCCATATTGTCGTTTGTCAGAACTACACTATGATCTCTACCTACTACATATTCTATAATATCTATGATCATATTTGTGGCTAACATACTGGATCCAGTCTAGTATATCTTGGAACTTGTCTTGTTCAGGATAAAGACAAAATAACATCAGCACAAGAATTGACTGATCAATGTTGTTGACCCTTTTGGTACGGCAGCAAGCTAACCTAGAGGGGGGGTGAATTGGTTTTTCTGAAATCTAAAATAGAAACTTAAACATAGAAAACTATCACTTGAAAGTTTGGTTAGTTTAGTATGATAAAGAGTAGCAGTACGGAAGCAAATAAACAATCACACAAAGGACACAAGGAATTTATCCTAGTTCGGCCCTTCCCACATGGAAGTCCTACGTCCAGTCCCCAAGCAACCTCTTGGGATTTCACTAACCGAAGGTACAGTCCCCCTCAAGGACACTACAACACCCTGGATACCCTACCAGGTCTTCTTCTCTTTTCCGGGCAAGAAGGCAGCCCACTTCTTTTCTAGGCTCAAAAGCAAACCTACTTCTTTTACAGGTTCAGAAGTAAACCTCCTGGAACAAACCCCAGTGTGGTTCTGCTAGACTTAAACCCCCAGCTAGGTCCTGTTGGTACAAACCCAACAAGGTTCTGCTAGACACTAATCTCTAGCTAGGTTACACACTGTATACAGTCCTACAGCTGGACAAGGGTCTTTCTTAAAAAATAAAGAACAAGACTGAGAGCTAATACAAGATGAACACTATAGACTTAGCTCACAGTCACAGACTCTCCCCCAAGATTACAATGAGCATAGGGAGAAAGGAAGAGAAGAAGGCTTGAAGGCGATGAAGACTTCTGCTTGAAAGCTTCTGTAGATTTTGGCTCGAGCTCTTCTCCCTTTCTCTGAGTGTTTGTGGCGTGAAGGTTCTTCTCACAGTTGTACACTCCTTGAAGGATTTTCAGGAAGGCTCTCTTTCTTTCAACCTTGCTTCATCTTTTATATGAGCAGCTTTTGAATAGATCTGTTGAAGACATCCGTTGGAGTTCTAGCCGTTGCTCATCTTCTCTTCATTTGTCTTAATCAGACTCTGGTGGTCTTCGAGGTCTGTAAGCATAGAAGAGAGTGTTAGCACAAAAGAGTATTTATGATAAACGGTGCATACCACTGTGTTTCTGCTGATCATGCTGAAAATAGTAGTTCATATCTTTTTCTGACAAGACTCTAAAATACGCATGCAGCTTTTTCTGTCAGAAGATATTTGACTTCTCATTAGGCGCCAAAAAGCACTTAAACAAACTGTGTTTAAATTGAAGTGAATCGTTGTTTAAGTTACTTATCAAATCGTTATACTTATAAGACTTAACAAATCGTTATGAATGGCAAATCGTTGTAAGTCTTAGCAAACCGTTATGAAACTTAACAAATCAATGTGAGAAGCAAATCGTTATGAATCTTATCAAATCGTTATGACTAGCAAATCGATGTGCAACTTATCAAATCGTTATGAGAACCAAATCGATATGAGAACAAATCGTTGTTCTCACTTATGAAATCGTTATGATGATCAAATCGTTATGGCAAGCAAATCGATGTGAATCTTATCAAATCGTTATGACTAGCAAATCGATGTGCAACTTATCAAATCGTTATGAGAACCAAATCGATATGAGAACAAATCATTGTTCTCACTTATGAAATCGTTATGATGATCAAATTGTTATGGCAAGCAAATCGATGTGAATCTTATCAAATCGTTGTGAAGCCTTAGCGAATCGTTATAGAAGGCAAATCGATGTGTGAGCAAATCGTTGCGCTTACTTATCGAATCGTTATAGCCCTAAACGAATCGTTATGGCGCTTATAAAATCAATTAAAGCTAAATCGTTGTAGCGCTTATAAAATCGATCAAAATGAATCGTTGTAGCGCTTATTAATTTGGCACTTGAACTGTAATCGATGTATATGGATTAAACATCGATTTTATCAATTTAGTGCACCATATTGCATTAATGTGAGACTCAGCATTTTGCTATGAGATTGATGCGACACAGATGAAACATGATATTTAATTTAAGTACTCATAAATTTTGTTATCACCAAAATATAAGGATAAACTGAGAGTGGTTCAACAAATGTGAATGTAAAAGACATGCACGTCGTCCTCGGATGAAGTCCTGCAACGGATAGATTCAAACAGATCAAGCAACGGTCTATAAAGATGAAGCATATAAATATAAAAATAGTTGAAAGAAGCTACATACATGAGTGTGGGAGAAAACAAGATACATATAAGAAAGCAAGAGAGATACAAGCACATACACGAGAAGAGGTGAATAAGGTGCAAGTGTGTTGCGTCAAACTTTCTCTCCGTAGACACTGCATGGGCACTGCGTTGAAGTCTTACCTATGCATGCAGTGAAGCAGTTGTTCAAATCTTACCTTGTAAAGGTTCTCTTCTTAGACTCAGGAAGTCTTTCTACAGACTAGAATTTCTCTGCCTTATTCTCCCAGTCTGGAGTCCTTATGAAGTTTAGTCCTCCATAAGGAGTTTGTCAAAAGTAAGTGCACCCCTTGGACAAGAAGGTCAATCAATCAATCGCCCTCCTCTCTTTGAAGGACAATATTACAACTATTGGAAGACATGCATGAAATTCTTCATACAATGTATAAATCTTGACCTTTGGTTAGTTATAGAAGATGGTGATAAAAATCCCAGTATAGAAGATAAAATTAAATGGACTGCTGATGATAAGAAATTAATATATCGAAATTATTGTGCAAAAAACATTATATGTTGTGCATTATCTAAAAATGAATTTAATCACGTTTCAACTGGTAAAACTGCTAAAGAAATGTGGGACACTCTGAGAGTTACTTATGAAGGAACTAACAAAGTTAAAGAAACAAGAATTGATATACTCATTACTAAATATGAACAATTCAAAATGGAAGAAAATGAATCTATAACATAAATGTACACTAGATTTACTGATATAAAAAATAGGTTGAATGCATTAGGTAAGCAACTTAGTCAAAGTGAAACATTTAGGAAAATATTATGATCACTCACCATTAAATGGACCCCTAAAGTAACTGCTATTGAAGAAGCTAATAACCTATCAACACTGCAAATGGAAAAATTGATAGGATCCTTATTGTTCATGAAATAAATATGGAAAGGTTAAATGAAAGTTCATCTAAGAAAAGAATAAAAAATGTTTTGAAAGCAGCACCACCCTTGTCTAGCTATGATGACACAGGTCATCGACCTCCAAAGACACTGATGAAGAAGAAGCATTGCTGTCAAGAAGGTTACAGAGGATTCTTGCCTAAAAAAAGAAATATCAACACAGGCAAGAGTACAAAAGGAATAGAAGAAAAATAAAAGAACCAGTCTGCTACGAATGCAAATAACCCGGACACTTCAAAATGGATTGTCCAAGATTAAAGAAGAAAGAATCAGAAGAGACTTCAAAAAAAGACAAAAAACACAGACAACAAAAGTACAAGAAAATGTCAAGAAAAGCAATGGCTGGAGCATGGAAAAATGAAGACTCAAGCTCTGAGTCTGAAACAGAAGAAGCAAACTGTGCCTTTATGGCACATCTTGAAGAAAAGGAAAGTCTTAGAGGATCTAAATGGATTTTATATAGAGGATGTAGCGACCCTCATTATACCGGTACGGTTATACCAACCCACGTCGGTATAGTGAACGTTGCCACAGTGGGACATTTACCCATCAATAACATTTAGCTGAGATACACGTGAATATAAGAACAGAGTAGCGGAAACAAAAGAACCACTGTCTTCATTTCATTCATCATCCACATTTAACATACATGATTTGATAACATTTAAAGAACTAAAAGTCCACATAATTACATTGCTGAAAATCAAATACATAATTGTCCACACTTAAACATTTTTTTTCCATGATAATGCTAGTACAATGTTGCAATTACATACTATGAAATCAAAATATCGCAAGTACACCAACGATCTAATCTCCACGCTCGGAGTCGGTCTCCACTGCCTCCTCCGCAAGTGTGTCGTCACCAACTATGCCTGTACGCCGAAGCAAGTAATGAGTCTAAAAGACTCAGCAAATAACTCTACACATACCATAGATGTACATGTCATAGTAGGTTTTACATACACATTTACAAGACACAATCATGTAGCATGATTGTCATTGAAATTAACAACCTATCATGGTGGTTCTACTAATTAAACACATAATTCATGCTTTCAGATTTTCTAAATCAAAATCTCTTATCACATGTTCTCTAATCACTCCAACACATGAAAGTTCTACTTTCAATTAAGCTAAAACATGAAAGCAATCTAGCATGATTAGCTTACATACGTGAAAGAAACATTTACTAACATGGTTACTACTCATTCTTACACATGCACATAACCATTTCACATGCTTTAAGCTTGTTGTTTTGACATGGTTTAACACTTTACAATCTAACACATGAAAGCTACATTCTCATTCAAACCACAATGTGAGGGTAAACAAGTATGGGATTACTTACACACCGCTAAGAATCGTTTCTAACATGGATTCTAGGCAATTTGCACATGTAAAGCATGATCATAAATACATTTAGTTTGTTGTTTTATCATGATTTCAGATTACCACAACATGGATCACAAATTCACAACCTCACATTTTGGTTTCACATTTTTACACAATTTCTTATTCACATAGTATACACTTTACACATGCACATTTACACATTGTTCACATCCACAGTTCTTACACATGAACACATACACATTTTCATATTCACATTCAGTGCCGTGACACATAGTCCAAACCACCAGAGAAGGACACATCACATCACATACACATAGACGCCACCTAGGCAACACAGCGGCGACTCTTGGACTGCACAGACCGGGAGAACAAGTCTCCACCCTAACCAGTGGTACTTGTCTACCTCCAGGATTTCATCCTAATGCCCTTAGGCTCACAACACATTGAACCTTCCCATGGGGACTTTTCCATGGTACGGTTCCACAGCCCTCTATGGAAGCAGTATCACACTTGGCACAGTTTTACACATTACACATATCGGTTTTTACACACATTTTACACATGACACTCACATCTCATTCATTCTCTCATTCGCAACATGACTCTGTTTTCCTAATTATGCCACTACAGATGACAGAATTTATCATTCAGGAAATTTCACCAATCAGGTTGGGTTACACAGAAATTAAATCATTTCACAATGGCATGCATTAATTACCCATTTTTGCATGGAAAATTCATATTGCATGGTATAGTTGTCCAAATGACCTGAGAATTTAACCACATGATGATTTCGGGTTTAGGACTCCACATGAAAATTTTCACATTTTTCTGATCCACAATGCAATTGCAGAAAATTTAACATAAATTCCCGTATTATTCAAAATTCAATTTATCATGGTGTATAACATAAAAGTTCAGTTTAACAAATCATAACCCTGAACCCAATATACACAATACCACAGGAAAAGTTTCAGGATTTATTACACAACACACGATTTACTGGAAATTTAGCAATCCTACACATGTTTTCTATTTCCCAAGTATAAATTTGCAGTAAATCACATTGACATGGGAAAATTCTAGAAAATTCAGAGCAGAGACTGACGGATATAAACATGATTCAACAGGATTAGGGCATCATAATTTCCCATGGATTATTAGGATCATGGTGAGCATACATGGTCGTCTTCCATATGCAATTTAAATAAATAATAACTCAACCATCCACAATAATTGCACAACTATTCTCCCACACATTCCCACATTCACATTACATAGCATAATAGGTTTACAATATATCCTCATCGCAAAACATATCGAAAGTAATTATATACAAGGAGAGAACAGTTCACTGTTCTGTCCAGACGAACTTGGCAGCGGTCTCTGGCCGTTCCAGGAGTGGACGGCAAGATCGCTGGACGCACACGGGGAATCTTGGCGTCAAGGCATTGACGCCAAGTTCCTGTTTGTGCAGAAACACAGACCGAGCTCCAAATAACAGGGTGAATGGGGGATCTAGGACACGAGAAAAATACATAAAAATGATAAAACCCTACTTGACATCTACATGGACGATAGGGGTAGGTTACTTGCCTCTAGAAAATACTCCAGACGAATCTTAAAGCTTGGTGAAGCTCTCCTTGGGCAGTCCCAAGAAGCTCCCAAGAAGTCTTCACGCCGGGTTCTAGGACGAAGATGGCTCCAAGATGAGGTCGGGGAAGCCTCCTCCTTCAGTTCAGCTAGCTCCTTGTCGTGGTAGATGACCAGGAACAGCTTCAGAAGGTCAGATTTAAGCTTGCAAAAGGGTGGGGTTTTCTCACAGATTTTCTAGGGTTTCTTTTCTTCTCCTTCTTCTCCTCTTGCAAAGAGAGCCAAGAGAGGGTTGAGGGTTGCAAAGAGGGCTTTGTATATAGGAGAGGAAGCTCTCCTTTCACGCAGGTTTGACAAGAAAGCTTTCAGACCGTTGGGGACAGCTCCCCAATGGTTGGGGTAGCTTGTTCCCGGGATTTCCGACTCTGCAACGCATGCAAGCCAGAGAAATTAGCGTCCACATCGCTGGACGCTGGGATTAGTGTTGGCGTCCATATGGTTGACGCCTACACAACACAAACGTCCATTGATATTGACGCCAAGCTGGCCTTCGGCCAGAACTCAAAAACATGCAGAAACCATACACAACCTACACCTATATATGTACCATATGTATACTATTATGTACATACTACCATCATACCATTCATATATTATTTACATCTAATCTATACACATGCATGCAATAGTATACTAACTAGTACTTACGTAGATGTTCACATACATACATACACAACCATGAAATATTCACATGCAATACAAATAATGCAACAAATTCGAGGGCCTTACACCCTCTCCCCCTTAAAAGAAACTTCGTCCTCAAAGTTAGAACTATACTACTCAAACAAAAGAGGATATTTCTTCTTCATCGCATCCTCAAGCTCCCAAGTAGCCTCCTCTCGCGAGAAGTTCCGCCAGAGAACTTTCACCGACGCAATACTCTTGTTCCGGAGATGCTAAACCTTCCGGTCAAGAATAGCTACTGGTTGCTCGACATACGAAAGATCTGGCTGAATCTCCACTGGCTCCTGACTAATCACATGAGACGAATCTCGGACATACTTCCTGAGCATCGAAACGTAGAAGACGGGATGAACACTTGCCAAAGCTGGGGGTAATGCTAGCTCATACGCCACGCTGCCCAAACGTCTGAGAATCTCATATGGGCCAATGAACCTAGGGCTCAACTTACTATGCCTGCCAAATCTGATGACACCTCGAGTAGGCGTTATCTTCAAGAAGACATGATCGCCAACCTCGAACTCCAAATCCTTCCTTCTGTTGTCGACATAGCTCTTCTGCCTATCCTGAGCCGCAACAAGCCTCTTTCTAATAAGCTGGATCTTATCCGAAGTTTCCTGAACTAACTCCGGTCCGATCAACTGCCTATCACCAGTCTCCTCCCAACATAAAGGAGATCTGCAAGGCCTACCATACAACGCCTCGAATGGAGCCATACCAATACTCCCATGAAAGCTGTTGTTGTATGCGAACTCCACAAGAGGTAAATGGCGCACCCAATCATCCTTCCAATCCAGAACACACGCCCTCAACATATCCTCGAGTGTCTGGATAGTCCGCTCGGACTGTCCATCGGTCTGGGGATGAAACGCCGAACTGAGCTTCAGCTCCAAGCCTAACGCATCCTGAAGACCCTTCCACAGCCTCGAAGTGAATCTCGGATCTCGATCTGAAATGATCGACTTCGGCACACCATGCAATCTAATGACACTACTAACATACAATCTAGCTAAACTCTCTACTGACTGCTTCTTCTTCATAGGCAAGAAATGAGCAGTCTTCGAGAATCTATCTACAACTACCCAAATCGAGTCATTGCCCCTTCTAGATCGAGGCAAACCCGAAACAAAGTCCATAGTGACAGCTTCCCACTTCCACATTGGGATCTCCATCCTTTGCATAAGGCCGGATGGTTGCTGTCGCTCGGCCTTCACTTGCTGACACACCAAACACCTAGACACATAATCCGCTACATCCTTCTTCATATCGGACCACCAAAATGATCTCTTCAAATCCTGGTACATCTTAGTGTTACCCGGATGAATAGAGAATCGCGATCTATGAGCCTCCGCTAACACATGCTCACGGACATCTACCAAATCAGGGACACAAACACGGTGATGGAATCTAATCACACCGTCCTCATCACGAGCAATGCCTGCCTTGCCTACTAACTCTAAGAGTCTAGGGTCGGCTTTCTGTTGCTCGATCACCTCATCCAAAATCGAGGACCTAAGAGATAACTGAGCTACAAAAGCCTGACATAGCGATGGCTCTAACTCAGTCAACGCGCAAGCCGCATCCTCCAACATCTTCCAGTCTTGCTGGAAAGATGGCCTCTTTCTACTCAGAGCATCCGCTACGACATTCGCCTTCCCAGGGTGATACTGAAGGTCGAAGTCATAGTCCTTCAAGAACTCAATCCATCTCCTCTGCCTCAGGTTTAATTCCTTTTGGGAGAAAAGATACCTCAAGCTCTTGTGGTCGGTAAACACCTCAAATCTGACACCATAAAGATAGTGCCTTCAGATCTTTAGTGCATGAACCACTGCTACGAGCTCCAAGTCATGAGTCGGATAGTTCTTGTAGCAACCTGAATTTTTACGAAAAATAAAAATTTAAATGAAGAATTTAAAACCTAGCTAAATGGATATTTAAATAGAGCATTAAATAAAACCCATTAAATGGAAAAGAGTAATGGGCTTTGCTTAATGGATCTTCTAGAATTTATTGGGTCAAAATATGAATTTACAAAGGGAGAATAATAAGAAAATATCCTAAATTCGTAACTAAATTATTACCTAAATAGAAAAGGGGTATTTAATGCATTAAATAAGCAATTAGAGTAGGAGTTGGATTCCTAAACCTACCCCATATGGATTAGCACGAATTTGGATCTCTTCCAAGTCTAAATAGAGATTGGAAAGCAAGGAAGGAAGGTGGGAGTAAGGAAATCTCAGAATTAAGAGGAATTTGAGTAGTAGTAGGAATAGGAACTTGTGTTTACATAAATACACCTCTTAAACCCTCTTGGCCGACCCAAGCTCTTGTCAAGGGATTCCTGGACTAGGAGGAGAGGCCAAGGAGGAGGAGATTTCGTGGGAAGAAGAACCTTTCAAGCTCTCAACCGCGTTCTTCAAGTTCTAGCCCTAGAAGAGGAAATCGAGTCAAGGTAGGCATTCTCACAAGCATAAACCATGAAACTTTTTCTGTAGGTTCTTCCTACCCTCTTGAACGAAACCCCCAAGTTTCATATTTTTCCATCCATCCTATCTTTTGTTCTTAATTTTTGAAGAACTGTAAACATGATAACCCCGAGGTGTCATGTTTAATTCAAATCTCTATGAATACTTGACCCCATGCTACGAAAGTTTTACTGTAGATACTTCAGGTTGTTAGGGATCATTTGACCCTAAAAAGCCTAAATTTCATTGAGCATGTTGCTCGAATTAAATCAGTCTTGCTCTCTATGTCATGTTCTGTGTTACTCGTTGTTGTTCATGCTCAAACCATGTTCAAACCATGTTCTCTCTCGAATCCCTATTTATTGGAAGTACCCTTACATGTCTAGTTTAATTTGCAACTGGTTTCATGATTTTTCGTTCACTATACAATTAGTTATGATTTTTCAAAGCACCCTATATCATTCGATTTCAAGTTGGCCCGCAATCCAAAGCCTGGTCTGAATCCTGTCAGAGCCAGTGCAGATAACCAGATTGCGACAGGCCGATATGTCACCTTCTGGGTCTGATTTCGACCATCCACTTGTCGCTTTCTCAAGCCATCGCGACGCCTTCCTTGTCGCTTTCTGAATGCGACAGTACCTACGTCGCGTTCTGGCCGCCTGAACAGACAGCCATGTCGCAACCCGTACAGGACCCTGTCGCGTTCTGCCTGGCCCATGTCGCAATGCTCATTGACCTATGTCGCCTTCTCAGTTTTTTTTGATAAAAACCCATAAAAATATTTCTGTCACTTTCTAAATAATCCTTACGCCTTTTTACAGTCATACCCCCAGTAAAAACCTTGCCTAATAATGGAGCAATATTGAAAAATTTTAAATACATCTTCACGACTTATTTCTATCTATGATTTCTCTTGCATTTACACACATGAACCATCCATATATGGCTGAAATCTTGCAGAAAATATCTCATAATGTATCTGGTAATTTATTGCAATAAAGTATATTAATTGCCCTATTTTAAAGGACTTGTATTCGTTTCTTGCGTTGTTTATATATCGATATCGACGCTCCACTGTTCTAGAATTCCTCTAGAACGTCGTGCACATGTTTTATATACACATTTTACTTGGCTTGTGGTGAACTCTCCGTCGGATATTCCTTTCGCCGGACTAGTGAACTCTTGCACAAGGCCTCCGTAAGTCTCCTCTGATCATGGATTCCCACATGGTCGACGAGCCGGTTGTACCCTAATACCTATGATACCCTTTAGGGATCTATATGATCCACACGGCTATTAGATATTCACTCTCGTCTTATATCACGCCGGACCTCTGAACCTGTGCATAACAAGGCCAGTGGTAGGGTCGTGAGTTCCACCTGACTGCCAACACCAAGTGCGCGTGTTGTGCAACTGTTACTATCGCCTGATTACTCGACGTATTACGTGCAATGTTCACTAGCTCTCATCTATACTCTACTCGCTCACCTATTCACGTTCACTCTACTAGCTCATCTATTCATCTAGTGCTCTTATCTATTTCTTGGTACTCTATACTGGCCATTGACTGATTGTCTAAAGATAAACAATATAACCAATGCCTGGCAATAAATAAAGGGCCCGATCTGGTCCTAGGATGTGCGCCCGAAAGTGCTAGTGCCCATGGGAGTTAAATGATCAGAGTGTTTGGCATTACACTCAAGTGCTATCTATCTCGACTATCTATATGACAATCAAAACACAAACGTGCTATACTCTCTCGATGTCTAGAATGACAAACGAGTGCTATACTCGTCGTGCTATTACTATACTTGTGCTAGTTGTGCTATGGCCATCCTGCTATTCGTGCTATATTCGATACTTGTGCTATTTTTGGAAATTATACTCGATCTCGTGCTATTGTGCTATCTTGTTACCTGTTGTGCTATCTCTTACTATATTTTGACTCTCTTGTACTTGCTATCTCTAGACACTCTGCCATTAAATGTGTTAATTATTTAAAGCCTGCTTGAGCCTGAGATTTAAGTCCTACTGGGCGTTATCGCTCACCCTACGTTATTTGATATTGTGTTCTCAGGAGAGACCGAGGATGACACGTACACTCACGAGGAAGGGAATGACCAAGAGTGAAGCCAGGAGTACCCTTGGGTCATTATGTTATCTTAGAGTTGTAGTTAGTTATTTCCTTCTGTTGCAATGTAATTGGGCCCTTTAGAATGGCTCTCATATTAGTGGTTGTAACTAGACATTTGGAAAATTATTAATGAGAAAGATTTGCTTTGGTATTATTCAGTGTGCAATGGTTTGATGTCTAGTATATGCTCTATACCTTTTCTTGCAACTGCCTTCGCGCTCCGATATTCCGCGTTGGGGCGTGACAGTTCTTCTCATGCTCCTTCAACTGACGAGAAGCATAAGCCACTACCCTTTCCTGCTGCATTAGCACACAGCCTAAACCAATTCGAGACGCGTCCGTGTAGATAGCAAAACCCTCTACACCACTCGGTAAGACTAACACCGGGGTTGTCGTGAGCTTAGTCTTCAATAATTGAAAAATACTCTCACACTTTTTGGACCAAACAAACTTCACTCCCTTTCTGGTGAGCTGAGTCAATGGGGCGGCGATGGACGAAAATCCCTCAATAAATCACCGATAATAACCAGCTAACCCAATAAAACTACGAATCTCCGAAGGGGTCTTGGGAACCTCCCAATCCATAACTGCCTGAACCTTTGCTGGGTCAACTGCTACACCAGTACCAGAGATGACATGCCCGAGGAGATGAACCTCGCGCAACCAAAAATCGCACTTGCTGAATTTAGCATACAACTTGTGCTCACGAAGAACCTCTAACACTACCCTCAAATGCTGACGGTGTGTGGCCTCGTCCGGAGAGTAGACCAACACATCATCAATAAACACTACGACAAAGCTATCTAGGTAAGGCCTAAACACCCTGTTCATGAGATCTATGAACACTGCAGGGGCGTTGGTCAATCCGAAAGGAAGAACCAAAAACTCATAATGTCCATAACGGGTTCTAAACGCCGTCTTGGACACATCCTCACTCCGAATCCTCAACTGATGATAACCAGATCGCAAATCAATCTTAGAAAAGACTGATGCATCTCGCAACTGGTCAAACAAATAATCAATACGAGGCAAGGGATACCTATTCTTCACAGTCACTTGGTTCAACTTTTTGTAGTCAATGCATAACCTAAGTGACCCGTCTTTCTTCTTGACAAATAATACAGGTGCGCCCCAAGGGGAAACACTAGGGCGAATAAGTCCCTTGTCTAGCAACTCTTGCAATTGCTTCCTTAACTCGGCTAACTCCGCAGGTGCCATCCGATATGGAGCCTTTGAGATAGGAGAGGTGCCCGGAAGCAACTCTATGGTAAACTCTATCTCTCTATTCGGTGGCAAACTAGACAAATCATCAGGAAGATGTCTGGAAAATCCTGCACTATCTCAATCTCTGCAAGAGTAGGTGACTCATCAGCCTCTGGCACTAATACCACGCTGGCGAGAAAAATGTCACAACCCTTGTTCACCATGCGCATCGCCTTCATGGCAGAGATGACCATCTTTCCCACCAAGTTCCTTGGCAAGGGATGAGAGAACTCATCCTCACCAGGAATGCGGAAAACAATCCTCTTCCGACGACAATCCACTAACGCATAGTGCTCCTCTAGCCAATACAGACCAAGAATAGCATCATAGTCCTTCATCTTTAGCAAGAAGAAACACCCTTCTAGGACTCTATCCTCAATGCACACAAGTAACGACAGAATGCACTTCCTAGTCGATACCGTACCCGCAGGGGTGTGCACAGACAAATGGACCTCTAAATCCTAAGACTCTACACCTGACTCTAGGGCTAACTGCCTAGCGAACCGCTCGGAAATGAATGAGTGAGTAGCACCCGTATCAAACAAAACCCAAGCGCACACCTAAAAGTATGACTGTACCTTCGGTGACATGCTCCGCCTGCTCGGCGTCCTCGCGTGCTAAAGCAAACACTCGAGCTGGGGCTCGAGGCCTTCCTGGTCTTCCTGTAGCTGGCGCTGCTGCCGCTACCACTAGGGCTGGCGCTCCACGCTGGACTTCCTGCTGAAGTCTTGGACAATCTTTGATCTTGTGGTCTCTACTTCCGCACTTCAAGCACTTTCCCACGATCATCTAACACTCGGTACCACCATGGGTCTTCCCACAGTGGGGACACTCTTTCTTCACACCAGGGGAACGTATAGAAGGTACCTGAGAACTGCCGACTGCTACCAATCGCTGTTGTGTCTGGTACACCGCTTTCTTCTTATCCTGTCGCTGGAACGTAGCTTCAGGTCTCTTCTGCGAAGCCTTCTTCTCTTCAAGGTATTGCTCCATCTCACCCTCCTGCCTACAAGCAGTGCTGAGGGCCTCGTCCAAAGAGCGGTGGTCAAACGCCACGAGCCTCGTCCGCAGTGATGGCTTGAGTCCCTTCACGAACTTCTTTGTCTTCCTGCGCTCATCTGCCATGATATGAGGTGCATACTTAGAAAGTTCATAAAATCTTGCCTCATACTCTAGCACGGTCATGGAGCCTTGAGCCAAAGATAGGAATTCTTGCTCCATCCGATCTTGAATATGCTCGGGGACGAACTTGGCTTGAAAGAGCCTCACGAACTCGTCCCAAGCCACATCAATCGCTCCGTCCTCAAACCGGGTACCAACAATGAAGCCCACCATACATCAGCTCTTTCCTATAGTACACCGCTCATAAGCACCATCTAAACAAATCTAACTTAACAAAACATACAAGCATATAAACTAAAGCATACCTGTAGCATGTAGGTGGCTAATGTAACCTTATCCTCATCTGCACACCTGATGGTTCGGAAGATCTTTTCAATCTCCCTCATCCAACTCTCAGCTAGTAACGGATCGCTCTCCCCCTTAAAAGAGGGTGGCAGCATCCTCTTGAATCTTTCCATGATGGAAGGTCCACCATGGTCCTGAGCTGGTACTTGAGCCTGCTACAGTACACATCAAGCAATACACAATCAACATAATATCGCATAATTAAATAAAACAGACTATTAATCATTTTATTAGTCTAACCTGAGCCTCCAACTGTGCCTGGAGTGCTGCCTGAGTGTGAGCCTGCGTCTGCATGGCTTGCACCAGACCTTGCATGAATACTCCATAATCCACAGGCGGCGGTGGGGGAAGTACAGGACCCTGCGGTGCCGGGGCCTGCTGCTCCGCCCGCTCGTCATGTCTCTGCTCGTCCTCACGAGCCGGCGCTCCGCCACGCCTACCTCTCGAAGCCATGGCTGTAATAAATTTTAGCCACCATTAGAGCTACATTAATTTATTTCCTAACAGTTTTCTTATCTATTTTTCACTCATAATTAATCAATTCTACACATGTGGACATTCCTATGTAGTCTTAGCATGTAATGGGGATGATGACTTATGTATATCCATGTGCCATCTCAACCGGTTGCTCTGATACAAATCTCTGTAGCGACCCTCATTATACCGGTACAGTTATACCAACCCACGTCGGTATAGTGAACGTTGCCACAGTGGGATATTTACCCATCAATAACATTCAGCTGAGATACACGTGAATATAAGAACAGAGTAGCGGAAACAAAAGAACCACTGTCTTCATTTCATTCATCATCCACATTTAACATACATGATTTGATAACATTTAAAGAACTAAAAGTCCACATAATTACATTGCTGAAAATCAAATACATAATTGTCCACACTTAAACATTTTTTTCCCATGATAATGCTAGTACAATGTTGCAATTACATACTATGAAATCAAAATATCGCAAGTACACCAACGATCTAATCTCCACGCTCGGAGTCGGTCTCCGCTGCCTCCTCCGTAAATGTGTCGTCACCAACTATGCCTGTACGCCGAAGCAAGTAATGAGTCTAAAAGACTCAGCAAATAACTCTACACATACCATACATGTACATGTCATAGCAGGTTTTACATACACATTTACAAG
The DNA here is from genome assembly GCA_014218235.1 of Colocasia esculenta. Taxonomy (NCBI): domain Eukaryota; kingdom Viridiplantae; phylum Streptophyta; class Magnoliopsida; order Alismatales; family Araceae; genus Colocasia; species Colocasia esculenta. The sequence continues at coordinate 24,020,271 of CM024756.1, read as the reverse complement.
ACACAATCATGTAGCATGCTTGTCATTGAAATTAACAACCTATCATGGTGGTTCTACTAATTAAACACATGATTCATGCTTTCAGATTTTCTAAATCAAAATCTCTTATCACATGTTCTCTAATCACTCCACCACGTGAAAGTTCTACTTTCAATTAAGCTAAAACATGAAAGCAATCTAGCATGATTAGCTTACATACGTGAAAGAAACATTTACAAACACGGTTACTACTCATTCTTACACATGCACATAACCATTTCACATGCTTTAAGCTTGCTGTTTTGACATGGTTTAACACTTTACAATCTAACACATGAAAGCTACATTCTCATTCAAACCACAACGTGAGGGCAAACAAGTATGGGATTACTTACACACCGCTAAGAATCGTTTCTAACATGGATTCTAGGCAATTTGCACATGTAAAGCATGATCAAAAATACATTTAGTTTGCTGTTTATCATGATTTCAGATTACCACAACATGGATCACAAATTCACAACCTCACATTTTGGTTTCACATTTTTACACAATTTCTTATTCACATAGTATACACTTTACACATGCACCTTTACACATTGTTCACATCCACAGTTCTTACACATGAACACATACACATTTCACATTCACATTCAGTGCCGTGACACATAGTCCAAACCACCAGAGAAGGACACATCACATCACATACACATAGACGCCACGTAGGCAACACAGCGGCGACTCTTGGACTGCGCAGACCGGGAGAACAAGTCTCCACCCTAACCAGTGGTACTTGTCCACCTCCAGGATTTCATCCTAATGCCTTAGGATCACAACACATTGAACCTTCCCATGGGGACTTTTCCATGGTACGGTTCCACAGCCCTCTATGGAAGCAGTATCACACTTGGCACAGTTTTACACATTACACATATCGGTTTTTACACACATTTTACACATGACACTCACATCTCATTCATTCTCTCATTCGCAACATGACTCTATTTTCCTAATCATGCCACTACAGATGACAGAATTTATCATTCAGGAAATTTCACCAATCAGGTTGGGTTACACAGAAATTAAATCATTTCACAATGGTATGTATTAATTACCCAATTTTGCATGGAAAATTAATATTGCATGGTATAGTTGTCCAATGAACTGAGAATTAACCACATGATGATTTCGGGTTTAGGACCCCACATGAAAATTTTCACATTTTTGTGATCCACAATGCAATTGCAAAAAAATTAAACATAAATTCTTGTATATTCAAATTCATTTATCATGGTGTATAACATAAAAGTCAGTTTAACAGATCAGAACCCTGAACCCAATATACACAATACCACATGAAATTTTTCGGGATTTATTACACAACACACGATTACTGGAAATTTAGCAATCCTACACATGTTTTCTATTTCCCAAGTATAAATTGCAGTAAATCACATTGACATGGGAAAATTCCAGAAAATCAGAGCAGAGACGGATGTATATAAACATGATTCAACAGGATTAGGGCATCATAATTTCCCATGATTATTAGGATCATGGTGAGCATACATGGTCGTCTTCCATATGCAATTTAAATAAAATAACTCAACCATCCACAATAATTGCACAACTATTCTCCACACATTCCCACATTCACATTACATAGCATAATAGGTTTAACAATATATCCTCATCGCAAAACATATCGAAAGTAATTATTGTTGCCCAGCTAGCTAGCCCAGAGGGGGGGTGAATGGGTTATTAAAACTTCGATCTTTGATTAAAACCTGTTTACTGAAAAGATTGCACAACTTAATAACAAGGTTAGAGTTAGAGCAAACAAGATAACAATCACACAAAACACATCCACAAGACACAAGGATTTTTATCCTGGTTCGGAACTCCTCTCCACAGGAGACCTACGTCCAGTCCCTGAGCAATACCTCAGGATTTTACTACCAAGGGTACAATCCCCCTTAAGGATCCTTACACCCAGCCTCAACTGGTCTTCCTTCAGCCTGAAGGGTACAACAACCACCCTGGATACCACCAGGTCTTCCTTCGTCCAGAAGGGTACAACAACCACCCTGGATACCACCAGGTCTTCCTTCGTCCAGAAGGGAACACAATCTAATAAAAGGAGTGTGGAAACAGGCTTCAGACTCTAGCTTGATCAGCTACACACTGAAGCTCCTAAGCCCCCGAGAGAGAGAGAGAGATTTAACAAGGTTTTTCTCTCCAAGGACCACACAGGCTCTTACAAAAGAGAAGATTCCTTTTGAGCACAGAGAGCTAAGAGCTTAGAACCAGGTTTGGAGTGGAGGCTTCGCTCTTCTTCAAAGTTCTAAAGATTGTGAGAGATGGATTTCTTTCTTCTTCTAAAATCAAGCGATGTTGCTCTCTCTTCTTCTTTTCGTCTTGAGTCTTCTATTTAAACTGCTGATTCAAATTCGAACGTTGATGTGTCCGTTGTCTCTTATCCTTGTGTACGTTAGACTGGTCACTGAGGAAGCTTCTGATCGTCAGTCTTTTATCCTGGTGTACACGCCAAAGAGATGTCATAGAACTTTGTATCTTGTGTCCAACGTTGTCCAGATGAGTCTTGTCAGATATCTGTAAGCATATCATCAATAAATAGAAGACAGCTAGGACTGCTGTCTATTGTTAGTTGAGAGGGAACAGATATTGCAGTATATAGCAAAGCTCCTTTCTGTCCCAAAAAGTACGTAGACAGAGTAGCATAGAAATGGAAGATATTGTCTGCATGCATGGGAGATACGATCGGAGAGCATTTAATGCATAGCAGTCAACGGACAAGATATGACTTTGACTTTTCAACGCTATTAAAAAGCATTATACTGATGCATCAAGAAATTCGATAAAAAGAATCTTGCTGACTTCATAACTTATGAAATCGTTATGAATTATAGCAAGTCGTTATGAACTGTAAAGAAATCGTTGTGATAACTTATGAAGCCGTTACAACAGGCAAGTCGTTGCGAGTTCTAAAGAAATCGTTGCAAGAAATCGTTATGACTAATAAAGAAATCGTTACGCGAAATCGTTATGACTATCGAGTTGTAAAGAAATCGTTATGACTATCAAGTTGTAAAGAAATCGTTACACGAAATCGTTATGACTATCGAGTTGTAAGAAATCGTTATGACTATCAAGTTGTAAAGAAATCGTTACACGAAATCGTTATGACTATCGAGTTGTAAAGAAATCGTTATGACTATCAAGTGTAAAGAAATCGTTACCGAAATCGTTATGACTATCGAGTTGTAAAGAAATCGTTATGACTAATAAAGAAATCGTTACGCGAAATCGTTATGACTATCGAGTTGTAAAGAATCGTTATGACTATCAGTAAAGAAATCGTTACACGAAATCGTTATGACTATCGATTGTAAAGAAATCGTTATGACTATCAAGTTGTAAAGAAATCGTTACGAAATCGTATGACTATCGAGTTGTAAAGAAATCGTTGGACTAGAGAGTCGTTGCGAGTTCTAAAGAAATCGTTACGAGGTCTAAAGAAGTCGTTACGGCTAGAGAGTCGTTGCGAGTTCTAAAGAAATCGTTACGAGGTCTAAAGAAGTCGTTACGGCTAGAGAGTCGTTGCGAGTTCTAAAGAAATCGTTACGAGGTCTAAAGAAATCGTTACGGCTAGAGAGTCGTTGCGAGTTCTAAAGAAATCGTTACGAGGTCTAAAGAAATCGTTACGGCTAGAGAGTCGTTGCGAGTTCTAAAGAAATCGTTACGAGGTCTAAAGAAATCGTTACGGCTAGAGAGTCGTTGCGAGTTCTAAAGAAATCGTTACGAGGTCTAAAGAAATCGTTACGGTAACGATTTGAGTGTTCCGGTCAAAGAGGAAGTCGTTCTGCTTATCAAAGAAGTCGTTACAGGGACTTGGATAGAAATGATGGGACTTACCAGATTGTCTTGATCTTTCATTTTTCTTTTGCTTCCTGTTCTCAAGGCTCAAGAAATCCATTAGTGTTATTTTGTTAATCATCAAAATTAATATATAAATAAATGGAAATATTTATTATGGGGACAGTTTGGTCATCAATCTCCCCCTTTTTGATGATGACAAAATATACTAAACATCAGACAAAAATGAAATATGTTTTTCAGATTTACGTTAGTTGTCTCCCCCATTTTGTCATTAGGCAAAAAGATAAGCTGTGAGACAAAGAAGAGAGAAAGATTTTATTAAGAGGGAGAAAGATAATACAGAGGAGATAACAAGGAGGCATGCTGTGAGATAACAGCCCATGCCTTGATCTCAAGATCCTCAAAAATTTGCAGAAAAACGCCAAAGGTAACTGAGAAGGAGGGTCCCATGGAAGGGATGTTCCTCTGAATGTAGAGTTGCCTTTGCTGCTCTAAGAATTCTCCATACTGAGTTTTGTCCAAAATGAATCTGAAGTAAGTACTCTTGCCAAAACTGGCCCTATGGAGAAATCTGTCCAAGGAAATTGGATAGTGAAGTTGTTGATTTAACAGATCCTGCTTTAAGGCATAGAAAGCAGAATATCTAGATGCCCATACAGCATAGAGCTCTGGTATGGGTGCGATGGAATTTAGATCCATAAAGGCTTCTGCAGAAAGAGCAGGCTTCCTCTGACTAACTAGATCTTGATTGATAGCTTCCAATTGCTGATAAGAGGCCCGATAGAGAAGCTCCCATTCTGATGAGGTGAGTCGTTCACACTCAGAAATGAGTGGAGCTAAGGTCAGAGAAGACATGCGGCCAGAGTGATATTCTCTGAAGATGAACCGCAAAAAGGAGGGAGATCGGCCCTGCTTGGCTGACATCCGGCCCAGCTGCCTTGCAAACATATCTAGAGCATGAGATCCAGCATCTGAATTAAACACTAACGAGTGCAGCTTCGGCAGAAGAACTGGAAAATCAACCTTGAAGGAGACAAAGTCTACTGTAAGAGGAAGGTTGAGAGGGGTTTCTGATTGCAGCACAGTAATCTGCGAGTTGAACTGGCAAAACTGAACTTCTGGAATTTTGTTCAAGTAACAGAAGTCACTGTACAGCTGAAAGGCTCTGGCAACGCGAATTTCCTTCAAAATGAAGGATCCCCAAGAGTTCTTGTGCTGGAAGATAAACCACTCAGAGAAGGTGAGTGGGTGAGCTCTGAGAGAGAGAGATTCGGCCCTTGCAGTCAGGTATTTTGAGTACTGAGCCTTGTTTCCTTTGATAGCTGCCCACTGATCTTCAGTCTTGAACTCAGTGCCCTCAAAGATTTTGGATTTGAAAGCTTGAGATATCTGAGTAAAAGGAAGAACAATGTCCAGGTGTTCGGAGAGGTTGAGAAAAGGAATACCATAAATGGTAGAAAGAATGCATTTCTGGAGGTATTCTTTGTAGATAGGTCTTCTCTTAGGATCAAGGGTAAGAGAGTACCATAAAGGAGGGTAGAGAGAAGCAGAAGGAGTGCTTAGAGAGGAAGAGGTTTTTCTCTTTTTCAAGACAGGACTAGGAGGGTCAGTCCTGTGAATGTGAGAGGCTGTGGAAAGAATGGTGAGGAGAGTGTTCCTTTCAAAATGGTCTGGAACATTGGTGTCAAAAATACCAAGAGGCAGAGGTTTCACTGGAGGAAAGATAACAGAATTAGGAGGAGTAGGAGGATAGAAAAAGTGTTTAGGATTAAAGGAAGAGGTTGGTTGAGGATGAGATGTTTGGATTTTAATAGGTGAAGGTTGAGGAGTTAATGAGGATGAAGCTGAGATGAGAGCTGGAGTAGGTGAGAAGGAGGGTTGAGAGGAAGTAGAGGATGAGGAAGGTTGGGTGCGAGGCATGGGATGTTTTATGGTTGGTGGAGCAGGAGGTGCAGTAGGAGGAGATGAAGGTGTGGAGAGGGTTGGAGTGGCAAGAGATGAAGTATCAGGGGCCTTGGAGACTGACACTGGCTCTTTTCCTTTGGCCTGACTTTCTCTGACTGCAGGAGAGGGTCCTGAAGACCCTGAGGCTGCCACTGGTCCGGGTGACCTTACAACTGATGGCCCTGATGGCCCTGACCCTTGAACTGGCGGCCCTGTTGGCCGAGAGACTTCTGCTGGAGGCCCTGGTGGCCTAGGAACTTCAGCTGGAGGCCCTGGTGGCCTAGGAACTTCAGCTGGACTGCTCTGAGTAGGTGCAGGAGGGACACCACTAGACTTTGAAAGATTAGCCAGCAAATTCTTCATATCAGACATTTCTTTATTGAAATACCTCATTGCATTTCTTATTGAGGATACGTCTGAGGAGGTTGAAACTTGATTTGAAACAATTCCTTGTATACCAGACTGAACTGATGCCAAGATCTCTCCTTGGGCTTTTAACAAGGCCATAACATGCTTCAACTTTACTTTCCTATGGCCCTTCCTTGACCTCCTGTGAACAACTCTTTTCTGCTTACCTGGCTGAGAGACAGGCTCCTCAAGATTTATAGTTGCACTTGGGCCTTCACTAACATCAACCAGGCTGGAGCTGGAGTTTCCTGAGTAGGTGCAGCTTTCTCAGAAAAGGCTTCATTCTCTGGCTTTTCACTCTCAGCATGCTCCCCCTGAATGGGAGCAGGGACTTCAATACTTTCTTGCTCCCCCTGAGCAGGAGCTTCTTCCAAGACAACATCTTCATCAGGTCCACCTGCCTTAGAAGAGACTGAGATGGAGGGAATGGAGTCCAATACTTCTTTTAAAATAGAGGCGACTAAGGTGGTGGGCAAGGAATCTGCCACACCAGCTGCACCCTCTTCCAATTGAGCTTCGGATTGGCATCCCACAGCTGACTCAACTGGTTCTTGCTCTGCTGGACTTGCTGCTGCTTGCTCTACTTCTACTGCTTCTGGAATATCTGCAATAACTGCTTCTCCTTCAGCCACAGAGGATTTCGACCAAACTCCTTCTTGCACTGAAAAACCACTTTTCTTCAGGTTTCTGGACCTTATAGACTGGCCCATCTTTTCAGCTACCGCACCTGACAGATCTACTCCAAAGTGCTTGAAAATCTTGGTCAGAAGATGGGCATACGGAAGGGAAACATTCAACTTGCTCTTTGTTTCCCATAACTGAGCATGTGCAAACATCATTCGCTCAATCATCACTGCGGCCAGGTTTATCTCTTTGTTCTGGATTGCCCAGAACATTATGTCCGAATCTGCCCTAGTGCATGAGGAAAAGGTAGCACTACGGGGAACTAAGATTTGGCAGACTATAAAGTGAAGCAATCGGTTGAACGCGGACATCTGATTAATATCAAGCTTCCCATCCTTCAACTTAAATCCTGGACCGATAATCCCGAGACCTTTGACTTCATCATTCACAGAGTGAATGCCACTAAATCCAGAGGTCTTTACTCCAAACAGATCACGCAAAAGCTCATGGGTTATTCTGATTTGGATACCCTTGACAGAGGAAACAAGGGATCCATCTGCTTCTGACTTCAGACAGATGTAGAAGGCTTTTACCAAGTCCGGGTAGCTTACCTCACTGAAGGTGACCACATCCATCCACTGCGATCTTCTTAGAGTATCAACTAGCCTGGCCATGCCACTCTTCTCAAGATTCTGAACATCCACTGCCTTATTTCCGCAAATCTTTGTCTTCACAAATGTAAATCTTTCTTGCTCCCTTGGGGATAAATACTCAGCACTGTAGCCCCCAACACTTCCGGAGATCAACGGAGCGGCCATGGGTGCAGAGAAGAAAAGATTCTGGAAGGGAGGATGATGGAAGGGACGGAAGTTCTCGAAGGAGTTCTTCGCGGGAAGAGAAGAAGGCTTCGAAAGATGCAGAGAGTCGATCCCAAAATCGTTAGGGCATCAGCTTTGGGTGAACAGATAGAGAATAAAAAGGGTAAAGGTAGAAGACGAATCGATCTCAAAGCGATTTGGATAAAATAATATTACTTTAATGACAGGAGGAGCGCCAAAAGGCGGCAAAGGTAGAAAGCGACAAAAAGGTTTGACAAGTCAAACAACTTTCTACACAGAAGCGGTCAAAGCATATAGATAACTGAGTTTTGTTTAACTTTAACGGAGAGAGAACTTTTCATTTAATCTGAAAAATTTATATGTCAATAAAATCACAGAAATTCTTTCACAAATTGCACATCCCTAGTTCCCTTCTAAGAGATGTAAATCTCTCTTCAGGTAGGGCTTTTGTGAAGATATCTGCCAATTGACCATTTGTATCTATAAACGAAATTTCTAAATTACCACTAGCTACATGGTCTCGAATAAAATGATATCTTACCTCAATGTGTTTCGTCCTTGAGTGTTGAACTGGATTTTTGGTGAGGTTGATGGCACTAGTATTATCACACAATAGAGGAATTGATTTGATGTGAATGCCGAAATCTTCAAGTTGTTGCTTTATCCAAAGAAGTTGTGTACAGCAACTTCCAGCAGCAACATATTCCGCCTCAGCTGTTGATAGAGCTACTGAATTTTGTTTCTTGGATGTCCATGATATTAAGCATCCTGCAAGAAACTGACAACATCCACTGGTGCTCTTTCTATCTACTTTGCAACCAGCATAATCAGCATCTGAATATCCTATTAGATTTATCTCACAAGATCTAGGATACCAGAGACCTAAATCATGAGTTCTAGCTAAATATCTAAATATTCTTTTTACAGAGATTAAGTGAGACTCTCTAGGGTCTGCCTGATATCTAGCACACATGCATACACTGAACAAAATGTCTGGTCTACTGGCAGTTAAGTAAAGTAATGATCCTATCATACCTCGATAATTCTTTTGATCTACCCTTTTACCTTTTTGATCACTGTCCATTCTGGTTGATGTGCTCATTGGAGTTGATAATGGCTTTGCATCTTCAAATCCAAATTTCTTCAACAGCTCTTTGGTGTACTTTGCTTGACAGATATGAGTGCCATCCTTCCCTTGCTTGATTTGCAATCCAAGGAAGTAGCTTAACTCCCCCATCAAGCTCATTTCGAATTCTCCCTGCATAAGCTTTTCAAAGTACTTGCAAAGAGATTCATCAGTAGATCCAAAAATAATATCATCCACATAGATTTGTACAAGAAGTATATGTTTAACCTTAGATTTTATAAATAATGTACTATCTACTTTACCTCTAGTGAAACCATGATTTAATAAGAAATTACTGAGCCTTTCATACCAGGCTCTAGGAGCTTGCTTTAGACCATATAAAGCCTTATGTAGTTTAAATACATGATTTGGAAATTCAGAGTCGTCAAAACCTGGAGGTTGTTCAACATAAACTTCCTCCTTGATGAAACCATTTAAAAAGGCTGATTTGACATCCATTTGAAAAAGTTTTAAATCAAGTGCGGATGCATAAGCAAGTAAAATCCTAATGGCCTCAAGTCTAGCTACAGGTGCATAAGTTTCATCGAAATCTATGCCTTCCTCTTGGGAGTAGCCTTGAGCCACCAATCTGGCTTTGTTCCTTAAGATTATTCCAGACTCATCCAGTTTATTTCTGAACACCCATTTGGTGCCAATAACTGAATGATTGGATGGTCTAGGAACAAGTGACCATACTTGGTTTCTCTTGAACTGATTTAGTTCATCTTGCATGGCTAGTATCCAAGATTCATCAGATAAAGCTTCATTGACTGTCTTAGGTTCTACTTGAGAGACAAATGCTAAATAGTCGCATGGAATTACATTACCTCTAGTTCTTACCCCTACAGATGGATCACCAATGATGTTTTCAGGAGGGTGATCTTTCTGATGTCTCCATTCCTTTGGAAGATCTTTATGTTGGATTTCTGTTTGCTGCAGTTCTTCCAGAGTTGGATCCTCTTTGTCCTTAATTGAAGTTTTCTTTAATTTTTCGGACAAGACATCTGCATCATCAATGTCACTAATTTCTTCCTTTTTCAAGGAAGGGTTAGATTCATCAAAAATAACATGTACTGATTGTTCAATTAATAAGGAACGTTTATTGAAAACTCTATAACCTTTAGGTTTAGAGGAATACCCCATGAAAATGCCTTCATCTGATTTGGCATCCAACTTACCAATGTCCCTTTTTCCATTGTTATGGATGAAGCAAGGACATCCAAATATTCTGAAATGGCTAATCTTTGGCTTCTTTTCTTTGTAGAGTTCATAAGCAGTCTTTTTCAGAATTGGCCTGATCATCACTCTATTTATGATATAACATGCAGTGTTGATAGCTTCGGCCCAGAAATATCTTGGCAGATCATATTCTGATAACATTGATCTTGCCATATCCAAAAGAGTTCTGTTTTTCCTCTCAGCAATTCCATTCTGTTGAGGTGTCCTTGGAGCTGAGAAGTTGTGCTCAATTCCTTGATCATCACAGAACTTCGTAAACTTTTCATTCTGAAACTCACCACCATGATCTGATCGAATAGAGACAATTGAGAATTTCTGATCTTTCTGAACTTTCTTACTGAAGCTGACAAAATTCTCAAATGTGTCATCTTTGTGCTCTAAAAAGGATACCCAAGTGAATCTTGAATAATCATCAACTATTACAAATCCAAAATTCTTTCCTCCCAAACTGGTAGTCCTCATTGGCCCAAATAAATCCATGTGAAGTAGTTCTAAGGGCTTTGAGGTGGTTACTACAGTCTTTGATTTGAAGGAGCTCTTGGTGTGCTTTCCTCTTGCACAAGGTCTGCAAATGCTATCCAATCTGAAATTTACCTTTGGCAGTCCTTCAACTAGTTTTCTTTTTCTGAGCTTGTTCAGCCCATCCAAGCTGCAGTGGCCCAATCTTCTGTGCCACAACTCAGTTGATTTATCTTTGCTAGCTGCCAAACACACATCTTGATCCTTGAGTTCATCGAGATATAGAACATACAAATTTCTTTCTCTGTAGGCTTCAAATATGACTGCACCATCCTTTAAGATACTGCATTTTGATTCTTGAAACTGAATTTGATGGCCTTTGTCACACAACTGGCTGATGCTGATGAGATTGTGCTTTAACCCTTTGACCAGCATTACATCCTTTATGACTGATTTTCCTTTGATGTTCACAGACCCGCTTCCTATCACAGTCCCTTTTCCATTATCTCCATAGGTGACTGTACCTTCTTCAGCTTGGAGATCAACAAATATCTTCTTGTTGCCTGACATATGCCTTGAGCACCCACTATCCAAATACCATTTGGATGCTCGAGGGTTAACCTGAAATGAGAACATCAAGCTTTAGGTACCCAAATTCTTTTTGGGTCCTGATTGGTTAGTATCATCAACTTTACCTTTAATATCCATTTTTTATGTCTTGTTGGGCATGTCATTTTAATATGTCCTAACTTGTTGCAGTGACTGCAGCAGGATAACTTAGTTACTTTTTCTATGTATTTGAAATCAGCTTTGTATGCTACATCTTGTTCGGGTACAAATTTTGGTGTTGGATATGTTTTAGGGTATATTATGGTTTCTTCATTATCTGGGGGTGTATATCCTAATCCATTTTTCTTTTTACCCGATCTCCTAGCACCTTTTAATATTAAAGAGTTTTTACCATTGGTAAATTTTTCTAGGGTGCTTGCTAGTGTATTGTTTTCTTCATTTAATTCATTTACAGTTTTTCTTAAATCATCTGAGTTTTCCTGTTTTTCTAGGTCAGTGATTTTTCTGTTCTTGTCTTTTAAGTTTTCACATAATAGTTCATTTCTTCTCTTAAGCTCAACTATTTGTTTTTCTAGTTCTTCGTTTTCAGATTTTAAATCTGAGTTGGTATTTTCGAGACATGTGATATTTTTCTTGCTTAGCTTAAGTAGTTTACACACTTCTTTATACTTATCGTAGAGTTCATTAAATGCACTTTCCAAATTATCCGAATCTGAGTCATTACAGGAATCGAAAGAAGAATCAGATGTTACCTTATCCTCGGTATTCGCCATGAGAGCCAAGTTGGCTTCTTCACCTTCACTGCTCGAGCTTGACTCACTATCTGAGTCGCTGCTGTTGTCCCATGCAGCTGCCATGGCTTTCTTTTTGAATCTTCTGAACTTCTTGGAGCTGTCCTTCTTCTTGTGATCATTTTTCTTTAACATTGGACAGTCTGCCTTGATATGTCCAGGTTTCTTGCATTCATAGCAAAGTGGCTCATTCCTCTTCTGATCTTTTCCATCTGGTCTCTTGAGATCTTTGTTTTTCTTGAAGTACCTCCTACCAGACTGGAACTTCTTCTTCTTTGCCAAGATTCTCTGCAATCTTCTTGAGAGCATGGCTTCTTCATCATCACTATCTTTGCTATCTTCACTGTTATCTAAGGATTCTTCTGATGAGTCCCCATTAGCTTTAAGCGCATTTGACTGCTTCTTTCTACTGGAGGATTCTCCTAGTCTTTCCATGTTTATTTCATGGGCCATGAGAGACCCAATGAGTTTTTCTACTGACATTCTCTTAAGATCATTAGCTTCTTCGATAGCTGTGACCTTTGCCGTCCATGAAGATGGCAGGGATCTGAGAATCTTCCTTACCATATCTGCATTTTCATATGACTTTCCTAGACTTGCTAGGCCATTAGTAATGTCAGTAAATCTACTAAACATTTGGGTAATAGACTCACCTGTTTGCATTTGAAATCTTTCATACTGAGTGACAAGAATGTCAATTCTTGTCTCCTTTACTTTGTCTGTACCTTCATATGTGATCTTTAACTTTTCCCACATTTCCATGGAGGATTTGCATGCTGAAACTCTGTTGAACTCTTTCTTGCTTAGAGCACAACATAGAATGCTCTTAGCTTTACAGTTCAAGGAGATTTTCTTTCTATCTTCATCTGTCCATTGTGCTTTCTCATTTGTGACGACCAGATCACCTTCTTCCACTATTGACCAGATTTGATAATCGTGGCCTTGTAGAAAGTATTCCATCCTGGTCTTCCAATACGTATAATCTTCACCATCGAACAAAGGAGGTCTGTTGACAGACTGACCTTCGAAGTGACTTTGGGCTGCCATTGATCTTTGCTCTTCAGATCGTTGGATCTTCTTCTTTGTCGAAGAGACGGGCTCTGATACCACTTGTTGCCCAGCTAGCTAGCCCAGAGGGGGGGTGAATGGGTTAATAAAACTTCGATCTTTGATTAAAACCTGTTTACTGAAAAGATTGCACAACTTAATAACAAGGTTAGAGTTAGAGCAAACAAGACAACAATCACACAAAACACATCCACAAGACACAAGGATTTTTATCCTGGTTCGGAACTCCTCTCCACAGGAGACCTACGTCCAGTCCCTGAGCAATACCTCAGGATTTTACTACCAAGGGTACAATCCCCCTTAAGGATCCTTACACCCAGCCTCAACTGGTCTTCCTTCAGCCTGAAGGGTACAACAACCACCCTGGATACCACCAGGTCTTCCTTCGTCCAGAAGGGTACAACAACCACCCTGGATACCACCAGGTCTTCCTTCGTCCAGAAGGGAACACAATCTAATAAAAAGGAGTGTGGAAACAGGCTTCAGACTCTAGCTTGACCAGCTACACACTGAAGCTCCTAAGCCCCGAGAGAGAGAGAGAGATTTAACAAGGTTTTTCTCTCCAAGGACCACACAGGCTCTTACAAAAGAGAAGATTCCTTTTGAGCACAGAGAGCTAAGAGCTTAGAACAGGTTTGGAGTGGAGGCTTCGCTCTTCTTCAAAGTTCTAAAGATTGTGAGAGATGGATTTCTTTCTTCTTCTAAAATCAAGCGATGTTGCTCTCTCTTCTTCTTTTCGTCTTGAGTCTTCTATTTAAACTGCTGATTCAAATTCGAACGTTGAAGTGTCCGTTGTCTCTTATCCTTGTGTACGTTAGACTGGTCACTGAGGAAGCTTCTGATCGTCAGTCTTTTATCCTGGTGTACACGCCAAAGAGATGTCATAGAACTTTGTATCTTGTGTCCAACGTTGTCCAGATGAGTCTTGTCAGATATCTGTAAGCATATCATCAATAAATAGAAGACAGCTAGGACTGCTGTCTATTGTTAGTTGAGAGGGAACAGATATTGCAGTATATAGCAAAGCTCCTTTCTGTCCCAAAAAGTACGTAGACAGAGTAGCATAGAAATGGAAGATATTGTCTGCATGCATGGGAGATACGATCGGAGAGCATTTAATGCATAGCAGTCAACGGACAAGATATGACTTTGACTTTTCAACGCTATTAAAAAGCATTATACTGATGCATCAAGAAATTCGATAAAAAGAATCTTGCTGACTTCATAACTTATGAAATCGTTATGAATTATAGCAAGTCGTTATGAACTGTAAAGAAATCGTTGTGATAACTTATGAAGCCGTTACAACAGGCAAGTCGTTGCGAGTTCTAAAGAAATCGTTGCAAGAAATCGTTATGACTAATAAAGAAATCGTTACGCGAAATCGTTATGACTATCGAGTTGTAAAGAAATCGTTATGACTATCAAGTTGTAAAGAAATCGTTACACGAAATCGTTATGACTATCGAGTTGTAAAGAAATCGTTATGACTATCAAGTTGTAAAGAAATCGTTACACGAAATCGTTATGACTATCGAGTTGTAAAGAAATCGTTATGACTATCAAGTTGTAAAGAAATCGTTACACGAAATCGTTATGACTATCGAGTTGTAAAGAAATCGTTATGACTAATAAAGAAATCGTTACGCGAAATCGTTATGACTATCGAGTTGTAAAGAAATCGTTATGACTATCAAGTTGTAAAGAAATCGTTAACGAAATCGTTATGACTATCGAGTTGTAAAGAAATCGTTAGACTATCAAGTTGTAAAGAAATCGTTAACGAAATCGTTATGACTACGAGTTCTAAAGAAATCGTTACGGCTAGAGAGTCGTTGCGAGTTCTAAAGAAATCGTTACGAGGTCTAAAGAAGTCGTTACGGCTAGAGAGTCGTTGCGAGTTCTAAAGAAATCGTTACGAGGTCTAAAGAAGTCGTTACGGCTAGAGAGTCGTTGCGAGTTCTAAAGAAATCGTTACGAGGTCTAAAGAAATCGTTACGGCTAGAGAGTCGTTGCGAGTTCTAAAGAAATCGTTACGAGGTCTAAAGAATCGTTACGGCTAGAGAGTCGTTGCGAGTTCTAAAGAAATCGTTACGAGGTCTAAGAAATCGTTACGGTAGAGAGTCGTTGCGAGTCTAAAGAAACGTACGAGGTCTAAAGAAATCGTTACGGTAACGATTGAGTGTTCCGGTCAAAGAGGAAGTCGTTCTGCTTATCAAAGAAGTCGTTACAGGGACTTGGATAGAAATGATGGGACTTACCAGATTGTCTTGATTTCATTTTTCTTTTGCTTCTGTTCTCAAGGCTCAAGAAATCCATTAGTGTTATTTTGTTAATCATCAAAATTAATATATAATAAATGGAAAATTTATTATGGGGACAGTTTGGTCATCAATTATATACAAGGAGAGAACATTCACTGTTTGTTCAGACGAACTTGGCGGCAGTCTCTGGCCGTTCCAGGAGTGGATGGAAAGATCGCTGGAGCACACGGGGAATCTTGGCGTCAAGGCATTGACGCCAAGTTCCTGTCTGTGCAGAAACACAGACCGAGCTCCAAATAACAGGGGAATGGGGGATCTAGGACTCGAGGAAAAAATACATAAAAATGATAAAACCCTACTTGACATCTACATGGACGATAGGGGTAGGTTACTTGCCTCTAGAAAATACTCCAGAGGGATCTTAAAGCTTGGTGAATCTCTCCTTGGGCAGTCCCAAGAAGCTCCCAAGAAGTCTTCACGCCGGGTTCTAGGACGAAGATCGCTCCAAGATGAGGTCGGGGAAGCCTCCTCCTTCAGTTCAGCTAGCTCCTTGTCGTGGTAGATGGCCAGGAACATCTTCAGAAGGTCGGATTTAAGCTTGCAAAAGGGTGGGGTTTTCTCACAGATTTTCTAGGGTTTCTTTTCTTCTCCTTCTCTCTATTGCAAAGAGAGCCAAGAGGGGTGAGGGTTGCAAAGAGGGCTTTGTATATAGGAGAGGAAGCTCTCCTTTCACGCAGGTTTGACAAGAAAGCTTTCAGACCGTTGGGGATAGCTCCCAATGGTTGGGGTAGCTTGTTCCCGGGATTTCCGGCTCTGCAACGCATGCAAGCCAGAGAAATTAGCGTCCACATCGCTGGACGCTGGGATTAGTGTTGGCGTCCATATGGTTGACGCCTACACAACACAAACGTCCATTGATATTGACGCCAAGCTGGCCTTCGGCTAGAACTCAAAAACATGCAGAAACCATGCACAACCTACACCTATATATGTACCATATGTATACTATTATGTACATACTACCATCATACTATTCATATATTATTTACATCTAATCTATACACATGCATGCAATAGTATACTAACTAGTACTTACGTAGATGTTCACATACATACATACACAACCATGAAATATTCACATGCAATACAAATAATGCAACAAATTTGAGGGCCTTACAGAGGATGCTCAGGCACTCTTCAATCACATCTGATAAAGGGGAAGTAATATTTGGAAATAATAATAAAAGAAAGTAGTTGGTCACGGAACTATTTCGACTAAATCAAAATTTTTGATTGAAGATATACTATGTGTTGAAGGTCTGAAGCACAATCTCTTAAGCATAAGGCAATTGTGTGACAAAGGTCATCAGATACATTTTTTAGAAGATAAATGTGCCATTGCCAAAGGAAGTCAGAAAATCTTTGAAGCAGTCAGACATAAAAATCTGTACATATTACACTTAGAAGATTTAAAAAGAGAAGATGTTGTCTATCAGCTAAAGATTCAGAAGATATTGATCTATGGCATTGAAGATTGGGACATGCTAGTATTTCAGTGATAAAGAAACTTCAAAAGATTGATCTTGTCAGAGGCCTTCCAAATGTAAAGACAAACAATTCAAAGATATGTTCTGCATGCACAAAAGGAAAACAATGTCAAATCATCATTCTAGCAAAAGAACATAGTGACAACTACCAAGCCCTTGGAATTATTACACATGGATCTTTTTGGACCCATGCGAGCTACTAGCCATGATGGAAAATTGTACGGATACGTAGTAGTAGATGACCATGCAAGGTTTACGTGGGTCTCCTTCATATAGTCCAAAAGTGGCACATTCTCTACATTTTTAAAGCTCAATAGACTTTTGGAAAAGGATAACAAAATTCAGCATTATAAGCATTAGATCAGATCACGATGGAGAATTTCAAAACAAAGAATTTGTTGATCATTGTGAAGAAAATGGAATACAACACAACTTTTCAGCTCTTAGAACACCTCAGCAAAATGGAGTAGAAGAAAGAAAAAATAGAACATTACTTGACATGGCAAGAACTATACTGTCAGACTACTATTTGCCAAAATATCTCTGGGCTGAAATTGTCAACTCTGCATGCTATATCATTAACTGTGCCATGGTAAGACCCATATTCAAAAAAACTCCATGCGAACTACTCAAAGGTAAAAAGCCCAGTTTATCTCATTCCTTTTGGCTACAAATGCTATATCATGAATAATGGAAAAGATAACATTGATAAACGTAACGAACGCAGTAGTGATGGAATACTTTTAGGTTATGTATCTAAACCAAGAGGGTTTAGAGTTTTAAATAGACAAACTCTAACCATAGAACAAACTGTTCATATAATTTTCAATGAAACTAACCTCTCCACTAAGGAAGAAAAGAGCATGATAGTGATGCAGAAAATCTAAGCAAGGAACTCAAAGGCACATTCTTGGACGATAAAGAAACAAAACTAGAAGATCTACAACAGACAAGGACATCTCAAGATGATCTACCAAAAAAATAGAAATTTCTCAAAGATCATTCTCAAGATAATATTCAAGGACAGCCAGACGACAAGGTAAGAACAAGAGGTATGTTAAAATCATATGAATATAGTGCACTTGTTTCTCTAATAGAACCAAAATCAATAAACGAAGCCCTTAGTGATGCCTCCTAGATTATGGCCATGCAGGAAGAACTAAACCAGTTCAACTGCAACTAAGTCTGGAGTTTGGTTCTTAAACCTCAGGATCATCCAGTTATTGGCACCAAATGGGTGTTTAGAAACAAATTGGATGAGTCTGGAAATATTGTAAGGAACAAAGCCCGCTTGTGGCTTAAGACTATTCACAAGAAGAAGGAATTGATTGTGATGAAACTTATGCAACTGTGGCTAGACCTGAAGCTATTAGAATACTACTTGCTTTTGCTGCTCTCTGTATCATGAAACTTTTTCAAATGGATATCAAAAGTACTTTTTTAAATGGTGTTATTAAAGAGGAAGTTTATGTAAATGAACCTCTTGGTTTTGAAAATACAGAATATCCTAATCATGTTTTTAAATTAAGTAAGGCACTATATGGCTTAAAACAAACTCCACAAGCTTGGTATGAGAGACTAAGTGCCTTCCTTCTATGACATTATTTTGTAAGAGGTAAAATAGACAATACACTATTCACTAAAACTATAAAAAATAATATAATTATCATTCAAATATATGTTGATGATATAATATTTGGTTCTACTAATGAAGTCCTTTGCTAAGATTTTGAACCTTAATGCAAAGATAATTCGAAATGAACATGATGGGTGAACTCACCTACTTTCTTGGCCTTCAAGTAAGTCAAACTAAAGATGGAGCTCATATTTTTCAAGATAAATATACAAAAATTACTCACAAAATTTGGCTTTGATAAATGTAAGGCCCTAAGCACACCCATGAGCTTATCCACTAAAATAGATAGTGATCCGCTTGGCAAACCTGTTGATCAGAAATCCTTTAGAGGCATGATCGGATCACTACTCTATCTTACTGCCAGTAGACTAGATCTTATATTCAGTGTATGTCTCTATGCTAGATATCAAGCAAACCCTAAAGAATCTCATTTAAATGCAGTAAAATGATTTTTTCGATATTTATCTTGTACATGTAACCTAGGTCTCTAGTTTCCTAAATATTATGATTTTAATTTAGTTGGTTATAGTAATGTTGACTATGCTGGGTGCAAGCTAGATCGAAAAAGCACCAGTGGAACATATCAATTTCTTATAGGATGTTTAATCTTATGGTCCTCCAAAAAACAAATTTCAGTAGACTTATCCATAGCAGAAGTTGAGTATGTGGCAGCAGGGAGCTGTTGTGCACAACTTCTGTGGATACAACATCAACTAGAGGATTACAACCATAAACTAAAAAACATTCCTTTTATGTGTGACAACACAAGTGCCATCAACTTACTGAAAAATCCTATTCAGCATTCACGTACCAAACATATTGAGGCCAGACATAACTTCATCAGAGATCATGTAAATTCTAGAAATATTGTTCTTAATTTTGTTGACACTTTGCATCAATTAGTTGATATTTTTACCAAACTATTAACTGAAAATAGATTTTCAAACATTCATAGAGAAATTGGTATGTGTAATTTATAATTAAATAAAAAAAGAGGGAAAAGAAAAAAGGGAAAATTTTAACGCTACACTACCCCTGTCATATAGTGAAAAAACTCTCTTTTGAACAATCTAAAGTCAATTCTCATTTATATCATAGCATTGTGCCTATTATTAGCTTCATCATTCGATAGCCCTTCTTGTCCCGTCAAAGCTAACATCTTCATCATTCCAGTCAATATATCTGATATATCCTTATGTTGACCGTCAAAGTTCACTTTTCATAATATAAAATAAATTCATTTACTCACCTCCTTTATATAAACCCAAAAAGTCGAAGACCCTACCACCTCTTTCTCGCAATCCGACCATTCCTCTTCCCGCGCTTGTCTTCTACTCTGTGCTTCGCCCTTTCGAAAGAGGGCATTCCCAACTCTCTGGTAAGCCTCACCAAGATTTTTTTTTTACTCTCATCACTTTATCATCTTGGTATCATCTCTCTTTCTCTTCCCTATCTCATACTTCTCTCAATCGTTCTCTCCTACGAATTCAACGATGGCTGGTTCGGTAGCATCCAACCCTAGGTTTTTCACACGCTGACAATACACACTCTTTGAAGACAACCCTATCACCTATAGTGGATGTAAGTATGTCAAGTTTGACAAACTGAGGAAGCACAATCTACAAGAAGTCGAAGAGATCGCCTGTCAGATGAAATGGCTGCCTGTTTGCTCCAATCAACAACCTCTCTACCCAGATGCTACCAAAGCTTTCTATACAACCCTCAAGGTACATCTTACCAAACCAAATACTATCATTGGAAAGGTCAAGGACACTAGAGTAGTTATTACTCCATCCCTATTGGAAAACCTCTTTGGTATTTCCATCACCGATCATACCTAATCTGTAGTTGTCTCCGAGGACCATCAGAAATTAGGGATTATTGGTCCTCTGTGCTAGATGAAAAGAGGACAATCGACATTACTCAGCTTACAGCAGTTAAACGGCTCATTCACCTCATGATTAGCCATATACTACGCCCATGCCAGGGCATCGTGCTGTGATCACTCAGCGGGATGGCAGTCTATTATTCTGGGCAATTCAAGGGCATCAAATAATTTTTGCCTCCTTCATTCTTCAGAAAATGCATCCAGCATCCCAACTAGCTACAGCCCTACCCTATGGTCCAATGTTTAGCATCATCTTCAGGCATTTTGACATAGACTTTGACAATGAAATGACTATTCCTCAGATTGAGCCAATAGGAATATCAAATCTGAGAAGAAGTCAGTTTAAATTGATAGATGGGTACTGGACCAAGGAGAGCATTCCTCCATGTTCACATCAAATCATTGATGACCACTCAGTTACAGCTCCAATTCAAGCACCAACCAAAGTCCAAGCTGAAGGATCAGCTGTAGCACCAGCCGAAGCCCTAGCTGACGGACCAGCTATAGCTCTAGCCGAAATCCCAGATGATAGTCCAGCTGTAGAGTCAGTTGAATCCCCCCATATAGACACATCTAAAGCCCCCACTGGTGTTCCATTAGCTGAAATTCCCAATGCGGTTCCACCTGGAGACTCTAATATCTCTGCTGAGGAAGGCATACCATCCAACACATTTGTCAACATTTCTCAGCTAATTACAGAAGCCTTTTCTGACTTGGCCTCAGATTCAAATCCTCAAGGGGAGACCAGGACCTCTCCTGACTCGATACCTTCAGAAATCCCTCATCCACAATAGCCTCAAAGCTCCTACCAACCCCACATTTATGATCCCTCCACATCTCAAGGGGAGCAACCTCAGGTCACTGAAGAAACATTGAAGTATGATCAGTCAGATAGAGCTTAGACCAAGGACCATGCAGAGCACAACACTGAGGAGCCCTACACTCAAGACCCTTGGAAACAAGATATTGTAGACATCAAACTTGAGGTCACTAAACGTGGTAATCAGTTGGAGTCCATGAGATCAGAATTCTCCTCCGAATTGGGTAGCTTACACACTGCCATGAGAAATCTCACCACTCTGGTCAGAGAGACTCTTTCCTCCTTTACTACAGCAACCCCTCCTATGCCCAAGCCAATTCTACGAAAGAAATCCACTGCCAAGAGACCCGTCCTACTAGGGAACATGGTGAACCTTCTTCCACCCAACCAGCCACCTCTCCCTTTCCATGTAGAACCACATCAACCCTCCCCACCCTACATCAACCCTCCCCACCCCCACCTCTTGAGCGTGCACAACCCCGGCTCCTGAAAAATCACCACCCACCTCCTTCGAACTCACCACTGTAGACACGCTAAAATTGACACCATCGTGGGTAAATTTTAAATTACGTCATAATGCCACAAATGGCTCCCTTTTTGCCTTGTGAGAGTATTTTTACCCATTATTTAGTGTCTCCCTCAATCTTTCCTTATTTACTAGTGCGTCCTCCATCTTTTCCTAGCTTGCTGAAAGTTTGAGCAGAAAGTATAATTCACGACGGACACAGTGGTCGTGTTTCACATCGATTGATGGAGAACAATTAATACTCATCGGATCAAACCGTTGGGATTCACATCGATTTCTGACCAGCAATCGATTGATATTAAACATGTCGAGTTAGCCCGTCGTGATTCTCCATCGATTGGTGACCCAAACATCGATTGCCAAATCAACAATTGATTGATCTTAAATGCGTTGTGGAAACATGTCGGGATTCTATGTCGATTGATAAAGAACATTGATTGTTGAACATTGATTCGCGATGTACCTTGTCGTCGCATTTCTTATTCCGATTGGTGCTTGTTTCGATTGAAGCTAGTATCGATTGATGGTTTGCATATCGATTGATGTGATACACATCGAGTATGTATGTCAAGAGTTTGGAACTTCCATATTTCTCAGCAATTTCCTTATTTCATTGTTGGAAATACTTGTTGCCTTTTTATGAAACTTGACTAGTACCTCTGTCGTGAATCAACATTCCATATTTGACTTTTGGCAAGTTTCCATAAACAAAATTCATATATGCGTCGGGATTTTCCGTCGTGATTAAGTTTGTTGTTTCACGCATAATCCAATTTCAATTGAAAAACCTTGAATGCATCCATCCATGTCATCATGCTTCAACTTTAAAAGCAACCACTGTGTCCTTCGACATTTGCATCTATTGTCCACCTTGGAATTCGAGCATGTCCCCTATATATACACTCCATGTATCGTCATCCAGAGGTGAGAGAGGTTGAAAGGTTAGAACCACCACGTCTAGTGAGTGAGAGAGAGCAATCTAAGGTGGAGTTTTGCCGGACTGCCACCTTGTGGTCAACGTTGCCTCTCATCTCCAACAATTTAATCAGCAGGAGGAGCACCTCCTCCTCCTCTCCATGTCACGTCCCCGAGAATTACGCAGCGGATAATTCGAGTTTGATATTCCGAGATGTGAACAGTTGGCAAATAAGCCTCTAGCTAGCACGCACTAAGTGTATAACAACACAACATCATCATAGGGCCCAATATTGAACTCAATGGAAATTATATTCAATCTCATCTCATTGTATCAAAAGGAACTAATACAACTCTTAAACATTGTATAACAGGACTAAGACTCGATAAAGGCAAAGTACATTTATTCCTCACTTCCTACTACATTGTTCTAACACTCAAAGCAAACTAACTAAGATAGACTCAAGTATTGGAACGCTCATCACTCGGACGCATTCCCACTCCTGACTTGCTCTTCCTCTGAATTTCATAATCACCTAGAATGGTTAAAAGTAGTGAATGAGAAAACTAGCCCAGTAGGATTTATATCTCAATGTGCGGGCAATGTAAAGTGCTAGCAATTTAGAACTAGGAAAGCACGATGATTTCATGATATGCATGTACGAGTAAACTCATTAAAACAATGATACATGAAACAAGCTAGATAAAGTGATCGATAGAGCAAGATCTAGAACGATATAACGAGCAAGAGAGTATCAATAGTGAGGCATGTAACTAGCACGCAAGATATCACTTTAATTGCAATAAATGCAGGATGGGCCATATCACGCAAGCAAGCAAGCACGAGAACGAACTTTTAACACGATTCACTTAATCAGGCACGTAGACACTAATGTACACCAAGGGAAGGTCACTTTGAAATGCACACTAGGACACATGTATGTGGTTATTAATCTAAACATTCAACACGCAAGTACTCCCAGCGCAGATGCAACATCAGTAATCTTTATACCCCATGATTAACAATATATTATGACTCTCCGTCATGGGGCTAGACTGGGCCCTTGGGACACTCGTCGTGCCCGGTCAGCATCTCACTTAATTTTAAATGTAGATACCCACAGTCATTTAACAGTCAATAAGAGTTTCAAGATGTAAGCATGTGTAATGTCATGTTCATGATGATGATCAGAAACAAGTAATAAGTAAGGTGAACATGATTTCATGATAACAATAGTGAAGAGATAATTTTGGCAGCATAACGGTGCAAATTATAGTTTAGTTCACTCTTTACATTAATGGCTTAAGTCTAGATTATTAATCACACTCACGAGAACAAGAGAAGAAAGGAAGTGCACGCTATCTCCAGGGAACTTCAATGGTATATCAAACTCGGTCTCCATGAGGGAATCCACAGAGTACAGAGATTTATGGAGGTCTTAGAGAAAATGTTGCCAGTTCTACCGATAAGGATGACCGATTCAGATAGGACTTCCAAATCCCAAGAGAGGCTGCCTAGATGTGCAAGTGTGTAGTGACACGTGTCTCAATCCACAATCCATCGGTTTCAAACCTTCGGGAAAGCACTTAATAAGATAACATGAGATGCAACTATGCACTTTAACCTAAATATTGTTTGCAACATTTTTAAGGTAACAATTATCATTTAAGAGATAGAGCCGTAGGAAGAGTAAATCACTAGTTGCATGAAAGGGTCACATCATTAAGAGCATTTAGAATAACATTCGGGTAATTATAGCTTTTAATGGGTTAAAAATTTTAAGCTATTAAACAGACCTCATAAAATGATCGTAACCAAGATATGCAAATCATGCACTTATACCATGTAAACAGCCCTCGGGGTAAGCCTGGAAATACGCGTCCGACACAGTGGACGCACTTCATAACAAGGTGTACAATCGATGCCCGAGTTCGGTGAAGAGACTAAATTGCGTCCACCTTGGCGGCTGTGTTCATACTTGAATCGCGTCGGGGGGCCCGGACGCATTCATGGAAATTCATTAATTAAAACATTGGGTGGGAATACTTGCTGAATCGCGTCGGGAGATCCCGCCGCGATTCAGACATGCTCAGACTCCCACGCGGCACGAAGTGTCACGCGCGCCGTTGACTGGTCAGATGCAGAATTGTGTCGGACCTCGCGGTTGCAATTTAATGAATCATGTCGGCCAAGGTCGACACGATACCAGGCGCTGGAATCGCGTCGCCTGGACCGGACGCGGTTCAAACATCAGCCCGAAAACGCAGAAAACACAGGTGCTCGATCCATGAAATGCTTATATCTCTCTATCTAGTGACAATTAGACAAAATTCTTAACATGAAACATGACTAGGACAACTAGTATAAGAACTTTCATGTTGTGGGTTGGATCTAATTTGGTCTCAAATCGAATGCAACACATGAAGAACGTAAAAAGCCCTAACAGTGCGTGACTCTTGGAAAACGCTTATAACTCAAGATGTACTCAATGCAATTCGATGAAACTACTTGGATATGAAATTAGACTCGATGCTCTACACATTTGTATATGATTTATTAAGATTTGCCCGAGAACACCTATCTTTGGGGTTGAAGAAGTCACCTTTTTTCAGAAAACCTGTGTTCAGACCACTTGGAGAAGAATTCTTACTGCACCTGATCTACTGAATGAAAAATAGTCAAACCAATGGGATGGAACTAGACTCGACCCTCTTTCCAGGGGTATAAGTATTGCAAGGTTTGGTTAAGGTTTGCCTACCTTTGGTCGATTCAAGATGAGCTTTCTGCGCACAGGTTGATGTAGAACGCAGCAGGGAGGAAGCTCCAAGTTGGGCCTGTTTCCTCCTCCTTGGGAGCTCAAGAACAGCCTCTCACGACCCCAACAATGTGTTTTTTTCGTCCCCTAGGATTTCATAGCATGTATATATGCATCTAGTGTGTTTTGGAAGTCCCTTTGGGTGCAGGAAAGGCAAGGTGCGGTTCTAGAATTCCACCTTCCTTATTTTCAGGATTTCTCACCCCAATAAAGTGTGTGAGGCTTTAGGAAACCTCCCACCATGGTTAAGCATGAATGTGGGTTGACAAGAAAGGCTAATTGTCTTGGGGTTTTCCCTAATTACCCCCTTCTATTTTCCGCTTAATTAGGGTTGCAAATTTCTGATATTTTTCTTGCTCCATTTTGTACTTGGGCCAAAAGTGATCCAATGGCCCAATTCCAATATTGGGTCATCAATACATGATGTTGGAAGACTCTCCAACATGTTTATTTAATTTATGGTTGGGTTATATTTCCGTGTTAACGGTTTTCCGACTTAGTTTCTTAATTTGGATAATCGGTCGCATTGTGACGTACACTTGGTCAATCGGATTTTTAGTTGCACGAATTTCTTCGTGCAATATTTAAGAATGATGTTTGGGGTTGATTTATAATTTTTACGGATTTTTTTGATGTATTTTCTCACATACTATAGTGGTACGTAAGTTCTACCGTTTCGATAATACAACAATTATCTATTTTCCATTGATTTAAAAATTTTAAATCACTGAAATTTCCGGGGTGCTACACCCTCCCCCACTTAAGAGAATTTGGTCCCCAAATTCATAGATCATTAATTGGCTCTTGATAATTGTGATCCTTGAGGTCGTTTCAGATTTAATTCCTCTAACTTGTTTCAACATTCTAGCTCATGGATGCTAGTTCATCATCTGCACCTATGGCCACCTGTACTATTCATTTGGTTCCTTCCACTCCTATTTTCTTCCATGGTTGTTATACTCCTTCTCAATCCACCGGATGAACTATGGTATAGCTACTAGATTATTCTTTTCCAATTTCTCCTTAACCATCTCCCCCACTTAGAAATGTACTAATAAGAAAAGCATCTTAAGATCATTCTAGGGGTTTAACAATCATACCTCCTTCTGGGAGCTCCACTTGCATTATTGCATTCACACGTCCTTGACGATTACCACTCCTTGGTTTCTTCCAGCTTGGTCCTTTAGCATGGGACAGTTCGGTATACGATGTTCATGACTCCCACATCGTAGGCAAGCTCCTGCCTTCTTCTAGTCCTCTTCTGCTCTGTCTCCAGGCTTATCACAAAATTTGCAATTCTCCTTAACTGGTTGTTCTTCCACCTTGATCTTCTTGTTATTATCGATCTCATTAACTCCACTCCTTCTCTTATTACCGTTGGTCCCTGGGTGTACAATCCCAGTGGTGTGGGATACTTCATTCTTTATATATGTCGACTTTGTTACATCCTTTCCTCTCATGCCTTCTACCTTAGCCATAGTGTCTTCTACCAGTTGAGCTCTTTGGACCATCTCAGTGTATGTTTGAATGTTGTGTGGTTCGAGCTTCTCGATAAACATGGGCCTGAGCCCATCCATGAACCTGTTGGCCTTCAATCTTTCCGTGCCCACTAGATGTGGGGCATACACCGCCAGACATGCAAACTGAGCTTCATACTCAGCCACCGACATGCTCTTTTGTTTTAGTGTGGCAAACTCCGCCACCTTCTTTTCTTTGACCCTCTCAGAGAAATATTTTCCCCGGAATATCTCCAGGAATCTAGCCCACTCTAGTTCAGCTACATTGGGCAGATGGGCCGATGTGGCCTTCCACCATGCTCGGGCATCCTTAGTAAATTGGAAAGTGGCCAATACCACCTTCTCTCTATTGGTGCATTGCATAACTTGGAAGATTCTTTCTATTTCTTCTTTCCAATTCTCTGCTTCGTCCGGATCAGGGGATCTCGAGAAACGAGGAGGGTTCAAACTCCTAAAGTTACGGTGCAGATCACCGGCTCCATTCCTAGCCGTGGCAGCCTGATTACCAGCCCGAACCACATTTTGTAATGCTTGAGTCAACCCATTTACGGTTTCTTGCATAGCTTGCCACTGGTTGTGAGCCATTGCAGTTGAGTGAGAAAGTTATGAGGGTTCCTGAGAAAAGGATAGAAATCGATTAATGTCTCTAGATACATTATGAGAGTCAATGGGTAGGAGTGTGTTGTTCATTCAAATCATATCCCTAGTTTCTACCCATGCTCACTAGGTACTATGTTCAATTGCCATGACCTAGGTTCCATAGGTATCTTTATTCCTGAGACATATATCCTATTGGTTTTCCTAGGCTCTTATACCACTAAATTGTCACGTCTCGAGAATTACACACGGATAATAGTTCGGATAATTCGAGTCCATATTCCGAGACATGAACAGTTGGCAAAAAAGCCTCTAGCTAGCACGCACTAAGTGTATAACACACAACATCATCATAGGGCCCCAATATTGAACTCAATGGAAATTATATTCAAATCTCATCTCATTGTATCAAAAGGAACTAATACAACTCTTAAACATTGTATAACAGGACTAAGACTCGATAAAAGGCAAAGTACATTTATTCCTCACTTCCTACTACATTGTTCTAACACTCAAAGCAAACTAACTATAGATAGACTCAAGTATTGGAACGCTCATCACTCGGACGCATTCCCATTCTCGACTTGCTCCTCCTCTTGATTTCATAATCACCTAGAATGGTTAAAAGTAGGGAATGAGCAAACTAGCCCAGTAAGATTTATATCTCAATGTGCGAGCAATGATATAAGTGATTAGCAATTTAGAACTAGGTAAGCATGATGATTGTCATGATATGCATGTACAAATAAAACTCATTAAAACATGATACATGAAACAAGCTAGATAGAGTGATCATGATAGAGCAAGATCTAGAACGATATAACGAGCAAGAGAGTATCAATAGTGAGGCATGTAACTAGCACGCAAGATTCACTTTAATTGTAATAAATGCAGATGGCCATATCACACAAGCAAGCAGCCAGCAAGCACGAGCACGAACTTTTACCACGATTCACTTATTAGGCACGAGACCTAATGTACACCAAGGAAAGATCCACCTTGAAATGCACACTAGGACACATGTATGTGGTTATTGTATGTAATTCAACACGCAAGTACTCCCAGTGTAGATACGATGCCAGTAATCATTATACCCCATGTTTAACAGTATATTTATGACTCTCCTGTCATTGGGCTAGACTGGAGCCCTTGGACACTCGCGTGCCCGGTCAGCATCTCACTTAATTTAATGTAGATACCCACAGTCTTTAATGGCCAATAAGAGTTTCAAGATGTAAGCATGTGTATGTCATGTTCATGATGATGATGAGAGCAAGTAATAAGTAAGGTGAACATGATTTCATGATAACAATAGTCAAGAGATAATTTTGGCAGCATATGACACAAATTATACTTTAGTTCACTCTTTACATTAATGGCTTAAGTCTAGATTATAAATCACACTCACGAGAATAAGAAAGAAAGGACGTGCACACTATCTCCAGGGAACTTCAATGGTATAACCAACTCGGTCTCCATGAGGGAATTCACAGAGTATAGAGATTTATGGAGGTCTTAGAGAAAGTCGCCAGTCTACCAATACGGAATGACCGATAGAGACTTCCAAATCCCCAAGAGAGGCTGCCTAGATGTGCAAGTGTGTAGTGAACACGTGTCTCAATCCACAATCCATCGTTTTTCAAATTACGGAAAGCACTTAACAAGATAACATGAGATGAAACTATGCACTTTAACTAACATTGTTGCAACATTTTTAAGGTACAATTATCATTTAAGAAGATAGAGCCGTATGAAGAGTAAATCACTAGTTGCATGAATGGTCACATCATTAAGAGCATTTAGAATAACATTCGGGTAATTATAGCTTTTAATTGGTTAATAAATTTTAGCCAATAAATAACCTCATGAAATGATCGTAACCAGATATGCAAATCATGCACTTAATACCATGTAAAACAGTCATCGAGTAAGCCTGGAAATATGCATCCGACACAGTGGACGCACTTCATATCAAGGTGTACAATCGATGCCTGAGTTCGGTGAAGAGACTAAATCACGTCCACCTTGGTGGCCGCATTCATACTTGAATCACGTCGGGGGGCCCAGACACGTTCATGGAAATTCATTAAATAAAACATTGGGTGGGAATGCGCCGTTGACTGGTCAGACGCAGAATTGCATCGGACCTCACGGTCGCATTTACTTAATGCGTCGGCCAAGGTTGACACGATACCAGGTGCTGGAATCGCGTCGCCTGGACCGGACGTGGTTCAAACATCAGCCCGAAAACATAGAAAACACAGGTGCTCGATCCATGAAATGCTTATATCTCTCTATCTAGTGACAATTAGACAAAACGCTTAACATGAAATATGACGAGGACAACTATTAGAAGAACTTTCATGCTGTGGGTTGGATCTAATTCGGTCTCTAATTGCGTGCAACACATGAAGAACGTAAAAATCCCTAACAGTGCGCGACTCTTGGAAAATGCTTATAACTCAAGATGTACTCAATGAACGTCGATGAAACCACTTGGACATGAAATAGGGTTGAAGATGTCACATTTTCCAATAACCTGCGTTCAGACCACTTGGAGAAGAACGCTTATTGCACCCGATCTACGAATGAAAATAGTCAAACCAGTGGGGTTAGGAACTAGACACGACCCTCTTTCCAGGGGTATAAGTCTTGCAAGGTTTGGTTATGGTTTGGCCTACCTTTGGTCAATTCCAAGATGAGCTTTCTGCACAGGTTGATGCAGAACGCAGCAGGGAAGAAGCTTCGAGTTGGGGCAGTTTTCTCCTCCTTTGGGAGCTCAAGAACAGCCTCCCACAACCCCAACAATGTATATTTTCGTCCTCTAGGGTTTTATAGCATGTATATATGCATCTAGTGTGTTTTGGAAGTCCCTTTGGGTGCAGGAAAGGCAAGGTGCGGTTCTAGCATTCCATCTTCCTTATTTTCAGGATTTCTCACCCCAATAGAGTGTCTGAGGCTTTAGGAAACCTCCCACCATGGTTAAGCATGAACTTGGGTTGACAAGAAAGGCTAATTGCCTTGGGGTTTGCCCTAATTACCCCCTTCTATTTTCAGCTTAATTAGGGTTGCGAATTTCTAGTATTTTTCTTGCTCCATTTTGTTCTTGGGCCAAAAGTGATCCATTGGCCCATTCCGATATTGGGTCTCAATACATGATGTTGGAAGACTCTCCAATATGTTTATTTATTTATGGTCAGTTATATTTCCGTGTTAACGGTTTCCGACTTAGTTTCCTAATTTGGATAATCGGTCGCATTGCGACGTACACTTGGTCAATCAAATTTTAGGTGCACAATTTTTTCGTGGAACATTTAGAATGATGTTTGGGGGTTGATTTATAATTTTTACAGAATTTCTGATGTATTTTCTCACGTACGATAGTGGTACGTAATTCTACCGTTTTTGATAATACGACAATTATCTATTTTCTATTTATTTAAAAATTTTAAATCACTTAAATTTCCAGGGTGCTACACTCCATGTCATCATCAACCAGTAGCCACCTGCGTTATCATCATCACCAAAGGGGAGCACCTCCCTCCTCTTCTTGTTCATATTTTCTATTTTGTTCATTCATCATCATGACCTCCTCCATAGCTCCCATGTGAGCACCTGCTATCAATCCCTTTTTATTCTTCTTTCAATCAACATCCCAATCAACACAACACTTTTCATGCCTACACACAACATACCTATTTTCTAGGGGTTTTAAAAAGTCACACAAGGTATGTTCTTCTCCCTATTCTTCATGTTTATTTTATACTTTGAGAATTGATACTACACGTTCTTTAGCTAATCCTCTCTTTTGTGTATTTATTTACAAGAGTAATCATCAAGAAAGAGCCTTCTGCCACGACCGGCTGTGCTTGTAGAAAAAGAAGCGGATCCATAATCTTTTCCGCGCAATCTGTCCGCTAAAAGGTATTCTGCGATAATCTCCATATTTGCATTTAGTGCACTTCCTTCGACACCCATATGTGTTTGACAATCACGATCACATTCAGAAGTAGTGCTCCTCCATTTTATTTTATTTTTGCCTATTTTCTCATTATTTTCCTTGTGGGTGCTTTGTGGTTCGCAAGAACGAAAAAAGCACAATATACAAATTGGCGATTACGGTGGGACATCTTTCTGCCTTTCTTTGATTACCCACTCCATCGTGCCCCACGTGGCACCCTTGCGTGCCTCTCCTTCTTTCCTCCCCCCATCTTGTTCCAAGTGATTAGCCAATTGTAGATCTCAATCAAAATTTGAGAAAATAATAAAAATGATGAGTTGATCCGTACATATTTGAGATTGTCTTTTTCTTCCTACTTCATACCCTGCTACATGCTAAGCCGTGTGTTTGATTTCTTGTATGTATCTCCCTTTTTTGCTTCTATTTTGTTTCTCGGGTTGCCTTTTGAATCTGAGACTAACATAGTGGTCGCGATTCAGTGTTTATACGCGTCCATTTAATAGGTCAAATTTTACTGTTTTGTTCTGCGACGGCTTGGTCCGTCACATTTTTGTCTGCAGTCCATCCACAGGGACCGGACACGGCTCTGATAGCCTTCTGAGGCTCTCAGATCTGCGACCAGGTGATTGGACGCGATTCACTGCTTGATTCGCAGCGACTGTGTCCGTCGCGTTTCTGACTACAGACAGAGCGTGTCCTCTAGCTGTCCAGAACATATTCTATTTTAAACTGTTGCATATAAGGCATACGCATTTGGTCGGGGGACCTCCTTGTTGAGTTATGGTTATGTGAATAACCATAATTATTGTTTTGTTAATGATTGATTTGATCGGTTTTGATGATGACATAATCATACTTTATATTGTGAATAGTTCATCTTGTGAATGCCTTCAGTCACAATATGTCTTGGCTATGCTCAAAGAATTTATCAGAGTTCATGAACCATCCTGCAAGTTTGCTGCCTTGGTGTGTCGACACATGCTCTTCAGGTGTCAACACATGTACTGTGTTTGTGTCAACATAATCATGTCTAGTGTCAACACATGATTGATTTGTAGTGAATTGTTCCTAATGTAATGAGTATTTGTGTCAACACATTCATTCATCTGGTTGATATCATAATGTCATTATTTTGCTGATGAACTTAAGTGCCTACATGTTGCATATCATTTTATTCATGATTGCAATTCATGGACTGACTAGCCACATTGAAATGATCACAATTTAAGCTTGGAAGTCAATGTTTGACTTCAACTTCTTGAAAGTCGATGTCTGACTCTAACTTCTTTACATTCGATGTAGACTTCCACTTTCTGATAGTTGACCTTAACAGTTGATCAAACATCGATTGCCTCATGTTAGACATCGATTACTTTATGTTTAAACATCGATTATCTGCACATCAATTACCTCATGTTAGACATCAATTACTTCATATTTAAACATTGATTGCTTCATGTTCTAACATCGATTATCTCATGGCAGACATCAATTACTTCATGTTTAAACATCGACTGTCTGAACATCGATTACTTCATGTTAGACATCGATTACTTCATGTTTAAACATCGATTGTCATAACATGGATTGCCAATCACTTAAACATCGAGTACTTCATGTTTAAGATAGATTGTCACAACATGGATTGTCAATCACTTAAACATCGATTACCTCATGTTTAAGAGAGATTGTCATAACATGGATTTCCAATCACTTAAACATTGATTACCTCATGTTTAAGATAGATTGACATAACATAGATAACTTTCTTAATTAACTTAACATCGATTGCCTTTTTCTTCTGAATACTTGAAGATGCTATCAGTGCAGGATATCATGCGACTGGCGCGTCTTACTTGGGGTACTTGGTACTCACGCATTCCCAAGTCCTAGGTCACATGATAAGGGCTATAAGTATGGCCTTGTCCTTTGTGACAAAGGTGTTTAGAAGCGGCGGCAAAACAGAGGTGTATGAAAAGGAGTGGGAAAACGCAGAGTCCAGAAAGAGGAGCAGAGCAACATCGCCAAGAAGAAGAAGAAGAAGGAGAAGAAGAGAAGAAGCTCGTGAATCCTTCACTCTTCTTTCTGATCTGAGGATCCAAATCGGCAAGCCTCTTGAAGTCCAATTGTTCTCTAACTTGAGAACACATGAAAAGTTTCCTCTTCTGTGTGTGTATTTCTGAGTGTTGATTGACTTACACAAGTGTTCTGTGCAAATTGATCTCTATCAGAACGTGTGTGTGTGTGTGAATTGAGCCGTCGAGCTCTTGTGTGTGTGGTCTGAGCCGTTGTGCTCTGTGTGTGTGTGTGTGGTTTGAGCCGTCGAGCTCTTGTGTGTGTTGTACTCAGATTTTTGAGTAGTGTGGCCTCACTGTGTGAGGGTGAATGTAGGAATCACTGATGTGATTTCCGAACCACCTAAAAATTCCTGTGCAGTAGTTTGATCTGTTTTCTGTGCTAGATGCATGCATAGGGATTTCGCTTACACACTTCTTGTTTAATTGATCACACATCAACTACACACACCCACACATCATATCAGTGAGTTTTTCTATCTAAATGGATCTATAATTTGAACTGATTTTTAAATTGCTTAAGCTTCCGCTGTGATTGACATTATATCTATTCACCCCCCCTTCTAGATCTGTTCACCCTACTCATACGATCCAACAATTGGTATCAGAGCGGGTTAATCTCTATTTCTAATTCTGATTTGATTTGATTGCATTTGTTTGATACATCTGGTTTGATCTGTGTGCTTGATATTTCACTTGCTATAGAATTTGATTCATGGATTCTTGAGGTTTCATAGCTGAGGGCCACTCTATAAACAGACCACCCTACTTTGATGGGTCTGACTATGCTTACTGGAAGATCCGAATGCAAGTGTTTCTTAGAGCCCAAAATTATGAAATCTGGAAGATTGTTGAAAAAGGCCCTTATGAAATCACTGGCGATGAGGATACATGGACCAGAGAGCAAATAAGAAGAGCTACATTAAATTTTAGTGCTATGAACATGCTTCAATGTGCAATTCATCCCAAAGAATATGCTAGAGTGTCCATGTGCTCCTCTGCAAAGGAAATGTGGGACAAACTTCAGTTGATGTATGAGGGAACATCACAAGTCAAATAAACTAAGACCAATTTGTAGATTTCTGATTATGAAATATTTACCATGAAGTCTGATGAATCTATATCTAAAATGTTTGCTAGGTCCATGGTAATTGTTAATGGACTGAAAGGATTAGGTAAGGATTACACTGATTCTGAGCTAGTAAGAAAAATCCTTCGATCCTTATCTCATGGATGGCATACTAAGGCAACTGTCATTAAGGATTCTAAGGACTTATCCAAAATCTCTCTGGATGAGCTCATAGAATCACTGATGACTTATGAAATAAATTTAAAAAGAACTGAAGAACATATGCTAGAATCCAAACCACCTGCTCTCAAAGCTTCACAAGTGGAAAAGACAAAGAAAAAGATATTAATGCTTCTGAATCGTCTGATGAGGATGAGGATGAAATTACCCTCATCACGAGACAGTTCAAAAATTTTTTGACACTAAGAATTGGCAAACATCATGGAAACACAACAAATCCATTGGCAAGAAACAATTTCCATTTTTATCTTCGCATCTGAATAGAAATGAAATGAAAACTGAAAATCTACTTCTGTGTTACAGGTGCAATAAGCCAGGACACATGAAAGGTGAGCATCCTGAATTCAAAAGAGACATGAGCAAGAAGTATAGGACCATTAAAATTATTCTTACCCATTCAAAAGCCAAATTATTGGCATGTTCAATTACCCAAAGGCACGTGCCCCTTTCCCTGCAAAACATTACACATCCTTTGGGCACGGTCCCTTCATTGTTACTTCCAACACTACCAGTGGAACTCCCCACTCTTTCCTTTACTATATTGCAAGGGAGTTACCACTGCTGCTTGAAACTCCGACGGAAGTCAACAAACCAATTAATGAGAGTTGTTCAGGACATGTGAAACTTGTGAAAAAGCTAGACCATCTGCCCGCTGGGCAAAATATGTGAGGAAGTATATGAGGGTTCAAAAGTCAATTCCCAAGCAGAAGCTTAAACCCCAGGCAAGGCTAAAGACCAATGGACCATCTCTACCTCCCTCACCTAAATCATTCACATCTTCTTTTGTGTTGCTTAGCACCTTCCTGTGGGTTCTCCACATTCCCTACCCATGGGAGACATTTTATTTCTACCTTTTTTATGACCCGCTATCTTATAATGGGCATCGCGTCCCTATTTGTACTCCATAACCTCCACCTTGTGCCCCTCGTGGCACATTGTCATGTTCACACCACTCTCCCCTCCGTGCCCCACGTGGCACACCCCATTGTGTTCACCCTCCTCCTCATGCCCCTCGTGGCACATCACACTCTCGTGACCCATGCGGCACATCTCCCTGTAGTGCCTCTCCTGGCACGTCTCCCTCCTATGCCCCACGCAGCACATTTCCACTCCGTGCCCCATGCGGCACCTTTTTCACACCTTCCTTGTCATCCCCTTGCGGAAAACTTTTACCTTTCTCTCTTCTGAACCCTCTGAATTATTTTCTTTTTACTGGGCCCTACGCCCCTCTTCTTTTGCTCCCTCCGGTCCCACCAGAGTTTCCAAATTCTCCCCATCCTTCTCATGTTTCCATATTCGATTAGGGCATCTGCCCTTTCTCCCACTGTTTTTAGGGTTTTAGTCCCCATGTATCTTTTTATTTGTGCAATTCTGTACATTCTCTTAAAACTCCTAAGTCTCGCCCCAACATAGGGCAATCGTCTTCCTTTTACCCTCAGAATTCTTATTTTGAAAAGCTACTATATGCTTATCAACGTCAAAAATCTAAAAAAAAAGATGATATTCAATATTGTCATGCTACTGCAGCACTCCTGTTATGAGAGCTTCGTGCTAAGAGTCCAAAGTTCCCTCTCTTTTTATTAAGGCTTGCCCTTGGCATAGGCACTGTAGCAGTCCTTGTCATTCAAACCCGTTAACCTAATAACGAGACTGATCCGACTCCACCTCCCGCGAACGAGCCTTAGCCTCGCAAAAGATACCATTCACAAGTCCGTAGTAATATAAAGAAAACTGCTCAAATATATATAAGATTGCCATCTCACAAATATTTACATGAAATATACATAGCCATTTCTCAACAGTAACCAGACACAACTACAACAACAACCTGGGGCATACCCCGAGGTGTACAAAGTAAGAAATTTACACTGCTGGTGGTGCAGACCCAACTCCGCTATGACGCTGCTCAGAACTAGACCAAGGGCGAGAAGCCTCCTACTCTCCCTCACTTGAAAGGAGTAGGGGTGAGCCTCACGAGTCACTGGCTCAGTAGGGAAACTCCCAAAAAAATCGAGCAAACCAAACTCACAAGTAACAATGCAGGAAGCTACACTAGCAATTTATAGAACTAACCAAGCAGGATATTAAAGTTGTAAATGCTACTTACCACATGCTATTAGTTGAATCATCTTCAATAAATAAATGACAAACCACAACCAGGTGTACGTACTAAAGTAGGAAAACCCACATTCGGGCCACGAAGACTAGTTCGCGACACCAGCTACTGACCCGGACAAACCACACAGAACTATCTCTCAGTCCCGCAGCCACAGACTAAAGGTTCAGCTGCCGCTCCACTAGAACAAGTCAAGAAACTATGGAGACCAACTAACACCACTCCTGCGGACCGCACTGCCGTAGGCCCATGCCTGGCACCTTTAGGGACTCTGGCCCGAGCTCCCTAAAGTGAGGCACTGGAAAACAGGACTAGCTGGGGCCCAGTACATCTACTAGTGTTCGTAACCCCCAACCACGAGTGCGCTACAAGCAACAAACACAAACTCTCACAAGTCGCTGTCCCGCTGCCGTCTTTCCCTCAACCAGACGTACAACTCTACACAAGAGTGAGGGTGTCCAGGAAGATGACACATACCTCAACGATACACAAGTGTCGGGACAAGCCCCAAGTACTCACGTGCCTGGCTCACACAAAACCTGGGGCTCCCAATTGAAGAGGTAACCACGGTAGGCATCATGCTACTGGACACGCACACACAAACCACGTGCACACCGCTTAAACCACGTAAACACCGCGTCAACAGCATAACCATGCACAAGCATTCAACCCTCGAAACCCTTAACGCGACAGGGTCCTCAGTCGCCTTCTGAATGCGGCACCTCGACATGTCGCGTTCAGAAGCAGAACGCGACGGGTAGGGCTGTCGCGTTCAGAACGCGACACCCGAGTATGTCGCCTTCACAGGCGAAACCCTAATTCGGGAACCCATCTCTGGATTTCCCACACAAACCATGTAAAACACTGATATAATCATTCAAACATGCTCTACACATCTTCCTAACATGGTATCTATCGTTTATAATGCAATTAACAATCTAAACATGCATCACATGCAATCCACAGTGCAAAACAGGACGGAATCTCCCT
The DNA here is from genome assembly GCA_014218235.1 of Colocasia esculenta. Classification (NCBI taxonomy): domain Eukaryota; kingdom Viridiplantae; phylum Streptophyta; class Magnoliopsida; order Alismatales; family Araceae; genus Colocasia; species Colocasia esculenta. The sequence goes on along the minus strand of CM024756.1, from coordinate 23,982,347 downwards.
ACCTTCGCAAAGAACGCGAAGAACGGTGATGCCCCGGCGTGTCCCCCACTCCGTACGACGTCCTCGCGGCGAGACCACGCCGAAAACAACCCCAAAATGTCGGATCGCCCCAAGCTCCACCGCAAAACCTCCTCCTTGGCCGAGTAGAGCTTTCTGAGCTCTATTCGGCCAACCTTAACTAAAAACACATCACAGTTGAGAACGCGACACACCCTACTGTCACGAAAAGAACGCGATGTAGGAGGCTGTCGCCTTCCAACTGCCAACGTTAGCAGGCCTACCCGGCGTGCGACACGCGGCGGACATGCAGATGAAGACTTCAAATAGTGGTAACCAGAATGCGACACCCAGGGCCGTCGAGTTCAGGTCACAACGCCCAGCCCTGTCGCGTTCACAAACAGTGAACCAGCGGGTGCTTTGAGCTCAAGCTGCCGGCCCACAAAGCCCCGAAAACCTGCATAAACACCTGTAACACTAATTGACCACACACTAGCCCAAAAACCACTAAGCCATAATCCGAATGGTCGATACGCTACATTACTATCACCTAAAAAAATTTTCATCCTCGAAATTTAAGAAGAAAACTCGGTACCAAAAATTTCAATCAAATAAACATGGTACTATCACCTAAAAGAATTAAAGGCTTACTCAAACAAGTATGGATATGCTTTCATCATTTCCTTGGCTAATTCCCACGTATCCTCTCTGCCCTACCTGTTCTTCCATCTGACTTTCGCTAGTTCAATTTCATTATTTCTGAGCTTCTGGGTTCTGCGGCCTGTAATCTGCACTGGATATTCTGGCATTGTCATGTCTAGTTTCAAATCATCTCTCTGGTAACAAACAACTTGAGAAGGATCTCGAATATATCTTCTAAGTATGGAGACATGGAACACGTCATGTGCGTCTGTGAAATCTGCTGGGAGATTCAATCTGTATGTTGTTTCACCAATCCTTTCTATTATCTAGAATGGGCCAACATATCTTGGACTCAATTTGCCTTTCTTACTGAACCTGAGTACACCCTTGGTAGGAGAAACTTTCAGAAAAACATAATCTCCGACTTCAAACTGCAAAGGTTTGCGTCTAGTATCTGCATAGCTCTTCTAACGACTATGTGCTGTCTGAAGCTTTTCTTAATAAATTTAACCATTTTGCACATTGCTGAATTAATTCTAGACCCATAACCTGCCTCTCGCCTACCTCATGCCAATTCAGTGGTGTCCTACATGGTCTGCCATACAATGCTTCATAGGGTGCCATTCCGATACTCGCATGATGACTGTTATTATATGCAAATTCTACCATACCCAGGTGATGCTCCATGTACCTCCCCATACTAGACAGTAAGCCCTCAACATGTCTTCAATAGTCTGAATGGTTATTTCTGTTTTCCCATCTGTCTGTGGATGATAAGCTGAACTGTACCTCAATTCTGTACTAACCACTCTCTACAAACTCCTCCAGAAACCTGAAGTGAACCTGGGATCTCGATCTGAAACAATGGTGACTGGAATCCCATATAATGGTACTATTCTTTCCATATATAACTTAGCTAATCTATCCACTGACCATGACATACTTACTGCCAATAACTGGCAAACCTTAGTCAATCCATCTACAAAAACCCAAATACCATTATGACATGCTGAAGTCCTGGATAGACCAACTACAAAATCCATGGCAATATCAACTCATTTCCACTGTGGAATGGGTAACGGCTACAATAGTCCTCCTAGCCTCTGGTGCTCTACTTTTACTTGCTGACATACTGTACATCTTGCTATGAATTCTGCAATCTCTTTCTTCATGTTAGGTCACCAGAAGTGCTTCTTCATATCCTGATACATTTTTATGCTACCTAGATGGATGGTGTATCTGGACTTGTGAGCTTCCTCTAATACCTTCTGTCTAACCTCGGCATCTGTTGGAACATACAATCGACCCTTGAGTCTAACCACACTGTCATCATCAAGAGTCACCTCTTCCATTCTCACAATATCAGCTAAACTGTCATCTGTCCTCTGTGCTTCCACTATCTGCCAATATAGAGAAGGTTCCACTATATTGCTTGCTAATATTACTCGTCGTTGACTATTTGGCACATATAATGAATTCTCTGCCACATCTTCATACAATTTCCATTCTCTAATCATAAGTTGATTCATAACTGCTTTTCTACTTAGTGCATCTGCCACTACATTAGCTCTGCCTGGATGATATGGCAAACTGAAGTCATAATCTTTCAAATATTCCATCCACCTACGTTGCCTTAAATTCAAATCTTTATGGGAGAAGATGTACTTTAAGCTTTTATGATCAGTGAATATCTCGAACCTCTCACCATACAAATAATGTCGCCAAATCTTTAGTGCAAAAATAACTGCTGCCAGCTCTAAATCATGTGTCGAATAATTCTCTTCATGCTTCTTTAACTACCTGGATGCATAAGTTACCACTTTTCCATATTGCATTAACACTGCTCCCAAACCTCTCATGGATGCATCTGTGTACAAAACAAATCCGCCACTGCCTGACGAAATTTCCAATATGGGTGTTGTGGTAAGCCTCTTCTTCAACTCTGCAAAATTACGTCTGCAATCTGAAGACCATACAATTGGTACCCCTTTCCTTGTTAACCTTGTCATTGGAGCTGCTATCTTCGAAAAATCATGGATGAACCATCTATAATATCCTGCCAAACCAAAAAAAGCTTTTGATCTCTGTCACTGTCTTTGGCTCTTCCCATTTCATCACTGCCTCTACCTTGGCTGGATTAACTACAACACCTGCACCTGATATTACATGTCCCAAAAATTGAATCTCTTTCAGCCAAAACTCACATTTACTAAACTTGGCATACAACTGGTGATCTCTCAAAGTCTGCAATGTGATTCTCAAATGTGCTGCATGCTCCTCCTCTGACATTGAATATACCAATATATCATCAATAAAGACTACAATGAACTGATCCAGATACGGTTGAAATATCTTGTTCATCAAATTCATGAATGCTGCTGGCGCATTAGTCAACCCAAATGGCATAACAACAAACTCATAATGCCCATATCTGGTTCTGAAGGCTGTCTTGTCTATGTCTTCTTCCTTGATCCTCAGCTGATGATATCCTGACCTCAATTCAATCTTGGAAAATACTTTGGCTGACTGGAGTTGATCAAACAAATCATCTATCCTGGGAAGTGGATACTTATTCTGGATTGTAACTTTATTCAGTTGCCTATAATTAATACACATTCTCAGACTGCCATCCTTCTTCCTGACAAACAATACTGGTGCTCCCCATGGCGAATGACTGGGTCTAATAAAACCCTTCTTCAATAATTCCTGCAACTGCTTCTTTAATTCCTTCAACTCTGCCGGTGCCATTCTGTAAGGTGCCTTTGAAATCGGCATACTGCATGGCTGCAACTCAACTGTGAAATCCACCTCCCTGTGTGGAGCTAACCCCGACAAATCTTCTGAAAACACATCTATAAATTCTCTAATCACCGGTACTGAATCTACAGACTTATTAGACTCAACTAAACTAACTGAAGTAAGGTACGCTACACATCCCGCATTAATCAACCTTCTAGCCCTAAGTGCAGAAATAATAAACTTGGGAGTGTAGAAGAGCATACCTTGAAATTCAAACACTGCTTTACCAGGCCTGCAGAATCTAACTCTCTTCTTTCTACAATCTACTAATGCCCCATAGGCCTCTAACCAATCATCTCCAAAATCACATCATAATCCTTTAATGACAAAGCATACAACCTTGCTGGCAACTGGTTCCCCTAAATCACTATCGAGACCTCATCTAAGAAACATGAAGTAAGCATGAAACCTCATAAGGGAACCTCTACTACCAACTCACACTGCCTTTCTTCTAAGGGATGTACCATGCTATCCAAAAAATCCTCAGAAATAAACGAATGCGAAGCACCCGGATTAATCAACACTCTAGCAGAAAAATCAAAAAGAGGTAATATACCTTCAATTAGATTGGATGCTTCCGTCTGAGCTCTGGTGACTGCCATAACTCGACCCTGTCCTCCTCTCTAGTATGGTGCACCTCTGCCTCGCTCTACTGGCTACTGGATTGGCTGCTGCTGCTGAGTCCCTCTACCATAACTATATTCCCGAGGAAGTGGACAATTTCTAGCTAAATGTCCTAGCTTCCTACAATTATAACACCGAAAACTTGGAAAAGCTGTGGGTTGACCTGCCGTACTCTACTACAACTCCTTCGGTGCTGGCCTGACACCTAGTCCCTGCTGAAAACCTGGCTGAAATCCCTATTGCCTGCCACCTCCTAGTCCTCTAAACATCTTCTTTATTTTTCCACCCCACTTTGCAAACCCTGATGATGACAATGCTCTTGAGGGTACCTTACCCTTACTGATACCTATGGACTGTTGTAGAAGTCGAAAGCTACTTGTCCCTGCTCCTCCAGACTGCCTAGCCTGCACAGTCCTCTCTAGGATTGCTGCTCTCTACGCTGCTTCTTCCACTGTTCTGCACATCAAGGGGATTACTGCATCCTGAAGCTCGGGTCGCAACCCTCGAATAAAATATTCCACCATCATAATGTTATCAGTAACCACATATGGAGCATACCTACTCAACGCCAAAAACCTCATCTGATATTCTAGCACTAACAGGTTCCCTTGCTGCAATGTCCGGAACTGCTCCCTCTTCGCCTGTTGTATCTGAACTAGAAAGAAAGTGTCGTTGAAGACTGTCAAAAACTCTGGCCAGGTGATGGTGTCCTCTGTCCTCCCCACAAATATCGTCTGCATCTTCAATCTCCACCATTCTTGTGCAAATCCACGCAACTGATATGCAGCTAGCATCACCCTATCAGCTTGTGAACACTTCATAATAACAAAGACTCTTTCTATTTCATGCACCCAATGCTCTGCTATATTGGGATTTGGACCTTCTGAATATGTGGGTGGCTGCAACTGCAAAAATCTCTCCACTAGTGATGTAGGATCCTCCACACTGACTATCTGCGCTGGTACTCCCAGAGGTACAGGTACAATAGGTGGTACCTCAACTACTAGTGGTGGTGGGGGTGGTGCCACTGGTACTGCCTCCTCCACTGTCGGTGGTGCCACTACTGCTGGCTGTACGGGTGCCTGATGATCCAACCTCGTCTGGATATCTGTGATGCTTTCTCACAATCTTTCTATCATCTGCTGTGTAGTCTCCTCTCCCGGCTCAACTCCACCACCTCCCCAATCTCTCCTGTCTGCTATTTCTAATCCTGCACAAACATCATTCCAACCACACAACATACAACAAATCAATACAGAAACCAGGGTCATCTACCAGAAGTGGGTTAAAGTAGAGGAAAGGCTATGTAAATTTTGGATTCCTTTATATTCACACGGACCTTGCTCTGATACCAACTGTTGTGGTCCTCGTCATTCAAACCCGTTAACCTAATAACGAGCGTGATCCGACTCTACCTCCCACGAACGAGCCGTAGCCTCGCAAGGGATACCATTCACAAGTCCGTAGTAATATAAAGGAAACTGCTCAAATATATATAAGATTGCCATCTCACAAATATTTACATGAAATATACATAGCAGTTTCTCAACAGTAACCAGACACAACTACAAAAACAACCTGGTGCATACCCCGAGGTGTACAAAGTAAAAAAATTACACTGCTGGTGGTGCAGACCCAACTCCTCTGTGACGCTCCTCAGAACTAGATGAAGGGCGAGAAGCGTCCTGCTCTCCCTCACCGGAAAGAAGTAGCGATGAGCCTCACGAGTCACTGGCTCAGTAGGGAAACTCCCCTAAAAATTGAGCAAACCAAACTCACAAGTAGCAATGCAGGAAGCTACGCTAGCAATTTATAGAACTAACCAAGCAGGATATTAAAGCTGTAAATGCTACTTACCACATGCTATTAGTTGAATCATCTTTAACAATAAATGACAAACCACAACCAGGTGTACGTACTAAAGTAGGAAGACGCCACACTCGGGCCACGAAGACTGGTTTGCGACACCAGCTACTGACCCGGACAAACCACACAGAACTACCTCTCAGTCCCGCAGCCACAGACTAAAGGTTCAGCTGCCACTCCACTAGAACAAGTCAAGAAACTATGGAGACCAACTAACACCACTCCTGCAGACCGCACTACCGCAGGCCCATGCTTGGCACCTTTAGGGACTCCGGCCCGAGCTCCCTAAAGTGAGGCACTGGAAAATAGGACTAGCTGAGGCCCAGTACGTCTACTGGTGTCTGTAACCCCTAACCACGAGCGCGCTACAAGCAACAAGCACGAACTCTCACAAGTCGTTGTCCCACTGCTGTCTTGCCCTCAGCCGGACGTACAACTCTACACAAGAGTGAGGGTGTCCAGGAAGACGACACAGACCTCAATGGTACACAAGTACCGGGACAAGCCCCGAGCACTCACGTGCCTGGCTCACACAAAACTTGGGGCTCCCAACTGAAGAGGTAACCACGGTAGGCATCGTACTACTCACCACGCACACACAAACCATGTGCACACCGCTCAAACCACATGAACACCACGTCAACCACGTGAACAACATGCTCTTCGAGCGCTACATGTGCCAATGCATCGCTTACCATTGCCATGCACAACACAAATCGATAATCCGATAACGACATAACCATGCAAAAGCATTCAACCCTAGGGACCCTTAACACGACAGGGTCCTCAGTCGCCTTTTGAACGCGACACCTCGACATGTTGCATTCAGAAGCAGAATGCGACGGGTCGGGCTGTCGCGTTCAGAACGCGACACCCGGGTCTGTCGCCTTCACAGGCGAAACCCTAATCCGAGAACCCATCTCCAGATTTCCCACACAAACCATGTAAAAACACTGATATAATCATTTAAACATGCTCTACATATCTTCCTAACATGGTATCTATCATTTATAATGCAATTAACAATCTAAACATGCATCACATGCAATCCACAGCGCAAAATGGGACAGAATCTCCCTACCTTCGCAAAGAATGCGAAGAACGGCGATGCCCCGATGTTTCCCCCACTCCGTACGACGTCCTCGCGATGAGACCACACCGAAAACAACCCCAAAATGTCAGATCGCCCCAAGCTCCACCACAAAACCTCCTCCCTGGCCGAGCAGAGCTTTCTGAGCTCTGTTCGGCCGACCTTAACTAAAAATGCATCACAATTGAGAACGTGATGCACCCTACTATCGCGACAAGAATGCGACGTAGGAGGTCGTCGCCTTCCAACTGCCAATGTCAGCAGGCCCGCTCGGCGCATGACATGCAGACGAAGACTTCAAACAGCGGTAACCAGAACACGACACCCAGGGCCGTCGCGTTCAGGTCGCGATGCCCAGCCCTGTCGCGTTCACAAACAGTGAACCAGCGGGTGCTTTGGGCCCGAGCTGTCGGCCCACAAAGCCCTGAAAACCTGCGTAAACACCTGTAACACACACTAATGGACCACACACTGGCCCAACAACCACTAAGCCACAATCCGAATGGTCGATATGCTACAGGCACCTTCACACACTTCACGACACCCTAAGCTGATTGCTTTGGAAGACACCGTTACTATCATAGCCATGTTTGAGAGCACAAACATCTATTTCTCCTCTTATTCGGCCAAAGTATGGAAAGTAGAGGTAGTCTCGGTAAGACAACTAACCTGAAGCACTCCTTGATGAGAGGGTGTCTCAAAAAAGGGCAGTCAATTAAATGACCAATAATCAATCAATATCAATGCATGACAAGAGCGACAAAGTCCCCACAGGATTCAAAATGAACCTGGTCGTATGCATGCAAAATCATAATCAATCAATATAAACAAGGCATGGCAAAGAGTGGCAAAGTCCCTGCGGGATTCAAAATGAACCTAGTCGTACACATGTCCCTACAAATAAATGGCCCATCCATCAATTTCAAAAGCCCCAATATTTAATGAGACTAAATCTTCTGACGGTTATGCCAAGAAAGGAAGTCAAACCCAGCACTTCAAAACCATATCAAGCTTATCTCCACATTTTCTTCCTTTTCTCCCTACTAGACCTAGTCGCCTCTTTAGGTATGGCTTTGGTAGTGACATAGTTAACCATGCGTCGTCAACCACTGGGCACCACTTTAAATGCACGCCTTACTCTGTGCACTCTTTAATGAAAGGGTAGGTAACAAGGACCCCTTGCCAGTTAATTGTCATAACTTTGGTGCTTCCATGGCATGACAATGTTTCCAAAAAAAAAAAAAAACAAACAATATTTTAAAAAATCCATAAAAATTCAAACATTTTTAAAACCTCGTAAAAATTCAAATATTTTCAAAATCTCCACAAAAATTTAAATATCTCCAAAATCTAAAAAAAATATTGATGGTCTTGTAGAGGGCAAGTACATTGCACCTAATTCTTCATCATGTCAAATCCAATCCAATTCTTCTAATCATTGGTTCCTCCTGCCATTGAACTCCAATCTCTCATTTGGCTAAGACTATTTATCCTCATGGTTTAAATACACAATTGAATGAGCTTATGTCTGCTATTGAATATTTTATCCATGCTCCATGCTTGAATGATTTCATTCCATGATATATTGTATTCTTAGCTAATGAATTTTGAGTGAGGTTCGAGTTACCATATCTGGCACTGCCACAAGAAATCAGGCTGCAACTGCTGCCCTTACCATTACTTATTTGCATTTACTATATGTTATTATCCTTAGAGCATATCAAGGACCTTGTGGCTCAAAGGAATTGAGATTTGTTATGCTTTGCACATGAGGATGACGGACCCACGCCTGGAAAACCTGGAGTCCTAACTCAATTCAGCATTGTAACAATATTATCCTTGATTATTTTCTATCTTCTTACCCTTATGTTTCCCTTTAGCCCAGCATACATGCATATTTTGAAATCACAGTAGAAAACCATTCTCTCGATGCAACTTGAGAGCCATTCTCACTTCCAACTCCAAGTAAACTTGAACTATTCCATTCTGGGTCAAGTACCCTACTCCCTTTGTTGTTGCCTCCGAGATGATTTCCTTGAACTCCCTTGTTTGGATTTATCCCTCTACATTCGTCTTTATCTCCTATAGATCCACCTTGGCAGCGGCACGTCCACAAGCTAGTAAATGCCCCTCAATGGTGCAACCTAACAGATTGTTTCCTTAGCTACTTCCCCTACGTTGAAAGTTGAACTCTCCTTCATGCCCCACGTGGAACCTTTCCTTCGTGTACCACGTACACATCTCCCTTCGTGCCCTCCCGCACATCCTTTCTTCCATTAAAACATTGTGTTTTCTTGGTCTTCTTCTCCAGGGGTGGTTTCCTTGGGACTTGGCGAAAGACTCTCATCAGGTGGTGTCCACACATCAAACACGTCTATTTTTCACTTTGGCGTCTACTTATCAGTTCTCTCCGCTTTGCTTCACTACACTATGCCTCATTTCTTTTCATTCCATTACACTCCACTTCATGTCTCTCTACTTCACTCCCCTGCAAAGCAAACGCCAAGGCGTGGCAACCGTACACATGCTGAAATTGACACCATCGCAGGAAAATTTCAAATTATGCCATAATGCTACAAATGGCTCCCATTTTGCCTTGAGAGAGTATTTTTCCCCATTATTCAGGGTCTCCCCTAGTCTTCCCTTATTTCCTGCTGCTTCTCCCATATTTTCCTAGCTTGCTGGAAGTCAGAGCAGAGAGCATAATTCGCGACGGACACAATGGTCACGTTTCACATCGACTGATGGAGAACAATTAATACGCATCACATTACGATTCACATTGATTGCTGACTAACAATCGATTGATCTTAAACGTGTCAGGTTAGCCCGTTGCGATTCTCCATCGATTGGTGACCCGAACATTGATTGCCAAATCAACAATCGATTGATCTTAAACGCGTCGTGGAAACATGTTGCGATTCTATATCGATTGATAAACAACATCGATTATTGAACACTGATTCGCGATGTACCTTGTCGTCACGTTTCTTATTCTGATTGGTGCTTGTTTCGATCGAAGCTAGTATTGATTGATGGTTTGCATATCGATTGATGTCATATGAGTCAGGTATGTACGTTGCAAGTTTGGAACATCCACATTTCTCAGCAATTTCCTTATTTCATTTTTGGAAATACTTGTTACCTTTTTATGAAACACGACCGATACCTCCGTCGCGAATCAACATTCTATATTTGACTTTTGGCAAGTTTTTATAAACAAAATTCAAAAATTCATATACATGTCGGCATTGTTTGTTGCGATTAAGTTTGCCGTTTTAGTCATAATCTGATTTTAATTGAAAAAACCATGAATGCGTCCATTCATGTCATCTCTCTTTAACTTTAAAAGCCACCACTGTGTCTGTCGTGGTTTGCATCTATTGTCTATTGGGTATGGAATGAATATCTAGAGGAGGGGGGTGAATAGATATTAGCCTCTTTAAAAATTAAGAATATGAATAAGACTTTAAGATATATGAGAGCTAGAAGTTTCAAAAACACAGAACAATTAGACAACACACCACACAATGCACGCAGGATTTTAAGGTGGTTCGGCTCTAGTGTGGAGACCTACATCTACCCCTCACTAAACTAAGTGAGGCTTCAATCAACAAGCCAAGAGTGTGAAACAATCACACATCTGCTGATTCACAGCTTCATACAATCTGCTGATTCGCAGCTTCATACAATCTGCTGATTCGCAGCTTCATACAATCTGCTGACACACGGCTTCAACAACGTTGGTTCCTTCAAGATTATGACAATCTCACAATACTAACACACAAAGTGTAGGATCTGATCATCTACTTCATCCGAAGGAGACAACCAAGTGGTGTAATGTTTAGAAGAAACAGAAACGATCGCACAAGAGAAATCACTAAAAGTGAGGGGAATTTTGTCAAACACTCTTGCTGCAGATTCACTGAAGTTGAGATCTAATCAATTCTCCACTTGAATTCCAAATTGCTTCATCTCCAGACTCGAATTCATCAAGCTCTTCTTCTAGCTACAGCTCAAGGATCGAATTGCCTCTGATTGAACTATAACTCCGAAGCTCTGCTTCAATCGAACAACGACAGGGCTTCAAACAAGATGAAGAATCGATGCAGAATCTCTTCTGCCCATTGAGTGATCTATATTGGATTCTCTTCTTCTCAGCTCTCTCACCCTCTACTCTTTGTTTTTTTATGTGTGTTGTGTCGAAGACACCGCCACACACCTTTTTGATTGGCGCATCAGAATCTTGAGGTGGGCCCCATCAGAATCCTCAATTCATTAGGAGACATTTGCCGCCAAAAAGTTCTCTTCCAGAACCTTGTAAGGTGCACCGAGAATCCCCAATAATTGGGCCTCGGATCATGTGCACAGAAAGAACATGCTGGCAATTCCTTTTATTAACTAGGAGAAAGAGATTAGTGTGTCGACACCTCTTGTGCATTGTGTCGACGCACAATTAAACTGGCTATAATCAATGCACATCCTTTAGTAGTGTCGAACTCATGACTTCATGCATCGACCTTATCCATTAGACTTCTGTGGAGACTGGCTGTTAACATGCTTTGTGTTGACCTCATAGCAATCAAGTGTCGACCTCTTGGAATAGTAGAGTCAACCTGACCTTCAACATGTGTTGACTCCCCGTACTCTTTAATTCCATCGCATGCTAGAACTTGTGTCGACCTGAGCTTCATCTAGAGTCGACCTCTTGAGATTCTTTCCATTCAGTGCTAACATGAAGATCAACATGTGTCGACCTGACATTAACTAGTGTCAACTCAAGTGATTCTTTTTCTCTTCTGTGTTTACTGGAAAGATAGCATGTGTCGACCTGAGCATTGACTAGTGTCGACTCAAGTAGATCACTGCACACCAGTAAGTCACTAACTGAGCCATGTGTGTCGACCTTCAGGGCAATGTGTGTCGACACATAAATGATCTTTTGACTTTGAGATTTTTCCTGTTATAAGTAAACATGTGTTAGAGAATTATTAGATATTTATGACAATTATATTTGGTTCATGACATCATTAAAACCAGGGACACAACATTGTCCACCTTGGAATTTGAGCATGTCCCCTATATATACACTCCATGTCTCATCATTCCATAGGTGAGAGAAGTTGAAAGGTTAGAACCACCACATCTAGTGAGTGAGAGAGATCAATTCTAAGGCGGATCTCTACCGGACTACTGCCTCGCGGTTCAACGTCGCCTCTCATCTCCAACAATTGAATCAACATGAGTAGCACCTCCTCCTCCTCTGCAAGTCATCATCAACCAGAAGCCACCTGCGTTATCATCATCACCAAAGGGGAAGCACCTCCCTCCTCTTCTTGTTCATATTTTCTATTTTTTTCATTCATCATTATGACCTCCTATATAGCTCCCACGTAAGCACCTGCTATCAATCCCTTTTTATTCTTATTTCAATCAGCATCTCAATCAACACAACACTTTTCATGCATACACACAACATACCTATTTTCTATGGGTTTTTAAAAGCTACACAAGGTGTGTTCTTCTCCATGTTCTTCATGTTTATTTTATACTTTGAGAATTGATACTACACGTTCTTTGGATAATCCCCTCTTTTGTGTATTTATTTGCAAGGGTAATCATCAAGAAGGAGCCTTCTACCACTACCGGTCGTGCTTGTAGAAGAAGAAGCAGACCCATAATCTTTTCAGCACAATCCCCCAGCTAAAAGGTATTATGCGATCATCTGCATATTTGCATTTACTACACTTCCTTCGACACCCACGTGTGTCTGGCAATCACGATCGCATCCAGGAGTAGTGCTCCTCCACTTTCTTTTATTTTTTCCTATTTTCTCATTATTTTTCTTGTGGGCGCTCGTAGTTCGCAAGAACGAAAAAGAACAATCTACAACCACCCCCAGCTCCTGGGCAATCTTCAAATCCAACTACAGAGCCCCCACCACCACCTCCAAGCCAACCTGCTCCATCGCCAGTTCACTCTCCTCCTCCTTCCTCCCAACCAACCCCCAACCCTCAGACTTATCCTGAGGTCAAAATTGAAGACATTTTGTTTGATGCCCCTTTAAGTTCTCAAGCCTCCTCTTCAAGGCTGTCTAAATCCAAACATCACAAGCTTGACCTCAATGCACCTAAGTACCCCCCACTAACTTACCACTTTCTTCACCACATAGGAGCAGAGATTTTCATAGAGTATCTCAAAATTTGGATGTATCACCTGGCTCTTGGACTCCCAACATTGGACCTCAAAGACTGGCTATTCATACTAGTGGATTTGAAACAATTGGATGGCAAAAAACTGCAAAATATTTTGGATACAACTGAACATCTGACACAGGAACAGTGGCTTCAACAACATCTAGATGATGCCAGATCCTTCTTCAAGACCAATACTCACAGAGCTAGAACAAGCCGACCGGCAATCAGCTTGGATGAATGGTTTCAGAAACTTTGAACACAATGATTATCTTGAACGGGTGACAAGCCTCTGTGATTGATTGCTCAACTTCAACAAACAAAGGCTGGCTCTTAACCTCCCTCACCTCTCTTATCATTAGTATGAACGGCTTCTTAAATTCAGTGCTCATCCTCATCCCTCCACTTCTCATATTCCTGTGAGTGACCAATATCCCTCTCTCATTGGAGCCATTGCTGCTAGTCCCTACTCCTCACAGATTCTCACAATGGCCATAAGAACTCAATGTAGGAAACTAGTGAAATACCAATTCTCTCTCTCACTCTTCGAATGTCTCCTTATTATTGCCAGAAAATACTCCTCTCTTACTCATTCCATTCAGCTCATTCTGGCTCAAATGGAAAGACTCTCTCTATCTGAATGGCACCAATGCTACCCTACTCTTTTTGCTGAGTACACTTCTTTTCAGGGGGATATAGATGACTATTTTGCTCACAAATATGCCACCCTAGAGGGACATTGCACTCCAATTTGGACTGATAGATTTAACCTCTATTATAAAGCCAAGCATGATGCCCAGGAAGAATGCTACTTATGGACTATGACCTCTACTTTCTTCTTCCTTTAGTCCAAAAGACAAGAATTTATCTTCATCAGATTTCATCTCAAACCTCCAACTTACACCACTATCCACACTGTTTATCAGCGACATCTTGCATTCCTTAAATGATCTTTAGGTCCAACTACCCATATAGACTTCTCTCTTTTTTACAGATGCCTGCAAAGTATTGAACATAATCTTCACACATTCCTCCTTCCCTACTATGAAGCTTTTCCCTCAACCTTGTACTTGACTGATGATGAGTTGTTACTCCCTTTTCATTGACATGACAAAAAAGGGGAGAGATGTAATGAAACTCTGTAATGTAAAGGGGGAGACAAATTATAAATGAAAGGGGGAGATAACATCATATGTGAATATACATCATGTCTCTTATGTGTGTATATATTTACTTTGTTGTTGCATTTTCCTTAATATCTGTATTTTGTCATCAACAAAAAGGGGGAGTTTGTTGAACCTCTATTCAAAATATACATTGCACATTCACATATTCAAACTATAACATATAATAGGTTTTGAAGATGACAAAATTATCAGATATTTATGGATAAACAAAACATCTCAAATTCTTCATTTCTCTCTCTTACATATCATATATTAAAATCTCTAAAGCATACCTCATCATATAAGTTATTCCTCTCAGAAATCTTAAGTATAACTTCGTTTGCCTAAAGAATATATGAAGTTCACTTCATCATATCCGAAGTTCACTTCATCATATGCGAAATTAGACACGAAGATTTCACTTCGACTGATCACATTGAAATCATGATATACAAAGTTCACTTCGTCATATACGAAGTCTACTTCATCATATCTGAAGTTCACTTCATCATATCTGAAGTTTACTTCTTCATATGCGAAGTAAAACACGAAGACTTCACTTCGACTGATCATGTTGAAATCGTGATATACAAAGTTCACTTCGTCATATATGAAGTCCACTTCATCATATCCAAAGTTCACTTCTTCATATGCGAAGTAAAATATGAAGATTTCACTTCGACTGTTCACGTTGAAATCATGATATACAAAGTTCACTTCATCATATCTGAAATGTCACCTCGACTAATAACATTGTATATTTACTAGATAAAATAAAGAATATACTAATTATATGATATCTCTACATCATTAACATTTTTCATCATATTCATGACATTCTTCATTTATAGAAAATTTAATTCATGATTGTATGTCTAGTTCAAATATAAATTACTGATTTCAACTATATCCTGAAATATGAGTTTTTAGTACAAATTGATTAAAATCAATTGTTCTATATTTCACTTTACAAAAGATCTCAAATATAATATCATATAGCTTTGTCTCATAAAACTAAAAATATCCATATCTTGAAGCCTTAGTTAAAATCTGCGAAAAAGGTCTTCTAACATCTGCCACAAGAACATCCATATTGTCGTTTGTTAGAACTGCACTATAAGATCTCTACCTACTACACATTCTATAATATCTTTGTGCAGAACTTTGTTCACAGAACATTAATTGTTAGCGCACATAAGATAGTCGTCAATATTTGAAATATCTCACAAGTACCCATGATCATATTTATAGCTAACATACTAGGCCCACTCTAGTATATCTTGGAACTTGTCTCATTCAAGATAAAGACAAAATAGCATCAGCACTAGAATTGGCTGATCAATGTGAATATAAAAGACATGCACGTTGCCCTCAGAAGAAGACATGCACGTCACCCTCAGAAAAAGACCTGCAACGACTACCTCTCCAATGGATAGATTCAAACAGATCAAGCAACGACTAGAAAAGATGAAGCCCATAAATATAAAGATAGTTGAAAGAATCTACATACATGAGTGTGGGAGATAACAAGCTACATACAAGAAAGCAAGAGAGATACAAGCACATACACAAGAAGAGGTGAATAAGGTGCAAGTGTGCTACGTCAAGCTTCCTCTCCGTAGACACTGCATGGGCGCTGTGTTGAAGTCTTGCATGTGCATGTAGTGAAGTAGCTATTCAAATCTCACCTTGTAAAGGTTCTCTTCTTAGACTCAGGAAGTCTTTCTTCAGACTAGAATTTCTCTACCGTATTCTCCCAGTCTAGAGTCCTTCTAAACTCTAGTCCTCCACATAAGGAGTTCGCCAAAAGTAAGTGCACCCCTTGAGAAAGGGAAGGTCTGTTGAGCAAGGTGTGTACCTCTCTAGAAGAGGGAAGGCCAAAGTTGTCTTGGCGGTTGGTTCCCCTTTGTAAAGGGAAGACTAGTTGCAACTAGTGGGTTATATTTCCCCTTGTGTAGAAGGGAAGACTGGTAAGTACCGGGGTGTTGTATCTTTGGAAAAGATAGTGAAATCCTAAGCTCTTGGCTTAGGACTGGATGTAGGACTTGCATTAGAAGGAAGGTCCGAACCAGGATAAAATTTCTGTGTCCTTTGTGGTTTGACTAACATAACTAACGTGTGCTATTAAGTTCTTGTTAAATTAGCCTCCGCGATGAAAAACACCTATTCATCCACCCTTTAGGTGAAACGTTGTGACAGTCCTCGCCGTTCAGGCCAGTTAAACCAATAACGTGCCCGACACGACTCCGCCTCCTGCGATCGGGCCGAAGCCTCGCAAGGGATATCAACCACACATGTCCGTGAAAATATAAAGGAAACATGGTGAACACATATAAGATTCTATTTCTCACATATATTCACATGAAATATACATATTCAATTCCATATCATAGTCATTAAACAAAGTACAACAGTCCGGGACAAACCCTCGAGGCTCCACAAGTAAAGGTATTACTCTGCTGGTGGCGAAGGCCTGACTCCACTACAGTGCTGACTGGAACTAGAAGAGGGACGGGAACCCTCCTGCTCTCCTTCACCTAGAAGAAGAAGGGGTGAGCCTCACAAGTCACTGACACAGTAGGGCAACTCCCCCAAAGCCGATAAAACAATGTACAATAGATAAGAAAAACAAAGCTATAAGCATTTAAAATATATGATGCCTACACATGATACTACCGTTGTAATAACTAAACGGCAAACCACGTATGCGTGTACAAGCTAAAGAAGGGCACGCCACACACGAGTCACGAGAATTGGTTTGCGACACCAACCACAGACTCGGACAAACAACACAAGTCTACCTCTTAGCCTCATAGCCATGGACGAAAGGTCCAGCTACCGCTCCACCTCAGCAAGGTCAAGAACTGTGGAGACAAACCAACACCACTCCTGCAGACCACACAGCTGCAGGCCTAAGGCTGACACCTTTAGGGACTCCAGCCTGAGCTCCCTAAAGTGAGGCACTGGAAACAAGACTAGCTGGGGACCAGTACATCTACTGGTGTCTGTCCCCCAACCACGAGTGCGCTAGAAGCGACACACACCTACAAACATGAGTCGCTGCCCCCTGTCATCTTTCCCTCAGCTGGACGTACAACTCAAACACAGGAGTGAGGGTGTCCAGGAAGACGACACAAACCCTGATGGTACTCACCATATCGGGACAAGCCCTAAGCACCCGGTGCTAGGGTAACTGACTGGAGAGGTAACCACGGAAGGCGTAACAACCCAACTTGCTATGCACACATTATCAAGCAAAACCCATTGTTATCAACCACGGTATGAGCCGGCACAACCCATACAGACTCTACTTTGCATAGCCAACACTTCCCAAGCAATGTAGGACAGAAACCGGATAGACTGGCAACAGAACCCCAGAGCTCGAGTGGCCACATTCTAAACCGCGACCAACACAGTGGTCGCCAATCGGCTTGAATCGTGACGGACCAACCTGTCACCTTAAGGTCTGAATCTTGACGGGCCATGTCATTGCGTTCACACAAATCGCGACGACTGGTTCCGTCGCCTTTTAGACAGTAGGAACAAACCCTCAGCTCTCATTCTGAAAATCACACTAAACCACTGTACATGCTGTTTAAACAGAAATAACAGTTCAAATGAAACCCTACGCATGCTCTCTACCATGCTCAATTGATTTCCAAATAAAAAACCTCAAACCCTAACCTACACAGTCCACAAAGGGGAAGACAGGTTAGAATTCCCCTACCAACAGAGGAAACACGAATCCGACACTGTCTGGACGTTCCCCGCGCTCTGAAGCACCTCCTCACATCGGAATCACGCCGAACAGACAGCAAAACCCTCAAAATCGCCCCAGAATTCCACAGCAAAGCTTCTCCCAGCTGAATAGTGCAACTGCACTATTCGGCCAAGGGCAGAAGCCCAAAACACACTGAGTTTCAATCGCGACGTATCGGGCCGTCACGTTTAGAAACGCGACGCACCCCGCTGATGCGATTAAACTCCAATGTCGCTGCATGCGCCACGCGGCGCACATGCAGCGGCGCTCACATAAAAGCGGTTCCAAATCGCAACGGGGCAGGTGGTCACGTTCATGTAAGAATCGCGACGTCTGTGTTCATCTCGTTCGTAATGAGCCCGACAAAGGTCTGTTTGGGCTGGAAATTCCAACCCTCCAGCCTCCCACCTACTACCCTAAACCTGTAAAAACTCTTGTAGACACACATGGTCTACTAGTGGACGATACACTGGCCTCCAAATCCGGTAAACTACGATCTAAACATATCGGTTATTACATTACTATTACCTAAAAAGAATTTCGTCCTCGAAATTAAAGCAATAAACACAATCAACAGTTCAACATATATAGAACTGTCACCTAAAAAGAATTTAACGCTTACTCAAACAAGTATGGATACATCTTGTACATCTCATTGGCCAACTCCCAAGTGTCTTCACCACCCTGCCTATTCTCCCATCGGATCTTTACCAGCTCAATGTCCTTATTCCTTAACCTTTGTGTCCAACGACCTGTAATCATCACTGGATACTCTGGCATGGATATATCTGGTTTCAAATCGTCATGTGTAGCTAACAATCTGAGAAGGATCTCCAATGTATCTTCTTAGCATTGAGACATGAAACACATCATGAGCATCGGTGAAATCTACCGGAAGCTCCAACCTGTATGCTGTCTTACCAATCCTTTCCAAAATCTGAAACGGACCCACATACTTGGGACTCAACTTGCCCTTCTTGCTGAACCTCGATACACCTTTGGTTGGAGAAACCCTCAAAAACACATAATAGCTGACTTCAAACTGTAGGGGCATGCGCTATGTATCTGCATAACTCTTTTGCCTGCTCTGCGCCGTTTGAAGCTTTTCTTTAATGAACTTTACCATTTCTGCACATTGCTGCACCAATTCCGGTCCCATTACCTACCTTTCACACACTTCATGCCAATTTAACGATGTTCTACAAGGTCTTCCATAAAGTGCTTCATATGGTGCCATGCCGATACTTGTGTGATAGCTGTTATTGTAGGCAAATTCAACCATACCCAAATGCTGCTCCCATCTGCCTCCCTAAACTAAATATCATGCTCGCAACATATCTTCAATGGTCTAGATTGTCCTTTCCGTCTGTCCGTCAGTTTGGGGATGGTATGCTAAACTATATCTCAACTGTGTACCTATAACCCGCTGCAAACTCCTTCAAAAACTGGAAGTAAACCTGGGATCCCTGTCTGAAACAATAGTGACTGGAATTCCATGTAATGGTACAATTCTCTCAACGTATAACCTTGCCAATTTGTCCACTACCCATGACATGCTTACCGCTAGCAACATGCATACTTTTGTCAATCTGTCAACAAAGACCCAAATGCCATTATGACCTGAAGCCATCCTGGGTAAACCTGCAACAAAGTCCATGGCTATATCATCCCACTTCCACTGTGGTATTGGTAATGGCTGCAGTAAACCACCTGGTCTTTGATGCTTCGCTTTAACTTGTTGGCATACTAAACATCTTTCTATGAATTCCACTATCTCCCTCTTCATGCTTGGCCACCAAAAATACTTCTTCAAATCTTGATACATCTTTGTGCTTCCTGGGTGAATGGTGTACCTGGACCGATGTGCTTCTTCTAACACTTTCTGCTTCACACCAGCTTCACTTGGAACATACAACCTGTGTCTAAACCGGACCACACAATCATCATCTATGGTGACATCTTCCATCTTCACAATATCAACCAAGTGCTCATCTACCTTTTGTGTTTCTATAATCTTCCAATACAAAGATGACTCCAATGTACTGCTAGCTAACACTGCTCATTGCTGACTACTTGGAACAATCAAGGAATACTCTGCTACATCTTCATACAATTTCCATTCTCTCATCATCATGTGACTCATAACTTCTTTTCTGCTTAAAGCATCTGCAACTACATTTGCCTTGCCTGGATGATATGCTAAGCTGAAGTCATAATCCTTTAGATATTCCATCCACCTGCGCTGCCTCAAATTCAAATCATTATGTGACAAGATATACTTCAAACTCTTGTGGTTCGTGAAGATCTCAAACCTTTCACTATACAAGTAATGCCGCCATATCTTCAATGCAAACATAACTGCTACCAATTCCAAGTCATGTGTGGGGTAATTCTCCTCGTGCCGCTTCAATTGTCTTGACGCATAAGCCACCACCTTTCCATGTTGCATAAGCACTGCCCCAAGTCCTCTCCTGGATGCATCTGTATATAGCACAAAACCACCTCGGCCTGATAAAATTTCCAATATCGGTGCTGAAGTGAGCCATTTCTTTAACTCCATAAAACTGCACCTGCAATCGGATGACCAAACAAATGGTACTCCTTTCCTGGTAAGTCGTGTCATTGGTGCTGCAATTTTTGGGAAGTCTTGGATAAACCACTTGTAGTAACCTGCCAACCCAAGAAAACTCCTGATCTCTGGCACTAACTTTGGTTCCTCCCATTTCATAATGGCTTCCACCTTTGCTGAATCAACTGCAACACCTTCACCTAAAATGACATGCCCCAAAAACTGAATCTCTTTCAACCAAAACTCACACTTACTGAATTTTGCATAAAGTTGATGCTCCCTCAATGTCTGCAATGTAACTCTCAAGTGAGCTGCATGTTCTTCTTCTGAGGTTAAATATACTATGATATCATCAATAAATACCACAATAAACTGATCTAGATATGGGTGGAAGATCCTATTCATCAAATTCATAAATGATGCCTATGCATTGGTTAGCCCAAATGGCATAATGCCCATACCTTGTTCTAAATGTCGTCTTGTCAATGTCTTCTTTCCGGATCCTCAACTGATGGTACCCTGATCTCAAATCTATCTGAGAGAACACCATTGCTGATTGCAATTGATCAAAAAAATCATCAATTCGTGGAAGTGGATACCTGTTCTTTATTGTAACTTGATTCAGCTGGCGATAATCAATACACATTCTTAAGCTACCATCTTTCTTGCTAACAAACAAAATGGGTGCTTCCCATGGTGAGTGACTAGGCCGAATAAAACCTTTTTCAAGTAATTCTTGTAACTATTTCTTCAACTCTTTCAATTCTACAGGTGCCATCCTGTATGGTGCCTTAGAAATGGGCATACTACACGGCTGCAACTCTACTGTAAAGTCCACCTTTCTATGTGGTGCCAAACCTGGTAACTCATCCGGGAATACATCCACCAACTCTCTAACAACAGGTACCATATCAACTCTCTTACCTACCTCAACCAAGCTAACCGATGTCCAATAGGCCACACACCCTGCATTAATTAACTTCCTATCCTTAAGATCAGAAATGATAAACTTAGGGGTATAGAATGGCATATCTTGGAACTCAAACATCCCCTCCTGGACGGCTAAACCTTACTCTTTTTCTTTCTGCAATCAACAACTACCCCATATGCTTCCAACCAATCCATACCCAATATCACATCACATTCCTTTAACTGTAATGCATATAATCTTGCTGGCAACTGTTACCTTGTATTATAACAGGAACCTTATCCAAATAACATGTAGTAAGCATGAAATCCCCGGAAGGGACCTCTACCACAAGCTCACTGTAACGACCCTCTTCATATCGGTACGATTATACCAATCCCCATCGGTATAAAGGGCGTCGTCACAGTGGGACATGTACCCAACACTAGTCGATAGGTTGATATGTACCTGGATAGCAATAGAGTACAGCGGAATAAATAATCAACTCAACTCTTACCCATCACTAACACACATTCCACAATCTAAATAGCGAAATTGAAAGACAATGTCCACCTTAATACAAGATAAAAGAACTACATTGTCCATACAATAATCCTTTTCGTGCTAGAAAAAAAGAAAGTACAACTAGTAATAGCTCCACAAAATAGTCTTCTAATGACGATCCTCACCAAGCTTCCTTCTAGAAAAAGATACCTGTCACCTGTACGCCGAAGCAAGAGTGAGTCCAAGACTCAGCAAGCAAACCAAAGTCTTAAACTTAAACATGTCACACTCACAATATGGCATTAACATTAAAGAGATGCACACTATCATCAAATCACGAAGGTACTCATGGTCCTTACTCTCAACTAGCAAGACATATTATCTTCACAGGAGCATGCTTTAGTCTACCATAATTCTATTCTAAATCATGAGCATTACATCATACACATGCACTTATTTTATACACTTAACATGTAGCATGATTCGTCCACACATTCTTTTAACCCATAGATATTTCTACTACTAGAGCATACAATTGAGCGTAAAGAAAAGAACAAGCTAGTACGATGACTACTTGCTTTTTACATGACCTTTTTGTATTTATTTATACAATTTGCTTGCTGTTTTAACATAATAAAATCACATGCACATGGTTCACATTTGTAGCATGACTTGAAGGTTAAAACATGGTGAAACCATTTAGCAATCCATGAGCACTTAAGTATAAAACGTTTATACTAATTGAGCCTTCCAACTAGCATGGAATCCAAATATTTTTCATGCATTTGCCATATTCATAATCAACCTTTTGCAAACGTGAAAATCCTATTACATGCTCACTACCATTTCATTCACGTGAGAGCTATATATATATCAATTCAATCACAACATGATAGCAATTAACGTGAGATTATCATATGTTTGAAAGGGAAGTTCCTAATATGGATTCTACTCATTCTTACACATGTGAAACATCATTTTGCATACATTTAGGTTGCTGTTTGGATATGCATTTAACACTTTCATGCATATATCATAAGTTCACAATTAACACATTTATCCCACATGATTGCACACTTACTCATTCACATTGTTCACTTTTACACATTTGACATGTACACATGTTCACACTTACACAATCTACTCGTTTCCACATCATTTACTCTTCCACTTTCACTTATCACATATCACATCGATTGCACTTACCACGTGCGTCATGGGCACTTACCACGTGCCATATTCACATATTTCACACTTTATTCATTTTTCATTGTTAATCGATTTGCCATGACACATAGTCCTAACCACCAGTAGAGGACACTAACAAATAACACAACTCATTCTCATAACTCTTTTCACAACACATAACACATAACACGACTCATAATCACATACCCACCACCTAGGCAATACAGTGGTGAATCTTGGTAACTGCGCAGACCGGGAGAAGCCCTCTCCACCCTATCCAGTGGTACTTGTCCACCTCCGGGGTTTTCCAATGCCTTTGGGACAAACTTATATCACATGGAGCCTTCTATAGGGACTTTTCTATATACGGCTCCCGATGCCTCTAGGGTAGCAGTGTCACATAGGCACAACTTTTACACTTTACTCATGCCGAGTTTTAACACGTATTTTACACATAACACTCACATCTCCCTCATTTTCTCATGCACAACGTGACTCTGTTTTTCTCCTAACCATGCTACTACAGATTTCAGGAGTTAACACAGTAAATGCACTAATCAGGTTGGGTTTAAGCAATAACTAACCACATTACGATAACATACGTAGATTATTACATTTCACATAAAAACACATAACTCTTTATATACTGGTCCAAATGTCCTGAAATTTTAACCACATGCTATTTTCGGTTCAAGATCATACCCTCAATTTCCAGATTTTTCTGAGCTAAATAGAATTTACAGAAAATCAACATCTATTTTACATGCTATTTGAAATCCCTATTAGCATGGAAACCTAGCATAAGCATTTGATTTAACATGCCTCAGCCCTGACCTGACATTCTACCCATATTTATTGCACAAAGCACGATTTACTAGAGAATTTAATAGTCCTACACATATTCTCTATTTTCCAAAACATAAACTCTAACAATCATATAACATGGGAAAATCATAGAAATTGCAGGGGATGACTGATGCATGCATACATGGCTCACAACATTTAGCACTTTCCGACCCTCTCTAAATCATCCAAACAGTGAATCAAGAAGGTTATTATCTTAACATACATGCATTTTCACAAAACAATTAAATTGCATTACTCATACCATGCTCAATAACCCATCCACACACCACAATAGATATCTTACATAACGTATAGGGTTTACAGTATATCCTCATCGCGAGAAACCCATCGAAAATAGTCATTTAGAGGAGAGAAAACAGTTAACGGTTCTGTCCTGACGAACTCAGCGTCAATGTCTAGCCGTTTACAGGGGTTGACGGCATTATCGCATGCCGTTAACAGATGCACTTGACGGAAGGTCTCTTGCCGTCAAGTTCCTGTCTGTGTAAGAACACAGACCGAGCTTGGAAAAAGATTCAGAATAGGGCTCCAGGACACGAATTAAAATCCACAAAATTCCTGAGACTTAGGGGACATATCTAGGCTCAAGACCTAGGGTTTACTTGCCTGAAGAAAACCTCTAAACGGATCAAAATAGCCGATGAAGCTCTCCTTGGCTCTTGCCAAGAAGCCTCCAGAAATCCTTTGCTCCGGGTTCCAGGGGGTTGCAAGCCGCAGTCCAACGCCGGGGAAGCCTTCTCCTATGCTTGGACTTCCTCCTTGTCGAAGAAGATCGCCGATCCAAGCCTCAGAACGCCGGATCTGAGCTCTCAAGGTCAGTCCCTCATCTCTTCTCTCAGCTAGGGTTTCTTTTTAGAAAATGAGCCAAGAGAGCTCTCTAGGATAGCAAAGAGAGGTGTTTTAAAGAATAAGGGGGCAAGAGGGGCTCGTGCAGGGGCTGAAGGGACAAGAGAGACGTTGGAAGACATCTCCCCAATCAGAGGCCTAGCCCAATGAGTGTTCTCTGCGCTCTGCAGAGCACAGAAAATTAGGGATATTGACGTCCACATCCCTGGACGGCTACATAGGGTTGGCGTCCGTCGATATGGACGCTGACATAACATGGGCGTCCATGTATGTTGACGCCAATACACTCTTCTGCCAGAACTTAAAATCATGCAGAACCATGCTTAACCCACTCATACATGCACATGAAATCTATGTAGTATAGTGTATACACCACTACACCACGTAAATATCCAATAATTACTACTTATCCTACACATACATACATAGGTACATTTAAGATAACAACACGCACATGAATATCTTCATACGCATACAAAGTATAAGGTATAACATGTATATTACTACACCGGGCAATCAATAGCATTTATACCTAGGCATACACAAGCATACATGAATACACTAAGATGAGATGTACGTAGATATCTACCTATGCATACACACTTGATTTGGCATATATATAGTATACACACAGGGTGTAGCACACTTGTGTACATTATGCTTGAAATAGATGGATACAACATGCGAACCGATAATTAGATTAACTTGCACAACTTTACCTAACATTGCTTAAGTACTATATGCATAATTTAGCCAATTGACTATCCTCACCTAATTATCATAAAAATACATGCATGTTATTCATGAGGAGTATAGAATCCCAATATAAACTACTAATACACCTACCATGCTTGAACTCTTTATGTACATGCAATGTACGAAGTACAATGTACGCATTAACTAAACCATGCAATGAACCATGTTTACAATTAAACATACACATGCATATATAAGTACACCAAGGTGTTATGCGTGTAGAATTAGGTATACAATTGTCACACGCATAAGATAACATACATACGTACATACACATATGTACTTCATATGCTCTCATACAAAATTCCATGAAATAGGTAGTATAGGATATTCTTCAATATTTAGAAAATACTTACATAATATTACTCAAATATTCTGAGTCTAAGATTATTGGAAAAGAAAAGAGAATATTCATATTACTTCTTAATTTAGCTAATTGCTCACTTCTACGCGAATAGACGTATATATATATATATATATATATATATATATATATATATATATATATATTAATATATATATATATATTATATAATATGTCACGCTCAAGAGAAGGAGAAATTATAGTAGCACAATGAACTACACATGCTATGCACACAACAAGCGAACTCCCAACACACCATTCATATACATACATATTATAAAAGAGAATAAAATTCGGGGTCTAACACTCACACTGCCTCTCCAAATGGATGTACCATACTATCAATAAAGTCTTCAGAAATGAAAGAAGTGATGCACTGGATCAATTAACATTCTGCAGAAAATTCAAGAAGTTTTGGGTATAATACCTTCAATCAGATTTGACGCATCCACTTGAGCCCTGTGATTGCCATCAATCATCATATCCTCTCTCTCTGGTAAGGCGTGCCTCTAACCAAGCTCAGCTGAAGGTTGCTGTGTGTTGTTGCTCCCTGTGGTGCTCCTCTACCATAGTTACCTCTTCTTGGATACAGACAATTCCCTTGCCAGTGCTTGATGATCACAATTGTAACATTTGAATTATGCGGGCTACCATGCTGTGCTTTGCTGGGATTCCTCCACCTCCGCTTATAGCCTCAGCCCTGCTGAAATCCTTGCTGACTGCCGCCTCCTCGGCCTCTAAATATCTTCTTCATTTGTTTCCCCACTCGCCAAAGCCGATTGTAGAAGCTCCTCCTGAAGGTGCCTTGCCTTTGCTAACACCCGGATTGCTGTGGAAGTCGAAACTACCCCATTGATCCCGATCCACTGGACATGCCATGCTTGCACTGTTCTTTCTAATATTGCTGCTATTTGGGCTGCCTCTTCCACTGTCCCATACATCAAAGGAGTTACTGCATCTTGCAACTCCGGCCTCAACCCCCGAATAAAATACTCAACCATCATTACACTTTTAGTCACCACATATGGTGCATACCTGCTCAAGGCCATAAACCTCATTTGATATTCCAACGCCGACAAATTCCCTTGCTGTAGTGTTCTAAATTGCTCCCTCTTGGCTTGCTGAATTTGTATCGGAAAAGAAGGTGTTGTTGAATACTTCAAGAAACTCTGGCCATGTGATGGTATCCTCCGCTTGTCCTACAAACACGGTTTGCATCTTGAGTCTCCACCACTCTTGTGCAAACCTCTCAACTGGTAGGTAGCCAAGATGACTCTATCCACCTCTATGGACACCTCATTGTAACAAATGCCTTTCTATCTCATGCACCCAATGCTCAGCTGTATCCAGATTCGGACCTCTGAGTACGCAGGTGGTGATGATCAGTCATCCGCCATAATTTTATGAATTACAATATCCATTTTAGTGATTAACAAAACTTCAATAAAAGTGTCATCTAACAAGTTTCATGAAGCTTAGGCACAGGAAGTAAATCAGGCGAATCAAGAAAATATGTAATAATTCTTACTTTGTAGCATTTAAAATACAGAGCAGGAAACTTCTTTAAGCTCACATTGACTCTCTATATGCTACAACGATTCCATTAGAATCATATTGATTTCATAAGTGAGAACAACGAGTTGCTCTCACAACGATTCGGTTTCTCATAACGATTTAAAAAGTGAGAACAACGATTTGCTCTCACAATGATTCAGTTTCTCATAACAATTTGATAAGTGAGAACAACAATTTGCTCTCACAACGATTTAGTTTCTCATAACGATTTGTGAGAACAACGATTTGCTCTCACAACGATTCAATTTCTCATAACGATTGAAAAGTGAGAACAACAATTTGCTCTCATAACGATTTGAAAAGTGAGAACAACAATTTGCTCTCACAATGATTTGATAAATGAGAACAACGATTTGCTCTCACAACGATTCGGTTTCACATCGACTTGGTAAGTGAAAACAACGACTTGGTCTCACAACGATTTGTCTTTCATGACGACTCGATAAGTTCCACATCGATTTGGTATTTACAATGATTCGACAAGTTACAACAACGACTTGGTCAAATCATGACTCGATAAGTTACACAACGATTTGCTTGCTGTAACGATTCGATAAGTCACAACAACGACTTGGTCTGTGTAACGATTCGATAAAGCAAAACAACGATTTGATCACTATCGACTCGATAAGTGAGACAATGATTTGGTTTATAACGACTTGTTCATAACGATTTGCTTATACTCTCATAACGATTTGTCTCTACAACGATTGGTTTTTATGATGTATAACGATTTATGTTCATATCGATTTACTTATACATATGCAACGATTTATATAAATAATGACTCATTCACAACAATTTCATAAGTCGTACTTACAAACGATTTCATGAGCTATAACGACTTGAATTTAAACATATTTCAAATATTTTGAATGTCAAAGTCTTCCCTCGCTTTTCTCCGATATCCGGCATATTATGACTGAACATTTCACTGCACAATGCATGGACATATATCTTCTATTCCTATGCTCTTATTGGAAACATCTTTTTAGAAAGCAGAATGACATTTCTATTTTGATGTATATCCGTTCTAATGTTGACTGACAAACAAGAGACAGCGTAGCTGTCTATCATTCAGTATTTTATTGTGTGCAGGTCTCTGAAAAGCACAACCATTTACAACGTTGGACAAAATGAAATATAAAGGATATCGAGAAGGATCTTCTCTTTGCATGCATGGAACGTAAAGGACCATTGACTGGAAGCTCTACAATA
Organism: Colocasia esculenta; assembly: GCA_014218235.1. NCBI lineage: Eukaryota > Viridiplantae > Streptophyta > Magnoliopsida > Alismatales > Araceae > Colocasia > Colocasia esculenta. The sequence continues at coordinate 23,953,415 of CM024756.1, read as the reverse complement.
CCATGCAGTCTAACGTATACTAGAGCATAGAGACAACATACATAATTAATGGCTACTTCCTTAAGAGAAGATATATTAATATATATATATTCAAGTCTGAAGACTCTTGGATACACAATTTTGGAACAGAGCAATCTTTCATGCAAAAGGAGTCTTATAGAAGAGCGATTTCATTCCAACTCTGTGTAGCTCTTGCTCTCATCATTCCTATTCAAATTCCTTGGAGAGCACTTTGAGTTCTGAGAGTTTTTTCATTGTATGATCTCTTACTCTCAGTCTCTGCCTCAGATCTGGAATGTTGTAAACCAGGTCTAGGGGCACTTCGCCTGACTTTCACACATTGTTTGTGTTGTTCCTCCTCGGGTTGAAGAGAAGACCTGTAAGTAACAGGTGGTTTTATCCCTTGTGTTGAAGAAGAAGACCTGGGTTCCAGGGTGTTGTATTCCTCTTCAGGTTGTGAAGAGAATGCCACTGCGGCTGGATGTGTAAGAGTCTTTGAGGGCGACTGTACCCTTGGGTAGTGGAATCCTGAGTTGTGTTCAGGGACTGGACGTAGGACTCCTGTGGAGAGGAGGTCTGAACCAGGATAAAATCCTTGTGTATGTGATTGTTTGTTTGTGTTGGCGTGTTCTTTACTACAACACTAACAGTCAAACATAGTGTTTTGTGGTGAACATTTTTGTTGACAGGTTTATATATCAAAGTTTAAGAATCCCATTCACCCCCTCTGAGCTTGCTAGCTGGGCAACAAGTGGTATCAGAGCTAGTCTCTTCGACAAAGAAGATCCAAGGATCTGAAGAGAAAATTTCAAAGGCAGCCCAAAGCACTTTAAAGGTCAGTTGGTCAACAGGCCACCATTGTTCGATGGTGAAGACTGTACTTACTGGAAAACAAGAATAGAGTTCTTCCTACAAGGACTTGATTATCAGATTTGGTCCGTATAGAAGAAAGGAGATTCTCGGTCACAAATGAGGAAGACAAATGGGCAGAAGATGACAAGAAAAAATCTCTCTCAACTGCAAGGCCAAAAGCATATTGTTTTGCGCTCTTAGTAAGAAGAGTTCAACATATATCGCCTGCAAATCTGCAATGGAGATGTGGGAGAAGTTGAGGATCACGTATGAAGGTACTGACAAAGTGAAAGAAAAAAGAACTAGATATTCTGGTGACACAGTACGAGAGATTCCAGATGCAGTTAGGAGAAACAATTACACAGATGTACAACAGATTCACCGATATTACAAATGGAATGGCTGGTCTTGGAAAGACATATGAAATGGGAGATATGGTCAGAAGATCTTAAGATCCTTACCAGGACTCCCAAAGTGACTTCAATAGAAGAGGCTAATGATCTAAAGAGAATGTCACTGGAGAAACTCATGGGTCCCTAATGGCCCACGAGATCAACATGGAAATGTTGGGAGAGTCGTCAAGCAGAAAGAAACATTCCAACGCTCTCAAGGCAGAAGAAGTTGCATCAAAAGAATCTTCAGATGATAATGAAAGCATAAGAAGTAGTGAAGATGAGGAAGATCTCCTCTCCAGAAGACTATAAAAGGATACTTTCTAAAAATAAGTACCAGTCCAGAAGGAGATACTTCAAGAAAAACAAAGATTTAAGAAGCCAAAAGGAAAAGACTCAATAAAAGCCGAGCCCATTTGTTATGAATGCATGAAGCCCGGACATATCAAAGTCGAATGTCCAAAGCTAAAAACTGAAGTAAAAAAAAAGACAACTTCAGAAGGCTCAGAAGATACAAGAAGAAAGCCATGGCAGCAGCTTGGGACAACAGCAGTGACTCTGATAGTGAGTCGAGCTCAAGTGAGATGAAGATGAAAGCCAACTTGGCCTTCATGGCTAACATCGATGATAAGGTAACATCTGACTCATCTTTTTCTTCATGCAATGAACCTGAATCCGATAGTTTAGAAGATGCTTTAAACGAATTATATAGTAAATACAAGATGTGTGTAAATTACTAAAAGTCAGTAAGAAAAATCATGCTTGCTTGGAAAAACACTAATTCAGATCTAAAATCTGAAAACGAAAAACTGGAAAAACAAATTTCTGAGCTAAAAAAAGAAGAAACAATTATTGTGTGAAGACCTAAAAAGTAAAATGAACAAATAGCAAAAATGGAAGATCAGGAAATCATAAGTAAATTAAACCAAGAAATTAATACATTAACAAAAGAAAATGAACAACTGTCTAGCACATTAGATAAAATTACAAATAGTAAGACAACATTAATACTACAAGGAGCTAGAAGATCAAGCAATAAGAAATATGGGTTAGGATACATCCCTCCTGATAATGAAGAAAATAGTAGTACATCCTAAAATATATCCAACACCTAAATTTGTAGCTGAACAAGACATTGCATATAAGTCAAACTTTAAATATATTCCAACTGAAAAATAAGTAAAATATCATGCTGTAGCCACTGCAACAATTAGGTCATATTAAAATAACATGTCCAACTAAACATAAAAGATGGATATTAAAAGAAAAAATGATGATACTAACCAATCAGGACCCAAAAGAACTTGGGTACTAAAGTTTAGTGTTTTTCACCACAGGGAAGCCTTCGAGCATCTAAGTGGTACTTGGACAGCGGGTGCTTAGGCATATGTCAGGCAACAGGAAGCTGTTTCTTCACCTTGAAACTGAAGAAGGCACATAATATATGGAGACAATGGAAAAGGGTCAGTGATAGGTTGCGGATCAGTTGGCAATAAAGGAAAAATCCTTATTGAAGATGTACTTTCGTAAAGGACTCAAGCACAATCTCATCAGTATTAGCCAGTTGTGTGATAAAGGACATCAGATCAAGTTTCAAGAATCAAGTGCAGTATCTTGAAAAATAGTGCAGTTGTGTTGAAGCCAGCAGGGAAAAGAATTGTATGTACTTCATTTGGAAGAATGAAAGATCAAGAGTTTGCTTGGCAGCAAAAAAGAGCAGTCAACTGAACTTTGACATAGAAGATTGGGGGCCATTGTAGCTGGATGGAATAAGGAAAGCTAATTAAGATAAATCTAGTAGAAGGTCTGCCCAAAGTAAGCACTAGGATGGAAGGCCTCTGTGAGCCGTGTGCAAAAGGAAAGCACACTAAATCATCTTTTAAGTCAAAGACTGTGGTATCAACCTCAAAACCTTTGGAACTACTACATATAGATCCATTTGAGCCGATGAGGACCACAAGTCTCGGTGGAAAGAACTTAGGATTCGTTATAGTGGATGACTACTCCAGATTCACATGGGTATCATCTTGGAGCACAAGGATGGTTTTGTCAGCTTTAGTAAGATAGTTTAGAAAGACAAGAAGTATACCATTGTCAGCATTCGATTAGATCATGGAGGAGAATTTCAGAATGAAAGATTTGCAAAGTTCTGTGATGATCAAGGAATAGAACATAATTTCTCAGCACCAAGGACACCACAGCAATGTGGAGTTGCTGAGAGAAAGAACATAACCTTATTGGATATGGCAAGGACTATGTTGTCAGAATATAATCTACCAAGGTATTTAGGGCCGAAGCCATCAATACAACATGCTATATAATCAACAGAGTGATGATAAGGCCAATCCTGAAGAAGACTGCATACGAGCTTTACAAGCAGAAGAAGCCAAAGATCAGTCACTTCAGAACACTTGGATGTCCATGCTTTATTCACAACAATGGAAAAAGAGATATTGGTAAGCTGGACTCAAAGTCTGATGAAGGTATATTTATGAGGTATGCTTCTAAACCCAAAGGATATAGAGTATTTAATAAGCATAGTTTATTAATTGAACAAACAGTGCATGTTATTTTGATGAAACTAACCCTTCCTTAAGAAAGGAAGTAGACAGTGATGTTGATGATACAGATGAATTGTCCAAGAAGTTAAAGAATACATCCATTGAGAACAAGGAAGATCCACCCTTGGAAGATCTACAATAAAAAGATATATTGCATGATAATCTTCCAAGGGAATGGAGATACAAGAAAGATCATCCGTTGGATAACATTATTGGAGATCCATTTGTTGGGGTAAGAACTAGAGGTAACGTAATCCCATGTGAATATTTAGCCTTTGTATCTCAAATAGAGCCTAAGACAGTCAATGAAGCACTATCTAATGAATCTTGGATACTAGTCAGCAAGATGAACTTAATCAGTTCAAGAGAAACCAAGTATGGTCCCTTGTTCCGAGACCATTAGATCATCCTATGATTGGCACCAAATAGGTGTTCAGGAACAAAATGGATGAAGCTGTTGTGATCACTAGAAACAAGGCCAGATTTGTAGCTCAAGGCTATTCTCAAGAGGAAGGCATAGATTTCGATGATGAAACTTATACACCAGTAGCCAGACTTGAGGCAATTAGGATTTACTTGCTTATGCATCAGCATTGGATTTAAAATTATTTCAAATGGATGTAAATCAGCTTTTCCAAATGGTTACATAAGGAGGAAGTTTATGTAGAACAACCTCCCTGTTTGAGGAAATCGATTTTTCAAATCATGTATTTAAATTGCACAAGGCTTTATATGGTTTGAAACAAGCACCCAGAGCATGGTATGAACGATTAAGTGCATTTTGTTAAACCATGGATTTATTAGAGGAAAAGTAGATAGCACATTATTCATTAAGTCTAAAGTTAAAAATGTGTTACTTGTTCAATCTATGTTGATGATATAATATTTGGTTCTACTGATGAATCTCTTTGCAAGTACTTTGAAAGCTTATGCAGGGAGAATTTGTGTGACGGCCCTCATTATACCGGTACGGTTATACCAACCCACGTCGGTATAGCAAGAGTCCTCACAGTGGGACATTTACCCAAACGATACATACAGCTGAGATACACGCGAATATACAACAGAGTAGCGGAAGTAAAAGACAACTGTCTCCATTCATTCATCCCATTAAACATACATGCAATTCACCATTAACATAAAAGAACTAAAGGTCCACATGATTTAAATTGCTGAAATAAAATACAAATCTCCACACTTATACATCCTTTTCATAATACTCTAATACAATGTTCAAATTTCATACTTATGAAATACACAATCTCAAAGAAACTCCAAAGCTAGTCTCCGGGCTCGGAGTCCGTCTCTCCTGCCTCCTCCAAAGGTGCCACGTCACCAACTACACCTGTACGCCGAAGCAAGGAGTGAGTCCAAGGACTCAGCAAGCAACACTACTCATGATATACACGTACAAGTCCTAGTGGTTTCTACATGCACATTTACAATTTACAACACATAGCATGCTAGTCAATTAAGTCTCAACCTATCATGAAGTTTTACAATTTTATACATGAATCATGCTTTCAGATTTCTAAAATAAAATTCACCTATCACATGCTCTCTATTCAATTTACTCATGAAACTTTAATCTTTAAAGAGCTAAAACATGAGAGCTACCAACATGAACATTTACATACATGAAAGGGGAACACAACTAGCATGAATTTCACATGTCCTTAAGTACATACATAACCCTTTACATGCTTTAGGTTGCTGATTTCACATGGTTTAACGGCTGTAAACCTATACATGAAAGCTACAATATTGCATAAAACATATCATGTGATCAAACAATCATGCTATCTTGTACCCGTTTTCACCGATTATCCCTAACATGGATTCTAGACATCTTTGCACATAATAACATGATGATAATAACATAAATTCACTGATTTCACATGATTTCAGATTTGTCTCACATGGTTTTCAATAACATATTTTCACATCTTTTAGTTTCACATTTTCTTTACATAAGTTTCCTCTTTCACATGGTTCACTTTACACATACACATTCACATTGTCACTTACACATTTACACATGGACACATACACATTACACATTTCACATTACACATTTTAGGTGCCGTGACACATAGTCCAAACCACCAAAGAAGGACATATACACATCACATTACACATAGACGCCATCTAGGCATTCCAATGGCGACTCTTGGACTGCGCAGACCGGGAGAACAAGTCTCCACCCTAACCAGTGGTACTTGTCCACCTCCAGGATTTCCCCCTAATGCCCTTAGGGTCACTTACACAATGAACTTTCTCAGGGGGAATTTTCCCTGATACAGCTCCACTGCCCTCTACGGAAGCAGTGTCACATTGGCACAGTTACACATTTACACATTTACTGTTTTACACATCACACTTTTCATCACATTCACTTTCTCACTCACATAATATCTCTGTTTTTCCTAACATGGTACTACAGAATTTCAAGAGCTTAGCACACAGTAATTTCACTGATCAAGTTGGTTTTAGACAATAACTAATCGCATTACGATAATACACGTAGATTATCACATTTCACATGAAAATACATAACTTTTTATTTACTGATCCAAATGACCTGAAATTTTAACCACATGCTGTTTTCGGGTTCAAGAACATACACTCAAATTTGCAGATTTTCTGAGCTAAATATAATTTACAAAAAATAAACACCTAATTAGCATACTATTCACAACTTAAGCTAACATGGGGTTTAACACGTCTTGCAATTTGCCACTTACTGTTTTAAACAGAGGCTACTAACATATGCATGATTTGGAATACAAGATTACCCTAAATCATACCTCTATAGATTAATCATCACAATCTTTCTTGTATGCTTTTATTTTACCGAACCGGATTTATTAGCAAATTACACAAGCATGGATAATTTACCAAAATTGCAAACACATATACTGACCCACTAACCTTCATGATCAGACCAAAACCAAGGCATTAATAAATCCTAATCATGAAACATAAATTTGACAAGATCATTAAAAGTCATGCTCACAATTCATAGGATACAATATTTCCTACATTCACCATCACACACCACAATCATCCACACACCACAATTGACTATATACATAGAGTATAGGATTACCATATATCCTCATCACGGAAACCATACTGAAATTAATGTAAAGGAAGGGCAGAACAGTTCACTGTTCTGTCCAGAGGAACTTGGCGGCGGTCTCTGGCCGCTGACTCAGGGTCAGCGGCATGGCCGATGGACGCCAAGCATGATATGGGCGTCCATGGACCTTGCCGTCGAATCAGGTCTGTGCAGAAACACAGACTCGACCTCTCAAACTTGGGTGAATGGGAGGGTCTAGGACTCGAGGAAAAATCATAAAAATAGCAAAACGACCTAGACTCATACGGGGACATCATGGATAGGTCACTTGCCTTTAAAAAATTCTTCCAAAGGGTCTAGGGTGTGTGGTAAGCCCTCCTTGGGCTGTCCCAAGAAGTGCAGAACTCCCTCCAAATGATCTCTCCTCCAGGCTCCTGGATGATCTCCACGCCAAGGGGATGTCGGGAAGCCTCCTCCTTTGATCCAGCAACCTCCTTGAAGTAGTAGATTTCCGGATCAAGCTTCAGAAGTGTGGGTTTTTGGGTGGCAAGGTGGGTTTTTCTCAGCTTTCTCCTAGGGTTTTCTTCTCACTTTTTCTCCTCTTGCAAGGTGAAGGGAGGAGTGGGGAGAGGCCATTTCGGGTTCAGACATAAGGGGAGTCTCTCTCCCACTCACCATGCTGATTTGACAGCCTTCAGAGCCGTTGGGGACATCCCCCAATGGTTGGCTTACCTTGTTTCAGAAGCTTGCAGCTCTGCTGCTCATGCAGGCCAGAGAGATTGGCGTCCATATCGCTGGACGCCAGGATTAGTGTTGGCGTCCATGTCTGGACGCTGACACCACCTAAACGGCCTGGGCTTGACGCCAAGGTGGCCTTCGGCCAGAACTCTGAAATATGCAGAAAACATGCATACCATGCATATATACATGCAATATGTATATGGTATTATATCCATACTATCACCATGCAATACGACATTATTTATATTAATATAAACACATGCACACGTACTCGTACTAATTAATACGTACGTAAATATGTCCATACATACACAAGCACAAACATACACACATAAATACAAATAATGCGACGGAAATTCGAGGGCCTTACACCCTCTCCCCCTTAAAGAAACTTCGTCCTCGAAGTTAGAACGACACTACTCAAACAAAAGGGGATACTTCTTCTTCATCTCGTCCTCGAGCTCCCACGTAGCCTCATCACGTGAGAAGTTCTGCCATAGAACTTTCACCGACGCAATACTCTTGTTCCGGAGATGCTGAACCTTCCGGTCAAGAATGGCTACGGGTTGCTCGACATACGAAAGGTCTGGCTGGATCTCCACTGGCTCATGACTAATCACATGAGACGGATCTCGGACTTCCTGAGCATAGATACGTGGAATACCGGGTGAACGCTAGCCAAAGCTGGGGGTAAAGCTAGCTCGTACGCCACGTTGCCCAAACGTCTGAGAATCTCATATGGGCCAATGAACCTAGGGCTTAGCTTGCTATGCCTGCCAAATTTGACAACACCTCGAGTAGGCGATATCTTCAAGAAGACATGATCGCCAACCTCGAACTCCAAATCCTTTCTTCTATTGTCGGCATAACTCTTCTGCCTATCCTGTGCCGCAACAAGCCTTTTCCTGATAAGCTGAATCTTATCCGAAGTTTCCTGAACTAACTCCGGTCCGATCAACTGCCTATCACTAGTCTCCTCCCAACATAAAGGAGATCTGCAGGGCCTACCATACAACGCCTCGAATGGAGCCATACCAATACTAGCATGAAAGCTGTTGTTGTATGCGAACTCCACAAGAGGTAAATGACGCTCCCAATCATCCTTCCAATCCAAACACACGCTCTCAACATATCCTCGAGCGTCTGGATAGTCCTCTCGGACTGTCCATCGGTCTGGGGATGAAACGCCGAACTGAGCTTAAGCTCCGAACCTAACGCATCCTGAAGACCCTTCCATAATCTCGAAGTACATCTCGGATCACGATCCGAAATGATCGACTTCGGCACACCATGCAATCTAATGATACCACTAACATACAATCTAGCTAAACTCTCTACCGACTGCTTCTTCTTCATGGGCAAGAAATGAGCAGTCTTTGAGAATCTATCTACAACAACCCAAATCGAGTCATTGCCCTTCTAGATCGAGGCAAACCCGAAACGAAGTCCATAGTGACAGCTTCCCACTTCCATAGGGGATATCCATCCTCTGCATAAGGCCGGATGGTCGCTGCCGCTCGGCTTTCACTTGCTGACATACTAGCATCTAGACACATAATCCGCAACATCCTTCTTCATGCCGGACCACCAAAATGATCTCTTCAGGTCTTGATACATCTTAGTGTTACCCGGATGAATAGAGAATCGCGATCTATGAGCCTCCGCTAACACATGCTCACGGATATCTACCACATCGGGGACACAAACACGGTGCTGAAATCTAATCACACCGTCCTCATCACGAGCAATGCCCGCCTTACCCACTAATTCTAACAATCTAGGATCGGCTTTCTGCTGCTCAATCACCTCATCCAAGACTGAGGATCTAAGGGATAGCTGAGCTACAAAAGCCTGACACAACGACGGCTCTAACTCGGTCATAGAGCACGCTGCATCCTCCAACATCTTCCAATCCTGCTGGAGCGAAGACCTCTTCTACTAAGAGCATCCGCTACGACATTCGCCTTTCCAGGATGATACTGAAGGTCGAAGTCATAGTCCTTCAAGAACTCAATCCATCTTCTCTGCCTCAGGTTTAATTCCTTTTGGGAGAAAAGATACTTCAAGCTCTTGTGGTTGGTAAACACCTCAAATTTGACACCATAAGATAGTGCCTCCAGATCTTTAGTGCATGAACCACAGCTGCGAGCTCCAAATCATGAGTCTGATAGTTCCTCTCATGCTCCTTCAACTGACGAGAAGCATAAGCCACTACCTTTCTTGCTGCATGAGCACACAGCCTAAACCAATCTGAGATGCATCCGTATAAATGGCAAAGCCCTCTAGACCACTAGGCAATACCAATACCGGAGTAGAAGTAAGCTTAGCCTTCAATAGCTGGAAGCTACGCTCACATGCCGCAGACCATACGAACTTCTCACCCTTTCTGGTCAGCTTTGTCAAAGGGGTGGCGATGGATGAGAAACCCTCAATGAATCGCCGATAGTAACCAGCTAACCCAAGGAAACTACGAATCTTCGAAGGGGTCCTGGGAATCTCCCAATCCATAACTGCCTGGAATTTTGCTGGATCAACAGCTACACCAGCGCCGGAGATAACATGCCCGAGAAAAATGAACCTCGCGCAACAGAACTCGCACTTGCTGACTTCGCATACAGCTTGTGCTCACGGAGAACCTCTAAGACAAACCTCAAATGCTGACGGTGCGGCCTCATCCGGAGAATAGACCAACACGTCATCAATAAACACAACAACAAAGCTATCTAGATACGGACTAAACACCCGGTTCATGAGATCCATGAACGCTGCAGGGGCGTTGGTCAATCCGAAAGGAAGAACCAAAAACTCATAATGTCCATAACGGGTTCTAAATGCCGTCTTGGACACATCCTCACTCCTAATCCTCAACTGATGATAACCAGATCGCAAGTCAATCTTGGAAAAGACTGATGCCCTCGCAACTGGTCAACAGATCATCAATCCGAGAGGAGGGATACCTGTTCTTCACAGTCACTTGGTTCAACTTCCTATAATCAATACACAACCGAAGTGACCCGTCTTTCTTCTTGACGATAATACAGGTGCGCCCCAAGGGGAAACACTAGGGCGAATAAATCCCTTATCAAGCAATTCTTGCAAGCTTTCCTCAACTCCGGCTAATTCTGCAGGGGCCATCCTATATGGGGCCTTCGAGATAGGAGAGGTGCCTGGAAGCAACTCTATAGTGAACTCTATCTCCCTATCCGGGGCAATCCAGACAAGTCATCGGGAAAGACATCTGGAAAATCCGCACCACATCGATCTCTGCAAGAGTCAGTGAGACCACCAGCATCGGGTACTAGCATAACGCTGGCAAGAAATGCGTCACAACCCTTGTTCACCATGCGCATCGCCTTCATGGCAGAGAACTAACTTTCCCGCTAAGTTCTTAGCAAGGATGAGAGAACTCATCCTCACCAGGAATGCAGAAACAACAATTCTTCCTACGACAATCCACTAACGCATAATGCTCCTCTAGCCAATCCAAACCAAGAATACAATCATAGTCCTTCATCTTTAGCAGAAGAAAACACCCATCTAGGAATCTATCCTCAATGCACCAGGTAACGACGGAATGCACTTCCTAGTCGATACCGTAACCGCAGGGGTGTGCACAGACAAGGGACCTCTAACTCCTCAGACTCTATGCCTGACATAGGGCTAACTGCCTAGCGAACCGCTCGAAATGAACGAGTGAGTAGCACCCGTATCAAACAAAACCCGAGCGTGCACACCGAAAAGCAAAACCGTACCTTCGGTGACATGCTCCGCCTGCTCGGCGTCCTCGCGAGCTAAAGCAAACACTCGAGCTGGGGCTCGAGGCCTTCCTGGTCTTCCTGTAGCTGGCGCGGTTGCCGCTACTGCTGGTGCTGGCGCTCCACGCTGAGCTCCTTGCTGAAGTCTTGGGCAATATTTGATCTTGTGGTCGCTGCTCCCAACTTTAAGCACACTACCGCTACAACCAGCACTCGAACCTCCATGGGTCTTCCCACAATCGGGACACTATTTCTTCGCACCGGGGGGAACGTATAGAAGGTACCTGAGAGTGTGCTGACTGCCACTGATTTCTGCGGTGTCTGGTACACCGTTTCCTCTTATCCTGCCTGCTGGAAAGTCGCTGCCGGCCTCTTCTGCGAAGCCTTCTTCTCCTCCAGTAGTTCTCCATTTCTCCTCCTGCCTGCAAGCAGCGCTGAGGGCTCGTCTAGCGTGCGGTGGTCAAACGCCACGAGTCTCGTCCTCAGTGATTGCTTGAGTCCCATCACGAACTTCTTGGTCTTCCTGCGCCATCCTCCACCGTATGTGGGATATTAGAAAGTTCAGAAACCTTGCCTCGTATTCCAGGACGGTCATTGATCCTTGCGTCAGGGAAAGGAATTCTTGCTCCATCTGGTCCTGGATATGCTCTGGGATGAACTTGGCTCGGAAGAGCCTCACGAACGCATCCCACGCCACGTCTACTGCTACTGCTCCGTTTCTCAAAGCGTGTACGTAGTAGGGAAGGACCACCATACATCAGCATAACTCATACCTGTAGCATGTAGGTGGCTAATGTCACCTTGTCCTCATCAGGACACCTGATAGCTCGGAAGATTTTCTCCGTCTCCCTCATCCAGCTTTCTGCCATTAGCGGATCACTCTCCCCCTTAAAAGAGGGTGGGGTCATCCTCTTGAATCGCTCCATGATGGAAGGTCCACCATGGTCCTGAGCTGGGGCCTGAGCCTGCTACATTAAACAATAACAATATACAAAACACACAATATCATGCAATTTAAATAGCAAACTACTAGGTTGTTTCATTATTCTACCTGGGCCTCCAACTGGGCCTGGAGTGCTGCCTGGGTGTGGGCCTGCGTCTGCATGGCTTGCACCAGACCTTGCATGAATACTCCATAGTCCACTGGCGGTGGTGGGGAAGCACAGGACCCTGTGGGGCCGGGGCCTGCTGCTCCCGCCCGCTCCTCACGCCTCTGCTCGTCGTCGCGAGCTGGCACACCTCCACGTCGTCCACGGGAAGCCATGGCTGTAATAAATTTCAGCCACCATTAGAGCTAGGTTACTAAGTTCTCTAACCATTTTCTTATCTATCTTTCATTTCTTATTAGTGTTTTCTACACATGTGGACATACTTAGCATGCAATGGGGATGATGACTTAGGTATATTCATGTGAATCTCAACCGGTCGCTCTGATACCAATCTCTGTGACGGCCCTCATTATACCGTACGGTTATACCACCCACGTCGGTATAGCAAGAGTCCTCACAGTGGGACATTTACCCAAACGATACATACAGCTGAGATACACGCGAATATACAACAGAGTAGCGGAAGTAAAAGACAACTGTCTCCATTCATTCATCATCCACATTAACATACATGCAATTCGCAATTAACATAAAAGAACTAAAGGTCCACATAATTTAAATTGCTGAAATAAATACAATTGTCCACACTTTTACACCTTTTCATAATACTCTAATACAATGTTCAAATTACATACTTATGAAATACACAATCTCAAGAAACTCCAAAGCTAGTCTCCGCGCTCGGAGTCCGTCTCCACTGCTCTCCTCCAAAGGTGCCACGTCACCAACTACACCTGTACGCCGAAGCAAGGAGTGAGTCCAAGGACTCAGCAAGCAACACTACTCATGATATACACGTACAAGTCCTAGTGGTTTCTACATGCACATTTACAATTTGCAACACATAGCATGCTAGTCAATTCAAGTTTCAACCTATCAAAAGTTTTACAATTTTATACATGATCATGCTTTCAGATTTCTAAAAATAAAATCACCTATCACATGCTCTCTATTCAATTTACTCATGAAACTTTAATCTTTAAAGAGCTAAAACATGAGAGCTACCAACATGAACATTTTACATACATGAAAGGGGAACACAACTAGCATGGATTTCACATGTCCTTAAGTACATACATAACCCTTTTCACATGCTTTAGGTTGCTGATTTCACATGTTTAACGGCTGTAAACCTATACATGAAAGCTACAATTGCATAAAACATATCATGTGTCAACAATCATGCTATCTTGTACCCGTTTTCACCAATTATCCCTAACATGGATTCTAGACATCTTTGCACATAATAACATGATGATAATAACATAAATTCACTGATTTCACATGATTTCAGATTTGTCTCACATGGTTTTCAATAACATTTTTCACATCTTTAGTTTCACATTTTCTTTACACAAGTTTCCTCTTTCACATGGTTCACTTTACACATACACATTCACATTGTCACTTACACATTTACACATGGACACATACACATTACACATTTCACATTACACATTTTAGGTGCCGTGACACATAGTCCAAACCACCAAAGAAGGACATATACACATCACATTACACATAGACGCCATCTAGGCATTCCAATGGCGACTCTTGGACTGCGCAGACCGGGAGAACAAGTCTCCACCCTAACCAGTGGTACTTGTCCACCTCCAGGATTTCCCCCTAATGCCCTTAGGGTCACTTACACAATGAACTTTCTCAGGGGGACTTTTCCCTGATACAGCTCCACTGCCCTCTACGGAAGCAGTGTCACATTGGCACAGTTACACATTTACACATTTACCGTTTTACACATGGTTTTACACTTCACACTTTTCATCACATTCACTTTCTCACTCACATGAATATCTCTGTTTTTCCTAACATGGTACTACAGAATTTCAAGAGCTTAGCACACAGTAATTTCACCAATCAAGTTGGTTTTAGACAATAACTAATCACATTACGATAATATACGTAGATTATCACATTTCACATGAAAATACATAACTTTTATTTACTGATCCAAATGACCTGAAATTTTAACCACATGCTGTTTTCGGGTTCAAGATCATACACTCAAATTTTCAGATTTTTCTGAGCTAAATAGAATTTACAGAAAATAAAACCCTAATTAGCATACTATTCACAACTTAAGTTAACATGGGGTTTAACACATCTTGCAATTTGCCACTTACTGTTTTAAACAGAGGCTACTAACATATGCATGATTTGGAATACAAGATTACCCTAAATCATACCTCTATAGATTAATCATCACAATCTTTCTTGCATGCTTTTATTTTACCGAACCGATTTATTAGCAAATTACACAAGCATGGATAATTTACCAAAATTGCAAACACATATACTGACCCACTAACCTTCATGATCAGACCAAAACCAAGGCATTCATACTAATCCTAATCATGAAACATAAATTTGACAAGATCATTAACAAGTCATGCTCACAATTCAAGGATACAATATTTCCTACATTCACCATCACACACCACAATCATCCACACACCACAATTGACATATACATAGAGTATAGGATTACCATATATCCTCATCACGGAAACCATACCGAAATTAATGTAAAGAAGGGCAGAACAGTTCACTGTTCTGTCCAGAGGAACTTGGCGGCGGTCTCTGGCCGCTGACTCAGGGTCAGCGGCATGGCGATGGACGCCAAGCATGATCTGGGCGTCCAGGGACCTTGCCGTCGAATCAGGTCTGTGCAGAAACACAGACCCGACCTCTCAAACTTGGGTGAATGGGAGGTCTAGGACTCGAGGAAAAATCCATAAAAATAGCAAACCGACCTAGACTCATACGGGGACATCATGGATAGGTCACTTGCCTTTCAAAATTCTTCCAAGGGTTTAGGGTGTTGGTGAAGCCTCCTTGGGCTGTCCCAAGAAGTGCAGAACTCCTCCAAATGATCTCTCCTCCGGGCTCCTGGATGATCTCCACGCCAAGGGGATGTCGGGAAGCCTCCTCCTTTGATCCAGCAACCTCCTTGAAGCAGTAGATTTCCGGATCAAGCTTCAGAAGTGGTGGGTTTTTGGGTGGCAAGGTGGGTTTTTCTCTCAGCTTTCTCCTAGGGTTTTCTTCTCACTTTTTCTCCTCTTGCAAGGTGAAGGGAGGAGTGGGGAGAGGCCATTTCGGGTTCAGACATAAGGGAGTCTCTCTCCCACTCACCATGCTGATTTGACAGCCTTCAGAGCCGTTGGGGACATCCCCCAATGGTTGGCTTACCTTGTTTCAGAAGCTTGCAGCTCTGCTGCGCATGCAGGCCAGAGAGATTGGCGTCCATATCGCTGGACGCCAGGATTAGTGTTGGCGTCCATGTCTGGACGCTGACACCACCTAAACGGCCTGGGCTTGACGCCAAGGTGGCCTTCGGCCAGAACTCTAAATATGCAGAAAACATGCATACCATGCATATATACATGCAATATGTATATGGTATTATATCCATACTATCACCATGCAATACATACATTATTTATATTTAATATAAACACATGCACACGTACTCGTACTAATTAATACGTACGTAAATATGTACATACATACACAAGCACAAACATACACACATAAATACAATAATGCGACGGAAATTCGAGGGCCTTACAATTTGAAATGAGCAGATGGAGGAACTTAATTATTTCCTTGGTTGTAATCAAACAAGGAAAGAAGGCTCCCATATTGTAAATCCAAGTTCCCCAAAGAGCTACTAAGAATTTGTTTCGAAATCACCAAGCCACTGTCAACCCCAATGAGCACATCTACAAGGCTAGACAGTGACAAGGACGTAAGAAAGTAGACCAAAGCTCTACAAGGTGATAGGTTCATTAAAATTTATTTGACAGCAAGTAGACCTGATATATTGTTTAGTGGATGCATGTGTGCTAGGTATCGGGCAGATCCTAGAGAGTCTCACTTAATTAGTGTCAACGGATTTTTAGATATTTAGCTAGAACTCATAATCTAGGTCTAGGGTATCCAAAATCTTGTGAAATTAATTTGGTAGGATATTCTGATGCTGATTACGCTGGATGCAAGATAGATAGAAAAAGCACTAGTGCTTTTTCAATTCGTTGCAGGATGTCTAATTTCATGGTCCTCAAAGAAGCAAAATTCAGTAGCACTGTCACAGCTGAAGCTGAGTACGTGGCTGCTGGAAGCTGCTGTACACAACTCCTATGGATTAAGCAGCAACTTGAGGATTATGGGCTACACATCAAGACAATTCCCTTGCTGTGTGACAACACCAGTGCAATTAATCTCACCAAAAATCCAGTGTAGCACTCAAGACAAAGCATATTGAGGTTAGATATCATTTCATTCGAGATCATGTAGCTAACGGTAATATAGACATTTCATTTATAGATACTCAAAATCAGTTAGCAGATATCTTCACAAAAGCCTTAGCTGAAGAGAGATTTACATCTCTTAGAAGGGAATTAGGCATGTGTAATTTGTGATAGATTTATCTGTAAATAACTGAAATAATGATTATTTCAGAACATCAACTATCTGTTCTCTCCCCTGAAATTAAGCGAAATCTTTAAAGATTGCTTGCATCATAAATTTCGGTGATGGTTCATTATTTTAAAGGTATTTATTCTTCTCGAACCTGTCTCTGTTTTGTCATTTTCCGCATTTATGGTGCCATCCTCTCAAAAGTCACTTTATCTTTATCTGATAAAACCTGAAATCTGTGTCACAACGATTCACCTCCCGCTCTCATCTCTTTCAACTTGCCTGAGACGATAAACCCTATCGACTCCGGCATCGACTTCGTGCGATTTCAAAGCTTCCATCCCTTCCCGCGAAAAATCTTTTGAGGGCTTTTTTTCAAATCCTCCTTTCGACCATCCAGAACCTTTTCCATTCAAAACCATGGCCGTTTCTTGGGTTTCCGGCACCGTCGGGAGCTATGGGGCTGCTTTCCTCACCGCAGAGCAGCAAGAAAGGTTTGCTTCAGTGAAGACCAAGTTTGCGGGCACAAGGCAGTGGATGTGGTTGATTTGGAAAGAATGGGATGCACAACATTGTTGCCGCTATAGAGAGATTGAAGTGGATGAAGATGGCAACACTCTTAAAGGTAAGCTATCCAGACCTGGTCAAGGTGTTTTATGTCTGTTTGAAGTCTGAGGAAGATGGGTCCTTGACATCCATGGTCAAAGGAACCAAGATTTGGATCACCTATGGTGTTTTGGAATCTTTGTTTGGTGTCTCTACCTCCGGCAGAGCGGAGTTCACACTGTCGATGTTTAGGCAAAGGGTTTGTGGATTGTTGGTCCCGAGTTTAGTTGAAAGATGGGAAGATAGATATTATCAGTTGAACGCATTCAATAGACTATTGCATTTCATAGTTTGTCAGATTCTGGTGCCCAGGAGTGCGACCTTCTCCACATGCACCAAGGCAAATTCTGACATGATGTTTGATGTTCTAGGCTATCCAGAACCAGAATATTAATATGGCAGAGGTCATCATAGAAAGGATGAAATTTGCAAATGCTCAGGTTTGGGACAAGAAGAGTAAGTTAAATGTATCCCTTCCTTATGCCCATTTTCTAACCAAGATATTCCAGCACTTTGGAGTAAATTTGAATGGGGCAGTCTCAGAGAAGATGGGCCAAGCTATCCAGTCCAGGAATCTTAAGAAAAGTGGATTCTCTCTTGTTGGTGTGGTGTGGACCAAGACCTCAGCAGTAGAGGGCGAGACCATTATTGGTGAAGTCCTAGAGGTCCAAGAAGAGGCAGCAGCAGCAGCACCAAAAGTTCAAGTTGAGCAAGAGATTGCCAGGCCAGAAGTGCCAGTGGTCCAAGTGTAGCAGGAAGAAATCAGGGCCGAAATTCCACTGGTTCAAAAGGAATAAGCAACAGCAGCAGATATGCAAGGAAATGCAGCAGAGATCAGAGTTGAAAACTCAGTGGTTAGTGTGCACAGGATTGAGGACATTCCTCAAGAATTCATTGAACCCGTTGAGCAAATTGCAGAAGTTGCCATCCCCACTTCAGTTTTGGGATCCATCCTTAGAAGTGTGCTGGATTCTATCACCAACACTCAGGGGGAGCAAGAAAGAGTTGCTGAAGAAGTCGGTAGCGGGCTGTGGCATCAGGCCACATTGAGGATGTAGTTATGGAAGAAGCTCCCATTCAGGAGGAGCAAGATGTTACCTGAGGCTGTGGCAACAGGCCACAATGAAGATGTGCAAATGGTAGATGCTCTTATTCAGGGGAGCAATCTGTTGAGAAGGAAACTCAGTCTCAGGGGGAGCAAAGACTTGAATCTGAAGTTGTGGCAGCCGGCCACCATGAAGACGTCTTGATGGAGGATGCTCCTATTGAGGGGGAGCATTCAGTCAATTTGGAAACAAGTTAGGGGGAGCACACTGCTAGTGTCTCTATTGATAATCAGTTTCAAGAAGGAATTATGGAAAGCACCTCAGATGAAGAGGCAAATGTTGATAATGTGGAGCCCATGCTAGGGCAAATAACAAAGGGAAAGAAGTAGCTTATGAGATTCCCCTCTTAACCAGGAGCCACATAAGAGGCTGAAGAGAAGCAATTGAAGATCAATCTGAAGCCTTTAATTGATAGAATGGATGAACAAGGAAGATCTTATGCTCTGTGCAATCCGATATTGCATCTAACTTTATAAGCCAGAGTACTTCAGCTAAGGAGATGGGCATGGCCAGAAATGCATTAGATGGGTGCGAAGTGAGCTCATAAGCATTAAGGAGTTTGTAGCTACTCTTACAGACTTGGTAAAGGCACAGGTCATTCATGCCTCTCCTGCTCCTTCTACTGTAGAACATGTTGACAGCCAAGGGCCATCAGGGCCAAAATTTTTTGAAGAGGTGGCAACTTCAGGGTCAGCTGAGGCTGTAGAGTCAGGGCCATCAGGGCCAGCTGAAGTTTTGTCTGGGCCACCCGGGCTAGTGGAATCAGAGGCTGTACCTGTCAGAGCAGAAGAGCAAGCTGTAGCTCTAGAGCCCCCTGCTTCTTCTCCTCTTCCAACTCCAGCCCCTCCTTCTCCACCATCATCCTCCACAGCACCACCAGCACCTCCCACCTTCAAACAACCCATCCCAGAACCATTTCCTCTCCTCTCACCCTTTCCTTCCCAGTCCTCCTCATCTCCTGTTTCTTCCACTCCCATTCCTCCACCTCCTCCTTCTTTTAGGTTCCTCCAGCCTCCTCATCAGCTGGGGCTTCCTCTTCTGGTCCTTCCTCCTGTGGACCAACTGATGTTCCTCCCTCCACAACTCACTCTTTCCTTCATCCTCCCACTCCTCCCTCTTTATCACTATTATTCCAGAGTGTGCTCAAATTGATGCCCCTTTCCTTCAGGACATCAAAGATGAATTTGAAGTAGCTATCCTCCGTTCAGTTTTAAAGGTTAGTACTCATGTTCATAGGACAGGTTCTTCTAGTCCTGTCCCTAAGAAAGGAGACTAACTTCCACTCACTCCCTTTCTTCTGAACCTTGCTATCCACCCTTTTGGTTTTCTCTTACAATAGATAATAAAAACAAACCGCTGTATGGAGAATTCTTCAGAAAACTACCTTTGCCACTCTCCTTGGCCTTCCACATCTCAACTTAACAGACCACCTAAATATCATTCTCCTCTCACTTCTCTTTCAAAATCTGAAAATATCCAAATCTTCTTCGTGGCTGAGGCCAAAACAGAAGAGCAATGGGCTCGGGGCCACAAGATCTGTACAATATTTCTGAATGCCAGGTCAGCCAGGTTCCCTCCCTGGGATCATTCCTTGACTCTCTCAGAATGGTTCCAAATTCTTCACAAGGATACCTGGGCTGCATTTGTTCAAAAAGAGATCAAGATGATTAGGTATTTTCAAATGTTCAATGACTATCGATATCTCAACAATTTACCTGAAATTTAGCTTGGCCAATTCCAACAAGCTATTCTTAATCTTGGTTCGCATGATTCTCATACCGAAGCCATCAAGGTCAATTTTGCTACACTCCAGTTGCCTGATGTAGTGTTTCTCCCTCCTCTTCATTCTCTGATTATGGACTCTGATGTTGGCTCCATCATTTTCGAGCGTTTTGCTAGAGTCATGGGGAGAATACATATGCAGAAGGGTAATCTTGTCGGTTTCAATCGGTTCTTGTTCAGAGAGTACCATCAGGGCCACAAAAATGCAAATGTTCATGCCCCTCTCTTGTCAGAATGTGAGAGGTTATCTCCAGCTGAGTGGGCCAGTTTTTATCCTCTTTCTGCTCAGCAGCTTGCAGATTTGAATGCTTCTCAGGCCAAAAATAACAAGCCTCCTATTTCAGCTGCTGATTTTCTGGACATGAACTCCATTCACCTTGTTCGCGATCCATTTTCTATTTGGGTTGAGAGATACAAGGTTTATGTTGCCATGAGACTTGAACTGAAGCAGAAGCAGCTCTTCTATCATATTTCAATTGATCAGTTCCTTCAACATGCCAGTTTTAGCACCATTTGCCTCCTCAAAATGTCTCTTCGCCAGAAAGCATATGGTCCCTTTCTTTCAGATCAGAGGCAACTGCACATCCTGAGGATGGCTTCTGTCATGGGACCTTCCTATTCTATTGAGTTTGGAGCCTTTCAAGCTCACTTTGAAGAGCAGGAACGCCAGGCTTGGCCATTATAACCCGCCATGCCTCTCTTTTGTCTCCTGCTCACTATCTCCCTGTACCCCCTCAAGATTAATGTAAATCCTCTTCTTTGCTCTCTTATTTATCTTTCTCTCTTTCTTTGTCTCATTATGGTATCTTTTTGCTTAATGACAAAAAGGGGAGAAAAATCTGTGTTTCTGAAATACATTTCTAACTTCATTTCAGAAACTTCACTAGATTTATTTAAAATCATCTATGCTTTTGTGTTATGTTTGTCATCACCAAAAAGGAGGAGATTGATGATCAGTTCATCCCCATATAATTTTATAAATTATATATCCATTTTGGTGATTAGCAAAACTTCAATAAAGTGTCATCTAACAAGTTTTCATGAAGCTTAGGCACAGGAAGTAAATCAGGCGAAATCAAAAAAATATGTAAATATTTCTTACTTTGTAGCATTTAAAATACAGAGCAGGAAACTTCTCTAAGTTCACATCGACTCTCTATATGCTACAACGATTCCATTAGAATCATATTGATTTCATAAGTGAGAACAACGATTTGCTCCCACAACGATACAGTTTCTCATAATGATTTGAAAAGTGAGAACAACGATTTACTCTCACAACGATTCGGTTTCTCATAACGATTTGATAAGTGAGAACAACGATTTGCTCTCAGAACGATTCATTTCTCATAATGATTGAAAAGTGAGAACAACGATTTGCTCTCATAATGATTTGAAAAGTGAGAACAACGATTTGCTCTCACAACGATTTGATAAATGAGAACAACGATTTTCTCTCACAACGATTCGGTTTCACATCGACTTGGTAAGTTAAAACAACGACTTGGTCTCACAATGATTTGTCTTTCATAATGACTCGATAAGTTTCACATCGATTTGGTATTTACAACGATTCTACAAGTTACAACAACGACTTGGTCATTATAACGGCTCGATAAGTTACACAACGACTTGCTTGCTGTAACGATTCAATAAGTTACAACAACGACTTGGTCTGTGTAACGATTCAATAAAGCAAAACAACGATTTGATCACTCATCGACTCGATAAGTGAGACAACGATTTGGTTATAACGACTTGTTCATAACGATTTGCTTATACTCTCATAACGATTTGTCTCTACAACGATTTGGTTATGATTGTATAACGATTTATGTTCACATCGATTTACTTATACATGTGCAACGATTTATATAAACAACGACTCATTCACAACGATTTCATAAGTCATACTTACAACGATTTCATGAGCTATAACGACTTGATATTTAAACATATTTCAAATATTTTGAATGTCAAAGTCTTCCCTCTCTTTTCTCCGATATCCATGCATTTATTATGACTGAACATTTCACTGCATGATGCATGCACATATATCTTCTATTCCTATGCTTATATTGGAAACATCTTTTTAGAAAGCAGAATGGCATTTCTATTTTGATGTATATTCGTTCTAATGTTGACTGACAACAAGAGACAGCATAGCTATCTATCATTCAGCATTTATTGTGTGCAGGTCTCTGACAAGCGCAACCATTTACAACGTTGGACAAAATGAAAGATAAAGGATATCGAGAAGGATCTTCTCTTTGCATGCATGGAACGTAAAGGACCGTTGACTGGAAGTTCTACAATACCATACAGTCTAACGTATACCAGAGTATAGAGACAACAGACATATCAACGGCTACTTCCTCAAGAGAAGATATATATATATATATATATATATATATATATATTTCAAGTCTGAAGACTCTTGGATACACAACTTTTAAAAGAGCAATCTTTCCCGCAAAAGGAGTCTAAATAGAAGAGCGATTTTTATTCCAACTCTTATGTAGCTCTCGCTCTCATCATTCCTGTTCAAATTCCTTGGAGAGCACCTTTGAGTTCTGAGAGTTTCTTTCATTGTAGATCTCTTACTCTCAGTCTCTGCCTCAGATCTGGATTTGTTGTAAACCAGGTCTAGGGGCACTTCGCCTGACTTTCACACATTGTTTGTGTTGTTCCTCTTCGGGTTGAAGAGAAGACCTGTAAGTAACAGGTGGTTTTATTCCCTTCGTGTTGAAGGAAGACCTGGGTTCCAGGGTGTTGTATTCCTCTTCAGGTTGTGAAGAGAAGGCCAGCTGCGGCTGGATGTGTAAGAGTCCTTGAGGGGGACTGTACCCTTGGATAGTGGAATCCTGAGTTGTTGCTCAGGGACTGGATGTAGGACTCCTGTGGAGAGGAGATCCGAACCAGGATAAAATCCTTGTGTAGTGTGATTGTTTGTTTGTGTTTGGCGCGTTCTTTACTACTAACACTAACAATCAAACGTAGTGTTTTTGTGTGAACGTTTTTGTTGACAGGTTTAGATAATCATAGTTTAAGAATCCCATTCACCCCCCTCTGGGCTTGCTAGCTGGGCAACAGGTGGCTGCAAACGTAAGAACCTCTCCAATAGCACCATGGACTCCTCCACACTAGCTGGCCGCACTGGTACAACTGGAGGTAAAGGAACTAAAGGTTGGTACCTCAACTCCATACGGTGGTATAAACAGTGCCGGTACGATCTCCTCCCCCACTGGTGGTGCTATAGCTACTGGCTGAACCGGTGGTTGTTGATCCAACCGTGTCCGAATCTGTGTGATACTGTCCCATAACCTTTCTATCATCTGATGTGTGGTCTCCTCTGGCTCAGCACCTCCATCTCCTCAATCTCTCCTATCAGCCATTTATAAACCTGCACACACACATTCCAATCCACACAACACACATGCATATCATTACAAAAATAGGGCCAACTACCAGTAGTAGACTATAGTAAGGAACATACTATGTACATTTCATGTTTCTTCATATTTACATGGACCTTGCTCTGATACTAACTGTGACGGTCCTCGCTGTTCAGGCTCGTTAACCCAATAACATGCTCGACACGACTCCGCCTCCCGCGATCGAGCCGAAGCCTTGCAAGGGATATCAACCACACATGTCCATGAACATATAAAGGAAACATGACGAATAGATATAAGATTCTATTTCTCACATATATTCACATGAAATGTACATATTCAGTTCCATATCATAGTCATTAAACATAGTACAACAGCCCGAGACAAACCCCCAAGGCTCCACAAGTAAAGGTATTACTCTGCTGGTGGTGAAGGCCCGACTCCACTATGGTGCTGACTGGAACTAGAAGAGGGACGGGAACCCTCCTGCTCTCCTTCACCTTGAAGAAGAAGGGGTGAGCCTCACAAGTCACTGGCTCAGTAGGGCAACTCCCCCAAAGCTGATAAAACAATGCACAATAGATAAGATAAACAAAGTTGTAAGCATTTAAAATATATGATGCCTACACATGATACTACAGTTATAATAACTAAACAGCAAACCACATACGCGTGTACAAGCTAAAGAAAGGCACGTCGCACACGAGTAACGAGAATTGGTTCGCGACACTAACCATAGACCTAGACAAACAACACAAGTCTACAAACAACACAAGTCTACCTCTCAGGCTCGCAGCCACGGACGAAAGGTTCAGCCGCTGCTCCACCTCAGCAAGGTCAAGAATTGTGGAGACAAACTAACATCACTCCTGCAGACCACACAACTGCAGGCCCAAGCCTGACACCTTTAGGGACTCCGGCCTGAGCTCCCTAAAGTGAGGCACTGGAAACAGAACTAGCTGGGGACCAGTACGTCTATTGGTGTCCGTCCCCCAACCACGAGCACGCTACAAGTGACCGCACACCCACAAACACGAGTCGCTACCCCCTGTCATCTTTCCCTCAGTCGGACGTACAACTGAAAATCAGGAGTGAGGGTGTCCAGGAAGACGACACAAACCTTGACGGTACTCACCGTACCGGGACAAGCCCTAAGCACCCAGTGCTAGGGTAACCGACTGGAAAGGTAACCACAGGAGGCGTAACAACCCAACTTGCTATGCATGCATTACCAAGCAAAACCCATTGTTATCAACCATGGTATGGGCCGACACAACCCATACAGACTCTACTTTGCATAGCCAACACTGCCCAAGCAATGTAGGATAGAAACCACATAGACTGGCTACAGAACCCCAGAGCTCAGGTGGCCACATTCTAAACTGGGACCAACACAGTGGTCACCAATCGGCTTGAATCGCGACGGACCAACCTGTCGCCTTAAGGTCTAAATCGTGACGGGCCATGTCGTCGTGTTCACACAAATCGCGACGACTGGTTCTGTCGCCTTTCAGACAGCAGGAACCAACCCTCAGCTCTCATTCTAGAAATCACACTAAACCACTGTTCATGCTGTTTAAACAAGAGATAACATCTCAAATGAAACCCTAGGCATGCTCTCTACCATGCTCAATCGATTTCCACATCAAAAACCTCAAACCCTAACCACACAGTCCACACAAGGGAAAACATGGTAGAATTCCCCTACCAATAGAGGAAACACGAATCCAACACCGTCCGGACGTTCCCCGCACTCCGAAGCACCTCCTCACATCAGAATCACATCAAACGGACAGTAAAACCCTCAAAATTGCCCCAGAATTCCACAGAAAAGCTTCTCCCAAATGAACAGTGCAACTGCACTGTTCGTCCAAGGGCAAAAGCCCAAAACACACTGAGTTTAAATCATGACGTATCGGGCCGTCGCGTTTAGAAATGTGACGAACCCAGCCGACGCGATTAAACTCCGACGTCGCTGCATGCGCTACGCGGCGCGCATGCAGCGGCGCTCACGTAAAAGCGGTTCCAAATCGTGACGGGGCAAGTGGTCGCGTTCATGTAATAATCGCGATGTCTGTGTTTGTCGTGTTCTTAATGAGCCCGACAGAGGTTTGCTTGGGCTGGAAATTCCAACCCTCCAGCCTCCCACCTGCTACCCTAAACCTGTAAAAACTCATGTAGACACACATGGTCTATCAATGGACCATACAATGGCCCCCAAACCCTGTAAACTACGATCCGAACATACCAATTATTACAAAAGCTCTACTGTCATCGATCCAAAAATAAAGAAGAATTAAATTCTTCTATCAAGTATCCATGTGTTTTATTGTCAAATCTCAAGCAATGCATCAAGTAAACAAAATGGAAAAAGAAGAACCTATACAGTTAGGCAGTGGACGTTGTACAAGTTTGAGCTTCCTCAGCGACTATCACATAGCTCCCATAGTCTTCAAGCTCAAGGATCTACATATATGACTAAAAGAGATGGGGGGGGGGGGGAGGGAAGGTGAGAGAACTACAACGGGAATTCACAAACTCCTTCCTAAGAAACTAGAAAAGATTGTAGTAGAAGACTGAACAACCATTCCATTCAACAAGTCTTCTCACCTTGAGAAAAGCTCAAGATCTCCTTAATAAGCTTCTGTGCCATCAACTCTGAGGTACAAGATCAGCTTGGCACTTAAAGTGTTATCGTCATTTTTTACCAAGCATCAACCAACGACCTCAAAGCTTCCATTTCTATCTTTCAGAGTCGTTTGGTCATTGTGCCATATTGTGATGTTCTATCTTTTTATGAAGACACAGTTCTTGGCTTTACTTCCTAGTGGAGTGTGAGCCTACAAGTCCGATTGTGTCCTTTGGTTAAGAAAAGAGCTGAGAGCTACGACTTCAAAGTGTTTCATTTTCTCGTGGAGGGAAGACCTGAGTGTTGTGACACTAGATGGTTGTTCCTCTCATGTGGAGGGAAGACTACTATGATTTGAGTGTTGTGCCTATTGGATAGGGAAGGCTTGAGAGCACGTTGTGCACTACGTGCTTGTAACATGATTTTACTAGTGGAATCCTGAAGTTGTTGTTTTGAAGATTGGATGTAAGAGGATAAGGGTGTTCATCTCTGAACTAGGATAAAAAATGTTGTGTCCTTTTGTATGATTGCTTTTATTCTTGCGTGTGATTTTTATTAACTTCTACTAACTTCAATTAAAGCCCTTTCCTCTCTGGGTCCCTATAGCATAGCCAACAAGTGGTATCTAAGCCACGTTCTCTCAAACTTTCAAAGAGTTAATGATCCAAGGGAAAAGATTGAGCTATGGAATCATAAGAAAGTCAATCCATTAATCGCCCTCCATTGTTGTAAGGCCCTCAAATTCTGTGCATGGAATATTTATGACATTTATTTATTTTTGTGCATGTATGTATGTTTGATGTTTTATGTTCTAGCCGAAATCCCTGGTTAACGTCAACATCCCTTGAAGTTAATAGCAGGTTGACGGCAACATGTGTGTCGTTGACTGTGCAGCCAGAGGATATAGACGTCAACATTGATTGATGCCCACTTCCTGTTAACGGCAGCAAAGTGGTCGTTTACTTCTCCAGCTGTGTTTGGGATTCTAGATCTGAAACGGCCCTGTTTCCTTCGGTGTTTGTTTAGGAAACCCAATCCCCAATGGTCAGGACTCCTAATGCTAGGTTTACCCTGACTCTTAGCCTATATAACCTAGAGATCTCGATTAAGGGAGGACTTTTCTCATGTAGGGCTTTTTGGGTTCCGGGAGAGAAAAAGAGCAGACCTTTGTGAGGCTTGATCCGACGTTTGGGATGCTTCTCCAGCAATCTTCATCGACTTGAAGGTTCTTCTGGAGGTGAGGGAGCTCCCTTGACTCCGGGGAGACCATCTGTGCAAGCGTGAGAACCAGATTTGGGCTGAAGGAATCACCTTCTTGGCTTGGCCGAGGAGGGCTTCATCACCAAATTTGATCTTAAGAGGTTTTTCTTCAGGCAAGTAACTTAGGGGTATCATCCCTAGACATGTCCCCTAGAGTTTAGGTATTTTTACAGATTTTTAATTCGTGTCTTGGACTCCCAAATTCTCTTTTTTTATGCGTTCAGTTTGCACTTTTCTACAGACAGGAGGTTGACGACAACCTTGTTGCCGCCAAGTTCCTAAATTAACGGCCACCTATTGTGTCGTTAACCCACCTTCACGGCAAGACCCTTGCCGCCAAGTTCTTTTGGTTTCACAGAATTATGATTTTGATCTTTGTGATATGATTTTCAGAGTTTTAGATGTCTGTACATGCTGTAAAAATTATGGTTGTTCAGGTATTGTCTTAGGGTCAACCCATGAATTTATATTGAATTTATGATCATGCTTTTATTTAATATAATTTCTGTTATGTAGAAATATGCATGATTTGACAGGTTTAAATTCTGGATAAATAGTTTTGATGCATGTTACTATTGCAAAAAATTTCATGAACTTAGGGATACTGTTTACATGTTTTAAAACTATGAAAACCAACTAGTTACTGTCTACCATGTTAAAATGAATTATCTTGTTGAAATTGCATGAAATTTGTATTAAATGTTAAAACTATTTTTAGTATTGAAAAAATCTGAAAATTTATTCATATGACATATTATATGTGTAGAGTTTGTAGTTAAAATTTGGTACTATTTTGGTATCCATAGATACAGTTTGCTCTTATAAAGGGTAATTAAGCCATGTTAAGCATATTTGATTAAGAGAATGTATTTTCAGTGATATGCAGCATGTTTAGGCACTCTTATACATGAATTAACATAGTTAGACAATCATGTTAGGTTCTATAAACTGAAGTACATATATTTGAATAATATGCATGTGAATGGACCAAATAGTGTACATAAAATGTTGTTAATCATGTGATTAAGTGAGACAATGTGTTTAAGTGAATTATATGCCGAAATTGACACTGCTACCATAGAAGGCTGTGGAGCCATACTGTAGAAAAGTCCATATGGGAAGGCTCAATGTGTATGTGATATCTTGTGGGGCATCAAGATGAAATACTGGAGGTGGACAAGTACCACTGGTTAGGGTGGAGAGAGCTTCTCCTGGTTCTGCGCAGTTACCAAGATTCGTCACTATAATGCCTAAGTGACGGGTATGTGTTATGTGAATGTGTGTCCTTTATGGTGGTTCGGACTATGTGTCACGGCAATTAATGTGTAAAAGTGTGAAAAGTGTGTAAATGTGCAATGTGATCATGTGATAGTGATGTGTTAATGTGTTACCATGTGAAAAGATGTGAAACCATGTGAATGTGTTTTATTTATGTTAAAACAGCAAGTAAAAGATGTGATTATGTGATATAAAGTATGTGAATAGTGTTAGATATCATGCTAAGTTTGTTATTAACCATGTGCTTAATTCCATGATCTATTTGTTTAGAAATATGAAATGATATGAATTGAAATTGATGCCATGAATCAAGTTAAAGACCATGTATAGAAAACATGTTATAGGTTATTCATGTGTATTTGCTTATTTGACATAAACCATGTGCCATACTTCTCTTATTGTTTAAAAGAATAGCATGAATGTGATATGTGTAAGGATGTGCCAATGGGTTGCTTGCTAGGTCTTTGTGAAGACTCATACTTGCTTTAACATACAGGTGAGATAGGTGTCCCCGTGCTAGAAGAGGACATTGAGAGGAGCGACTCCGAGTGAGAGGAGTAGCTGTGCTTGTGGAGACTACTTGTTTAGACTACATTTTCATTTACTAGTATGTGGACAATGATGTTATATGGACTTGTATAATTGTGGACATTTGTTATTTACATTGCTATTATATAGGCTGTGGAATGTGTGAATGATGATGGAATAAAATTATCTTTTATTTCCGCTGTAATTTCTCTTGTTATTTATGTACATCTCTACCTACTTTGTTGTGTTGGGTACATGTCCCACTGTGACGGTGCCCTTTATATTGATGTGGGTTGGTATAATCGTATCGGTATAAGAAGGTCGTTACAGAGCGACAGGTTGAGATTGTACATGAATAAGCCATCATCTACACAATATTTCAAAGTCTTTAAAGAAATAATCCATATATTTGGAAAATATCTAATAATAATTAAATATAGTTAAGAAAATGGTTAGGACTAAGTAACTTAGATTCTAACTAAGTTAATTGTTTTATAGGCAATGGCGAGCCGTGGTAGGCGTGGTGCTCAGGCTCGGGAGGACGAGTAGAGGCGTGAGGAGAGGGGTGAGCAACAGGCCCCAGCACCCTTGGGTCCTATGGTACTCCCTCCACCACCACCTATGGACTATGGCGTGTTCATGCAAGGCTTGGTCCAGACGATGCAGACATAGGCTTAGACACAGGCGGCACTACAGGCTTAGTTGCAGGCTCAGGTTAGAGTTGTTAAATAGGGAGTAGTCTGTTTTGTTAAATGTGTGATTGCTTATGTGTTGCTTGTTGTCTCGGGCTCAGGCTCTAGCTCCAGTTCCTCAGGAGCATGGCCATGGTGGACCATCCATCATTGAGAGGTTTAAAATGATGGCTCCGCCTTCTTTTAAGGGGGAGAGTCAGCCCCTCTTGGTAGAGAGCTGGATGAGCGAGGTAGAGAAGATCTTTCGGGCTATCAGGTGTGTGGAAGAAGAGAAAGTCAGCCTGGCTACTTACATGCTACAGGTACTTAGAGTATATGTACTTGTGTAAGGTTAAGATTTTGTTTGGATGGTACTTATGAGTTGTATTTTTGCAGGAGAGAGCCGATGTTTGGTGGGCCTCCATGCTACGTACGAGGTACGAGGATGGTGCCATTGAGGTGACTTGGGCCGAGTTCACGAGTCTATTTCGGGCCAAGTTCATCTCCGAGCACATCCAGGACAAGATGGAGCAGGAGTTTCTCTCTCTCACACAGAGCTCCATGACTATCTTGGAGTACGAGGCCAGGTTTGTCGAGCTTTCCAAATATGCTCCTCATATTGTGGCTGATGAGCACAGGAAGGCCAAGAAGTTTGTGATGGGGCTCAAACCATCACTCAGGTCGAGACTGGTTGCATTTGACCACCGCACTTTGGACGAGGCTCTCAGCGCAGCATGCAGGCAGGAGAGTGAGATGGACCAGTATTTGGAGGAGAAGGGGGAAGCTCAGAAGAGGTCAGCGCCACCTTTCCAGAGGCAGGACAAGAAGAAGGCAGCGGTATACCAGTCACCACAGCGTCCAGTAGCGGCTTCGAGTCAGCAGGTGGTTGTGCTACAGTCTCCCAGCTTCAGGCCCAGTGACAAGAAGGCATGTCCTCATTGCAGAAGGGCACACGGAGGCACAGAGTGTTGGAAGCTAGCAGGGAAGTGTCTGAAGTGTGGTAGCACCGAGCACCAGATTAGAGATTGCCCCAGACTTCAGTAGATTGCTCAGAGAGGAATGCCAACCACAGCAGTGGTAGCAGAAGCAACACTAGTGACAGGGAGACTAGGAAGGCCTCGGGCCCAAGCCCGAGTGTTTGCACTAGCTCGAGAGGATGCAGAGGAGGCCGAGAATGTCACAGAAGGTACGGTTCTAGTCATGGGTGTGCAGGATCGAGTGTTGTTTGATACGGGTGCTACACACTCGTTTATTTCTGAGCGGTTTGCCAAACAGTTAGCAGCAGAGTTTGGAGTTGAGGCAGAGGAGTTAGAGGTTCCCTTGTCTATGCACACACCAATAGGTACGGTAGCAACCATAAAGTGCATTCCATCCTTAACTGTGTGCATTGAAGACCAAGGCTTGTTCGGGTGCTTCTACTTGATCAAGATGAAGGACTATGATGCCATACTTGATCTGGATTGGCTTGAGGAGCACTATGCCTTGGTGGATTGTAGAGGGAAGAAGATTACTTTTCGTATTCTTGGAGAGGATGAGTTCTCACATCTGTTGCCAAGGAATTTAGTGGGAAGGTTGTGACCTCCTCCATGAAGGCTATGAGGATGGTGAACAAGGGATGTGATGCTTTTCTTGCCAGCGTGGTCTCCCAATGGCGATCAGTCACCTACCCTTGAGGAGATTGAGGTTGTGCAGCAGTTTCCATACGTGTTCCCTGATGATTTGTCTGGATTGCCATCAGAGTTGCTTCCAGGAACCTCTCTTATCTCTAAGGCTCCATATCGGATGGCACCTACGGAGTTAGCCGAGCTGAGGAAGCAGTTGTAGGATTTATTTGATAAGGGGTTCATTCGCCCTAGTGTTTCACCATGGGGCGCACCTGTGCTGTTCATGAAGAAGAGAGATGGTTCCCTCAGGCTCTGCGTCGACTACAGGAAGCTCAACCAGGTGACAGTGAAGAATAGGTACCCCTTCCGCGGATAGATGATTTGTTCGATCAGCTGCAGAATGCATCTATGTTTTCCAAGATAGATCTGCGGTCTGGCTACCATCAGTTGAGGATCAAGGGTGAAGATGTGTCCAAGACTGCATTCAGGACCCGTTATGGACACTACGAGTTCCTTATGCTTCCATTTGGTCTGACTAACGCCCTTGCAATGTTCATGGATCTCATGAACAGGGTGTTTAGGCCATATTTGGATAGTTTTATTATGGTGTTCATAGATGATGTGTTAGTCTATTCCCCTGACGAGGCTACACACCATGAGCATCTGAGGATTGTTCTGGAGGTTCTCCAAGAGCACAAGCTATATGCTAAGTTCAGCAAGTGCGATTTTTTGATGCGCGAGGTTCATTTCCTCGGGCATGTTATCTTAGGCGCTAGAGTTGTTGTTGATTCGGCGAAGGTTTAGGAGGTGTTAGAGTGGGAGACTCCAAGGACACCATCCGAGATCAAGAGTTTTCTTGGGTTAGCAGGCTATTACAGGTGATTCATTGAAGGCTTTGCCTCTATCGCAACACCTTTGACTAAGCTAACCATGAAAGGAGTGAAGTATGTGTGGTCTGATGATTGTGAGAGCAGTTTCCAGTTTCTGAAGACAAGGCTTACATCTGCACCCGTGTTGATCATGCCTAGTGGTGTAGAGGGTTTTGCTATCTATTCTGATGCTTCTCAGATAGGCCTTGGTTGTGTGTTGATGCAGCATGGTAAGGTAGTTGCCTATGCTTCTCTCCAATTAAAGGAGCATGAGCATAACTATCTGACCCATGATTTGGAGTTAGCGGCCGTGGTTCATGCACTGAAAATCTAGAGACACTATCTTTATGGTGTCAAGTTCGAGGTGTTCACTGACCACAAGAGTCTGAGGTATCTTTTCTCTCAGAAGGAGTTGAACCTGCGGCAGAGGAGATGGATAGAGTTTCTCAAGGACTGCGACTTCGAGCT
The DNA here is from genome assembly GCA_014218235.1 of Colocasia esculenta. Classification (NCBI taxonomy): domain Eukaryota; kingdom Viridiplantae; phylum Streptophyta; class Magnoliopsida; order Alismatales; family Araceae; genus Colocasia; species Colocasia esculenta. The sequence goes on along the minus strand of CM024756.1, from coordinate 23,920,290 downwards.
TCAGTACCATCCAGGGAAGGCAAATGTCGTGGCGGATGCACTTAGCAGAAAGAGGTCCTTACTTCGGCAGGATTGGAAGATGCTTGAGGATGTATCATGTGCTATGACCGAGTTAGAGTCACAGTTGTGTCAAGCTTTCGTGGCTTAGTTGTCTATCCGATCCACTGTTCTGGATGAGGTGATTGAGCAGTAGAGATCTGATCCTAGGCTTCAGGAGATTGTGGGCAAGGCATGCATTGCTCGAGATGAGGACGGTGTTATCAGATTTCAGCACCGAGTGTGTGTCCCTGATGTAGTGGATGTTCGTGAGCGTACCTGCAGAAGGTCACAGGTCGAGGTTCTCCATTCAACCAGGCAACACCAAGATGTACCAGGACTTGAAGAGATCTTTCTGGTGGTCAAGTATGAAGAACGATGTGGTAGAGTTTGTGTCCATGTGTTTAGTATGTCAGCAAGTCAAGTCCGAGCGTCAGAGACCATCAGGCCTTATGCAGAAGATGGAGATACCAGTATGGAAGTGGGAGGCAATCAACATGGATTTTTTTAGGGGTTTGCCCAGATCAGCTAAGGGTAATGACTCGATTTGGGTGATTGTAGCTCCTTTCTCCAAGATTGCTCATTTCTTGCCCATGAAGAAGAAATAGCCTGTGGAGAGTTTGGCTAGGCTGTATGTCGGCAGTATTGTGAGGCTGCATGGTGTGCCAAAGTCTATTATCTTTGACAGAGACCCGTGGTTTACATCGAGGCTGTGGTAGGGTCTTCAAGAGGCTTTGGTTCTCAGTTGAAGCTTAGTTCGGCGTTTCACCCTCAGACAGATGGCCAGTCCGAGAGGACGATCCAAACGCTCGAGGATATGTTGAGAGCGTGCATGCTAGATTGGAAGGGTGATTGGGAACGTCATCTACCTCTTGTGGAGTTCGCCTTCAACAAAAGTTTTCATGCGAGCATCGGCATGGCTGATGATCAGAGTATCCCCAATGTAATTTAAATTAATTACATTTCTATTTTGGTGATTAACAAAACTATGATAAAGTTTACTCTAACATAATCTCTATGAGATTTAAGTATAGGAAATAAATCAAGGAAGTACAAGCAAAATCAGTAAGTGTTTTTATCATCCTATAGCTTTTAAGTTCAAAGCACAAATTCATCTAAGTACACATCGATTTTCTATGTGCTGTAGGATTTTGTGATTTCATAAGTCATTGCAATTTATATTGATTTTTATCTCTATAATGATTTCATAAGTCATTGCTATTCTATTGAAGTCTATTTTATAACGATTTGATGATCACATCGATTTCGATCTCAGAAGGATTTGCTAAATGATCGCATCGATTTCGATCTCAGAACGATTCGCTAAGTGATCTCATCGATTTCGATCTCAGAACGGTTCGCTAAGAGATTGCAACGATTTGCCTCTCATAACGATTCTCTAAGAGATCACAACGATTTGCTCTCAGAACGATTCGATAAGTGTGCACGTCGATTCTGAGCTCATAATGATTTGGTTATTGCATCGATTTCTTAAGTGAGAACAACGATTTGCTCCCACAACGATTTCAGTTTCACAACGACTCATTAAGTTCCATAACGATGCGATAAGTGAGAACAATGATTCTCTCACATCGATTTTCTTATACTCATAATGATTTGCCATTCACAACGATTTGGTCCATAAAGATTCGATAAGTTGCACAATGACTCTATCTCTATAACGATTCACTAAGTTACATAATGACTTGGTCACCGTAACGATTCGATACATTAAACAACGATTTGGCTATAACGATTTGCTCATAATGACTTGCTGACACTATCATAACGATTTGTCTCTACAACGATTTGATTATTAATGCATAACGATTTGTGTGTATGAATGTGTAATGACTCACATGAACAACGACTCATCCACACATCGGTTTCATAAGTTATGCTCATATCGATTTCATGGTCTATAACAACTTGATATTCAAACCTATTCTCAGATAGTTTGAAAAGTCAAAGTCTTCCCTCACTTTTCTCTCACATCCATGCATTTATTATGACTGAACATATCATTGCACTGCATGCAAACAATATCTTCTATTTCCATGCTTATACTGTAAACATCTTTTTAAACGAACAGAATGTAACTTCTATTTTGATATAAAATCATTCTAACGTTGACTGTCAATAAGAGACAGTCTAGCTATCTATTGTTTTAGCATTTAATGCGTACAGGTTGCTGACAACACATCTCGATACAATGTTGGACTCAATAGAAGCCGAAGGATATCAAAGAGGATTCTCTCTCTTTGCGTGCGACCGTTGACTGAAAGCTCTACAGTGCCATGTAGTCTAACGTAAACAAGAGCTTAGAGATAACAAACACTTCAACGTTCAATTTTCAAATGAAAGACATATATAGAAGACTAAAGCTCCTGAACAAAAAAAAATATACAAAATACCCACGACAATCTTTTACAAGTTTTCGACGAGCATCTGAAAGAGCGAAGCTTCACTCCCTTGCTGGTTTAGCTCTTAGCTCTCTGCATCGAGTGTAGATCTTAGAGAGAGCATTTTGTGTACTGAGAGAGTTCGTTACTGCTCATTTTTTTCCTCTCAGTATTCGCTTCAGATCAAGCATTGTGCTGTTAGCTTGGTCGAGGGGCATATCATCCCTTGAATACATTCCTGTGTATTTTTTCCCTTCGTGTTGAAGGAAGACCTGGTGGGTTCCAGGGTGTTTGTTTCCCTTCGTGCAGAAGGAAGACCTGGTGGGATCCAGGGTGTTGTATTTCCTCTTCGGGTTGTGAAGAGAAGACCAGCTGCGGCTGTGTGTGTAAGTGTCCTTGAGGGGGACTATGCCCTTGGGTAGTGAAATCCTGAGGTATTGCTCAGGGACTGGACGTAGGACTCTTGTGGAGAGGAGATCCGAACCAGGATAAATCCTTGTGTAGTGTGATTGCTTTGTGTGTGTTTGTTGTTAACTCTCACTAACACTAACATCTATCGAAGTGTGTCTTGTGTGATTGTTTTTTGTGGACATGTTTAAAAGTGATCAAAATTTTAATATCCTATTCACCCCCCCTCTGGGCTAGCTAGCTGGGCAACAAGTGGTATCAGAGCTAGTCTTTTCGACAAAGAAGAAGATCCAACGATCTGAAGATAAAAGATCAAATGGCAGCCCAAGGTCACTTCGAAGGTCAGTTAGTTAACAGGCCACCACTGTTCGATGGAGAAGACTACACATACTGGAAGACTAGAATGGATTACTTCTTACAAGGACTTGACTATCAGATCTAGTCGATAGTTGAAGAAGGATACCTTTTGGTTACAAATGAGAGAGACAAGTGGACTGAAGACGATAAGAAGAAGATTTCCTTAAACTGCAAAGCCAAGAGCATCATTTGTTGTGCTCTCAGCAAGAAGGAGTTCAATAGGATCTCCGCCTGCAAATCAGCTATGGAAATGTGGGAGAAGCTAAGAATCACATACGAAGGTACTAGCAAGGTAAAAGAGACCAGAATATATATTCTGGTGACACAGTACGAGAGATTCCAGATGCAGTCGGGAGAAACCATTACACAGATGTACAGTAGTTTCACCGACATCACAAATGGGTTAGCAGGTCTTGGGAAGACATATGAAATGGGAGACATGGCCAGAAAAATCCTTAAATCCCTACCAGCCTCTTGGACTCCCAAAGTGACAGCGATAGAAGAGGCCAATGACTTAAAAAGGATGTCATTAGAGAAACTCGTCGGGTCCCTTATGGCCCATGAGATCAACATGGAGAGATTGGGAGAGTCATCAAGCCGAAGAAAACACTCCAATGCCCTCAAGGCTGAAGAAGATGCATCAGAAGAAGTCTCAGATGGTGATGAAAGCATGAGAAGCAGTGAAGATGAAGAAGCTCTCCTTTCCAGAAGATTACAAAGAATACTAGCTAGAAAGAAATACCAGTCTGGAAAGAGATACTTCAAGAAAAACAAAGAGTATAAGAAGCCAGAAGGAAAGGACTCAAAGAGAGCTGAGCCCATCTGTTATGAATGTAAGAAGCCCAGACATATCAAGGCAGAATGTCCGAAGCTCAAGAAATCTGAATTCAAAAAGAAAGACAGTTCCAAGAAATTCAGGAGGTACAAAAAGAAAGCCATGGCAGTAGCTTGGGACAACAGCAGTGACTCGGACAGTGAGTCAAACTCAAGCAGTGAAGAAGAAGAAGAAGCCAACCTGGCATTCATGGCCAACACAGAAGACAAGGTAACATCAGACTCATCCTTTTCTTCTTGTAATGATTCAGATTCTGATAATTTGAAAGAAGCCTTCAATGAACTATATTGTAAATACAAAGAAGTATGCAAATCATTAAAAGTTAATAAGAAACACCTTGGTTGTTTAGAAAATATTAACTCAGATCTAAAATCTGAAAATGAGCAGATGGAAAAACAAATCACTGTACTAAAAAGGAGAAATGAATTGTTATGTGAAGATTTGAAAAATAAAAACGAACAACTAGCAAGTTTAGAAAACCAAGAAACAGTGAATAAATTAAAACAGGAAATTAACACATTAACAACAGAAAATGAAAAATTATCTAGTATATTAGAAAAGTTCACTAACGGCAAAACAACATTAATACTAAAAGGTGCTAGACGATCAGGTAAAAGGAAACATGGATTAGGCTATACACCCTCTGAAAATGAAGAGACTAAAGTTTATCCTAAAATATATCCTACACCTAAATTTGTACCTGAACAAGACACAACATATAAGGTGAACTTTAAGTACATTTCAACTGAAAAAGTAACTAAAATATCTTGCTGTAGCCATTGCAATAAGTTAGGTCACATTAAAGTATCATGTCCTACCAAATATAAAATATGGATAATCAAAAGGAAAAATGATGATACTAACTAACCAGGACCCAAAAGAACTTGGGTACCTAAAGCTTAGTGTTTTCATTTCAGGGAAACCTTCAAGCATCCAAATGGTACTTGGATAGCGGATGCTCAAGGCATATGTCAGGGAACAAAATATTATTTTCCCATTTAGAAACTGAAGAAGGCACAGTCACCTATAGAGACAATGGAAAAGGGACTGTAATTGGCAGTGATCAGTAGGCAGCAAAGGCAAAACAGTTATTGAAGATGTACTATGTGTCAAAGGACTGAAGCACAACCTCATCAGTATCAGCCAGCTGTGTGATAAAGGACATCAAATCAGATTTCAAGAGTTAAAATGCAGCATTATGAAGGATGGAACAGTCATTTTGAAGCTAACAGAGAAAAGAATCTGTACGTGCTTTACCTAGAAGAACTAAAAGATCAGGATATCTGTCTGGCCGCAAACAAAGAGCAGTCAACTGAGCTGTGGCACAGAAGATTGGGCCACTGCAGTCTGGATGGCATGAGAAAGCTGATCAATAGAAGCTTGGTGGAAGGTCTACCGAAAGTCAGCACAAGAATGGATGGTGTTTGTGGGCCTTGTGCAAAAGGAAAACACACCAAGTCATCCTTCAAGTCAAAGACTGTGGTAACAACCTCTAAACCCTTAGAACTTCTTCATATGGATTTATTTGGGCCAATGAGGACCACCAGTCTTGGAGGGAAGAATTTTGGATTTGTCATAGTAGATGATTACTCCAGATTCACATGGGTATCCTTCTTGTAGCACAAAGATGATACATTTGAAAGTTTTGTAAGCTTCAGTAAAAAGGTACATAAAGACAAGAAATACAGCATTGTTGGAATCCGATCAGACCATGGAGGAGAATTCCAGAATGAGAAATTTGCCAATTTTTGTGATGACCAAGGGTTAGAGCACAACTTCTTAGCGCCTAGGACACCACAGCAAAATGGAGTTGCTGAGAGGAAGAATAGAACCCTATTGAACATGGCAAGGGCGATGCTATCAGGATATGATTTGCCAAGGTATTTTTGGGCTGAAGCAGTCAACACAGCATGTTATATAATCAACAGGGTGATGATCAGGCCGATTCTGAAGAAGACTTTGTATGAATTATACAAGCAAAAGAAGCCGAAGATCAGCCACTTCAGGACATTTGGATGTCCATGCTTCATCCACAACAACGACAAAAGAGACATTGGTAAGCTAGACTCCAAATCAGATGAAGGTATATTCATGGGGTATGCTTCCAAACTCAAAGGTTATAGAGTGTTTAATAAATGAACTTTATTAATTGAGCAATCAATGCATATTATCTTTGATGAAACTAACCTTCCTTGAGAAAGGAAGTAGATAGTGATGTTGATGATACATATGATTTGTCCAAGAAGCTAAAGGACACATCAATTGAGGACAAGGAAGATCCACCTCTAGAAGATCTGCAACAAAAGGACATTTCACATGAAAATCTACCAAAGAAATGGAGATATAAGAAAGATCATCCTCTAGAAAATATCATTGGTGACCTATCTGTTGGGGTAAGAACAAGAGGTAATGTAATTCCATGTGATTATTTAGCTTTTGTTTCGCTAATGAAGCCTAGGACAGTCAATGAAGCTCTCACTGATGAATCTTGGATTCTAGCCGTGCAAGATGAACTGAATCAGTTCAAGAGAAACCATGTATGGTCACTTGTTCCTAGACCATCAGATCATCTAGTGATTGGCACCAAATGGGTGTTCAGAAACAAATTGGATGAAGCTAGTATGATCATAAGAAATAAGGCCAGACTGGTAGCTCAAGGCTATTTCCAAGAGAAGGCATAGATTTCGATGAAACCTATGCACCAGTAGCTCGACTTGAGGCTATTAGAATTTTACTTGCTTATGCATATGCATTAAATTTAAAACTTTCAAATGGATGTGAAATCAGCATTTTTAAATGGTTTTATAAAAGAAGAAGTTTATGTGGAACTACCGCCTGGTTTTGATGGCATGGATTTTCCGAATCATGTATTTAAATTGCATAAAGCTTTATATGGTTTAAAACAAGCACCTAGAGCATGGTATGAACGATTAAGTGTATTTCTATTAGATCATAGTTTTATTAGAGGAAAAGTAGATAGCACACTATTCATTAAGTCTAAACTCAAAAATGTGTTACTTGTTCAATATATGTTGATGATATAATATTTGGATCTACTGATGAATCTCTTTGTAAGTATTTGAGAAGCTAATGCAGGGAGAATTTGAAATGAGCATGATGGGGGAGCTTAACTACTTCCTCGGATTGCAAATCAAACAAGCAAAAGAAGGCTCACATATTTGTCAAGCCAAATACACAAAAGAGCTGCTAATGAAATTCGGTTTTGAAAATGTCAAGCCACTGGCAACACCAATGAGTACATCAACAAGATTAGACAGTGATAAAGATGGTAAGAAAGTAGATCCGAAGCTTTATAGAGGTATGATAGGCTCTTTGATTAATTTAACAACCAATAGACTTGATATATTGTTTAGTGTATGCATGTGTGCTAGGTATCAGGTAGACCCTAAAGAATCTCATTTAATTAGTGTCAAAAGAATTTTTAGATATTTAGCTAAAACCCATGATTTAGGTTTGTGGTATCCAAAGTCATGTGAAATCAACTTAGTAGGTTATTCTGATGCTGATTACGCTGGATGCAAGGTAGATAGAAAGAGCACCAGTGGACGTTGTCAATTTCTTGCAAGATGTCTAATCTCGTGGTCCTCAAAGAAACAAAATTCAATGGCACTGTCTACAGCTGAAGCTGAGTACGTGGCTGTTGGAATTGCTGTACACAACTCTGTGGATTAAGCAACAACTTGAGGAATATGGACTCAAGATCAAGACAATTCCATTATTGTGCGACAATACGAGTGCAATAAATCTAACCAAGAATCCAGTGCAGCACTCAAGGACAAAACACATAGAGGTTAGATATCATTTCATTCGTGATCATGTAGCAAATGGTAATATAGAAATTTCTTTTATTGATACACAGAATCAGTTAGCAGATATCTTCACAAAAGTCTTACCTGAAGAGAGATTTATATCTCTTAGAAGGGAATTAGACATGTGTAAATTGTGAGAGATTTACCTGTAAATAACTGAAATAATAATTACTTCAGAATATTAAATATTCTCTCCCCCTGTAGTTAAGCAAAATTCGTCAATATGGATGTTGCGTTTTTTTTTGGGGACGGTTTGTTTATTTTAAAGCTTTCTTCGTCTCAAAATCATGCTAGTTTGTCGTTTTCTGCCCTTATGGCGTCAGCACCTCAAAAGTCACTTTTTTGTTATTTTATATATCCCAAAATCTATGTTGCAACGATTCACCTCCCGCCTTCATCTCTTTCGACTTGCCTGAGACGATACCCTAACGACTCCGACATCCACCTCATGCGATTTCAAAGCTTTCACTCCTTCCCGTGAGAAATTTCTTGAGGGTTTCTACTTCACCTCTCCTTCAAATCACCCAGAAACTTTCCCATTCAATTCCATGGCCTCTTCTGGTGTTTCCAGCAGCGTCGGGGGCTACGGAGCTGAGTTTCTCACTGCAGAGCAGCAAGAAAGATTTACCTCAGTAAAGACGAAGCTTGTGGAAATAAGGCTGTAGACGTTGTAGATTTGCAGAAAAATGGAATGGGGCAGTGTAGTTGCAGCAATGGAAAAGATGAAGTGGTCAAAGATAGCAACTCTATCAGAGGTAAGTTACCCAGATCTCGTCAAAGCTTTCTATGTGTGCCTGAAGATTGAGGATGACGGGTCCTTGACATCATCTGTAAAGGAACCCAGATTAGAATCTCATATGCTCTTTTGGAGTCTCTATTTGGAGTTTGCACCACCGGTCACAGTGGGGTTCACACTGTGGACAACCAGGCTAAAGGATTAGGGATTATTGTTCCCGAGTTTAAACTTAAGGATGGGAAGTTGGATATCAACCCGATGAACGCCTTCAACCGCCTCCTGCACTTTATAGTTTGTCAGATTCTGGTCCCCAGAAGCGCCACTTTCTCAACTTGTACTAAGCAGATTCGAGATGTTCTATCCAGAACCAAGAAATAAACATAAAGTGGAAAGGATGAAGTTTGCATCTGCTCAAATTTGGGACAAAAGAATAAATTAAATGTGTCCCTTCCATATGCTCTCCTGCTCACCAAGGTTTTCAACATTTTGGTATAAATTGTCTGGAGCAGTGCTAGAGAAGATGGGGCAGGCAATCGCAGTAGATATTTGAAGAAGAGCGGATTTCTCTGGTTAATGGTATATGGACCAAGACTTCAGTGGCTGAGGGTGTAGCCATCATCGGCGAAGCCCAAGAGGTCCAGCAAGCTGTAGCAGCAACAACAGTTCAGGAAGAGGCAATTGAGCAAGTAGATCCAGGGCAGGGCAGAAGCCAACCAGCAGCAGCAACAACAGATATCCAGAGAAGAAACAACAGAAATCAGAGTTGAAGACTCAGTGCTTAGTAGCCGTCGGATTGAGGACATTCCTAGTGAGTAGCTTGAGCCCGTTGGGCAAATTGCAGAGGATGTGCCTCCTCATCTCGTATTGCTTCCATTCTTAGGGATGTACTGGACTCCCTTCCTAGACTCAGGGGGAGCCAGTGGTCAGGAATGTTCAGGCTACAAGGATGCACATGTTGTTTTGGAAGAGGCTTCCATTCGGGGGAGCAAATATATGTGCAAGTAGAAGATGCTCCCATTCAGGGGGAGCAGGAAATTGTATCTGAAAGTGTGCAAATATAGATGCTATTAGTCAGGGGGAGCAATCTGCTAAAAGGGAAGCAGCATCTCAGGGGAAGCACACATCTAATGTCTCCAATGTTGATCAGTTCAGAGAAGGCATTGTGAAAAGTGCCTCAGATGACAGTGATGACTCCGTGGAGCCCGTTGCAAGGGCAAGAGAAGTCAAGGGAAAAGAAGTGGCTCAGGAAACTCCTCTCCTTACCTGGCGGCCACATCAGAAGAAGAAGAAGCTGAAGATAAATATGAAGCCTGTTATCAAAAGACTGGATGAGCAAGGAAAGATTCTGTGCTCCATGCAATCAGATATTCAGTCAATTTTCATAAGCCAGAGTACTTCAGCTAAGGAAATGGGAATGGTAAGAAATGCAGTGAGATGGGTGCGAAGTGAGCTCATAAGCATCAAGGAATATATAGCCGCACTTGGAGATTTGGTCAGGGCGCAGTCCTCAAATGCCCCTCCTGCTCCTTCTCCTGCAGATCCAATTTCTGAAGAGCCAGCTGGGCCATCAAGGCCAGTTTCAGAAGAGCCAGTAGGGCCATCAGGGCCACAGATTGATGAAGAGGTAGCCACTGAAATGAAAGTTAATGTTGAAGCTGTGAAGGCGGGGCCACCAGGGCATCAGAGGATGTTGTTGGGTCACCCGGGCCAGTGGTTTCCGAGGGTGTGCCTCCAAGAGTAGAAGAGCCAGCGGTTGCTCCAGAAGCCCCTGATTCTTCATCTCTTGCAACTCCAGCCCCCTTCACCACCATCTTCTCACCACTCCACCCCCAGTACCTATCCCCTTCAAACAACCCCTGCCTCGCACCATTTCTTCCCAACTCCATTTCCTTCTGAATCCTCCCATCTCCTGCCACCTCTACATCAATTCCACCACCTCCTCCTGTTCTTGAAGACCCTCCAGCCTCATCATCAGCTGGAGCCTCATCTTCCTCTGGTCCTTCTTCAGATGGACCGTCCATCATACCTCCTTCTACCCAACAATCATTTCTCCATCCTCCTACTCCTCCTTCCTTTGTCACCTTTATACCTGAAGGTGCACAACTAGAAGGTCCCTTTCTCAATAAATTTGAGGATGAGTTGGAAATTACCACCATCCGTTCAGTTCTGGCAGTTGCCTCTCATGTCCACAGGACTGACTCTTCTAGTCATGTCTCTAAAAAGAGGAAACTCTCCAACACTCTTGCTCTTCCCACAGAACCTAAATTTTCTCCTCTTTGGTTTTCCCTCACTGTTGAGAATCGGAGAAAACCAATCTACTGTGAATATCTCCAAAAATGTATCTTTGCCACCCTTTTTGGTGTTCCTTTTCTCAACCTCACCGATCACCTCAATGTTGTCCTTCCCTATAATCACTTCTCAAAAGTCGATCAATCCAAAATCTTCCAAATGGCTGAATGCAAGTCTGAAGATCAGTGGGCTAAAGGGCATAAGGCTCTCTACAGGAAGTTTCTTCTTATGAAGTCCGAACGGTTTCCACCCCGGGATCACCCACTCACTCTCTCTGAGTGGTTTGTCATCCATCATCAGTCTATCTGGGCGCCTTTTATTCAAAAGGAAGTTAAGCTCATCAGGTACTTCCAGCTCTTCAATGACTAGCGGTATCTTCACAAGCTACCTGAAGTGCAGTTGGGTCAATTCCAGGGAGCCATTGTTTTGTTGAAAGTTGAAAATACAGTCAATTGCTCCTTTAAAGTGGATTTCGCTACCTTGCAAATTCCAGACACTGTGTTTCTCCCTAAGCTGCACTCCTTGGTCATGGACTCCTCAGTTGGTCCTGTAATTTTTGAGAGATTTGCTCGTGTCATGGGTAGGATCTCAGCTCAGCAGGGTCGTCTCCCCTCCTTCCAAAGATTCATCTTCAGAGAATTTCATCTAGGCCATATCTCCTCTGAAGTTCTTGCTCCTTTGCTATCTGAATGTGAAAGGCTTTCTCCTACTGACTGGGAAAAGCATTATAACCAGTCAGCCCTTCAGTTGGAAGCCTTAAACAGCTCCTTGTTTAAGGCAGGCAAGCCTATTCTCACAGCTGAAGCCTTTTTGGATTTAAATTCCATCCATCTAGTTCAAGAACCCTATGATCAGTGGGTCGCGCGGTACAAGCTTTTTATGGATTTGAAGAAAGATCTTTTGCAGCATCAGATCCACTACCCTATCAAGATCAATGAATTTCTTCGGTTTGCCAGCTTTGGATCTTTTATTTCCTTCAAAGAATCTCTTGGCAAAGATGAATATGCTAATTTTCTAGAAGATCAGCACTAACTTCACATCAAGAGAATGCTTCCTGACATGGGGTCCTCTTATTCTATTGCTTTTGGGGTTTTTCAGACCTATTTTGAGGAGCAGGAATGCAAGGCTTTGCGCATTATTCAACGGCATGCCTCCCTTCTATCTCCTGCATTTTACCTTCATGTAACCCCTCAAGATAAATAGAAAAGTTCTTTGCTCTTATCTCTCTTTTATCTCTCTTCTTTTCTCCGAATGATACTTTTTTTTGCTTAATGACAAAAAGGGGGAGAAATATAGTCTTCTGAAATACAACTCTCATTGATATTTTATTTCGCAATTTATTTAGATTTATTTCAGAACATCTTTAGTTAATGATATGTTTTGTCATCCCCAAAAAGGGGGAGATTGATGATCAGAGTATCCCCAATGTAATTTAAATTAATTACATATCTATTTTGGTGATTAACAAAACTATGATAAAGTTTACTCTAACATAATCTCTATGAGATTTGAGCACAAGAAATAAATCAAGGAAGTACAAGCAAAATCAGTAAGTGTTTTTATCATCCTGTAGCTTTTAAGTTCAAAGCACAAAATTCATCTAAGTACACATCGGTTTTCTATGTGCTATAACGATTTTGTGATTTCATAACGATTTCATAAGTCATTGCAATTTATATGATTTTTATCTCTATAACGATTTCATAAGTCATTGCTATTCTATTGAAGTCTATTTATAACGATTTGATGATCGCATCGATTTCGATCTCAGAACGATTCGCTAAATGATCGCATCGATTTCGATCTCAGAACGATTCGCTAAGTGATCGCATCGATTTCAATCTCAGAACGATTCGCTAAGTGATCGCATAGATTTCGATCTCAGAACGATTTACTAAGAGATCGCAACGATTTGCCTCTCATAACGATTCTCTAAGAGATCGCAACGATTTGCTCTCAGAACGATTCGATAAGTGTGCACATCGATTCCGAGCTCATAACGATTTGGTTATCGCATCGATTTCTTAAGTGAGAACAATGATTTGTTCTCACAACAATTTCTTAAGTGAGAACAACGATTTGCTCTCACAACGATTTCGGTTTCACGACGACTCTTTAAGTTCATAACGATTCGATAAGTGGGAACAATGATTCTCTCACATCGATTTGCTTATACTCATAACGATTTGCCATTCACAACGATTGGTCCATAACGATTCGATAAGTTGCACAACGACTCTGTCTCTATAACAATTCACTAAGTTACATAACGACTTGGTCGCCGTAACGATTCGATACATTAAACAACGATTTGGCTATAACGATTTGCTCATAACGACTTGCTGACACTCTCCTAACGATTTGTCTCTACAACGATTTGATTATTAATGCATAACGATTTGTGTGTATGAATGCGTAACGACTCACATGAACAACGACTCATCCACACATCGGTTTCATAAGTTATGCTCATATCGATTTCATGGTCTATAACGACTTGATATTCAAACCTATTCTCAGATAGTTTGAAAAGTCAAAGTCTTCCCTCGCTTTTCTCTCACATCCATGCATTTATTATGACTGAACATATCACTGCACTGCATGCAAATGATATCTTCTATTTCCATGCTTATATTGTAAACATCTTTTTAAAAGAACAGAATGAAACTTCTATTTTGATATAAAATCATTCTAACGTTGACTGACAACAAGAGACAGCCTAGCTGTCTATTGTTTTAGCATTTAATGCGTACAGGTTGCTGACAACACATCTCGATACAACGTTGGACTCAATAGAAGCCGAAGGATATCAAAGAGGATCTCTCTCTTTGCGTGCATGGAAAGCTAACGACCGTTGACTGAAAGCTCTACAGTGCCATGCAGTCTAACGTAAACAAGAGCTTAGAGATAACAGACACTTCAACGTTTAATTTTCAAATGAAAGACATATATAGAAGACTGAAGCTCTAGAACAAAAAAAAATATACAGAATACTCACGACAATCTTTTACAAGTTTTCGACGAGCATCTGAAAGAGCGAAGCTTCACTCCCTTGCTGGTTTAGCTCTTAGCTCTCTGCATCGAGTGTAGATCTTAGAGAGATCATTTTGTGTACTGAGAGAGTTCATTACTGCTCATTTTTTTCCTCTCAGTATTCGCTTCGGATCAAGCATTGTGCTGTTAGCTTGGTCCAGGGGCGTATCATCCCTTGAATACATTCCTGTGTATTTTTCCCTTCGTGTTGAAGGAAGACTTGGTAGGTTCTAGGGTGTTTGTTTCCCTTCGTGCAGAAGGAAGATCTGGTGGGATCCAGGGTGTTGTCTTTCCTCTTCGGGTTGTGAAGAGAAGACCAGCTGCGGCTGGGTGTGTAAGTGTCCTCGAGGGGACTCTACCCTTGGGTAGTGAAATCCTGAGGTATTGCTCAGGGACTGGATGTAGGACTCCTGTGGAGAGGAGATCCGAACCAGGATCAATCCTTGTGTAGTGTGATTGCTTTGTGTGTGTTTGTTGTTAACTCTCACTAACACTAACATCTATCGAAGTGTCTCTTGTGATTGTTTTTTGTGGACAGGTTTTAAAGTGATCAAAATTTTAATATCCCATTCACCCCCCCTCTTGGCAAGCTAGCTGGGCAACAATGGCTCCATTCGATGCTGTGTACGGGCGGCCCTATAGATCTCCTTTGTGCTCGGAGGAGACAGGTAATAGGCAGTTGGTTGGTCGGAGTTGGTGCAGGAGACTTCGGATAAGATTCAGCTTATCAGGTAGTGTAAGGCCCTCGAATTTTGTTCTTTATTTAACTGTCATATGGTAGTTAGATGCTTGTGTATATATGTATATGTATATGTATTTATTTCTGTACATATTGTATTTGAATAATGTTGAACATATGCATATATGTGTTTATTTTGTACAAGTTACTTTTATTTACATTGTACATATGGTGTTTAGATTATACATTACATTGCATGTATATATGTATATAGTGTATGTATGTTTGGGCACTTCTGTGTTCTGGCCGAGAGGCCAATTGACGTCAACATGAGTGGACGTTTACAAGGGAGTCGACATCCAGATCGATGGATGCCAATTCTCAGTAAACAACAGGAATGTGGACGTCTACTTCCCCTAGAATTTGTGCGGTTTCAGATTTGGAAATAGCCGTGTTTCCTTCGGTCCCTGTTTTGGAAACTGACTCCCAACGGTAGGAAAACCTATCTAATGCGTACCCAACCTCCTTGGCTCTATAAAAACACCTTCCTTCGGCCAGATTAGGTTCCTTTGGCTCTTGAGAAAACCCTAGAACTTTTGTGCGAAAACCTGAACTTTGAAGGCCTTGATCTATCGTTGTGGTGTGTCTTCCAGCGATCTACAATGACTGGAAGACACTTTGGACTTTGGTGAGGCTTCCCCGACTCCGGTGTGCAATCAGCATCAACACAGAAGCTGGTTCGGGAGGAGATTGGGGCGCTTCTTGGCTTGGCCGAGGAGAGCATCTTCGGAAAAATAATCCTATCCAACAATTTTCCAAGGGCAAGTAACCTATGGATATCAACCCTACCCATGTCTAGTAGGTCTCAGGATTTTTATGGAATTTTTCTCGTGTCCTGGAACCCCTTATTCTCTTATTTTGTGCGCCTTGTCTGTGTTTCTGTAGATAGGAGATTGATGGCCACATGTGTGGCATCAAGTTCTTGAGTTGACGGCAACATCGTGTGTCGTTAACCCCTGTTGGCGGCAACCCTTGTGCCTTCAAGTTCATCAGGTTTGACAGATTTGATGTTTTTAATCTCTATTGTATATTTTTGGACTTCTGAATGTCAGTGCATGCTGTATATTTATATGTTGTTAGGTGCAGTCATTAGGTCATGTCATACAGAGGCGTTGAATTTCTGTGCATAGTTTTATTTATTAGAATTTCTGCAAAGGGATATTAAGTGTCACGCCCCGCCAATTTAGCAGCGGAATAAATCGGGGAGACGTGAGCAAAGTACATAGTAGAGTAAAATGTACAACAGTTGAGTGATTCAGAGCATCTAATGAACAATAATTGAAATAAACTCTTCATTTCATTATAAAATCACTAAGACTATTACAACCACTAATTCGGAGCCAATACGTAGGGCTCAATGACAACATTACATTGGAAAAGAATCTAAAGTAATAACTACTAGACTCCAATTGTGCTAGGGTAACTTCATCATTGACTCTGGGTCGCTCATCACTCGGGTCCTGTCCCATTGGTGTGTGTAATGTCATCGTCTGTCTTACCTGAGACACAATAACAAATAACGAAGGGTGAGCGATAACGCCCAGTAGGACTTAAATCTCGTGAATCAAACAGGCTTTAAATAATTAGTGCTTTAAAAGATAGAGTAATTAAGATAGTGCGAGTCATGTAAAGTCGAGAAAGTAATAGCACAAGTAACATGGTTCAGATAGCAGATGAATCAAGTATACCACAATGATTAAAGTCAAGTCACGATAGAAATGATAACAACACGATAGCAAATAACGTCAACGTCAAACAATAGCAAGCAACATGTATAGCAAGGAGAGAGAAAGTAGTTGGCTATATAGAGAGTAAATTGCACTTTGATTGATTTTATTATCAATCGAAATAGTATAGCACTTTTGATTAACTTCGTCAATCGAAATAGAAATGGCACTTTGGTTATCCGTAGATAGCCGAGAGAGAATATAGCACTTTTGTCGTCAATAGACAATGAGATAATATAGCACTTGTTTTGTCAAAGACATCGAGAGAATATAGCACTTTGTGTTGATTGTCTTAGATTAATCTTGATAGTATGACACTTGGATGTAATGCCGACATCCTGATCATTTAACTCCCACGGGCAAATGGCACTTTCGGGCACTCTCCCCAGGACCAGATCGGGCCCTATTGCGCTGGCATTGGTTTGTTGTTTATCTTTAGACAATCAATTAATGGCCAATAGAGAGTACCAAGAAATAGATAATAGGGTGTTTGGTTGGACTTTTTTTTCAATTTTCTCTCTTAAATTTTAAAAAGAAAGAGGACAAATATAATGACATGTTTGGTAAACAGTTTTTTATTTTAGAGAACAACTTTTATCTAATGTAAATCTCTTTCAAATAAAAACAAGGGTGAACCAATTTTTAAAACAAAAGCACACTGACTAACCCCCCCCCCCACCCCACATCGCCCCCTCCTCCTCCCCTCCCCCCACTGCCCTCTTCCTCCCTGCGCAGCCCTACCGTCGGAACCCCCCCTCCTGCCGCCACCCTCCCCCTAGCACCCCCCGCCCTCCCTTGCGACCCCGCTCCCAGCACTCCCCGCCCTCCCCTGCGACCCCCGCCCCGGAACCCCCCCTCCCCGCCGCCACCCTCCCCCCAACCCATGCCGCCGGAACCCCCCCTCCCGCTGCTGCCCTCCCCCAGCACCCCCCGCCCTTCCTTGCGACCCCCGCCCAGAACCCCCCCTCCCGCCCCCGCCCTCCCCTCCCCCAGCCCCTGTCGCCGGAACCCCCCCTCCGAAACCACCCCTAGCCCCCCTGCTGCGCCCCCTCAGGAACTCGCCCCCAGCCCCCCTGCCGCGCCCCCGCTGCGCCCCCTCCGGAACCCGCCCCAGCCCCTTGCCGCACCCCCGCTGCTCCCCCTTCCCCGCCCCAGCCCCCCTGCCCGCGCCCCCGCTGGACCCCCCCCCCCCACTGCCGCGCCCCCGCCTGACCCCCCCCCCCCCCCCAACCTCCCCCCACTGCCGCGCCCCCATCGGACCCCACCCCCTCCCTCCCCCACCCCGCTGCTCCCCGCCTCGACAGCCCCCCGGCTCCCCCAAAATATGAACATAATTTTTAAAAATTGTGATGTTTTTACCAAACAGGTAACATCTTGTTATCATAATTTTAAATTTTAAATTAAAAATGAATATAACATAATTTTTTATGTAGAAATAGTTTGTTTTTTAAATTGCTCCCAAACACCCTATAAGAGCACTAGATAAATAGACGAGATAGTAAAGTGAACGTGAATAGATGAGTGAGTAGAGTATAGATGAGAGCTAAGGGACAATGCACGTAACACTTCGAGTAGTAGGAGTAGTAACAGGTGCACAACACGTGCTATTGGTGTGGCAGTCAAGTGCAATTCACTACCTTTCCGCTGGCCATGTTACGCACAGGTCCAGAGGTCCGACGTGATTCAAGATAAGAGTGAACTTCTAATAGCCGTTCAGATCATTTGATCCCTAAAGGGTATCATAGGTGTTAGGGTACAACCAGCTCGTCGACCATGTGGGAATCCATAGACAGAGGAGACTTACGAAGGTCTTGAACAAAGACTTACTCGTTCAGCAGAAGGAATATCTGACGGAGAGTTCGTCGAAGTCAAGAGAGAGTGTGTATATAGAAACAAGTGCTCGACGTTCTAGAGGAATTCTAGAACAGTGGAGCATTGGTAACGGTATTCCCGAAACATCGCGAGAAAATGTAGACAAGTTCATTAAAATATGGAAATTTAATTACATAAATTACCAGATGTATTATGATATAATACATGCCAAGTTAGGCCATATTGGAGGGTTCAAGTGTGTGCATGTGTCATGAGATTGTAGATAGAAAAAGATCTTGTGCATGTATTTTAATCCACATAAATGTTTAATTTATGACAAGTGTAATTTTTCTGTGTATGACTGTTAAACAAGAGTACAAGCACTGTAGAGAGTCAGAGCATCAAAAATTGGGGGTTTTCATGCAAAATCTGAGATCGCGACACACCCCAGTAAGGGTCGCAATGGGGTCAACTGAGATCGCGATGGGGTCTTGTACAGAACGCGACGGCGCTGAGGGTCGCGACAGGCTCAACAAATCAGCAGCCAGATCGCGACGACAGGCCCTGTCACGATCAGATCGTGACGGAAGGCACTGTCGCGATGGCCCTGTGAACACGGCCTATCGGGCCGTCGCGTTCACAGGGTCTGCGCCCGAGTCCGACAGGGAAGAACAGTGTATTGGATTGCGAGCCAGACTTACCCTATTTGACACAGGGTGATTCAGAAAATCATTACTAATTGTACAAGTGATGAAAAATCATGAAACCAGTTGCGAATTGATTTAGACATACATGGGTACTCACAGTAAATAGGGATTGGAAAACGAACAGGGTTTTGACATGCTTTGGTCATATGTATTCATAAAGAACATGGAACAACACACAATGAGATCGATGAATTAATTCGCAAGATAGGATGAATGAAAATTAGGGCTTTTAGGGGCAAAAGAAGACTAACATGCATCAATATCCCTAATAAAAATTTTGTAGCATGTGGTTCATTATACATGGAGATCAATAATTTAGAAGGGGGCTCGGGGTTATGGAGTTTACAGAACTTCAAAAATTAAGAACAAAAGATTTGCTCGATGGAAAAATATGAGATCAGAGGCTTTGATTTCTGAGGTTTAGATACTACAGACGAAATTGATTTAGTTTTGCTCGTGAGAATGTCTACCTTTAATCGTTTTCCTCTTCTAAGGCTAGAACTTGAAGAACAAGAGAGAGAGCTGGAGAGAGGCTTCTTCCCACAAAATCTCCTCCTCCTTGGCCTCTCCTCCTGGTCCAGCAAGCCTTTAGTACGAGCTAGGGCCACCCATGGGGGTTTTAAGAGAGTATTTATGCTCTCTCTTTCCATTTCTTATTTGGACTCTAATTCCCATAATTCCGAATTTCCTATTTCCTCTCCCCTTTCTAAGCATGAGAACTTATTATTGGGTTAGGATGGGAGCTAAATTCGTGGCCAAGCTACTAGGGTAGGTTAGGAATCTAAATCCAACTCAAACTTCTTATTTAATGCATTAAATACCTCTTTTCTATTTAAGTAATAATTAGGTTACGAATTTAGGATATTTTTCTATTATTCCCCTTTTTAAAATTCCTATTTTGGCCCATTAATTTCTAATGGGTCCATTTAACAAAGCCCATTACTTCTTTCATTTAATGGGTTTCATTTATAAAATTCCTTTTAAATTAGAGAATATTAGAGTTCGAATTTTTATTCATGGGCTATGGGAGGTCCATTGATCTAATTTCTCATGATGGATTATCATTACATATTGTTTGGAGTCTACCCATCATTTTTTTTAATTGTTAATCTACTGGCTCATATGATAATGGGTTTCTGAATTATTCCTTAATTACAATAATAAGTCACCTCAAATTCTAAAACTTGGTCCGAATTATTTTTCTAAGCCCAATTTTTTAATGGGACATCATTACATGACGTTGGAAGTCTCTTCGACAGGTTCATTTAATTTATGGGCGCGTTATCTTTTCGTGTTAACGGTTTTCTAACTTAGTTTCCTAATTGGATAATTAGTCACGTTGTGACATACGCTTGGCCAATCGAATTTTTTGTTGCACGAATTTCTTCGTGGAACACTTAGGGATAATATTGGGGGTTGATTTATAATTTTTACGAAAGTTTTAGATGTGTTCTTGCACATACGATAATAGTATGTATGTTTCTATATTCCGTTTTTAAAGAAATTTATTATTTCAAAATTTTAAATACTGAATTTTTCGGATTTCTACATTAAGCATGATTTGATCTTGATAAATCCTAATTAATTAGATCCATGATGAATTAGGGTTTCATAAATTTTGTACGAACATATGGTATCTGTCTTCAAGTGTTGGCTCTGTTAGATATGACTGTCTCACTGTGGAATCTCCTTACATGAATTTAGTAATAAAAATGTCTGAAATCCATTTAATTGTTATAAATATGTTACAGATCCGAAAAATCTGAAAAATTGAGCATGTGACATGTTAGCTGTTTACAACCTGTGATAAAATTTTCGTTCTATTTTGATGACAATAGGTGCAGTTATTGATTTGACAATGAAAATTAACATTGTTGAGTATATTAAATTGAATCTTGTATGATGCAATGATGAACAACATGATTTGGACTGTGATATGAGTTATTTAGCACTGTGAACAGTAGCATCATGTTATGTAAACTGAAGCATATGTAATTGTGTAAAAGTGCTGCCTTGTGTTAATGGTGCTGAAAATATGTAAATATGTGATTATGTGAATTGTGTAAAATGTGTCGTTAGTGACACTGCTACCATAGAGGGCTGTGAACTGTACCGTAGTAAAGTCCCTACGGGAAGGTTCAATGTGTGTGATATCCTATGGGCTTAGGATGAAATCCTAGAGGTGGACAAGTACCACTGTTAGGGTGGAGAGTGCTCTCCCTGTTCTGCGCATTACCAAAATCTATCGCTATTGCCTAGGGGATGATATGTGTAAGGATATGTTGTCCTTCTAGTGGTGGTTTGGACTATGGTCACGGCAATTAATTGAAATTGAGATGTGGTGTGAACAGTGAATATGCTGTGAAATAAACATGTGAAATGTGAGTTATGAGCTAGCATGTGAATAAATTAAACCATTGTGATATGTTTATTTTATGTCAAAGAGCAGCAAATTTGTGTATATGTATTATCAATGCATACGAAATGATTAGATACCAATCTAGGCATGTTAATTATCTTTTCATATTTTCTGCTTTAATTGTATATAATTTCCAGATGTTTGAATAAGATTGAATCTTTGAACCATGTTGATAGAATGTGTAGAAGCTGCTATAGGTTTTTATAATTAATTATTTTAAGTAGCATGAAGCATGTACCATGTTTAGTTTCCTAAATGCTTAAAAACTAGCGTGTGGTTATTGTTGCCCAGCTAGCTAGCCCAGAGGGGGGGTGAATGGGTTATTAAAACTTCGATCTCTGATTAAAACCTGTTTACTGAAAGGATTGCACAACTTAATAACAAGGTTAGAGTTAGAGCAAACAAGACAACAATCACACAAACACATCCACAAGACACAAGGATTTTATCCTGGTTCGGAACTCCTCTCCACAGGAGACCTACGTCCAGTCCCTGAGCAATACCTCAGGATTTTACTATCAAGGGTACAATCCCCCTTAAGGATCCTTACACCCAGCCTCAACTGGTCTTCCTTCAGCCTGAAGGGAACAACAACCACCCTGGATACCACCAGGTCTTCCTTCGTCCAGAAGGGAACAACAACCACCCTGGATACCACCAGGTCTTCCTTCGTCAAGAAGGGAACAACAACCACCCTGGATACCACCAGGTCTTCCTTCGTCCAGAAGGGAACACAAACTAATCAGAAAAGGGTGTGAAAACAGGCTTCAGATTCTAGCTTGACCAGCTACAACCTGAAGCTCCTAAGCCCCCGAGAGAGAAAGAGATTTAACAAGGTTTTTCTCTCCAAGGACCACACAGGCTCTTACAAATGAGAAGATTCCTTTTGAGCACAGAGAGCTAAGAGCTTAGAACAAGGTTTGGAGTGGAGGCTTCGCTCTTCTTCAAAGTTCTAAAGATTCTAAGAGATGGATTTCTTTCTTCTTCTAAAATCAAGCGCTGTTGCACACCCCACTCTTTTTCCGTCTTGAGTCTTCTATTTAAACTGCTGATTCAAATTCGAACGTTGAAGTGTCCGTTGTCTCTTATCCTTGTGTACGTTAGACTGGTCACTGAGGAAGCTTCTGATCGTCAGTCTTTTATCCTGGTGTACACGCCA
The DNA here is from genome assembly GCA_014218235.1 of Colocasia esculenta. Classification (NCBI taxonomy): domain Eukaryota; kingdom Viridiplantae; phylum Streptophyta; class Magnoliopsida; order Alismatales; family Araceae; genus Colocasia; species Colocasia esculenta. The sequence goes on along the minus strand of CM024756.1, from coordinate 23,897,801 downwards.
AAGAGATGTCATAGAACTTTGTATCTTGTGTCCAACGTTGTCCAGATGAGTCTTGTCAGATATCTGTAAGCATATCATCAATAAATAGAAGACAGCTAGGACTGCTGTCTATTGTTAGTTGAGATGGAACAGATATTGCAGTATATAGCAAAGCTCCTTTCTGTCCAAAAAAGTACGTAGACAGAGTAGCATAGAAATGGAAGATATTGTCTGCATGCATGGGAGATACGATCGGAGAGCATTTAATGCATAGCAGTCAACGGACAAGATATGACTTTGACTTTTCAACGCTATTAAAAAGCATTATACTGATGCATCAAGAAATTCGATAAAAAGAATCTTGCTGACTTATGAAATCGTTATGAATTATAGCAAGTTGTTATGAACTGTAAGGAAGTTGATGTGATAACTTATGAAGTCGTTACAACAAGCAGGTCGTTGCGAGTTCTGAAGAAATCGTTACAAGAAATCGTTATGACTATCGAGTTGTAAGGAAATCGTTACACGAAATCGTTATGACTATTGAGTTGTAAGGAAATCGTTACACGAAATCGTTATGACTATTGAGTTGTAAGGAAATCGTTATGACTATTGAGTTGTAAGGAAATCGTTACACGAATCGTTATGACTATTGAGTTGTAAGGAAATCGTTACACGAAATCGTTATGACTATTGAGTTGTAAGGAATCGTTACACGAAATCGTTATGCAAAGCAAGGCGTTATGATCAGTGAAGAAATCGTTATGAACTCCAAAGAAATCGTTATGAAGTCTTAAAGAAATCGTTATGACTATAGAGTCGTTGCGAATTCTAAAGAAATCGTTACGAGGTCTAAAGAAATCGTTACGGCTAGAGAGTCGTTGCGAGTTCTGAAGAAATCGTTACGAGGTCTAAAGAAATCGTTACGGCTAGAGAGTCGTTGCGAGTTCTAAGAAATCGTTACGAGGTCTAAAGAAATCGTTACGGCTAGAGAGTCGTTGCGAGTTCTAAGAAATCGTTACGAGGTCTAAAGAAATCGTTACGGCTAGAGAGTCGTTGCGAGTTCTAAGAAATCGTTACGAGGTCTAAAGAAATCGTTACGGCTAGAGAGTCGTTGCGAGTTCTGAAAGAAATCGTTACGAGGTCTAAAGAAATCGTTACGATATCGATTTGTTTTGAGTTTTCCGGTCAAAGAGGAAATCGTTCTGCTTATCAAAGAAGTCGATACAAAGACTTGGATAGAATTGATGAGACTTACCAGATTGTCTTGAACTTTCATTTTTCTTTTATTTCCTGTACTTAAGGCTCAAGTAATCCATTAGTGTTATTTTGTTAATCATCAAAATTAATATATAAATAAATGGAAATATTTATTATGGGGACAGTTTGGTCATCAATCTCCCCCTTTTTGATGATGACAAAATATACTAAACATCATACAAAAAATGAAATGTTTTTCAGATTTACGTTAGTTGTCTCCCCCATTTTGTCATTAAGCAAAAAGATAAGCGGTGAGACAAAGAAGAGAGAAAGATTTATATTAGGATGGAGAAAGATAATACAGAGGAGATAACAAGGAGGCATGCTGTGAGACAACAGCCCATGCCTTGATCTCAAGATCCTCAAAAATTTGCAGAAAAACGCCAAAGGCAACTGAGAAGGAGGGTCCCATGGAAGGGATGTTCCTCTGAATGTAGAGTTGCCTTTGCTGCTCTAAGAATTCTCCATACTGAGTTTTGTCCAAAATGAATCTGAAGTAAGTACTCTTGCCAAAACTGGCCCTATGGAGAAATCTGTCCAAGGAAATTGGATAGTGAATTTGTTGATTTAACAGATCCTGCTTTAAGGCATAGAAAGCAGAATATCTAGATGCCCATACAGCATAGAGCTCTGGTATGGGTGCGATGGAATTTAGATCCATAAAGGCTTCTGCAGAAAGAGCAGGCTTCCTCTGACTAACTAGATCTTGATTGATAGCTTCCAATTGCTGATAAGAGGCCCGATAGAGAAGCTCCCATTCTGATGAGGTGAGTCTTTCACACTCAGAAATGAGTGGAGCTAAGGTCTGAGAAGACATGCGGCCAGAGTGATATTCTCTGAAGATGAACCGCAAAAAGGAAGGAGATCGGCCCTGCTTGGCTGACATCCGGCCCAGCTGCCTTGCAAACATATCTAGAGCATGAGATCCAGCATCTGAATTAAACACTAAAGAGTGCAGCTTCGGCAGAAGAACTGGAAAATCAACCTTGAAGGAGACAAAGTCTACTTTAAGAGGAAGGTTGAGAGGGGTTTCTGATTTCAGCACAGTAATCTGCGAATTGAACTGGCAAAACTGAACTTCTGGAATTTTGTTCAAGTAACAGAAGTCACTGTACAGCTGAAAGGCTCTGGCAATGCGAATTTCCTTCAAAATGAAGGATCCCCAAGAGTTCTTGTGCTGGAAGATAAACCACTCAGAGAAGGTGAGTGGGTGAGCTCTGAGAGAGAGGGATTCGGCCCTTGCAGTCAGGTATTTTGCATACTGAGCTTTATTTCCTTTGATAACGGCCCACTGATCTTCAGTCTTGAACTCAGTGCCCTCAAGGATTTTGGATTTGAAAGCTTGAGATATCTGAGTAAAAGGAAGAACAATGTCCAGGTGTTCGGATAGGTTGAGAAAAGGAATACCATAAATGGTAGAAAGAATGCATTTCTGGAGGTATTCTTTGTAGATAGGTCTTCTCTTAGGATCAAGGGTAAGAGAGTACCATAAAGGAGGGTATAGAGGAACAGAAGGAGTGCTTAGAGATGAGAGGTTTTTCTCTTTTTCAAGGCAGGACTTGGAGGGTCAGTCCTGTGAATGTGAGAGGCTGTGGAAAGAATGGTGAGGAGGGTGTTCCTTTCAAAATTGTCTGGAACATTGGTGTCAAAGATACCAAGAGGCAGAGGTTATCTGGAGGAAAGATAACAGAATTAGGAGGAGTAGGAGGATAGAAAAATGTTTAGGATTAAAGGAAGAGGTTGGTTGAAGAGGAGATGTTTGAATTTTAATAGGTGAAGGTTTAGGAGTTAATGAGGATGGAGCTGAGATGTGAACTGGAGTAGGAGAGAAGGAGGGTTGAGATGAAGTAGAGGATGAGGAAGGTTGGGTGCGAGGCATGGGATGTTTTATGGTTGGTGGAGCAGGAGGTGCAGTAGGAGGAGATGAAGGTGTGGAGAGGGTTGGAGTGGCAAGAGATGAAGTATCAGTGGCCTGGAGACTGACACAGGCTCTTTCCCTTTGGCCTGACTCTCTCTGACTGCTGAAGAGGGTCCTGAAGACCCTGAGGCTGCCACTGGTCCGGGTGACCTTACAACTGATGGCCCTGATGGCCCTGACCCTTGAACTGGCGGCCCTGTTGGCCGAGAGACTTCTGCTGGAGGCCCTGGTGGCCTAGGAACTTCAGCTGGACTGCTCTGAGTAGGTGCAGGAGGGACACCACTAGACCTGGAAAGATTAGCCAGCAAATTCTTCATATCGACATTTCTTTATTGAAATACCTCATTGCATTTCTTATTGAGGATACGTCAGAGGAGGTTGAAACTTGATTTGAAACAATTCCTTGTATGCCAGACTGAACTGATGCCAAGATTTCTCCTTGGGCTTTTAACAAGGCCATAACATGCTTCAACTTTACTTTTCTATGGCCTTTCCTTGACCTCCTGTGAACAACTCTTTTCTGCTTACCTTGCTGAGAGACAGGCTCCTCAAGATTTATAGTTGTACTTGGGCCTTCACTAACATCAACCATGGTTGGAGCTTGGAATTTCCTGAGTAGGTGCAGCTTTCTCAGAAAAAGCTTCATTTTCTGGCTTTTCAATCTCAGCATGCTCCCCCTGAATGGGAGCAGGGACTTCAATACTTTCTTGCTCCCCCTGAGCAGGAGCTTCTTCCAAGACAACATCTTGTTGAGTACCTGCTTGTACCTCAACATCTGCAACTAATTCAGACTGAACTTCAGTATGGCCTGCTGCCATAACTTCTTCATCAGGTCCACCTGCCTTAGAAGAGACTGAGATGGAGGGAATGGAGTCCAATACCTCTCTTAAAATAGAGGCGACTAAGGTGGTGGGCAAGGAATCTGCCACACCAGCTGCACCCTCTTCCAATTGAGCTTCGGATTGGCATCCCACAGCTGACTCAACTGGTTCTTGCTCTGCTTGACTTGCTGCTGCTTGCTCTACTTCTACTGCTTCTGGAATATCTGCAATAACTGCTTCTCCTTCAGCCACAGAGGATTTTGACCAAACTCCTTCTTGCACTGAAAAACCACTTTTCTTCAGGTTTCTGGACCTTATAGACTGGCCCATCTTTTCAGCTACCGCACCTGACAGATCTACTCCAAAGTGCTTGAAAATCTTGGTCAGAAGATGGGCATACGGAAGGGAAACATTCAACTTGCTCTTTGTTTCCCATAACTGAGCATGTGCAAACATCATTCGCTCAATCATCACTGCGGCCAGGTTTATCTCTTTGTTCTGGATTGCCCAGAACATTATGTCCGAATCTGCCCTAGTGCATGAGGAAAAGGTAGCACTACGGGGTACTAAGATTTGGCAGACTATAAAGTGAAGCAATCGATTGAACGCGGACATCTGATTAATATCAAGCTTCCCATCCTTCAACTTAAATCCTGGACCGATAATCCCGAGACCTTTGACTTCATCATTCACAGAGTGAATGCCACTAAATCCAGAGGTCTTTACTCCAAACAGATCACGCAAAAGCTCATGGGTTATTCTGATTTGGATGCCCTTGACAGAGGAAACAAGGGACCCATCTGCTTCTGACTTCAGACAAATGTAGAAGCTTTTACCAAGTCCGGGTAGCTTACCTCACTGAAGGTGACCACATCCATCCACTGCAATCTTCTTAGAGTATCAACTAGCCTGGCCAAGCCATTCTTCTCAAGATTCTGAACATCCACTGCCTTATTTCCGCAAATCTTCGTCTTCACAAACGTAAATCTTTCTTGCTCCCTTGGGGATAAATACTCAGCACTGTAGCCCCCAACACTTCCGGAGATCAACGGAGCGGCCATGGGTGCAGAGAAGAAAAGATTCTGGAAGGGAGGATGATGGAAGGGACGGAAGTTCTCGAAGGAATTCTTCGCGGGAAGAGAAGAAGGCTTCGAAAGTTGCAGAGAGTCGATCCCAAAATCGTTAGGGCATCAGCTTTGGGTGAACAGATAGAGAATAAAAAGGGTAAAGGTGGAAGACGAATCGATCTCAAAGCGATTTGGGTAAAATAATATTACTTTATTGAAAGGAGGAGCGCCAAAAGGCGGCAAAGGTAGAAAGCGACAAAAAGGTTTGACAAGTCAAACAACTTTCTACACAGAAGCGGTCAAAGCATATAGATAACTGAGTTTTGCTTAACTTTAACGGAGAGAGAACTTTCATTTAATCTGAAAAATTTATATGTCAATAAAATCACAGAAATTCTTTCACAAATTGCACATCCCTAGTTCCCTTCTAAGAGATGTAAATCTTTCTTCAGGTAGGGCTTTTGTGAAGATATCTGCCAATTGACCATTTGTATCTATAAACGAAATTTCTAAATTACCACTAGCTACATGGTCTCGAATAAAATGATATCTTACCTCAATGTGCTTCGTCCTTGAGTGTTGAACTGGATTTTTGGTGAGGTTGATGGCACTTGTATTATCACACAATAGAGGAATTGATTTGATGTGAATGCCGAAATCTTCAAGTTGTTGCTTTATCCAAAGAAGTTGTGTACAGCAACTTCCAGCAGCAACATATTCCGCCTCAGCTGTTGATAGAGCTACTGAATTTTGTTTCTTGGATGTCCATGATATTAAGCATCCTGCAAGAAACTGACAACATCCACTGGTGCTCTTTCTATCTACTTTGCAACCAGCATAATCAGCATCTGAATATCCTATTAGATTTATCTCACAAGATCTAGGATACCAGAGACCTAAATCATGAGTTCTAGCTAAATATCTAAATATTCTTTTTACAGAGATTAAGTGAGACTCTCTAGGGTCTGCCTGATATCTAGCACACATGCATACACTGAACAAAATGTCTGGTCTACTGGCAGTTAAGTAAAGTAATGATCCTATCATACCTCGATAATTCTTTTGATCTACCCTTTTACCTTTTTGATCACTGTCCATTCTGGTTGATGTGCTCATTGGAGTTGATAATGGCTTTGCATCTTCAAATCCAAATTTCTTCAACAGCTCTTTGGTGTACTTTGCTTGACAGATATGAGTGCCATCCTTCCCTTGCTTGATTTGCAATCCAAGGAAGTAGCTTAACTCCCCCATCAAGCTCATTTCGAATTCTCCCTGCATAAGCTTTTCAAAGTACTTGCAAAGAGATTCATCAGTAGATCCAAAAATAATATCATCTACATAGATTTGTACAAGAAGTATATGTTTAACCTTGGATTTTATAAATAATGTACTATCTACTTTACCTCTAGTGAAACCATGATTTAATAAGAAAGTACTGAGCCTTTCATACCAGGCTCTAGGAGCTTGCTTTAAACCATATAAAGCCTTATGTAGTTTAAATACATGATTTGGAAATTCAGTGTCGTCAAAACCTGGAGGTTGTTCAACATAAACTTCCTCCTTGATGAAACCATTTAAAAAGGCTGATTTGACATCCATTTGAAAAAGTTTTAAATCAAGTGCAGATGCATAAGCAAGTAAAATCCTAATGGCCTCAAGTCTAGCTACAGGTGCATAAGTTTCATCGAAATCTATGCCTTCCTCTTGGGAGTAGCCTTGAGCCACCAATCTGGCTTTGTTCCTTAAGATTATTCCAGACTCATCCAGTTTATTTCTGAACACCCACTTGGTGCCAATGACTGAATGATTGGATGGTCTAGGAACAAGTGACCATACTTGGTTTCTCTTGAACTGATTTAGTTCATCTTGCATGGCTAATATCCAAGATTCATCAGATAAAGCTTCATTGACTGTCTTAGGCTCTACTTGAGAAACAAATGCTAAATAGTCGCATGGAATTACATTACCTCTAGTTCTTACCCCTACAGATGGATCACCAATGATGTTTTCAGGAGGGTGATCTTTCTGATATCTCCATTCCTTTGGAAGATCTTCATGTTGGATTTCTGTTTGCTGCAGTTCTTCCAGAGTTGGATCCTCTTTGTCCTTAATTGAAGTATTCTTTAATTTTTCGGACAAGTCATCTGCATCATCAATGTCACTAATTTCTTCCTTTTTCAAGGAAGGGTTAGATTCATCAAAATAACATGTACTGATTGTTCAATCAATAAGGAACGTTTATTGAAAACTCTATAACCTTTGGGTTTAGAAGAGTACCCCATGAAGATGCCTTCATCTGATTTGGCATCCAACTTACCAATGTCCCTTTTTCCATTGTTATGGATGAAGCAAGGACATCCAAATATTCTGAAATGGCTAATCTTTGGCTTCTTTTCTTTGTAGAGTTCATAAGACGTCTTTTTCAGAATTGGCCTGATCATCACTCTATTTATGATATAACATGCAGTGTTGATAGCTTCGGCCCAGAAGTATCTTGGCAGATCATATTCTGACAACATGGTTCTTGCCATATCCAAAAGAGTTCTGTTTTTCCTCTCAGCTATTCCATTCTGTTGAGGTGTCCTTGGAGCTGAGAAGTTGTGCTCAATTCCTTGATCATCACAGAACTTCGTAAACTTTTCATTCTGAAACTCACCACCATGATCTGATCGAATAGAGACAATTGAGAATTTCTGATCTTTCTGAACTTTCTTACTGAAGCTGACAAAATTTTCAAATGTGTCATCTTTGTGCTCTAAAAAGGATACCCAAGTGAATCTTGAATAATCATCAACTATTACAAATCCAAAATTCTTTCCTCCCAAACTGGTAGTTCTCATTGGCCCAAATAAATCCATGTGAAGTAGTTCTAAGGGCTTTGAGGAGGTTACTACAGTCTTTGATTTGAAGGAGCTCTTGGTGTGCTTTCCTCTTGCACAAGGTCTGCAAACTATCCAATCTGAAATTTACCTTTGGCAGTCCTTCAACTAGTTTTCTCTTTCTGAGCTTGTTCAACCCATCCAAGCTGCAGTGGCCCAATCTTCTGTGCCACAGCTCAGTTGATTGATCTTTACTAGCTGCCAAACATACATCTTGATCCTTGAGTTTCTCGAGATATAGAACATACAAATTTCTTTCTCTGTAGGCTTCAAATATGACTGCACCATCCTTTAAGATACTGCATTTTGATTCTTGAAACTGAATTTGATGGCCTTTGTCACACAACTGGCTGATGCTGATGAGATTGTGCTTTAACCCTTTGACCAGCATTACATCTTCTATAACTGATTTTCCTTTGATGTTCACAGATCCGCTTCCTATCACAGTCCCTTTTCCATTGTCTCCATAGGTGACTGTACCTTCTTCAGCTTGGAGATCAACAAATATCTTCTTGTTGCCTGACATATGCCTTGAGCACCCACTATCCAAATACCATTTGGATGCTCGAGGGTTAACCTGAAATGAGAACATCAAGCTTTAGGTACCCAAATTCTTTTGGGTCCTGATTGGTTAGTATCATCAACTTTACCTTTTAATATCCATTTTTTATGTCTTGTTGGACATGTAATTTTAATATGTCCTAACTTGTTGCAGTGACTGCAGCAGGATAACTTAGTCACTTTTTCTATATATTTGAAATCAGCTTTGTATGCTATATCTTGTTCGGGTACAAATTTTGGTGTTGGATATGTTTTAGGGTATATTATGGTTTCTTCATTGTCTGGGGGTATATATCCTAATCCATTTTTCTTTTTACCCGATCTCCTAGCACCTTTTAATATTAAAGAGTTTTTACCGTTGGTGAATTTCTCTAGTGTGCTTGATAGATTATCATTTTCTTTATTTAGTCTTTCTATTTCTATTTTAAATTCACCTAAGTCTTCTTGTTTTTCTAGAAGATTTATTTTCTTATTTTCTCTTTTAAATCTTCACATAATAATTCATTTCTTCTTTTATGTTCAGTAATTTTTTTTCAAGTTCTTCATTTTCTGTTCTTAGGTCTGAATTTGTATTTTCTAGACAGATTATATTTTTCTTACTAGTTTTAAGTAATTTGCATACTTCTTTGTATTTATCGTAGAGTTCATTAAATGCACTTTCCAAATTATCCGAATCTGAGTCATTACAGGAATCGAAAGAGGAATCAGATGTTACCTTATCCTCGGTATTTGCCATAAGAGCCAGGTTGGCTTCTTCTTCTTCACTGCTGGAGCTTGACTCACTGTCTGAGTCACTGCTGTTGTCCCATGCAGCTGCCATGGCTTTCTTCTTGAATCTTCTGAACTTCTTGGAGCTGTCCTTCTTCTTGTGATCATTTTTCTTTTGCATTGGACAGTCTGCCTTGATATGTCCAGGTTTCTTGCATTCATAGCAAAGTGGCTCATTCCTCTTCTGATCTTTTCCATCTGGTCTCTTGAGATCTTTGTTTTTCTTGAAGTACCTCCTACCAGACTGAAACTTCTTCTTCTTTGCCAAGATTCTCTGCAATCTTCTTGAGAGCATGGCTTCTTCATCATCACTATCTTTGCTGTCTTCACTGTTATCTAAGGATTCTTCTGATGAGTCCCCATTAGCTTTAAGCGCATTTGACTGCTTCTTTCTACTGGAGGATTCTCCTAGTCTTTCCATGTTTATTTCATGGGCCATGAGAGACCCGATGAGTTTTTCTACTGACATTTTCTTAAGATCATTAGCTTCTTCGATAGCTGTGACCTTTGCCGTCCATGAAGATGGCAAGGATCTGAGAATCTTCCTTACCATATCTGCATTCTCATATGACTTTCCTAGACTTGCTAGGCCATTAGTGATGTCAGTAAATCTACTAAACATTTGGGTAATAGACTCACCTGTTTGCATTTGAAATCTTTCATACTGAGTGACAAGAATGTCGATTCTTGTTTCCTTTACTTTGTCTGTACCTTCATATGTAATTCTTAACTTTTCCCACATTTCCATGGAGGATTTGCATGCTGAAACTCTGTTGAACTCCTTCTTGCTTAGAGCACAACATAGAATGCTCTTAGCTTTACAGTTCAAGGAGATTTTCTTTCTATCTTCATCTGTCCATTGTGCTTTCTCATTTGTGACGACCAGATCACCTTCTTCCACTATTGACCAGATTTGATAATCGTGGCCTTGTAGAAAGTATTCCATCCTGGTCTTCCAATACGTATAATCTTCACCATCGAACAAGGGAGGCCTGTTGACTGACTGACCTTCGAAGTTACTTTGGGCTGCCATTGATCTTTGCTCTTCAGATCGTTGGATCTTCTTTTTTGTCGAAGAGACTTGCTCTGATACCACTTGTTGCCCAGCTAGCTAGCCCAGAGGGGGGGTGAATGGGTTATTAAAACTTCGATCTCTGATTAAAACCTGTTTACTGAAAGGATTGCACAACTTAATAACAAGGTTAGAGTTAGAGCAAACAAGACAACAATCACACAAAACACATCCACAAGACACAAGGATTTTATCCTGGTTCGGAACTCCTCTCCACAGGAGACCTACGTCCAGTCCCTGAGCAATACCTCAGGATTTTACTATCAAGGGTACAATCCCCCTTAAGGATCCTTACACCCAGCCTCAACTGGTCTTCCTTCAGCCTGAAGGGAACAACAACCACCCTGGATACCACCAGTCTTCCTTCGTCCAGAAGGGAACAACAACCACCCTGGATACCACGAGGTCTTCCTTCGTCCAGAAGGGAACAACAACCACCCTGGATACCACCAGGTCTTCCTTCGTCCATAAGGGAACACAAACTAATCAGAAAAAGGGTGTGAAAACAGGCTTCAGATTCTAGCTTGACCAGCTACAACCTGAAGCTCCTAAGCCCCCGAGAGAGAAAGAGATTTAACAAGGTTTTTCTCTCCAAGGACCACACAGGCTCTTACAAATGAGAAGATTCCTTTTGAGCACAGAGAGCTAAGAGCTTAGAACAAGGTTTGGAGTGGAGGCTTCGCTCTTCTTCAAAGTTCTAAAGATTCTAAGAGATGGATTTCTTTCTTCTTCTAAATCAAGCGCTGTTGCACACCCCCACTCTTTTCCGTCTTGAGTCTTCTATTTAAACTGCTGATTCAAATTCGAACGTTGAAGTGTCCGTTGTCTCTTATCCTTGTGTACGTTAGACTGGTCACTGAGGAAGCTTCTGATCGTCAGTCTTTTATCCTGGTGTACACGCCAAAGAGATGTCATAGAACTTTGTATCTTGTGTCCAACGTTGTCCAGATGAGTCTTGTCAGATATCTGTAAGCATATCATCAATAAATAGAAGACAGCTAGGACTGCTGTCTATTGTTAGTTGAGATGGAACAGATATTGCAGTATATAGCAAAGCTCCTTTCTGTCCAAGAAAAAGTACGTAGACAGAGTAGCATAGAAATGGAAGATATTGTCTGCATGCATGGGAGATACGATCGGAGAGCATTTAATGCATAGCAGTCAACGGACAAGATATGACTTTGACTTTTCAACGCTATTTAAAAGCATTATACTGATGCATCAAGAAATTCGATAAAAAGAATCTTGCTGACTTATGAAATCGTTATGAATTATAGCAAGTTGTTATGAACTGCAAGGAAGTTGATGTGATAACTTATGAAGTCGTTACAACAAGCAGGTCGTTGCGAGTTCTGAAGAAATCGTTACAAGAAATCGTTATGACTATCGAGTTGTAAGGAAATCGTTACACGAAATCGTTATGACTATTGAGTTGTAAGGAAATCGTTACACGAAATCGTTATGACTATTGAGTTGTAAGGAATCGTTACACGAAATCGTTATGACTATTGAGTTGTAAGGAATCGTTACACGAAATCGTTATGACTATTGAGTTGTAAGAAATCGTTACACAAATCGTTATGACTATTGAGTTGTAAGGAATCGTTACACGAAATCGTTATGCAAAGCAAGGCGTTATGATCAGTGAAGAATCGTTATGAACTCCAAAGAAATCGTTATGAAGTCTTAAAGAAATCGTTATGACTATAGAGTCGTTGCGAATTCTAAAGAGATCGTTAGAGGTCTAAAGAAATCGTTACGGCTAGAGAGTCGTTGTGAGTTCTGAAGAAATCGTTACGAGGTCTAAAGAAATCGTTACGGCTAGAGAGTCGTTGCGAGTTCTGAAGAAATCGTTACGAGGTCTAAAGAAATCGTTACGGCTAGAGAGTCGTTGCGAGTTCTGAAGAAATCGTTACGAGGTCTAAAGAAATCGTTACGGCTAGAGAGTCGTTGCGAGTTCTGAAGAAATCGTTACGAGGTCTAAAGAAATCGTTACGGCTAGAGAGTCGTTGCGAGTTCTGAAGAAATCGTTACAGGTCTAAAGAAATCGTTACGATATCGATTTGTTTTGAGTTTTCCGGTCAAAGAGGAAATCGTTCTGCTTATCAAAGAAGTCGATACAAAGACTTGGATAGAATTGATGAGACTTACCAGATTGTCTTGAACTTTCATTTTTCTTTTATTTCCTGTACTTAAGGCTCAAGTAATCCATTAGTGTTATTTTGTTAATCATCAAAATTAATATATAAATAAATGGAATATTTATTATGGGGACAGTTTGGTCATCAGTTATGATATGAGTAAGGTTGTATTCTTAGATTGCTTGTGAGTCTCTTTAGACTCATCCTTGCTTCGGTGTACATGTGTGATAGTATCTCCACTTTTGAGGAGGATATAGTTAGGAGCGACTCCAAGCGAGAGGAGTAGCTAGTTGTGGGAGACTTCTACTTTGTACTTTTCTTTTCATAAGTATGTATCAATAAGTGATGTAATTCATATGGACAGTGTATCTATTTTGAAGTTGTAATAATGTGGACACTTGCATTTCTTTTATCACTGTATAGACTGTGATATGATGTGGATGATGGAATAAGATTGAATATTTACTTGTTTATGCTATATTATTTCAATATTTGTGTACATCTCAATCTAATATTTAGTGTTGGGTAAATGTCCCACTGTGACGGCATTCTTTATACCATCGTGGATTGGTATAATCGTACTGGTATAAGGAGGGTCGTTACAGACAGAGATTGGTTGCAACCCAGGATAGGCAGAAGAGTTACACAGACAACAGAAGGAAGGACTTAGAGTTTGAGGTTGGCGAGCATGTATTTCTCAAGGTTTCGCCTACCCGAGGTGTGGTCAGGTTTGGCAGGCATAGCAAGTTGAGCCCGAGATTCATTGGCCCGTTTGAAATTCTTAGGCGGATGGGCAGCGTGGCATATAAGCTAGCTTTACCCCCAACGCTAGCTAGTATGCACCCAGTTTTCCACGTGTCTATGCTCAGGAGATACGTGAGAGATCTGTCACATGTCATCAGTCACGAGCCAGTTTAGATTCAGCCGACTTGTCTTATGTAGACCGACCAGTAGCTATCCTTGATCGAAAAGTTCAGCACCTCAGGAACAAAGCTATTGCATCCGTAAAGGTGTTATGTAGGAATTTCTCACGAGAGGAGGTTACATGGGAGCCTGAGGAGGCCATGAAGAAGCAATATCCCCATTTGTTTGGTTAGTATTTATGTGCTAACTTCGAGGATGAAGTTTTCTTTTAGGGGAGAGGGTGTAAGGCCCTCAAATTCTGTGCATGGAATATTTATGATATTTATTTTTTTTGTGCATGTATGTCTATTTGATGTTTTATGTTCTGGCTGAAATCCCTGGTTAACGTCAACATCCCTTGACGTTAATAGCAGGTTGACGGCAACATGTGTGCCGTTGACTGTGCAGCCAGAGGATATAGATGTCAACATCGATTGACGCCCATACCTGTTAACGACAGCAAAGTGGTCATTTACTTCTCCGGCTGTGTTTGGGATTCTAGATCTGAAATGGCCCCATTTCCTTCAGTGTTTTGTTTTAGGAAACCCAATCCCCAAATGCTAGGTTTACCCCGACTCTTAACCTATATAACCTAGAGATCTTGGTTAGGGAGGACTTTTTCACCTAGGGCTTTTTAGGTTCTGGGAGAGAAAAAGAGTAGACCTTTGTGAGGCTTGATCCGGAATTTGGGAGGCTTCTCTGGCAATCTTCATCGACTTGAAGGTTCTTCTGGAGGTGAGGGAGCTCCCTTGACTCTGTGGAGACCATCTGTGCAAGCGTGAGGACCAGATTTGGGGATGAAGGAATCACCTTCTTGGCTTGGCCGAGGAGTGCTTCATCGCCAAATTTGATCTTCAAAGGTTTTTCTTCAGGCAAGTAACTTAAGGGTATCATCCCTAGACATGTCCCCTAGAGTTTAGGTATTTTTACAAATTTCTAATTCGTGTCTTGGACCCCCAAATTCTCTCTTTTTATTTGTTCGGTCTGCACTATTCTGCAGACAAGAGGTTGACGGCAACCTTATTGCCACCAAGTTCCAGAGTTAACAGCAACCTATTGTGCCGTTAACCAACCTTGACGGCAAGACCCATGCTGCCAAGTTCTTTTGGTTTCACAGAATTATGATTTTGATCTCTATGATATGATTTTCTGAGTTTTGATGTCTGTACATGCTGTAAAAATTATGGTTGTTTAGGTATTGTCTTAGGATCAACCCATGAATTTCTGTCGACTTTCTGATCATGCTTTTATTAATATAATTTCTGTTATGGAGAAATATGCATGATTTGACAGTGTTAAATTCTTAATAATAGTTTTTGATGCTTGTTACTGTTGCAGAAACATTTCATGAACTTAGGGCTACTGTTTACATGTTTTAAAACTGTGAGAACTGACTGGTTCTGTCTATCATGTTAAATGATTATCATGCTGAAATTGCATGAAATCTATATTAAATGTTAAAAATAGTTTTTACTGTTGCGAAAATTCTAAAAATTATTCATATGACATGTTACATGTGTAGAGTTTGTAGTTAAAATTTGGTACTGTTATAATAGCCATAGATACTGTTTGCTCTTATAAATGGTAATTAAGCCATGTTAGGCATGTTTGATTAAGAGAATGTATTTTTAGTGATATGCAGCATGTTTATGCATTGTTATACATGAATTAACACTGTTAGACATTCATGTTAGTTTCTGTAAACTAAGTACATATGTTTGAATAATATGCTTGTGAATGGACCAA